>OZ014519.1:90729447-91929447 GCA_963966055.1 Lathyrus aphaca | reverse complement strand
CCATGGTGTCTCTACTCATGCTTCAAACACTATCATCAGAAGCCTCTGAAGTTCAGAAGAAAAATATTACCGTTAGTAGTGACCGTACACTGAACACTAGTCTCACGTTTTCTTAAATAGCTGGAAAGTATGAAAAGAAGAAATGTGATTGTACTACTTCATCACTTTATAACGTCTCCTTTTTCAAATGGCCAACGACTCTTCAATGGCTATAATTGCATGTCTATTTAAAGGAAAACATTTCATGCTTTCATAGTCGTCGGAAAAAAAATGAAAAGATCAACATTGGTGCTGCAATGGAAACACAACCATTATTATTGAAACTTAAAGATCATCAATCAACACAACAACAATCAGAAAACACAAGAGTTGATGAATGCAAATATTGTTGGAAAATAATTAAGTCATCAACCACTTCATCATCTAAGCTTATTGAAGATTTGAAGCAAGGAGTTGCTGCTCGAACCTTGCTCAACGAAGAAGATGAATAAGTTCTACAAGATTTCATTCAATTCTCAATCAAATGCATCTTCGTAGACTTTGAAGAAAGCGTGAAGTTGTTGCTCATATCATGCTCAAACACAGTTGGGTTTTCTTGTACTTAAACTTAGGAATTTATCTGCTTATTTAGAAGCATAAAATGTAATCTCTAGGATTTTAATTTTGTTAAGAATCAAAAGTCCCTCAAGTGATCGAGTGAAGATTAGAAGAATTGAGAAGACAATGATAGTCATATCTCAGAGAGGACCAAGTGAAGGTCAGACTCTGTTGAGATCCTATCATTGTGGGAAATCCTAAACAAAAGATTAGTTTGATCAGATTCTGTTAGGTTAATAAACGTCATATCAGGTCAGATCCCTGAACGTTTCATTATGGGTTAGTCATTGACAGTTGCCCATGCATATGTAATACTCAATTATGATTATAGTTGATTAAGTCCATGAGATCAAGGCGAAATCACCTTGGAAGGGTGAACTGGATTAGCTTGAGAGTTGCTTAAGTGAACCAAGATATATCATGTGTCCTTTACTTCTGCCTTATTGTTTATGCTTCTATATTGCAGACTCTGATATGCTTATTTGTTATGCTTCCACATCACTATTCAGAATCTATCTTGTAGACTCTGATAATCCTTTAAGCGCATAAAAGATAAGAAGCGAAAGAATTCAAAAGGCTGAAATCAATTCAAACCCCCTTTCTTGCATTTCTCACAGCTTCATAAGTGGGATTCTTTTCGCCCTATGAGGTGATTAAAATGTTGGATTCCTATGTGGGATCCTTGTTGTCCTATAAGGAAATTAAAACAGTGGACCCATAAGTAAGAGCCTTGCTTCCCTAAGGGGCGACCAAAGTGTTGGATTCCTTAAGTACGACTGTTTCCGCCATTAGATGCAATCAAAACACTGGATCCCTAAGTGGGATCCTTGGCGTCCTCAGAGGTGATCAAAGCGCTTTGGGATCCTTTCCACCCTCGGAGTTGATTAAAACGATTAGGGATCCTTCTTGCCTTTAGAGATGATCAAAATGCTTGATAACATGAAAATGTATCATGTTCTTAGACCCGTTTCACATGCTATTTGACGTCATTTTTTTATGTTTTTATGTTTCATGTCTTCTTTTATTTTTATCTCAGGTAAAAATCAATTATGGACCAACTATGAGAAGAAACCAGAAAAGGAGCAACAAAGGAAGTAAAATGCAGCAAAAATAATGTTCTTGGTGCATGGCATTTGCCATGGCCTAATGGAGTTCACCATTGCACCCTGCCACGTCAACAAGGCCACTTAAGCTCATGGAAGTCGTCATGAGCATAATGGTGGTTGCCATGAGCATAATGGCGGTTGCCATTATCATGCAGCAACATAATACGTGAATTAGACTTGGATTCACTCTTTCCCACTTTCCTACTGTCTCAATGTCCTCTACACGTGCTTGGTGCAGTTTGGGAGATGGGGACCTCTATAAAAGACTTACTTTACCTAGTTTTGAGCTATCAAAGTTTTGTGCAGAAGCTCTGTCAAATTCTAGTACTAAGCATTCATTACTTTCAAAGTGATTATCGCTCGGATTGAGAGATTATCACAGTTTCAATTTTAGTTTCAAGTCTTTTGTACTCTTGGATTGCAAGCCTGCCAGCATAATTAAAGTTGTTTCGTTCGTTATTATTTCAAGTCATTGCATTTAATTCTAGTTCTACAGGGTTTTGCAGTATTACTTTACATTATTATTCCTTGCAGTTTTAGTTAATCATCATGTTGTCTTTACTTTATATTTCCATGCTTAATTCACTTTTGTTTACTTCCATGTCTGACTAAACGTAGTTGAGTCTGATATATGAGAACTGTCGTTCCGATGGGACTTGGTAATGAAATAGGTGTTTCCCTTTTGTTAAGTTTTGTTTTGGATTTTTTAAAATTCTAATTAAAATGGTTTTTCACGAGAGTGAGATTCAATTAAGATTCGAACCGACACAACGAGAGCGCGAGGGTCGCACCGGATTGTGGAAACTAGGCATCAATCATAAATACAACGAGAGCACTTTAGGCATCAATTAGGACATAATTAATTTTTAAAATATGATTTCTGATTAAAATGGGCGAGCGAGAGCAAATTCTAATGGTTAAGGAGTGTGGCTTTATTCAATAGCGCGAGAGCGTGAGATTTAATATTTAAATTGACATTTTCTACTTAGCACAATTTAACCATAAACTAACATCAACCAATTACAAAGTCCCCAAGGTACATGTAATCCATATTCCGTCCTTTATTTTCTTTTAATTTCCTTAATCTTTATTTTAGTTTTCGTTTTAATTCCGCCCAAACAAAGAAATCAATAGCCTTACCTTTAACGTAACATCAATTGATTACATTATCTATCTTAGATTGAAAATATCAATCATGATACAATTTAAATAATCATTATATTACATAAATAATTATTTATCATCACGACTCATTCGTATAGTCTTAATACCTTTTTCAAATTCTTTGTTTTACTTCACTTTAATTTTTTTTTCAAAAAATTCTAACTTGTGTTATGCACACAATTTATCAATTATTGTAAGAGATTTCCAAAACATTGTTTTCTATAACAATCTATATATATTAGAAATAACATTTTCATATTTTGCTTAAACAACTTTGTGGTAAATAGTGTTTGTTTTAATATAAAGGTGTTGGGTTCAAATCTTGTATGATGCATTTTTGAATAAATTTTGTTTACTAACAGTAATAAAAAATTTGATTCGAAATGAACGAACACAAGGCTTGAACCCGTAACCTATAGGTTGCAAAACACAATCCTTCCATTGAACCATTACAATGCTTGTAACATAATTTGAACACAAAAGGATATGATACTTCAGTATTTCAGATGCAGAATTTAAATTAAAAAGTGCTTCTTTTCACTAAGTGATTCTAATTTTTCTATAAATAGAGACACTTGGAAAAATAGATAGAGCACACGAAAATAGAAATATTCACATCCATTTTTACTATTTCAATTATTCTAAAATCATATTTTATTTCATTAATGCATGAGTGAAGTATAATAAACAATTTTTTGTAAGCTATTATCAAAAGATAAACTTAGTGTGTTTGTGCAATTCACATTAAGATATTCAAAGTATCCTGAAGGGAATTCACCACTAATCCTTATTGCATCCAATATATAATAGTTGGTAGGGGCGAATTGAACCTAAAGGTTAGTGTGGAATTCATATACTTTGAATTTTCAAGTACAATCTTCATTACCACATTCTTTATTCAAGTGTTGCAACATATTTTCAACAACCACAATATCCAACAATCTTTTGGTTCAATTATTACCTAAACAATGGCAGTGTCACTCAAATAAATGACATCAAATTTTATGAATTTGGAAAAGTTTGATGGAGGAAATTTTATCCGTTGGCAGAAAAAGATGAAATTTTTGCTTACAACTTTGAAAGTGAGATATGTTTGAATACAACAAGACCAGTAGAAAGGGAAGAAGAAATAATAACTGAAACAAGAGAGACACAAAAATGGGAAAATGATGATTACATTTTCATGGGCCATATTCTCAACGATATGTCAGACTCCTTGTTCGATATTTATCAAAGCAGTGAATCTGCAAAAGATCTGTGGGATAAACTAGAGTCAAGATACATGCAAGAAGATGCTACAAGTAAGAAATTTCTATGTCCCATTTCAATAATTATAAAATGGTAGATGATAAATCTTTTAAGGAACAATTACATGAAATTGAACATATTCTTAATAATTACAAACAACATAATATGCACATGGGCAAAACTATCATTGTTTCTTCCATAATAGACAAATTCTCACCGTCATGGAACGATATAAAAAGGACCTTGAAACATAAAAAGGAGGATATATCTCTTGAACAATTGGGTAATCCCATTCGTTTAGAAGAATAATATCACAAAGAAGAAGATACTAAGGACCAATTCACCCATGAGAAAATACATGTTATGGAAGATGAAAAATCTAAGAAGTCCAATGATAATATGAACACATATGATGAAAAGGTTCATGACAACAATGAAAATGGACAAAGAAAAAGAAAAAGAGGAAGTTGCTTCCACTATCGCAAATCCGGACATTTTAAAAGTGAATGTAGGTTATTTAAAAAGATGAACAAAGAGAAGAACTCAAGTGCACATAATGATCATCTTGTTGCATAGAAGTAACTTCTAGAAATTACTCACTTTTAAGAATGTATACCCCGTGTTAGAAATTTATAATTAAGTGTGTTTTGTATGTAACAAAGTATGGATTTATTTGGCTTGTATAATTTATTGTGTGGTATATTTATATAATAGTGGATTTATATTTATTTAAAAAGAAATTGAATATGAAATTTGATTCTTAATATTTTCATTAATATTGATCATAAAGTATTGAATTTGTCTTTAATAAAAGTTGTGACATAAATAAATATACTTATAATGAATTTAATATGTTTTGCACTAATTTCATTTGATTTATGTTTAAAATCAAAAATATTGTTTTCTTTATTTTATTAAATTCATTTGAGTGTTATGACTTAAAATTCGAACTAATTTAAATTATAATAATTGATGGTTGTAAATTTTGTGAGACATGACATGGATTTTGAATGTGTCAAAAACTTGGCATGATTGAAAGTGTGCTTGGTTCACAAAGAAAAAGGAAGAGAATTCATTTTGCTAAAAATGAACTGAATGAGGCGACTCAAATTCCTCCATGAGCCGACTCATTCAGTGTGTTTGTGCTCATTCCTCGCGGGTCCCAACAGGCCGCCTGAGGTCAAATTTTGGCCGGCTCATTGGGTATGTATGAGCCGACTCAAAACCCCTCCTGAGCCGACTCATTTGAGTTATTTCTTCTCAAATATGCTCGGGTCTCAACAGGATGCCTTCCCTCAAATTTTGGTCGGCTCATCCAGTCTTTTGAGCCGGCTCATCTGCTGATTTGAGCAGGCTCATTCCTATAACTGTCATTTTTTTTATCAATTCTTGCTTTATATTTTTCATCATTAACTAACCAATATAAATAGCTGCTTGTATTTCTTTTGAGAGGTTAACAAGAAAAGTGAAGGATATACACACTTCTATCTTCATCTTCTTCTTCCTTGCATCCATCAAAAATCACACACAATAATCTTTGTTGATCAAGGTGTTAGTTTCGAAGATAACATTCAATCTTGATATAGAGATTTCAGATTGGGTTTTGAGAGTGTGGGTTTTTCTTGGAAAAATCTGAAGGGTTTTCTCCTCCAATGTCATAGAAGATTTGGGGATATTTGCACACAACCATCGTTCTTACATTTAGCCGAGTGAGGTAGATAGAAGATCAAGTTGATCGTTCTTTCATATCACGGTAGACGGAGGATTACGAAGATCTTTGTGGGTTCACAAATGTTGAAGAAACTCAGTCGTGCTCAAAGTTTGGAGGATCTTAAATCCTTGCAGGAAGGGAGAAATTAATTGGAGGCTTTCTAGACACGCGTGGAGGACTTGATTCAACTTTGAATCAAGGGACAAGAAGAAGATTTGACAGTACACTCAACACGGATTAGTTTGTTGGATCATTTATTTTCTTCTTGTAAAACAATTGCAATTTCAATAAAATTTCCCAATTCGATTGTGAATTAGGGGCAGAGTACTTCGAGCGAGGACAACGAAGGAACTGCCTATACAAATTCCTTGTGTTCTTTACTCTTCTCGCCTTTTACTTATGCATACTTTGATTTTGTGTGACTTGAAAATTTTGGTGTGTCAAAGTAGTGCACACAAGCTGTTTGACAAATTTTTGCACTCAAAAGTGACAGCTACTTTGTGAAAATTTTTGCATTACTTGATACAACAAAATCACACTTTGTGTATTGCACACCAAGTGTTTGTCAAAAAGTCAAACCACACAAAATCAATTATTTTGTGCTTATTTTCTTTCTCTATTTCATTGTTAAGAGTAGTTTATCAATTGTTGTGTTATCAAGTGAATCAATTGTGTTGTATTAATTCATCTTGTCAACATTCAATTCCCATTTGGTTTAACGCGTATATCCGATCTCCGATGACTTCATTTTATATTAGACGATTTTCTGGGGAACTTCCGCAATACATTTTCAATAAACTTTTGAAAAATAAAATTTTGAAAAAGGGATCTATTCAACCCCCCTTCTAGATCCGTGCTATCGTCTAACAAGTGGTATCAAGAGCACCGGTTCATCTAGTGCTTCACATACAACTTATTTGAAAATGGACAATGATCCAACGGGGGCGTACAATAGAGCTCCAGTTTTTACCGGAGAAAACTATAGTCACTGGAAGGATTGTATGCGCATTCATATCAACTCTGTTGATAGAAAAATTTGGAAAGTTATTCAAGACGACCCTTTTCAAATAACTATGGTCGGTCCGAATAACATCCAAATTGAAAAGCCGAAAGCACAATGGGACGAGAATGATGAAAAGAAATATAGCTATGATTGGAAAACTCGAAATATGTTTATAGCTTCTTTGGGAGCAGATGCATATTTTCGAGTTTCTCATCATACTACGGCTAAGGCCATGTGGGAAGCATTACAAGTTGCCCATGATGGAACCGATGATGTAAAGCTTGCACGAATTAATACTCTACAATAATAGTTTGATCGATTTCACATGAGCCAAGGGGAAACCATTGGTGAAATGGTAAAAAGATTCTCTCACTTGACGAATCGTTTAAACGCTCTTGGTAAAACTACTCCTAACGATGTATCTACTAACAAAATATTAAGATGTCTTACTAGGGAATGGTTGCCAAAAGGTACGACAATCAAAGAGGCCAATGACGTAAGGACCTTGGATTTTACTACACATATTGGAAAGGTACAAGAGCATGAACAAGAGCTCTTAAATTTACATGAGCATGAAGATAACGAAAAGAAAGAAAATAATGAGAAGCATAAGGATCATGAGAAGAAGAAAAAGTCTATTGCTTTAAAGGCTTCTTCCTCAAAATCTTCCACCAATAAAGATAGTGAGAGTGATTCAAGTGATGAAGAAGATGAATCAAATGAAGATATGGGTTTGTTTGTTCGAAGATACAATCAGTATCTTAGAAAGAATGAAATATCTCATTCGGATAAGCGTCTCATCAACTATCGAAGGAAATATAACCCCTCCAAGCAAGAATCTATTAAAAGTATGAAAGGTAAAGGATCATGCTACAATTGTGGAAAATTGAGTCACTATAAACCGGATTGCCCAATGCTAAAGAAAGACAAAGTTAAAGATAAGCATTAAAGGAAAGGTAACAAAACTAGAAGAGCATATATTGCATGGGAAAGTGATAGTGAATCTTCAAGAAAAGCAAGCTCAAGTGATGAGGAAGAGAAAGTAAATCTTTGCCTCATGGCTCATAAGAAAGGCAAGAAAGAGGTAAAACATGCTAAATATGATAATTTTGAAAAATTGTCTTATGATGATCTACTTAGTACTTTTAGAGTTCTCCATCAAGAGGCTAGAGAAGATTTTAAGTGCATTGCATCTGATAATTTTTTTAGAAATATTTAGAGAAAAAGGTATCGGATAATCAAAATGAGATGAAAGCTCGTAAGAAATCGATGGTAGAACCTATGAAAGAAGACAAATGGGAATGGCATAACTATCATAGTTGCGAAACTTGTTGCATTTGGCAAAAAGAAGTTAAAACTCTTCAAGCCAAATTAGACAAGTTATCACAACCTAAGATAACCTTTTCTATTGATCGTTCAAACTTAAGAGAATCAATGAACAACCCATATCAAAGGTATACTTATGTTGTGAAGGATCAAGATAGTAAATGTGATTCTAAATCATTCTTGAGATGTTACTATTGTTGCAAGGAAGGTCATACGATTTCTAAATGCCGGTTTAGGAGATACCTTTGCTATTGATCATTCAAACTTAAGAGAATCAATGAACAACCCATATCAAAGATATACTTATGTTGTGAAGGATCAAGATAGTAAATGTGATTCTAAACCATTCTTGAGATGTTACTATTGTTGCAAGGAAGGTCATACGATTTCTAAATGCCGGTTTAGGAGATACTTGGTTCCTAAAGGCATTTGTTAATGGTTGCCCAAATGCAACCAAATTTTAACTCACACTCTAGGACCCAATTAAAAGTGGGTACTTCCCTCTCTTGTCTAATCATGTAGGTGGAGTGTCTTGAGGCTACGGAGAAACGTTGGTTTCTAGATAGTGGGTGCTCAAGACACATGACGAGTGACATTTCCTTATTCAATGACTTTGTGGCTAAGAAGAAGGGATTTGTTACCTATGGTGATAACAACAAGGGAGCTATACTCGACAAAGGTAGTGTAGGTAATCCCTCTTCTACATTTATCTCTAATGTCCTCTTAGTAGAAGGTCTTAAGCATAATCTCATTAGCATTAGTCAATTGTGTGACAAGGGATATAAAGTCTCATTTTCTAAAGAAGGTTGCATAATTGAACATGATGATAATAAAGAGGATATGTTTAAAGGTTTGAGGTTTAACAATGTATACATGCTTGATTTGAATTTAATGTCCATGAGTGATCCTAAATGTCTAATCTCCAAAAGTGAAGAATCTTGGCTTTGGCATAGACGTTTAGCATATATCAACTTTGACTTGTTAAATAAGATTGTTTCCAAAAACTTAGTAGTTGGTTGCCAAACATAAAGTTCACTAAGGACATCTTTTTGATGCTTGTCAAATGGGAATTTAGGAACAAGTTGGATGAAAACGGTATCATCATTTGCAACAAGGCCCGTCTTGTTGCTCAAGGGTATAAACAAGAGGAAGGCATAGACTATGAGTAAACTTATGCTCCTGTTTCCCGCCTCGAGGCTATACGTCTTCTACTTGCATTTGCATGTTCACAAAATTTCAAATAATATCAAATGGATGTTAAGAGTGCCTTCCTTAATGGATATATAAATGAAGAGGTGTATGTGTGTCAAACTCTAGGATTTGAAAACGATGAAAAACCAAATCATGTGTACAAGCTTAAACTTGCTTTGTATGGTCTCAAATAAGCTCCTAGAGCTTGGTATGAGCGTCTAAGTAAATTTTTGATCAATCAAGGTTTTTCAAGAGGAAAAATTGACACTACATTATTTATTAAACGAGAAGGAAATCACTCTATATTAGTTCAAGTATATGTAGATGAGATTATTTTTGGATCTACTAATATGAAGTTAGTCAAAGAATTTTCAAGTTCCATGCAAGGTGAATTTGAGATAAGTATGATGGGGGAGCTTAACTTCTTCATCAGACTCCAAATTAGACAACTTAAAGATGGGACATTCATAAGTCAAACAAAGTATTGCAGTGAGCTACTCAAAATGTTTGATATGACAAATTCCAAGCCCATTGATACACCAATGCCTACTGCTGCTAGTCTTGATCGTGATGATAATGGTAAGGATGTGGATATAAAAAGGTATCGAGGTATGATCGGATCTGTAACACGGTGGGAGAACTGACTTTCTATAAATGTTGTGGATAGCAAGAGTCGCCACCGACTTTTATTTTATCCATAAGGAAGGGATATAAAAGAACAGGAAAGACCGTTTTGAAAAGACTTGGGTTCGGGGGGTAGGTTATATAAAGGGAAGGTGTTAGCACCCTTTATATCCATGGTTATGGGCTCTTAGTTACTTAGCTCACTTAAATGGTTTTTGAAGAGTGTAGTGTGTGATTAGAAATTTTTCTAAGTACTTTGTAATGATCCCCGTATGGATGTATACAAAGCCTTTAAGTTTGAAAAATGTTTAAGAAAATTGATGTTTGAAAAGTATTTTTAAGATGTGAGCAAGTAACTAGGAGGTACCTACCCAAAGCTAAGTCATTCAAGTTCTTTTATGTTTCTTCAAGAGTAAGATTATCCCTATTATTAAGGAATAGGTAGTCATTACTTTAGATTTTATTAAGGGATAAGCGTATGGTCATCGTATGGTCAATGAAGGCAACATGTAAGGGTGTTTTTAGCAATTCGTGGGGACTATCATCATATTTATCGAAGGGACAAGATCATTATCGTAGGCAACCTCGAAGGGACTTGATCTTTTAAATTATTTAAAGGGACAATGATGATTTATTCTTAAAGGGACTTTGCTTAAACACCCCTATATTCGAGGGACTTGATCATATTAGATAAGGCAACCAAGAGGAATACCCTAGGAAGTGCAGATGGCGATCATAGATCGACTTACATGTGTGAGTGTTAATTTTCAAATATTTATTTTATTTAATTAATTATCTAAGTTTATTTAATCATAATTAGTTTCGCACTCCCTATTTACTAACCAATCAATTAAATAAAATAAATAAAAATACGGAAATATAAAATCTACGCTATTACATGGCTTAGGGGCAGATACAAGATAAATCGAGCGAAAAATAAATTACAAATAAATTTAACCTATACATTTTTCTCTAATAAAAATAAGCAAGACTATAAATAATAAATCAAAATAAAAAAAACAAAATAAATTTAAGATTTAAAAAATTAGATTAAAGTTTTAATTAAAAAAAATAATAATTAAGTTTAGGTTAAGAAAATTATATTAAGATTTAGGGTTAGAGAAATTAGGGTTTTAGAATAAAATTAGGTTTTTTAGGTTAAATTGTGATTTTCTATTAAAGAGAATTAATTGTTAATATAATCTACAAAAACTAAATAAATACAAAAATTATTATTAATTTAATTATGTTCATAATTATTATTAAAGAAATAATTAGGGAAATAAAAAAAAGTAACCTAAAGTCAAGAGTTTTTTTGTTAGAAAAATACTAATTAAACTATTAATTTATTTACAAATTAGAAAAATATTAACATTTAAAATATTTAATTTTTTTTTTGTAAAGAAAAATTGATGACATTTTATTAAGAAAATATTTTGTTATAATAGATTAAAATTAAGTTAGATTAATTGTTTTATTATTATTTGTAAAGAAATCAATTAATAAACATAAAAAAGAAGAAAATATAAATAAAAAAATGGAAATGTTGCCCAAAAAGAAGGACCTGGGAATCGAACCCAGGTCCCTTACCTCACAAAACCAGGCTTCATACCATCTGAGCTAGCGCACGTGTCTTGGTATTTTACGGAAACTAAAACAACATAAACCATGTCACAATTTCAAATATCTCATTCGCGCCAACAACCTCATCTTCAACCTCTGAATTCACAAGTTTTCCAGCGAATTTTTCTACGCATTTTCCTGCGAATATTCCTTCGCGCAAAACCTGCAAAACTCAAACTTCCCAAAATACGTACGATTAATCCATAAAAATTATATACATCGAATCCCCATGATCCACACGACTTAGCCATGTCCTTAAAATGTTCTTAAACAACCTGAATCTCAAAGCCCTAAACTCGAAGGTGGAACCCTAACAATGGCGAATCTTGCTTCTTGTACCTAACATTCAATTAAACCACCCAGAAAGTATCTATACATTGTAATAAATACAAAACACACGTCAAATTCAATTATTAATAGTTATATTTACGGATTCGAAAAAATGCATAAATGAGAAAAAAGAAATTTGGTTAAGGTTCATGAGGGCGATTCAGGTGCTATTGAGGATTGAGATGCGTTTGGTGATCATCATAAAAGGTGTTTCAACCTTGAAAAGGCCTGGAAATAACCTCTAAGTTCAAAACCGAATCTCACCTTTCTTGAAAATTTCTTCAATGTGAAAGTGCCTCTTTCTCTCAATTTTTCGTCCCCTTTGTGTTTGTGTATGTTGTAGTATATGAGGTGAATGAATTTAGGTCAAAAAATTGGTGGGTTGTTTGGACTTTTGGGTAACTTGATGATGAAGATTTCCAAGTTTCAAATATTTGAATTTTCCATCTATTCTTTCCATATTTGATTCAATCTTATTTCATATAATGTCCAAACCTTCTAAATATAATTTCCATGATTTCCAATCAAATATTTCACACTTTATTTGATTTTTCATATTTTATATATATTTAAATTGAATTTTAATGATTAAAATCCAAATAAATAATAAATAAATTATAAAAATAATAAATAATTGGAATTGGGTCGTGCTTGATGATATTGTGAAGATTGGATTGCAATTTCATGGGCCCATTTGGAAAACATTAGATTTAAGCCCTTATTTTCTTCATACACCCCTTGAAAATCTCCCAACTTTGACAAGGCATAAATCCCTCAATTTTAAGGCTATGAAGGTGTTATTGGACATTTTGGAAATCTTAAAGAGTCCTCTAACAAACATATTTGGTCTCATGTCCATATCTTTCACCATTTTCAAATTATGCTATTTGGAAAAAGTTGACTATTTGTTGACTTTTGAAAGGACCTGTAATATTTTAGCTCATACCTTCCAAATGAAGCATTTTTAGGCTTGGCTTGTGAGACACAAAGTTGTATAGAATTCAATTTCCTTCAAAATGAGCTTTGTATGGGAAACTTTTGATGAATTATGTGAAAGTTATGGCTGGTCAAAGTTCAGTTGACTTTCCTTAAGAAAACCCTGATTTAGAAACTCCTGATTCTTGATGATCTGAAACTTCCTTGATGAATCATGATCAACCCTTGATCAAATGATGAATTTTACTTCATAAACTTGATGTTGGCAAAAAATCTTGAAGTTTGACTTTAATTTGACCATAGTTGACCTCAGTTTGACTTTTTAACTACTTTGACTGATTTTTGCATATCTGATCATCTAACTGGGCAAGCTCTTTGGGAAAGCTTTGAAACTTTACATAGGGATTCTTGAAGTCATATGGGATACCATGAAGCTCACTTGAATCCTTGAAAGTCATTTTAACCTGAGGAAACCCAAAACCCTAGTTTTGGACACTTTGCATAGGAGGAGGCATTGTCTGGGGAAAATTCCACACTTCTTGGTCAATTGGGAGTCTTGAGAACCTTATGATCATTTATAAGTCTTTAGAGATATTGTCTTTATTTGGGGAGGGCAAATTTTGGGGTACAATAGCTACCCCTGTTCAATTTTCTGAAATCTGAGGAGTTAGATTAGCATGTACGCCATTCGTGACTTGAAGGTTGAAGAGGATTGAACATAAAAGCCCAAAAATTTGCACTCACCGGTGCGTAGAATGATACTGTTGGTTGGTTGTGATGCTTGAATGGGCTTAAAGATTCCATTCGGAGAAAAATTCTTCAGATATATTTCTTTGAGAGGAAAACAATCCCCAATATGAAGATCTATCTTTTAGGTGGATAAACAACGGCCCAAGGTAACAATATGGCTTTTGAGAAGAATAAACGACGTCTCAAAATAACCTTTGGGAAGAATAAACGACGTCCCAAAATAATGAGATAACCTTCGGGAAGAATAAACGACGACCCAAGGTAATGATATGGATTTTGAGAAGAATAAACGACGTCTCAACATAGCCTTTGGGAAGAATAAACGACGTCCCAAAATAATGAGATAACCTTCGAGAAGAATAAACGACGTCCATAGGTAACAAGTGGCTTTTGAGAAGAATAAACGACGTCTCAAAATAGCCTTTGGGAAGAATAAACGACGGCCCAAAATGAGATAACCTTCGGGAAGAATAAACGATGGCCCGAGGTAACAAAATGACTTTTGAGAAGATAATCGACGTCTCAAAATAGCATTTGGGAAGAATAAACGACGTCCCAAACTAAGATAACCTTCGGGAAGAATAAACGACGACCCAAGGTAACAAAATGGCTTTTGAGAAGGTAATCGACGTCTCAAAATAGCCTTTGGGAAGAATAATCGATGGCCCAAAATGAGATAACCTTCGGGAAGAATAAACGACGGCCCGAGGTAACAAAATGACTTTTGAGAATATAATTGACGTCTCAAAATAGCCTTTGGGAAGAATAATCGACGTCCCAAAATAAGTTGTTGATGAAGTTTGTCTGCTAGAGAATTAACCTGAAAAACAAGGTTAGTGCGGTGCAAATAGCATGATATATATAACATTGTGCAAGATAATATTTTATGAGAATGCTCATGATATGATGTATGTATGAATTATGTAGCTGAACCGTATAAGTAGTGTTGCACCCCAAAATTTGCCCTCCACAATCAAGAAATCCTCTCTCAAAAATTCTAAATGATCATAAGGTCCTCAAGGCTCCCAATTGGTCAAAAAGTGTGGAAGTTTCCCCAGACAATGCCTCCTCCTAAGCAAAGTGTCCAAAACTAGGGTTTTGTGATTCTTCAGGTTAAAATGAGTTTCAAGACCTCAAGTGAGCTTTATAACATCCCACATGTACTCAAGAATCCCCATGTCAAGTTTCAAGGCTTTCCCAATAAGTTTGCCCAGTCAGATGATCAGATATGCAAAAATCAGTCAAAGTAGTTAAAAAGTCAAACTGGGGTCAACTATGGTCAAATCAAAGTCAAACTTCAAGATTTTTTTGCCAACATCAATTTTATGAATTAAAATTCATCATTTGATCAAGGGTTGATCATGATTCATCAAGGAAGTTTCAGATCATCAAGAATCAAGAGTTTCTAAATTAGGGTTTTCTTAAAGAAAGTCAACTGAACTTTGACCAGCCATAACTTTCACATGCTTCATCAAATTTTTTCTATCCAAAGCTCATTTTGAAGGAAATTGAATTCTCTACAACTTTGTGTCTCACAAGCTAAGCCTAAAAATGCTTCATTTAGAAGGTATGAGCTAAAACATTATAGGTCATTTCAAATGTCAATAAAAAGTCAACATCTTCCAAAGGGCATAATTTGAAATTGGTAAAAGATATGGACATGAGACCAAAGATTTTGGTTAGATGACTTCTTAAGCTTTCCAAAATGTCCAAGAACACCTTCATAGCCTTAAAATTGAAGGATTTGTGCCTTGTCAAAGTTGAGAAATTTTTAAGGGGTGTATGAAGGAAATAAGGGCTTAAATCTAATTTTTTCCAAATGGGCTTGTAATTTTGCAATCCAATCTTCATGGTAACTTCATGCACGACCTAATAACCAGTCATTTTGATTTTTATTATTTATTTTACATTATTTTGGATTTTAATCATTAAAATTCATTTTTAATTAAAATAAAATATGAAAATCAAATAATTGATCTAGTGGTTATTTTTGGATCAAAGATTTGGTGTTTAAGATGATTGGCATTACATAATTTCGTGCAAAAACCATTATGGTAAGGACATATTTGATTTTTTGACCAAAATAGAAATAAGATTTCTTCACATTGAAGCAAGGGAAATCCATGAAACAAAAGTCCAAATTCTGACCTAATTTCACTCTACTATAAGTACATAACATGATCAAAGCAAGAGATCTAAGAGATCTAAGACTAAACATGCAAGTAAAATAAGTCAATGATAAGCAATAGGGTCCTCCTAGGTCATGGTAGGTAAAAATGCATATGAAATGTAAACAGGATGAAACAATGAGATGGGTGGGTCGGTTGCGTGGTGCTAAGACACACGACTTATGGTATGAAACATACAAGGTTTGATTCTGGTTGAATGGAATGGAACGAAGGTAATCGAGGAACCCTAGAACAATATAAACTTTATTTATTTATTTGAAAACATACTCGACGTTGGATCGAATACTTTATTTGTTTTTTTAAAATTTTGGTTTTCTATCGACTTGTTTTATCTTTTCTATCCTATTTATGGAAACTATACAAGCATACAAATTCTAAGCTATTACATCACAAAATACACAAAGTATAAAACACAATTAAGGCATAAAAATATCCAAGTCCAATAAGCCAAACCTTGCAAAACACCTTGCACAAAAAAAAACAAATAGTTAGTAAATGATATGAATCATGAATATGTACAATATGATGGAAATGCATTAAAATGACAAAAAATATTAAAAGTCATGAAAAAAATATGAAATTAAATTCCTAAGGTCTTCAACCTGATTATATTATTGTGCTAAAAAATCTCTAAAAAAAAAAATTCTTATTTTAACTAAAGCAAATGATCACCTAAAACTAACTAAAGTTCAATCACAAATTTACACAAATTATGCTACCAAAACAATAGAAAAAATGTCCTAAAAATTCACCAAAAAATATTATAGGTACTTTAACTTGTCTTTTAATAGTAGCAAAAAGAATGGGCAGAAAATATTATGGGAAGTGGCACAAATAAATTGGGCAAATTTATGTATCCACAAGAGAATTCAATAGAAAATCAATTAAATTAAAATTCGAAATTAAATTGAAAAAATAATTAAATTCAGAAAGTAAAAATTGGGAATGTTTCTAAATTGTATTAAAAAGCTAATATAATTTTTGGGGATTTTTCTTATGTATTTTAATATTTTTTCATGAATTAAATTGAACTAGTGTGAAATAGAAAACTAAATTTTAAATGAAAATGCCAGGGGGTGAGGAAAGAAAACTCTCTAAGTTAAAATACTAGCTGGGCTTGCAACAGGGGTGCAAATAGTAATCCGAATAGGCCCAGCAGCATTGAGCCTGAGTTTATTTTCTTAAAAATATTGAGATAATTAGCTTGATTAATATGGATTTAAAGATTTTCTTTTTTTTTTCTATTGATTTTTTCCTGGTATATTAAACAAAGCAATTAAAGTACTTAATTCGTTTTTTAATGAATTTCTTAATTCCTAATTAAAACCCTAAATGATCTTTATCTCTAATTAAAAATTAACTTACATAATTAGATAAAACAACAAAACCTCAGACTAAACAATTCACCCCCAAAACGCAAACCCTAAATCTCTTCTCCCTCGCGCCGTCATCTTCCTCACCTCGTCAACCAAAAACCTAGCTCCTCTTCCTACCCGCCGCTGCATCACCCTTGTTCCCCCTCTCTCATTCTTTCCTCTGGCCTCTCCACCGAACCTTTTCCACTCTTCCTCTTCAACAAACCTTCACGGCGGCGCCTCCGGCGGACCCTCATGGCACACCCCGTAAATGAAACTCCACCTAAACCCTTTCCTTGTCTCCAAACCACGAACAAATGGCCTTGAAATCCCCTCAAAACCCTAAATCGCAACGTTTCCGACATGACAAAGAAGAAGAAGAAGCGATTGTTACCTTCAATTGTTATGACGAAGATCCGTTGAAACCGTAATCGTAAAGGGGACGAAGACACCGACCGTTGTTACGCGATGAAGGCGAAGAAACCGCACTCTTTGATCAGCCGAGATTGCGTTTTCGACGCAATAGCTTTAACGAGGAGTTTGCCGCGATGATGATGATGAGGGATTTCTCTCTTTACGAATGCTTGCTCTTCCCTAGGCTTCTTCTTACGAGTCAACACTGATCGGGTTATCGTTTTTATTGACTATGCAGGTAGGGAAATCTATTGGAGCTCGTTGAAGACTAGGAATGAGAACCTGCAAGCTGACGAATTTTTGATGATGCTAACGAATTTTGATGAAGATTAACGGCGATCAGGAGATGGTGGTTTTGAAAGAAAGAACTTGAAAATTCATTTGTCAGCTTGACGGCCCATCCTGGTAAGCTCTGAAAACGCTTGAGTTCTTCTTTTTCTCATATCCGAACTCGATATTGAATCCTTATTCCAAGATCTTCATCTTTCAATTCTTGCTTATGCTTTGCATTGTCCTTTTGTCATGCTAATATGAAATCTCTACAGATCGATTGTTGAGGATGCAAGCTTCTTATAGAAGCTTGAAAGAGGTGAATAAGGATGATTGAAGACTAAGCAAGATGGAAAAGCTGAACAGGAAGATGAATAAGCCAGGAAAGAATGAGATGAGTGGAGCAGAAATTTTATGGGTGAATGAGAAAGATGAATCCCAAAGGTGGCCAAAATGTTGGAATGAGAAGGTGTTGATGAAGATGAGAGAGATGAAGAAGATAGAAGAAGATGACAGAATGATAGAGGCAAATGATACAGAGCCAAGGTCTTCCCAAGGAAAAGAAAATTATGCAGCAACCGGTTTTTATATCTGACTGAGGTGAGGGCACCTTGATTTTTTTTGATTTAATTTGATTAGAGTAATTAGGAATTAGTTATGAATCTGTTAGTCGGTTAGCTTTTCGGTTACTGAGTTTAGTTAGAGTTTGAAAAGACTCTGGAAGTTTTTCTGTTATGCGGTTTGTTATGACAGTTAGGAATTGGTTAGAAATGGTTAGGAATTCTGCAAGTTTTTTAGATTAGAAATTGCTTCTGATTCCCTTTCTCCAATTTTCTCCTTGTTTTCTGTTAACATCTTCTGGTGTAAGCTCTGAACTGATACCCTGTTGGTTTCTAATACCTCAGTTGTTGTAGCTAATTTTCATGTATTTTCTGTTTCGTAGCTTTGCTCATTGGAAGAGTGGGAATGTTATCAATGCTGTGTGATGGATTCGCGGGTCCAGATTGTTGAAAGTTTGGAGATACAAAATAGAGGATGCTCTTTATGCAGAATTTCAGTTTCATGACATTGAAACCGTTTCGCATTGATGATAGAAGTCCATTGAAGGTGACATTGAAGACGGTGATGCCAAAGAGATTAAAAGACATTTTCCTGGTTATTTGTCATATTAGTCAGGAGAATTTATTCATATTTTTTCTAGTGTAATCCTTAATCATAAGAGAATTTTAAAAGTTTCCTTCTGCTAGCCTCTTTTCCTTTCTGAATTTCCTGTTTCTGAACTTTGCTCTGAACATGAATGAGATATATCCTGAGTGAAACCACTGTAGCTGGCTCATGATACTTGAATTTAAATTTTCACATTTTATTTATTCCATATGTCATGCTTCAAACAAATACTCATACATATTTGTATTAACAATAATAATAAAATAATATATAGTGTTGATTTACATATGGAAAACGTTGAAAGTCTGAAACTTTGCCTATCCTCTCTCAGTGTATTCTTTTCTGGTCAGATACAAAACAAGTCATAGAAAAGTGTAGTAATTTCCAAAAAATGTTAAAATTGTTCAATTCAATGAGATAAGATAGTCACGGGCAATAGTATATATATTTATCTATATCCTATCCAATTAATATAACCTATTATAGCATATTCCAAAGTAACCAAAAATATAAAATAAAACGTATGCATGATTTCACGTTAGTATTTTGAAATCCTTTCCCCTGGTGAATCCTGTTCTTTGACTGGAAATCGTGACCCTTTTGATATCCGTCCCTTTTAATTTCTCAAATTTATATCAGCAGTATTTTGACTACAAATATGGGATAAACCATGGCACCCACATCATTGTCCCGCTGATTTCCGTAAGGGCACACAAATCCAAACTAACATGTCCTTATGATATTTAACTTGTTATGCGCTAGATATTTTCTTGTAATCATTTTACTGATGATGGACCAAGACCATTTATTTGAATCCAGTTTGCTTATAACCCTCTTTACTTGAATGATATTTAAGGATGAACAAGCGAAATGGTTTGTACAATATGAGTATTGAAAAATGTGAAATCCAAATTGAGGTAATACTTATAATCAACCTCTCACTTCTTTTGGATCTTGAATTATGAACTGATAACTCTCACAGGGCCTCGACTTGGAGTTAAACACCATTCTCGACCCCTGATTCTAAAATTCCCTTACTTTGATTCCGCATACCATTTGAAGGTCACATGATCAAGGAAATAAACCATGACCGTTGATCTCCAAGTTTCCACTGAACCAAACCTTAACACTTAGAAAAGGAAAATTCCAATCACAAGGGAAATACTCTGATCCCATGCCTCAGAAGCCCATAAAAATGTATGATGGCGAGTATTATGACCCAATAAAAGAAAAAGATGGATGAATCGTAAGCCAATTATATATTAATAATTTAGAGGGCAAATTTTGGGGTGTTACAGCTGCCCCTATTCAATCACTGTAGACTTGAATGGATGACAGCAGTTGCTTTCAGACATTTGAAGTATGCAGGGATTGAATACTAAAAACAACCAGAAAATTTGCACTCTGTAGCAGAAGATCAGGGAAGTAAACTCAACCGAACGAACTCTGCTTGGATATAATTATGATGTGAAGAAAAGTAAACATGGGATGCCCTTTGAATGAAGCCAGAAGGCTACTGGCCTGCCACACTGTGGGTGGACTTGTAATATGATGCCACCCTGAGGATGGACTTTTGCCAATCTGCGGTTTGACTTCAAAACACTTTGCCACACTGCGGGTGGACTTCAAAATACTTTGCCACACTGCGGGTGGACTTTAAAGAGTTGCCACACTGCGGGTGGACTTTTGATTTGATGCCACCCTGAGGATGGACTTTCGCCAATCTGCGGTTGGACTTCAAAATACTTTGCCATACTACGGGTGGACTTTGGAAATCGCCACGCTGTGGGTGGATTTTCGAAACTTGCCACGCTGCGGGTGGACTTTTTGGAACTTGCCACCCGAAGATGGACTTTGGCCAGTCTGCGGCTGGACTTTTGCTCACTACGGGAGACTTTTGCTCACTACGAGAGACTTTTGCTCACTACGGGAGACTTTTGCTCACTACGGGAGACTTTAGAGATTTGCCACACTGCGGGTGGACTTTTTGGAACTTGCCACCCGAAGATGGACTTTGGCCAGTCTGCGGCTGGACTTTGAAATTTGCCACCCGAAGATGGACTTTGGCCAGTCTGCGGCTGGACTTTGCATGTGTTGAATTGCATGGTATGTTGCCCTATGACACTGGGGATATTATGTCTTGAGTATTGTTAATGAACTGGTGAATGTAAAATAAATTCCTGACGCGGAAGTGATAAGTCTCAGTTGACTCTGTGGGGAAACACAATGATCGCGAATTCGATATCAAGTAGCCCTGTGGGGATGACATCTCTGTCGGAGAGGAGCGTGAATAATTCATCTGTCCCGAATTATCACCTTTGCCAAAAATAAATTGGACTTTTAGATTTGAGGGCCGTGCCTGGGGATACCTCGACTATTGAGGAATATCCACTCTTATGGACCTGCTGGGAAGGAGAATGATTTATCTGAAACCTTCTAGGGAAATAAGAATTGCCTTGGATCTGATGAGGAATCAAGATCAAGGAAACCAACTGAAAGAAAGAGTGCTGACTTTAGTGAGGATAACTTTTATTTGCCTGTTGGAGATGACAACACCGAGACACGTCCTGCTGAGGAGGAAGGATTTCAAATTGCCCCGGGCTGGGGATCAGCTGCTTCCGTATGGATCTTACCTTAAGAGGATTTTACAAAAGACTTGGCGTCTTTAAACTCTTAGGTATCATAATGACTGTATAAACTAGTGTAACAACCTTGCTGAGGAGGTAATCATTGCCAATGCAGATGAGTTTGTATCTGTCAGAAGTGCTGAACGAGATAGTTGGCTTGACAAGTGACCACGGTATTCTAAACTCCGGGTAAATGCTTCTGATCCTCTGTCTTCGGGAAAGAATGAACTTTCGTACTATTAGGGTGGCCTGCCCCAGTACAAGTACTTGAATAGATTTGCACCTAAGTGACTGATCTTTGATCTTGGAGAGATTTGAATCTCGAGGTGATTGCCCCAGTTTGACTGAAATTTGAAGAGATTGCTCCACATAACTGCCCCGGATTGGCTCAGTATTTTAATTTTGAAGAGATTGCTCGACGTGACTGCCCCGGATTGGCTGGCTCTTACCATGACTAATTGGGAAAGTCCCTGCTCAATGAAACTTTATTCGGAAAAGTGCGCCTCGACGTGACAGTCTTTCAGAAGTTTTAGACTTCTCAACCTGGCAATCTTGAGCTTCTGGATTGAATTTCCGTATGTGAACCATTTATGATGCTCAACAAATGTATGCAAGTGAGAAAATGTTTATTCTTAGAATGAAAATCCTAATTCAACAAACATGTTAATCTTGAAGTTTTGAAAATGGATCGTTAACCTTCGTGAGAGAATCACTGGTTAAGATACGACCTTATTTTGAATGAGAGTATGTACATGCAATACCAACTAATGTCTCTTAGCACAACTCATAGGAGTCAGGAACGCGGTCTCGTAGTAGTATGCTCTCAAATTAACCCTGTTTCAGTTAGGACTTTTGAGGGTTGTATCGTGGCCTGGTTCAAGGTTATAGAAACAAAGGATATAGGCTCGAAATTTATTTGTGCCCACCCACTCTTCGTGATGTTCTTCATTCCTAAATTCAGCTAGTTTTCACAAGCATTCACCTTTCATAAGGGTTTCGTGTTAATTGAGGAACCATTGCTGCTATTAATTCAAGCACCAATCAGGTTATTGTAGAGAGTCAGTCACTCCTCTAACTTTCGTGTCTGTGTCGCACGACTTTGTTCTTATTTGAGGATCCTTCTCGTGTAATCTTTTTTCGTCTTTCGCTTTCGCATTATTTTGCTTATCCCTAACTTTTGTCTGGACTGATTCTTGTGAATCTTTGATTATGAAGTCCAGCGGGATGCCCTAACTTTTTCCTAAGTCGCTTGTTTTCAAGTTTCGACTTAGCGGGCCTTTTCTTTTCTTTTTCTTTTTGCATTTTGAACAAGTCGCGTGACATTGTTTGTCTTGATTGCTTCACGAGGGTTGTGACTGCCTCATTTTGTGGTCGACGAAGGATAACCATTGTGGTTGTCAATCTTTGGACCTTTTGACTTGGATAACCATTGTGGTTTCGGGTCTTTGGACCTCTTGATTAGCATAGTAGAATGCAACGGATCTTCAAATACACTTCCTTATGAAAGTCTGAACGCTTGGTCTGACTGGCTGACATCTACCCTACCCCTGGGTTACATGTGAGGGTTTTTTTATGTGAAAAGATACTCCTACTTCAAGGCTCAAAGGGGTTAGCGAGGGTCTATCTTCCTTATATCTCCAGTGTTTAGGATTTGAAACAATGCCTGTACATCGTCAACAGGGTCTTACTTGAGAGCGCACAATTAGAGATTTTGCGTTTTTGTTTCGTCATCCTCCCTCATAGAATTTAAGCATGACAATTGGTATCGCGATATACATATGCAAAATTATAAGGGAATGCAAATGAATTTAAGAAAAGCATGTGAGTTTTATTATTTCTAACATCCAAAAGCAAACAAAATTCATACATGTAGACAAATGTTTAGCATATAAAGGAAACTACAGATGGAAATGCAGTAAAGAAACTGAATATTGCCGTAGTTGAGGAGGCTTGGCTCCGTCTGGACCTGTCAGTCTTGGATACTTTCAACGATCAAAAAGCTCCTTTCACAGACTTGTAATCTTCAATTTGTAGTTGCATGCCCAACCATGGCAGTAATACTTCCTCTTCTAGCTATTCTGACTCTGACGCGAGACATCTGAAGGAAAGAGTGAAGCTGGGGAGTAAAGTTGCCCCAGAAGGTTGCTCGGAAAGACCTGACGATCTTCTGCCTACGTATCTCCATTGACTGGTGACCAATGAAGAATCAGAGCGACGTAGTTCCCCTCAATAGGGATGAAAAACGAACAATGAAGAAAGGCAATCACATAAATTCCATCACTGAGAGTACTTGAATACTGCTGGCTTTATTTACTTCATGAATACCCTAGCGTTCCGGGTGATAAACTTGAAGACTTCAGCTTAACGTGCACCATCTGGTAGAATGACCGCGACACCGGTTCCATTATGACTGGGCATCGGGTTATGGAGTACATTTGGGAGAGGAGCGAAATTGATCGCCTTGGAGTCAACTAGATCCTGTACCTTGTTCTGAAAGGCCCAACATTTCTCAATACTGTGCCCCTGGGCACCTGAATGGAATTCGCACCTGGCGTTAGCATCAAAATTCGGAGGTAGATTGTCAGGAGCGGGAGGTCTCATGGTACGAAGCTCAACCAAGTTCAACTTTAGCAGCTCTGGGAGCAATACAGCATATGGGCACGGGACGGGGTCGAGTCGGCGGTTTCTCGCTCTTGTTCTTTCTTGAAACGGTCTCTGTACCTATTGTTGTTGACCCTGTGGTCGTTGTTGTTGAAACTGTGGTTGTTGTTGTTGAACCTGTGGCCGTGATTGTTGAACCTGTGGAGTAATAGTCACCGCAGCCGTTTGGTAGTAACCTTGAGAATAACCTCTGTCTCGGCTTCTATACACAGCATTCGTCTCGCCTTCTCTTCTTCTTTGGCCGTTGCCAAAAGGTTTTCTTACACCGGAAGAACTAGCACTGCTTGCATCCTGGATCTTTCCCATTTTTAGAAAATTCTCTATTCTTTCTCCAGCAATGACGATATCAGAAAAACCAATGGACGGGCAGGCGGCCAGACGATCCAAGTAAACACCTTGCAAGGTGCCCATAAACATGTCGGCCATTTCCCGATCCAGCAATGGAGGTTGAACCTGTGCGGCCAGCTCACGCCACCTCTGGGCATACTGCTTGAAACTCTCTTTAGGTCCTTGAGACAAGTTCTGCAACTGGGTACGATTCGGAGCCATATCAATATTGTATTGATACTGCTTGAGGAATGCCTCAGCTAGATCTTTCCAACTTCGAATAGAGACCCGACTCAGCTTCATGTACCAGCTCAACGAAGCTCCAGATAAACTGTCTTGGAAGAAATGCATCCAAAGTTTCTCGTCATCAGTATGAGCCGAGATTTTTCCGAAGTACGCATGAATGTGAGTCCTAGGACACGTGCTGCCGTTGTACTTGTCAAACGATGGTGCCTTGAACTTTGGAGGGATTCTGACTCCTGGTACTAACCCGAGACTGGTTACATCGATACCCAAGGAATTCTGACATTCCATGGCCTTGATCTTCTATGACAGCTCTTCATACCTGCGATTGTTGATCTCATTCATGTTACCCATATCAGCATCCAGTAGAGTGAACTGGTCTTCTTGATTGTCTTCTAAACCTGCATTACGTGTTGCGGTCCTATTTGGATGGGGCTCTCCGTTACGGGCAGCGTTAGAATCCACATTCTCAGCCGGTGTTCCCGTATTAACATTCCCATGAGGTTGCTCAACCATCAACCGGAGATGCTCCTGGTTCTGGGCCATGCCAGTCATCATTTCCATGAACTGATCCATCCTCTGTCGGAGCTCATTGAGATCAGTCTGCATTCAATCAGCCATCCTTACTCGGTTTCTTTTAGTCGGATATCGGTGAACGCGTTGACCAGCTATATTGCCTGCAATCAAATAAGTTAGAAACCCTGGGTAACCTGCAAAAATACAAGAATATGGTATGCAGGAAATGAATGTTATGGCATGTTGATTCATTTTTAGGGCATCCCATCCCCTGATTCCAGTTTTGTGAGTTTGATGAAGACAAGAGCTCTTTTTGTTGTAAATGACAAACGGTGTTGATAATATAAGGTGCGTGTGTGTAACAGACGTGCCAAACAATTCCAAGGATACGAAGGCCGACGTGTTTTTTTTGCAAATGTGTCAGATGTGTCAGTGATCATAAAGCGAGAGCGCACATAATGATAGTAAAGAGACCTTTTATGATAAGAATTTTGTTATATAGTCAAAACACCAAAAGTATGGGTTCAAACAGAAGTACAATGATAAAAGGATTCCATCAACAGTCCTGATGGTAATCCTACAACAAACAAACAAACAGAAAGATGTCTTTGTCAATGCAATCCTCCATCTAGATTTGGGTCAATGATCGGTCCTGCCTTTGGAACTTCTACCAACTCCTTTGTCTGCACCTGGTTGTCTTCAAACCTCTTCAGCTTCTTCTGATAGCAAATCATCATCCGCTTGTAGTAGGCAGCTTCTTCTCGGGCTTTAGCAAGTTCTTCATCTTTTCCTCTCAACTTATCGGCCATCTCTTCGTCTTTCTCCTTTAGCTTACTCGTGATCTCTTCAGCTTGAACCTTGTCTTGTTCCTCTCTTTTGATCCTGTAAGCAACATGTCTCTTTTTCATGTTCTCAAACATCAAGGTCTTCTGATCCAATTGCCTTCTAGTGTCAATGTGTTCCTTGGAAGAACTTCTAGTAGCAAATTCGAACCTCTCACACCGAGCCAACTCAATTTCACACTGTTTCCTTTCAATAGCATGCCTCTCAGCATCTTCTTGAGCTTTCCACTCGATTTCAAGTCTAGCATGATTAGCTTTAGCAAGCTCTTGACTCAACTGTGCATTCTCCATTAACAAGCCGTCTCTTTCCGTCTTCATCTTGTTGAACTCTTCGATACTAACTGTGGTAGGTTGCTCAATGACCGTGGGATATAGAAGAGGCGCCGGCCCAAATGGTAACAGTAACACTTCAACCCGCTCTCTTAACCATTCTGCAAACGGTGGATACACTCGACAATTCCCTACACCCAAAGTCTTCTTCCCTCTTGTCTTCCGACTATGCCAAGCATTAGAAGCTTTCTGAGCAATCTCGAATCCATCTGTTGATTGGAAGTACAAGGACTCTGTGATGTCCACAGCAACTGGTGGTTCCTTCAAGGCATACCCAAACTGTCGAATCGTGAGAGAAGGGTTGTAATTAATTCCCCCTTTCCTCCCGATCAATGGAACATTAGGGAATCCTCCGCAACTATGAAGAATGTCAATGCACCGCAAACCCTGATTAACCCATAAAATGTCCTTTGCTTGCAAACCCATCAATCTTTCCAACCATTCAAGAGTGTTCTTCGTCTTCTCAAAAGCTCCTGATTGTGGAAGAAAGCGTGTGAACCACTTGTAGAATACAATCGCGCAACAATTCAACATTCCACCCCTTCGCTTCTCATTCTTATAATGCACAGAGTGGTAGAGATCACCTAGGAGAGTAGGAATAGGATTCTTTGCTACAAAAATGTGAATAGCATCAACATCCACGAAGTTCGGCATATTCGGGAACAAAGTGATTCCATAGATACACAAAGCTAGGATCGCATTGAAGGTACTCCAACTTTTTGCCTCAGCCGCTTTAGTAGCCTCACCTAACAAGAAACTCAAATGATATCCTCGGAAGCCTCCTTTGCTATCAATCTGGTCTTCCAATAATGACTTGCTCAAATAAAGAGCAGTTGCTACATCCTTGAAGTCAGGATCAATCTTGGTCCCAAAGAATGGTGCACAGTCCTTCACGGAAACTCTCAGGATGCTCGAATACTCCTCTAATGTAGGTGCCAACATGAAATCAGAAAGTACGAAACATCTAAGTTGTGGATCATAAAACTGTAGTAAGGTGTGCATCCCTCTGAAAGCATAGTCACTGATGGGCTCTATGAAATACAAAATCCACCCGTAATCCTGCTTGAAGACATTCAGAACTTCTGGAGGAGCTAAGGCCTTCACTTTGAGAATTTCTTTCACAACAGGCCGATAGACCTTGTAGGAGATAATACACTTGGTCTTTTTCTCGGGTTCCATGCTCATAGATCAATACCCACAACTGGAATCAAGGATGTAATATGCAGCCCTGCAAATGAATAAACATGCATTAGGAATGCAAGTATGCGGATGATGTAATGCAATGCAATGGCATGTGATCACTGCTGCATATACTGGACACTATTGTACTGCCTTCTGATTTTGCCTGAATACCGACTATCAAAAACACCAGATCATAAGTAGAAGAAAACCCAAGTATCAAGAACAAGGTAGGTTGAAGGTTTAGTTTTCCTGCAAACCTGTAAACCCTTCCCAATCTCACGGGTATTGCTACTACGGGTCAACATCACGGACTCTCAAAGCCGAATAGCAATAATACGTTCACCATCTCCGAGAAATGGCTCATGACCAAATCAGGGAATCGGTTTGGCATTATGTACTACTCAGGGAGGCCTCAGCTGAATTCCGGAAAAACAAGCATCCCTCATAAGTTCCTGACTTCAAGCACTGAAGTCGAGAAACAATAGTACATTCATCCCGAAGGGTACAATACTACCGTCATACGACCAGTTGCTTTAACCAGGTTCCTACGAGAGAACAAGGTCATCCTATGCGATTTCCTAGTGGGCCCTCGGGTGCGAATGGGTTTGCCACGAAATGTGGTCTGCCACTGTCACCACTGGAGAGGGTTGTTTCCACTAAGGTCCTCGATGATCGGTTCCCAGTGTTAGCAGCTCAGGTGAGAACATTCTATGGTCTGCCTAGGCAGTATAGAACATATCCCAAGAGAGCCTGATCTGGGTGTGGGACTCGTGAAAACTACACGTGCTCAAGACCACGCAAGCCACACGACTGCCCACTCTAAATCCTATGTGTATACTCAAGCCGGGTATTTGGCTTATCTCATAATAATCCCATCCCGCCAAGGAAAACCAGAACAGCCAGTACAGTATATGCCAGTATATGCGACAGTAAAGTAAAGTGCAGAAAGCTGTAAATAAAGCTGTAAAGGAAAGCGATAAACTGTAAACAAAACAGTAAAGCTAAGCTAAAGCATAACAACAAATGAATAAGCACCCAAAGAAAACAGAAACAGACAAGCGCTAGGATTGACTCTCAAAGGGGAAATTAGAATTTCTAACAGTCCCCAGCAGAGTCGCCAGCTGTCGCTCCCGGGATTTTCATCCTAGTACAAACGCGAAAGTGGCGCGAAAAAGGTAGAGTCGCCAGCCAGACATTTTTATCCCAAAGGAATGGGAAAGGTAATGTTGCACAAACCTAAGGAAGAAGGAAAAGGACGAGGCCTTGCGAACCAAAGATCTGGATCCGGGAGTCGGTTACAAATTGAGAAGGTATTAGAACCCCAATTCGTCCGCCGTACCCGACGGGATCCACGCTTAAAATGTCTGTTTTCAAAGGGTGAAATATAATATGCTGCTTTACTGAAAGAATGATTATCTGGAATGAAATGAAATGAGAAAAAGAAATGGAATTAACAAATGGGAATAAAATGGGAAAATGTAGGGAAAAAGAAAGATTGTGCTCGAACGGGCCCTACCCCACTGCCTACGTACCTCATCGGGATGAATGAGGATCAGAGACGCCGTAGTTCGTCTAACTAAGGCTTACACTCGTTTATGGTTTTTAGGATGACGTTGCCATAGCTCTAGCTCAGGTGTTACCGGCTCTGACACGAGGGTGTTTACCGTATCGCTGTTTGAACTGTCGAGACAAGTCATGTTCGTTCGCAAAGAGTATAAGATGAGATGAGAAGACGTGACTTCTTGGTTTGTCGTTTTTTTAGAAGAAATGTTTTGAATTTGTGTTTATTGAATGTACAACACTAAAGACTATGACACAGGAGCGAATACTTTCCAAGATCGCCCCCAATGGAACGTTTGTAAAGCATCCTAGAAGAGTGAAGGAGACCTCCACTGATCATTTCCCGTATAGCTTAAGGCTCGTGACGCGTTGTACACCTTTCCTTTATTAAATGTTTTTTTTTATTTTTTCTTTCAAGATGAGAAGAGACTCAAGTTATAAAAGGTAAACATTCTAAGGGAAACTAGACCTACCCTAAATCAGTTGAATTCATGGATAACCTATGGTTAATGAGGTTTGCAATTTAAAATCTACCTAAGAGATCTAAGAGATATAAGACTAAACATGCAAGTAAAATAAGTCAATGATGAGCAATAGGGTCCTCCTAGGTCATGGTAGGTAAAAATGCATATGAAATGTAAACAGGATGAAACAATGAGATGGGTGGGTCGGTTGCGTGGTGCTAAGACACACGACTTATGGTATGAAACATACAAGGTTTGATTCTGGTTGAATGGAATGGAACGAAGGTAATCGAGGAACCCTAGAACAATATAAACTTTATTTATTTATTTGAAAACATACTCGACGTTGGATCGAATACTTTATTTGTTTTTTTAAAATTTTGGTTTTCTATCGACTTGTTTTATCTTTTCTATCCTATTTATGGAAACTATACAAGCATACAAATTCTAAGCTATTACATCACAAAATACACAAAGTATAAAACACAATTAAGGCATAAAAATATCCAAGTCCAATAAGCCAAACCTTGCAAAACACCTTGCACAAAAAAAAACAAATAGTTAGTAAATGATATGAATCATGAATATGTACAATATGATGGAAATGCATTAAAATGACAAAAAATATTAAAAGTCATGAAAAAAATATGAAATTAAATTCCTAAGGTCTTCAACCTGATTATATTATTGTGCTAAAAAATCTCTAAAAAAAAAATTCTTATTTTAACTAAAGCAAATGATCACCTAAAACTAACTAAAGTTCAATCACAAATTTACACAAATTATGCTACCAAAACAATAGAAAAAATGTCCTAAAAATTCACCAAAAAATATTATAGGTACTTTAACTTGTCTTTTAATAGTAGCAAAAAGAATGGGCAGAAAATATTATGGGAAGTGGCACAAAGAAATTGGGCAAATTTATGTATCCACAAGAGAATTCAATAGAAAATCAATTAAATTAAAATTCGAAATTAAATTGAAAAAAATAATTAAATTCAGAAAGTAAAAATTGGGAATGTTTCTAAATTGTATTAAAAAGCTAATATAATTTTTGGGGATTTTTCTTATGTATTTTAATATTTTTTCATGAATTAAATTGAACTAGTGTGAAATAGAAAACTAAATTTTAAATGAAAATGCCAGGGGGTGAGGAAAGAAAACTCTCTAAGTTAAAATACTAGCTGGGCTTGCAACAGGGGTGCAAATAGTAATCCGAATAGGCCCAGCAGCATTGAGCCTGAGTTTATTTTCTTAAAAATATTGAGATAATTAGCTTGATTAATATGGATTTAAAGATTTTCTTTTTTTTTTCTATTGATTTTTTCCTGGTATATTAAACAAAGCAATTAAAGTACTTAATTCGTTTTTTAATGAATTTCTTAATTCCTAATTAAAACCCTAAATGATCTTTATCTCTAATTAAAAATTAACTTACATAATTAGATAAAACAACAAAACCTCAGACTAAACAATTCACCCCCAAAACGCAAACCCTAAATCTCTTCTCCCTCGCGCCGTCATCTTCTTCACCTCGTCAACCAAAAACCTAGCTCCTCTTCCTACCCGCCGCTGCATCACCCTTGTTCCCCCTCTCTCATTCTTTCCTCTGGCCTCTCCACCGAACCTTTTCCACTCTTCCTCTTCAACAAACCTTCACGGCGGCGCCTCCGGCGGACCCTCATGGCACACCCCGTAAATGAAACTCCACCTAAACCCTTTCCTTGTCTCCAAACCACGAACAAATGGCCTTGAAATCCCCTCAAAACCCTAAATCGCAACGTTTCCGACATGACAAAGAAGAAGAAGAAGCGATTGTTACCTTCAATTGTTATGACGAAGATCCGTTGAAACCGTAATCGTAAAGGGGACGAAGACACCGACCGTTGTTACGCGATGAAGGCGAAGAAACCGCACTCTTTGATCAGCCGAGATTGCGTTTTCGACGCAATAGCTTTAACGAGGAGTTTGCCGCGATGATGATGATGAGGGATTTCTCTCTTTATGAATGCTTGCTCTTCCCTAGGCTTCTTCTTACGAGTCAACACTGATCGGGTTATCGTTTTTATTGACTATGCAGGTAGGGAAATCTATTGGAGCTCGTTGAAGACTAGGAATGAGAACCTGCAAGCTGACGAATTTTTGATGATGCTAACGAATTTTGATGAAGATTAACGGCGATCAGGAGATGGTGGTTTTGAAAGAAAGAACTTGAAAATTCATTTGTCAGCTTGACGGCCCATCCTGGTAAGCTCTGAAAACGCTTGAGTTCTTCTTTTTCTCATATCCGAACTCGATATTGAATCCTTATTCCAAGATCTTCATCTTTCAATTCTTGCTTATGCTTTGCATTGTCCTTTTGTCATGCTAATATGAAATCTCTACAGATCGATTGTTGAGGATGCAAGCTTCTTATAGAAGCTTGAAAGAGGTGAATAAGGATGATTGAAGACTAAGCAAGATGGAAAAGCTGAACAGGAAGATGAATAAGCCAGGAAAGAATGAGATGAGTGGAGCAGAAATTTTATGGGTGAATGAGAAAGATGAATCCCAAAGGTGGCCAAAATGTTGGAATGAGAAGGTGTTGATGAAGATGAGAGAGATGAAGAAGATAGAAGAAGATGACAAAATGATAGAGGCAAATGATACAGAGCCAAGGTCTTCCCAAGGAAAAGAAAATTATGCAGCAACCGGTTTTTATATCTGACTGAGGTGAGGGCACCTTGATTTTTTTTGATTTAATTTGATTAGAGTAATTAGGAATTAGTTATGAATCTGTTAGTCGGTTAGCTTTTCGGTTACTGAGTTTAGTTAGAGTTTGAAAAGACTCTGGAAGTTTTTCTGTTATGCGGTTTGTTATGACAGTTAGGAATTGGTTAGAAATGGTTAGGAATTCTGCAAGTTTTTTAGATTAGAAATTGCTTCTGATTCCCTTTCTCCAATTTTCTCCTTGTTTTCTGTTAACATCTTCTGGTGTAAGCTCTGAACTGATACCCTGTTGGTTTCTAATACCTCAGTTGTTGTAGCTAATTTTCATGTATTTTCTGTTTCGTAGCTTTGCTCATTGGAAGAGTGGGAATGTTATCAATGCTGTGTGATGGATTCGCGGGTCCAGATTGTTGAAAGTTTGGAGATACAAAATAGAGGATGCTCTTTATGCAGAATTTCAGTTTCATGACATTGAAACCGTTTCGCATTGATGATAGAAGTCCATTGAAGGTGACATTGAAGACGGTGATGCCAAAGAGATTAAAAGACATTTTCCTGGTTATTTGTCATATTAGTCAGGAGAATTTATTCATATTTTTTCTAGTGTAATCCTTAATCATAAGAGAATTTTAAAAGTTTCCTTCTGCTAGCCTCTTTTCCTTTCTGAATTTCCTGTTTCTGAACTTTGCTCTGAACATGAATGAGATATATCCTGAGTGAAACCACTGTAGCTGGCTCATGATACTTGAATTTAAATTTTCACATTTTATTTATTCCATATGTCATGCTTCAAACAAATACTCATACATATTTGTATTAACAATAATAATAAAATAATATATAGTGTTGATTTACATATGGAAAACGTTGAAAGTCTGAAACTTTGCCTATCCTCTCTCAGTGTATTCTTTTCTGGTCAGATACAAAACAAGTCATAGAAAAGTGTAGTAATTTCCAAAAAATGTTAAAATTGTTCAATTCAATGAGATAAGATAGTCACGGGCAATAGTATATATATTTATCTATATCCTATCCAATTAATATAACCTATTATAGCATATTCCAAAGTAACCAAAAATATAAAATAAAATGTATGCATGATTTCACGTTAGTATTTTGAAATCCTTTCCCCTGGTGAATCCTGTTCTTTGACTGGCAATCGTGACCCTTTTGATATCCGTCCCTTTTAATTTCTCAAATTTATATCAGCAGTATTTTGACTACAAATATGGGATAAACCATGGCACCCACATCATTGTCCCGCTGATTTCCGTAAGCGCAAACAAATCCAAACTAACATGTCCTTATGATATTTAACTTGTTATGCGCTAGATATTTTCTTGTAATCATTTTACTGATGATGGACCAAGACCATTTATTTGAATCCAGTTTGCTTATAACCCTCTTTACTTGAATGATATTTAAGGATGAACAAGCGAAATGGTTTGTACAATATGAGTATTGAAAAATGTGAAATCCAAATTGAGGTAATACTTATAATCAACCTCTCACTTCTTTTGGATCTTGAATTATGAACTGATAACTCTCACAGGGCCTCGACTTGGAGTTAAACACCATTCTCGACCCCTGATTCTAAAATGCCCTTACTTTGATTCCGCATACCATTTGAAGGTCACATGATCAAGGAAATAAACCATGACCGTTGATCTCCAAGTTTCCACTGAACCAAACCTTAACACTTAGAAAAGGAAAATTCCAATCACAAGGGAAATACTCTGATCCCATGCCTCAGAAGCCCATAAAAATGTATGATGGCGAGTATTATGACCCAATAAAAGAAAAAGATGGATGAATCGTAAGCCAATTATATAGTAATAATTTAGAGGGCAAATTTTGGGGTGTTACAAAATGGTCAACTACTACACTTCCTTTGATTGCTTTTTGAGTAGTATACTATATGTCATATTCTGTCAAGATCATTTGCCATCTTGTTATTCGTCCGGAGAGAGCATGTTTCTCAAATATATACTTGATTGGATCCATTTTTAAAATCAATAAAGTGGTATGAGTCAATATATAGTGTCTTAGTCGGAGAGCAGCCCATGCCAAACCGCAACAAGTTTTCTTGAGCAGTGAGTATCTTGTTTCACAGTTGGTAAACTTTTTGATAAGGTAGTATATTGCCTGCTCTTTTTGACCAGACTCGTCATGTTGCCCCAACACACACCCCATTGAGTTATCCAATACTGTCAAGTACACAATCAAGGGTCTTCCTTCAACTGGTGGCATCAATATAGGAGGTTCATGTAGGTACCTTTTGATCTCATTAAAAGCTACCTGGCATTCGTCATTCCATTCCATTACTTGATCTTTCTTCAACAACTTGAAGATTGGTTCACTAGTAGCAGTCATCTGGAAAATAAATCTTGCAATGTAATTTAGTCGTCCCAGGAAACCTCTAACTTCTTTCTCAGTACGAGGAGCAGGCATCTCTTGTATAGCTCTTACCTTTGCAGGATCCACTTCAATACCTTTACCACTAACAATAAAACCCAGAAGTTTACCAGAACTAACTCCGAAAGTACACTTGTTTAGATTCAATCTCAATTTGTATTTCTTCAACCTCTCAAAAAATTTGTGCAGATGATCAAAATGCTCTTCTTCATTCTGAGATCTGGCTATCATATCATCCACATATACCTCTATCTTATGGTGAGTCATATCATGGAACAAAGCTACCATAGCATGCTGATATGTTTCCCCAACATTCTTCAAACCAAATGGCATCACCTTATAACAGAAAGTGCCCCATTATGTAACAAATGTAGTCTTCTCCATATCTTCAGGTGCCATCTTAATCTGATTATACCCAGAGAAACCATCCATAAAAGAGAATACCTTATGTTGAGCAGTGTTTTCTACCAGAACGTCAATATGTGGAAGTGGAAAGTCATCTTTGGGGCTGACTTTGTTCAAATCCCTGTAATCTACACACATATGTACTTTACCATCTTTCTTAGGCACCGACACCACGTTTGCAACCCACTGAGGATAAGAAGTAACAATTAAAAACCCTGCATTGAATTGTTTCATCACCTCTGCCTTAATCGTTTCTGACATATCAGGACGCATGCGACGAACTTTCGGTTTTATTGGGCAACAATCTTCTTTCACTGGTAGACGGTGAACCACAATATCTGTATCCAACCCTGACATATCTTCATAAGACCAATCAAAAATTTCCACATAGTCACGTAACATCTGAATCAACCTGTTCTTAACACCATCTTCCAACTCAACACCTATCTTGACCTCTTTCCTGCTTTCCTCAGTTCCCAAGTTCACAACTTCGATTGGTTCCTCATGTGGTTGTATAACTTTCTCTTCTTGTTGTAGCAATCTAGCCAACTCTATAGGTACTTCACAATCTTCTTCCTTTCCATCCTCGGCTTGATAGACCGGATTCTCGAAGTCATAATTGGCAATATCAGAATTGTTGTCAATAGGATCCAAAGTGGATGAAGATCTGCATTTTAGTGACGTGGGTGTGTGTAAGAACACATAGCTTTTTTTTTATAAAAGGAAAAAGTAAAAGAAAGATAGAGTGCAATATTTACGAAAGCGAGAAACGTCCATTGATTTTATTGAATGAAAATATGCAAATGAAATGACAACCCTAACAAGCATACCATTGTGCCCCGGGCAAGGCACAAGGCTTAAAAGTATTTAATTGTTCAAAGTTACAAAATGTAAATTTAGAAAAATAAAATAGCATTTACTCCTGACTAAAGGAGATAGGAATAACGTCTTCAGCCTTACAATTGTTGAGTCCATCACCCATGGTAGGAAAGATCCAATAATCCAGGTTGTAACCTTCATCATAATCTTCCACAACATTGACTTGGTCCTTTATGATTTCTCTATGAGTGAAACGAGCAGCACGAGCACGACGAACAACCTTCTGAGATTCTGTAGTAAAACCCAAACCAAACTTGTCAGACTTGTAAGGAATGTCAGGAAGCTGACCCCAAATAGTACAACCACCTTCTTCAACCACAAATTTAGCAACTTTGAGGGAGGCCATTGTAGGAGGTACTTTGGTAATCACATGAACTCTTTTAACAGCAGGGATGGCTTCAGTAGCAGGAACGACTTGAGGAACCACTTCATATATCAGGCAAGGAGCCTCAACAAATTCACCCTCCATCTCAACATATTTAAAGGTATTCACATGACTGACCATGTATTCTTCTTCACCATAAATAGTGACAATCTTTCCTTTCACCGGATAATTCAATTTCTGATGTAAAGTGGAAGTTACAGCACCTGCCCCATGGATCCAGAGGCGCCCAAGCAAATAGGAGTACGCAGGCAGAATATCCATCACATAGAAAGTGGAATCAAAGACTCGAGAACCTACTTTGATTGGAAGATCCACCTCTCCATTCACCATTCTTCTTGAACCATAAAAGGCCTTTATCGCTCCCCGGATTTCCATCCTGGTACAAATGCAAAAGTGGCGCGGAAAGAGGTAGAGTCGCCAGCCAGGCATTTTTATCCCGAAGGAACGGGAATTGTAATGCTGCACAAACCAGAAGAAAAGAAAAGGAAGGACACGGGTCCTGCGAACCAAAGAGACTGGGTTTGGGAGTCAGTTACGACCTGGGAAGGTATTAGCACCCCAGATCGTCCGCCGTACCCGACGGGATCCACGCTTGCAAAGAAATCTGTTTCAAAGGGTGAAGAAATGAAAGTTGCTGCGAAACTGAAACTGAAATAGGATAAAAGATAAAATAAAAAGAAAAGGGAACTGAAAAAAAAGGAAATGAAAAGGAAAAATGTAGGGAAAATAAAGATTGTGCTCGAACGGGCCCTACCCCGCTGCCTACGTACCTCATCTGGACAATGAGGATCAGAGTCGCCGTAGTTCCCCTAACTTGGGGTGGAAAGATTGCGTGTGTCTTAAGGCTTGAACTACTTATGTCAATGCTCAGGTGTTGCAGGCTCGGACGACGAGTGTATAACCGTCTTGCAAAATGACAAGAAGAAGAAAGTTCGCGGACGAAGCGGACGAGATGAGAAAAGAATTCCCGAAGGAAAGACGATTATTGTTTGTTTGTGTTTTTTAGAGCTTTTTATTTGTGTGGCACAAGAGAATGAATTCAAGCTCTTTTCCATGGAATGTGTAATTGCTACTACATTCCAAGATGGAATAATAGAACATGCACACCAAGCAAGGAGAACTTATCCAAGGCTTGTTTCCAAGGGAAAGGGCCCAAATTCATTGACTTGTTGAATTTATTAGGTGTTTTAGTGATTAAAAATGAAGAAGTATTTTTTAGGGTTTTTCTTGATGAAGATGACTTTATGATCCGACTTGTGCATCATGCTAGACAAATGCACTATTCCAAGATGGAATGAATACATATGCCCCATGGAATAAGGCTTTTACACAAGAAGTCACTTCTTTCTTTATTAGTGTTTTTTAGGTTTTGTTTTGAGATGAGAAGAGAAAGAAACCAAAGGAGAAAAAAGGTAAAATCTAAAATGGGGAAGACTAAACCTAATATTAGCATGCAAAAGTGGTCCTAAGGTTAGTGAGGTTTCAACTATCCTAAGAGAAAAGAAGAACCAAAGAGGAGCAAGAAGAAGAGGAAGCAAGAGCTAGCAAGCAACTTACTCCTCTAAAGGAGATAAGTTGCTCCTAAAGGGGAAAAAAGAGTTGAATTACATGATGGCATAAGGCACATCAAAAACACAAAGAGAAAGCAACTTAAAAGGAAAATGATGAAGAGTTGAAATGTGGATGAACATCCACACTTCACTTACCATAAGCCCCTGCAAGTTAGCCAAAATCTAGCACATGTTCATCAATAAAATCATGGAAATGACATGCTCAAAGTTCATACCAACCAAGATCAAACAATCATGCCAAACATAGCACACACAAGCATTTACGTGTCGAGAACACGGAAGCATGCATCAATCAGCAAGAAAATCACCCAAACAATCATATTCAATGATAATACAATGATCCATGGCATTTAAAATAAGTAAGGGGATCAATCATGCGAAAAATAACCCAAAAATGGCTCATTGCATCAGTGTTAACCGCTTAACCAAAGCGTTAACCGGTTAACCAGTTAAAACCTGCAGAAAAAATAGCACAAAACAGGTGCGTTAACCGGTTAACCAATCCGCTAACCGGTTAACGCTGTTAAGACAGCAACAGATCCTGTAGAAAATCAACTTACAAATAGCTTTTCCAAATAATTTTACACCAGACCAGCAAGCAATTGAGCAAGAAAATAGTGTATCAATTCACATTAAATGGCATCATCAAGCTCATGAACATTAATACATATATCCAGTCACAAATCAATCAATCAATTCAAGCAACACAAGCAAATAAACAAGCACATGGCGGATCTAAAGCGCAAGCATGCAAATAAGCTAAAACAGAGTTAGATCTGAATTTAACCAACCTACAAAGCTGAGGTATGCTTTGGTAGTTGTTGATTGAGCTGGAAATGAGAGATCTCGCTATGAACTTTGAAGATCCGGTGCTAAGCTTCACACTCCGTGCAAAATAAATGCAAGAACAAGATCTTGATGCAGAATTTTGGATCCAAAAGCACTTCTAGATCCCAAACCAGATCTGAATCACCAATTAAACCAGCAAAAAGATGCAAGGAAGCTATGGATGGAGGTCTAGTTCCAAGATCTACACACCTCAATGCAAGGTTATGTGATCTTCAAAGAGGAACTTTGGATGATTTGGAAAATTGGGAGAGAAAAGTGAGAGAATTGTGAGTGAGAAGAGTGAAAATTCATAATGAGAATGAAAATTGTGTGTGAGTCCTCTTTTGGTTTGGATGAAAATGGATTAAATATGGTTTAGGTTTGGGGCCCAAAAATTAGGTTTGGGATCCAAAAAATGTGGTTTGGTAATGAGATTAGGATTTAGCAATGGAATTAGGCTTGGATAAGTGCTCTAGATCCTTCCTTTTAATTTCCAATTAATTCAAAAATGAATAAAAATCAGAAAATGGAAATTGGAACCAAATCCCACATGCTGAATTTGCTGCTGGAAATTCAAAATTCGTGGCCGTTAACCGGTTAACCAATCCGTTAACCGGTTAACGCCAGTGAATTTTGAATTTTCCCTCCTTTTGGTGGGAAACCTCAGGAATCACCCGGCGCCAACCGTTTTGATCTGATTTTGATCCTCAATCCTTTCTTTAGGCTTTGACCATGATGTCAAACTTGTAACATGCCCTGTGAGCTTTGAATTTCCCTGATGATTGATCATATGCTTTATGTTGGAACGTGCAAGTGCTATGCTTCATTTTTCTATATAATATGCTAAGGACATGACATGCTGATGATGAATATGATATGATGATAATGCTAAACAAGAGAGGGCAAATTTGGGGTATTACAGTCCTCACCACCACATTACTTGGTCTTAACACTACATACTTCAAGTTGAGTTTGTCCAGAACCTCCTTAGGTAATACATTTAACGAAGAATCATTATCAACCAACACATGAGACAAAGTAGTGCCCCTACACTCAATGGAGACGTGCAGGGCTTTATTATGGTTTCTTTTAGCAGGAGTCAGATCGGCATCAGTAAAACCCAAACCATTATCACTAGTTAGATGAGCAACACAATTTTCAAACTGGTCCACAAATATTTCATGTGGCACGTGAGCAGTCTTCAGGAATTTGATTAAAGCCTTGGCATGGGCTACAGAACACAATAGCAGAGATAGCATGGAGATTTTGGAGGGAGTATGCACCAACTGGTCAACAACATCATAATCACTCTTACGGATGATCTTCAATACTTCTTCCATATGCTTAGATAGGTCTTCACTAACTGGTGCCTCAGCTTGGATAGGTTCAATCACTAGTCCTTTGCTCTGAGCCTCAGTACTTGGCCCCAAGCTAGAGATATGAACTGGAGTAGCATAGGCCTTTGATGTGTCTTCTGTAGAGAAAATTCTTTCACTCCTGGTAACCTAACTAGACCCAACAATATTGTCAACATATAGATTAACGTCAGTAACAGGTGCATCAGTCAAAGGCTCTTGTTTGACACCATGGATATAAACATTAGAACCATAATTCCAGGGTATAGCCTTGTCAAACGTATATGGGATAGGACCAGGAGTAGTAATAATCATTGGAGCCACCTTTGGCTCAACAGTAATCTTCACAGGACCCTTAGAAGTGATCCTTATTGGACCATTGGAAGTAATCTTTACATGAATCTTGTTAACCATAGCCACATCTTCAACTTTTAAGTCTTGAGCCAAACCTCCACACAGGATCTCTATAGAAGGGGTCCTCTCAAATAGTATAGTATAGTTATATATCAGGCATTGAATACCTGACCTCATCCTCCAGCAACTATCAGGTTTGTAGGCACAGTAAAAACATTCTTCATTGCAACCCAGAAATAAACCGGCTTGCATAAGTTCCTTCTTGACAATAGTTAGAGGAGTAGTTATTTCAGCCACAGTACGAACATAAACAACCTCATCAACAACATTAACAGCCTTCTCATGTTTAGGCATAGGAGCAGTAATCACATTAGGAGTTTCCGGAGGGTCAAACTCAATTTCTCCATTCTCAATGATATCCTGAATTTTGTTCTTCAATGCCCAACAACTGTTAGTATCATGGCCAGGGCTATTAGAATGATATGCACACCTTGCATTGGGATTGTAACGAGAGGACGAAGTATTGGCATTCTGTGGAGGGTCCTTCAAAGTAATCAATTCTCCTTTCAACATGTGTTGCAAAGCCTGAGCCAACGACATATTGATCTTGGTAAATTGCCTCCTAGGCTTGAGCTGACTATTCTGTTGCTGCTCTTGTGGTTGAGGTGTAGGATTAGAAATCAAAACAGCTCCCACAGATTGGTTACGATTATTACGACCATGTTGGCCATACACATCATTGGATTCCTTCTTCCCATTAGGGGGCTTCTGGTGGTACTTGAAGAAGCACCTATCTGAATCTTTCCACTTCGTATCCCACTCTCCACACATTCTCCAGTCATTATCAGCTCAGTGAAGCCAGATTATGAGCTTCCAATGAGATGACTATAGAAAGAACCAGTCAACGTACTCATGAACATATCAACCAATTCCCTGTCAGTCAAAGGGGGTTGAACTCTACTTGCCAGATCTCTCCATTTCTGAGCATATTCCTTGAAACTTTCTTCGGCATCCATGGACATGCTTTGGAGCTGCATGCGAGTTGGTGCTAAATCAGAATTGTATTGGTACTGCTTATAGAAATCCTCAGCAAGATCATTCCAGTTGCAAATGTTGGTGCTCTCCAGTTGATAATACCATTCCAGTTGGGACCCAGACAAACTCTCTTGAAAGAAATGCATCCATAACTTCCTATCAGGAGTATGGGGTTGAATTCTTCTAACATAAGACCTCAAATGTAATTTTAGACAAGACACACCATCATACACCACAAAAGTAGGAACCTTGAAACCAATAGGGAGGGAAACTCCAGAAAGCAAACTCAAATCTTCAAAGTCAAACTGATCAGTGCATTTTAATGCACATTCTACCATGTTTGCACTTAAGTATTTCTTTGGTTTTCTTTGTTTATTTTTATATTTTATTTTGTTTTTCTATTTTACTTTATTTTTGGCTTAATTTAATTTTCGTACTTAATTTTCAGCTTTAACAGCTTTTACGGAAATGATCATAACCGGAGTTCCAGGAATCTGATTGAGGCGTTCTACCAGTCGATGGAAAGCTAAGAGAGAGAGAGAGAGCTACAACATTTGTGTTGGAGTAGAAGTCAGATTCAGAGTCATATTTTCCAGAATTTTGTTTGAAGCTGCTGCATTAGTTTTATTTAGTTTCGGGTCATTTAGAATTGGGCCTGGGTTATATATTTGACCCAGTTGGGTTGTAAACGGGTTTTTTAGTTTTTTCTATTTAACCTAGCAGCCGCAACTGTTGAAGATACACTTTTTTTTACGAATTTTGTTTTGCTTTACGATTCATGGATAACTAATCCCAAGGGAAAATCCTGCCGATTATAGGTTCCATCATACTTTGAGGTTATTATAATTTTCAATCCAAATTCTATTCCTTTCAATGTTGTTATGTGATCATTGTTTGCTTAATTCAATTATCATATATTAGTGTTGGTTTAATTTGATTGTTGTATGATCATTGACCGTAGTCACGTTAGCGTTTGCTTAATTCGTTATCGTGTTTGATCAAATCGTGTTTGCTTAATTCACGAGAGCTTAAATCTGTTTGCTTAATTCAGATAATAGGAACATACATCAAATAAAACCAGTTGCGCTTGTCAATGAGTTTTATAATCAAATAGGAATAGATAATCCTCTTAGGAGGCTGAAATTATAATAACCGATGATAAATCGGAACCCAAATCAGTAGGATTAGCCGTTTTACCTTATTCGATAATCACTTTTTATTTTAATTGCTTTTTCTTCCGTTTTGAATCAAAATCGAAAACACCCCATAAATCGTTACTATTGTTAGTTAATAAGATCAAGATTCCTTGTGAGACGATTCGAGTCATTGTCGTTATACTACGTTTACAAAAATTACTCGGTTTTGATCTGTGCGCGACACGCGCATCAAATTGGCGCCGTTGCCGGGGATTCTTGTTGTTATTAACTGATTTTATAGTCATAGGTATAGTTTTCTTGCTATTTTTTGTGTTTGTTGATTTTCAGGGTTGCAATACCAGTTCCATTATAGTGATAAGTTTTTCAGCCTTTCAGGTAAGTTGGAAGCTACTATTTCGATTTACTCCGAACTTTTTCCAGAAAATCAGAAATAAATCGAAGAACAAAACTCTTTTAGAATAAAATTCTAAAAGATTTCGACCCTCAAAATCGCAAATTATGTGTTTTCTATTTTATTTGATTTATTTTCTATTTTCATATTTCCAAAAAAATCTGAAATTTTTTGTGCGAGCTTTATTTGATTTAATTAGATTTTTAGCGTTACTTTTATATTTTTTATTTTATTTTAATCCTTTTTTTTCATTATTTTTAAATATGTATTGATTTTATTTGATACTGTATTGAAATTCATAATCATATCATGGTTGATCAAAGAACTCTGAGAGAACTGGCTGAACTTGTGAATTATAATGCTTTATGTATTGAATATCCTGTTGTTGATGCACCTTTCAAATTGAAATTTGGTTTAACACACTTTTTGCCAAGTTTTAATGATTTTGCAGATGAGGATCTGAATAAGCATCTAAATGAATTGGAAGTAGGGTGCTCTGCACCTTCTGAACCTTCACTAGAGGATCTTGTAAACCAAATGGCTACAAATAATATCAAGAATCAACAACAAATAGATTCTAATTTTCATATTTTGCAAATACAACTTGATCAACTTACCACTTCAGTGAATGCTATGCAGCAAGCTCAAGGATCAAACCAACAACCTTCGGAAGAACATTCTATTTTTCAAATAGAGTTGCCATCTAAAATTGTTGATGATACTTGTATTAATTTGTTTGCAGCTGATTTTCCATCATTGTCTGATTTTAATGATGTTTACTCTTGTGATGTTTGTACTGACACTAAAATTTGCTCTGTTTGTTCTGAAGTAGAGGTTACCTTTCAAGTTGATATTCTTACTGCAAATGAGGTTACAAATGAAGTTGTTCATGTCAATGAAGTTCTCGACACCCCGACTTCTCGGAACAAACCATCCATCGAGAAATCTCCCTCTTTACAGCTGAAGCCACTTCCTAATAATTTATTTGAATTTGTGCAGGAGGAGAGATCATTACAGGAACATAAGAAGGGAATTGGATGGACTTTGGTTGACACTTGTGATATTAGCCCATCCATGAGTACGCATAGGATCTCAATTGAAGATGGAACAAAAATAGTGAGGCAACCCCTTAATCTTTTGATTCTTGAAGTTGTAGAAAAGGAGATCACTATCGCCTGCACATTCAACACTTTTACTTATCGAAGATTCTTCTTTGATCCTGGAATAAAAGGTGAAGACACTAATACAAACTCCAAGATTAATGGATACTACCCAAAGTTACTCTATGAGATCCCCACTTTGGAAGAAGAGACTGTAGAAGAGCTCTCTTTAGGAAATGCTGCTTATGTGATCACTTATCCACCTTGACTACTCGAGTGTGTTCTTTCCTTTCTCTCCCTCTTATTTTATATTTATGTCCTTTCATTAAGGACAATGCTTGTTTTAAGTGCGGGGGATGGAATAATTTATTTTCTTGTTTTTGTTTTGTTTTTGTTTGTTTTGTTTTGTTTTAGAAACACTAGACATTTTTTTTGTTGTTGAAAATTTTAGGCTATAGATTGTTTTGAGGTTAGTTGTGGAGACTTGGGAAAAGTTCACAAGACCGGTATCACTTTAACATCTTAAGTCTCCTGAATATGGAAATCATTTTGAATACTTGTTATGTCATAGCCTTGAGTTCTCATCCTTTAATATCTCTTAAGTAGTTTATCTAGCAGTCAGCACCATCTAGAAATCAAACACTAAGTAATTAAGCTAATGCAAATAAGTGAATGATCTTGCGCTTAAAAAGAAAACTGAATAGGAATCCACCTTATAAGTTAGGTGACCCTCACCCGGTCATTTAGCCTAACGGATGTGAAACCTTAAGAAAAAAAATTCTTGTTGTTACTAAAATAACTTTAAAATATTGTCAAGTATGAATCATAATCACTAACAGACTTATTTACCATGTGTATGAATAGATAACGGGCTTAATGTGATTACACTAGAATGAAAGAGAGTAAAAGGGAGGATGAGTAAGTTAGGCTTAGACATAATAACATGATTCAAAATGGTTTGTATATAATGAAGGCTTATGACCGCACAATTGCAGATTTGTGTTCTTACGATATCCTTAGTGTGTAAGATTAGTACCTATCAATGATATCTTAATCGAAGAAGAGTTTGTAGCCTAGAATGAGTATCTGAATGATGTTGTGTTTCTTGAGTCTTGATTTTATTTTTGCTCGGAGTGCAAAAGTTCAAGTGTGGGGGAATTTGATCAGTGAATTTTAATGCACATTCTACCATGTTTGCACTTAAGTATTTCTTTGGTTTTCTTTGTTTATTTTTATATTTTATTTTGTTTTTCTATTTTACTTAATTTTTGGCTTAATTTAATTTTCGTACTTAATTTTCAGCTTTAACAGCTTTTACGTAAATGATCATAACCGGAGTTCCAGGAATCTGATTGAGGCGTTCTACCAGTTGATGGAAAGCTAAGAGAGAGAGCTACAACTTTTGTGTTGGAGTCAAAGTCAGATTCAGAGTCATATTTTCCAGAATTTTGTTTGAAGCTCCTGCATTAGTTTTATTTAGTTTTGGGTCATTTAGAATTGGGCCTGGGTTATATATTTGACCCAGTTGGGTTGTAAACGTGTTTTTTAGTTTTTTCTATTTAACTTAGCAACCGCAACTGTTGAAGATACACTTTTTTTACGAATTTTGTTTTGCTTTACGATTCATGGATAACTAATCCCAAGGCAAAATCCTGCCGATTACAGGTTCCATCATACTTTGAGGTTATTATAATTTTCAATCCAAATTCTATTCCTTTCAATGTTGTTATGTGATCATTGTTTGCTTAATTCGATTATCATATATCAGTGTTGATTTAATTTGATTGTTGTATGATCCTTGACCGTAGTCACGTTAGCGTTTGCTTAATTCGTTATCGTGTTTGATCAAATCGTGTTTGCTTAATTCACGAGAGCTTAAATCTGTTTGCTTAATTCAGATAATAGGAACATACATCAAATAAAACCAGTTGCGCTTGTCAATGAGTTTTATAATCAAATAGGAATAGATAATCCGCTTAGGAGGTTGAAATTATAATAACCGATGATAAGTCGGAACCCAAATCAGTAGGATTAGCCGTTTTACCTTATTCGAAAATCACTTTTTATTTTAATTGCTTTTTCTTCCATTTTGAATCAAAATCGAAAACACCCCATAAATCGTTACTATTGTTAGTTAATAAGATCAAAAATCCTTGTGAGACGATTCGAGTCATTGTCGCTATACTACGTTTACAAAAATTACTCGGTTTTGATCTGTGCGCGACACACGGATCACAAACCCAAAATTCTTCTGTAGTTCCATAGCATTCATTCGGTCCACCAGCATCCTATACTTCTCTTCACTAGCAGGATCATGATAATAGTTTTCCTCATAATCAGAATCTTCCACAGTATCATGGAGACTACCTTCTTCTTTCTAAGAATTCTCAGACCCAAGATTCTCAACCTCTTCATTTTTCTTGACTGGACCTCTGAACCTTCTACCCAGGTTGATGAAACCCACTGGTTTACTGGTCTTCTTCTTTTTCTTGGTCAAAAGTGCCTTCAGCTCATCTTGTCCCCTGGACAAATTCAAAATCATTTCTTGAAATTGTGCATTTTGAGTCTGGAGATCCTTGACAATTTGTTCGAGAGACATTTCTGCTGAAATAAACAGCGAGAAAATAAGATACCTGTTTATAAGAAACCTGTGATGTAATGATATGGTATGTATATGTTTATGCAATGTTTTCAAGGACCGCATGATATAAATTTGTTTAAAGAAAACAAAAAACAAAATTTTATTAGTAGGTGTTTAATATAAATTTGCCCCTTGGGCTTACAATGAAATAACAATAAAGTACAAAAAGATAAATATATGGGGTTTTAAGTCTCCCATGGACGCTTCCTCTTTGTGTGGGGGTACTTGTTGAGGTTTTTCTCCTCGTGAAGTTGCCTTGTCAGCTCTAGAATTCTTTCTTGACCAGCTCTGAAGTGAGTCTCAAAAGTATCCCTTTGCTCCTTCAACTGAATCCAGGACTTCTGCAATTATTCCAAATTAGTGGGCATGTCTGGATGAAAGATGGTATAAGGAACATCTCCTTCAGCAACAGGCTCCATAGTGATTGGTAGAACATTAGGATATGACATCATAAGAGTCTGGGCACGAGATCGCACCCATCTGAGATAAGGTTCCATAGGAATAGAATACTTTGGCTCCAAAGTATTTCTATCAATCCTATTCACCTTGTTCCAAGCTCCTACAAACCTTTGACGGTAACCCTGAAGATCATTGTCGTAGTCGAACATAATACCCTGAATAAACATATCATGAGGACCATTACTTTAAGCATAACCAAACTGACGTAGAGCTAAAGAAGGGTTGTAGGTAATGCCCCCTCTTATGCCAAGGAGTGGAACATTAGGGAACTCCCCACAACGGTCAATGATAGTAACATTCTCCATAGATCGAGAGCACCAATGAATGTCTGAATGAGAAAGTGACATGATCCTCTTAGACCACCTTAACCTTTGGTCATTCTTCATCACTGATCGAGGAAGGTGAGAAATAAACCACCTAGATAGTACAGGTACGCAACACATCAGAGTTCCTCTCGCCTTAGTAGTACGAGTGTGAAGAGAATGTAAGATATCTCCAAGTAATGTAGGCACTGGATTGCGAGTCAGAAATATGTTGATGGCGTGTACGTCTATGAACTGGTCTGGATTAGGGAATAACACCAAGCCATAGATCAATAGGGCTAGGATCTCCTCAAAAGTATCATAACTCATAGCCTTCAAGAACACTTGAGCTTTCTCCATCAATACCTTAGTAAGAATACCCTTAACTTCACTTCTTGTTTCTAGGACAATGTCTGATTTCTTCAGATGTAAGGCTGCAGCAATGACTTCAGGTTTAGGCTCTCTTTCCAAGCCTGTGAAAGGTCTCTGATCAAGGATAGGTATACTCAGTAGTTTGGAGAACTCCTCCATTGTAGGAACAACCTGATAGTTGGGGAATGTGAAGCAATGTTGTTTAGGATCAAAGAACTGGAATATGACACTTATCATGTCTTCATTGAACCTAGGAGTAACTAGATCCAGTAGGTGACCATGCCTCTTGATAAATTGGGAGTTTTCAGAAACTTGAGAGACCAATTCTTTAAGCTTAGAAGGTATCCCTACAAAGTTGACCCAGATAGTATTCCTATGAGCAGAAGCCATGACCTGCAACAAAGAACAAAGATAAATCCTTTGGTCCTTGAAATGGTTAATGAAAATGCTATTTTTATGATGTCATGATGTTATGATGTTATGCTCAATCACAAACATGTGGCATACACAAACAAGTCACACAATAGCCCTAGGTTTGAAGGCTTGCATGAAGTTTAAAGGTAAGTACCCTCCCCTGAAGTTTAGTTGGTTCATCCTGTCCTACAAAAGTAACCGGGTTCTAAGGGATCTCAATATCACTGATCCTTCCCAAGGGTGGTTGTTCAGTAGGCAAATTACTTGCCAACAAAAACCCTCCAAGTTTAGGATCTCAATGAGCATAGTATCGAGTATCAACCAACTTCAGTCTTCACCAAAGCCGACTATCTCACTACTTTCTAAAGGCCAAGATGGGATAACTAGGGTTCTAAAAGTCAGTTAGTGTATTGACAACATATGGCAGCCCCATATTATCCTTAACTTACTTAAGGAACATAAGCATCAACCAAGAAGTCACACTAACTATGGCCACCAGATCAACCATATCGGTATACGCCGTACAGTTTCCTTGGTCTATTGTCATTTACCTAGGGTATACTAGATCCGGGTTAGGATCTTTCACAAAAAAAGCCCAACAGAAAAGTAAAGAAAGCAAAGCAAACAATTTAAGTGATATAATTCCTAAGGGTACCCCTCTTTTACATAGTAACTCCCACGCAGAGTTGCCAGTTCTGTAACACGGTGGGAGAACTGACTTTCTATAAATGTTGCGGATAGCAAGAGTCGCCACCGACTTTTATTTTATCCATAAGGAAGGGACATAAAAGAACAGGAAAGACCATTTTGAAAAGACTTGGGTTCGGGGGGTAGGTTATATAAAGGGAAGGTGTTAGAACCCTTTATTTCCATGGTTATCCATGGGCTCTTAGTTACTTAGCTCACTTAAATGGTTTTTGAAGAGTGTGGTGTGTGATTAGAAATTTTTCTAAGTACTTTGTAATGATCCTCGTATGGATGTATACAAAGCCTTTAAGTTTGAAAAATGTTTAAGAAAAGTGATGTGTGAAAAGTATTTTTAAGATGTGAGCAAGTAACTAGGAGGTACCTACCCTAAGCTAAGTCATTCAAGTTCTTTTATGTTTCTTCAAGAGTATGACTATCCCTATTATTAAGGAATAAGTAGTCATTACTTTGGATTTTATTAAGGGACAAGCGTAGGGTCATCATATGGTCAATGAAGGCAACATGTAAGGGTGTTTTTAGCAATTCGTGGGGACTATCATCATATTTATCGAAGGGACAAGATCATTATCGTAGGCAACCTCGAAGGGACTTGATCTTTTAAATTATTTAAAGGGACAATGATGATTTATTCTTAAAGGGACTTTGCTTAAACACCCCTATATTCGAGGGACTTGACCATATTAGATAAGGCAACCAAGAGGAATACCCTAGGAAGTGCTGATGACGATCATAGATCGACTTACGTGTGTGTGTGTTATTTTTCAAATATTTATTTTATTTAATTAATTATCTAAGTTTATTTAATCACAATTAGTTTCGCACTCCCTATTTACTAACCAAGCAATTAAATAAAATAAATAAAAATACGAAAATATAAAATATACGCTATTACATGGCTTAGGGGCAGATACAAGATAAATCGAGCGAAAAATAAATTACAAATAAATTTAACCTATACATTTTTCTCTAATAAAAATAAGCAAGACTATAAATAATAAAGCAAAATAAAGGAAACAAAATAAATTTAAGATTTAAAAAATTAGATTAAAATTTTAATTAAAAAATAATAATTAAGTTTAGGTTAAGAAAATTATATTAAGATTTAGGGTTAGAGAAATTAGGGTTTTAGAATAAAATTAGGTTTTTTAGGTTAAATTATGATTTTCTATTAAAGAGAATTAATTGTTAATTATAATCTACAAAAAATAAATAAATATAAAAATTATTATTAATTTAGTTATGTTCATAATTATTATTAAAGAAATAATTAGGGAAATACAAAAAAGAAACCTAAAGTCAAGAGTTTTTTTTTTGTTAGGAAAATACTAATTAAACTATTAATTTATTTACAAATTAGAAAAATATTAACATTTAAAATATTTAATTTTTTTTGTAAAAATAAAATTGATGGCATTTTATTAAGAAAAGATTTTGTTATAATAGATTAAAATTGATGACATTCTATTAATTTCCTGCAAATTTTTCTACGCATTTTCCTACGAATATTCCTGCGCGCAAAACCTGCAAAACTCAAACTTCCCAAAATACGTACGATTAATCCATAAAAATTATATACATCGAATCCCCATGATCCACACGTCTCAGCCATGTCCTTAAAATGTTCTTAAACGACCTGAATCTCAAAGCCCTAAACTCGAAGGTGGAACCCTAACAATGGCGGATCTTGCTTCTTGTACCTAACATTCAATTAAACCACCCAGAGAGTATTTATACATTGTAATAAACACAAAACACACATCAAATTCAATTATTAATATTATATTTGCGGATTCGAAAAAATGCATAAATGAGAAAAAAGAAATCCGGTTAAGGTTCATGAGGGCGATTCAGGTGCTATTGAGGATTGAGACGTGTTTGGTGATCATCATAGAAAGTGTTTCAACCTTGAAAAGGCCTGGAAATAACCTCTAAGTTCAAAACCGAATCTCACCTTTCTTGAAAATTTCTTCAATGTGAAAGTGCATCTTTCTCTCAATTTTTCGTCCCCTTTGTGTTTGTGTATGTTGTAGTATATGAGGTGAATGAATTTAGGTCAAACAATTGGTGGGTTATTTGGACTTTTGGGTAACTTGATGATGAAGATTTCCAAGTTTCAAATATTTGAAATTTCCATCTATTCTTGCCATATTTGATTCAATCTTATTTCATATAATGTCCAAACCTTCTTGTAATACCTCAAAATTTGCCCTCTCATTTTCATGCCATTTAGCATATCCTTTCATACATTGCATTGCATTTAGATCACAATTGCATCATAAACATACATGAACATACATCTCCATTTGAGCTTTCACAGGTTGCGACTGGCCTTTATTTCTTCATGCGGCACGTGCACAATAATCTCAGAAGAAGCCAAAAGTTCTCGGTTGATTCAGAGGAGTTTAAGCTGAATATCAGTTTTATGGTGCAGTTTGCAAAAGTTGTAACTTATGCTCGGAAACTCATTTTGGCTTGAAACTCAATAGTTTATACCGTTTCATTATTCTCTACAACTTTTGTGTTCGGCTCGGAGGCCAATTCATCAAGGAAAATGGCGGGAATTATTTGTTTTTGAAATTTCGGTTTCGCCGATTAACTGTGCTAGCGGTATTCAAGAGTTCGTAACTTCTGATTGGGTCAACATGTCTGAGAGATTCATATGCCAAAAGTTCCATCTTGATATCCTTTCCAACTTTTGGGTTTTGTCCGAGAACTAATTCTTTGAAGAAGATCTCAGAATGTGCGAGTCTTTAGAGTCGACATAGTGAAAAACAGTGCTGAACCGGTGAGTTTTGAACACTAAAAAATTCATAACTCTTGGATCGTTTATCGAATTGATGTCGTTTCAGTGCCTAAAATTCCGTTTAGATGTTATCTTCATTATGTGAATTCAGTTTTGATTCGGTCCAAGCGGAAGGATCTCGAAAATGCTAATTACCAATAAGGTTCTTTGATGCACTGCATTGTCTGTCAGATTTTGTAAAATTCATAACTCGGTCAATTTTCATCGGATTGCACCCGTTCTTGAAGCGTTGGTTCAAAAATTTTATCCTCTTCAAGTTCAAAGACAAATGCGAGTTTGAACGGTGCTCCAAAGATTATCGTTTTGGTTTATTTCACAAAACTGAAGTGCTGAACCGAAGAAAAAGGGCGAAAGTGGTTTCACGAGAAAATTCATATCTCCCTCGTCGTTTGTCCGGTTGAGCTTAGATTTTAACACCAGGTCACTGACTCATAGATCTACAACTTTGCTGACAAAGTCGAGTCGAGATTATGCTCCGAAGAGGTTGACCTCGTCACATTTTCGAGTAACAGACACCAAATAAGCCGAAAAAACACCTTATTCAGTGACGTCTTGCAGCTTAAACGTATCGATCGCACTCGATTTTGATCGTATGACGTTCGTTCTTTTTGTGTTGCAACCGTGATTCAAAGGCGGACGATGTTGTGGAAGGTTCAGGGTCGAAATTTCTTGCCGAAGATATTGTTATTTTCACTTAAGCCGAAATTCTACCTTTTGCCTTTCATTTTACACTCCACTATATATTCTTTTGACCCACAATTTGTCTCATAACTTCCATCATAATTTACAAACACCAAAAAACTCTCACAAACTCTCTCTAAAGGATCAAAGTTCATTCTCTCAATTCTTTCTCAAGAACACAACAACAACTTCATCAAGAACTCAAGAACACAACAATTCCGATCAAGCTTCCGATAGCCGAGCCGCCACGAACCACCACCTTCGGTCAACTTCACCACCGTGCGACCACCATCTTCCGCCGCCAGCAGCCACGCGGCCTCTCCTCCTCTCCTCCGTTCATGATCGCGTCTCACTTCCTCCGGATTCACAATTTCTTCGTCGATTCTTCATTCGGTAAGCTTCTTAAACTTTAATTCATGAATAATTGTTGCATTGTTTCTTGAATTGAATTTTGAAGTTGAATTCATATTATGGAGATTATGTGCATTGATTCTTGATGTGGTTGTTGATTGATGCTTGATTAATTGATCCTAATAATTGTTGTTGTGCATAATTGGAAATGATTGTTAAAATTGACATAGACTAATCGATGCATGTTAGATGTTTGATAAAATTCTTAAGAGAGTTAATTATTGTGACTTGATATCGATTGAAGTGCTTGACATTTGAATTCATGTTTGTTTCATTGTGTAAATTCGGAATAGGATAGGTTGAAGCTTAATTGTTGATGTTGTTCATATGTCGCGTGTCGATAAGTGCGTTTTGGTCATAACTTCCTAACCGTAGCGCGTTTTCGCGAATGTGAATAGTGTAAATTGACTTTGTTGATTATTCCGGAGCCATTGGTAAACTTTTTAGTCGATTTCGGACAATTTTTTTCGGCTATTTCGCTACTGCCAGCCGATAAAATCGGCCAAAAAGTACCACTTCCGAGCGGAATTTTCAAAATCCGATTGAATATTTGAATCCGTTGGCACGTTTGCAAGTTACCATGCGATTTTCGTTCAATTCCGAGTCGGTGATTTTTGACGTGTTTTTTCGTTTTAAGGCTTTTTAAGTTCGGTTTGGTGCAATTTTGATGCATTGATCTTGTTTTGACTTGTACTTATGTTTGTTGATCATTTTCCATTCATTGCATGTAAATTTATTTGATTTTGGTTTGAATTTGCATGTTGTTTATGTTAGAGCATAAGTGCTGCCCCGTTTTGAAACGTAAATTTCAATGCATGTCCATGACTCGTACATTCATCTTTCTATTTGATTTTGAGTTGTGAGACATAGGTGCAACTTCCGGTTGCACCTCTTTTTTGTTTCTAATGTGTTTGTTGAGTTCATGCAAGGTTCTCGCAAAGATCTTAACGACGGTCGTTTGGTTGGTATTCCACTTTATTTGTGGGATACCTTTGGATTCAAATGATATTTTGTGTCGTTGTTTTTGTTTCGATTATGGGGGATCTTCACAAAGAAACTATGGAATATGAGCATTTATTTTGCTCATGGGAGATTACAAGGCTTGGCTTGAAGTTTTTTTGGATTTCTTTTATGTGAAAGAATCGGCACTTCGACCAAGTAAGTAATCTCGATTCTCTACTTTAATGCATCATTCTAGTTGTATGCGACTTAGGATCATGTAACTTAAGGTGCATATTGAGCCCTCCCACCTGAGGCATTGGATTTATTTGTGATATATATTGATATGTGTCGATTTCGGAGTTTAGGGATTAGGTTACGAATTAGAGAATTCGATTCCTTTCACTTTCCCTTAAAATATCGTTTTTGCCCGTTTCGTCGCAATTATTAAAAATAGTTTTAGGTGTGATAAAATTCTGAAAAAATTCATGAGTGATCTTCTTCCTCTTAATTAATCTGTCATATTTTTTGTTTCCAGATTTGGGTGGTTTCAATATTTTATTTGGATTTTAGATCACAAGCTGTCCCAAAAAGGAAGGTTTTGGCATAAGGGACCGAAATCGATTTTTCCCCATAGGTGTGAAACCTATTTTTGTATATGATTAATCACTGTAATTTGTGACATTTTGATGCTCATTAGGCATTTTTTTCATAATTTTTAGTGCCCTTTTTGATCCACTTTGTGGAGTTGTTTTTGGGTGATCATTCATTGCTACCTTGCTAGTCAAGTAATTGTTTTGGCACTTTGGTGCATAATTTTGTGGAATCCTTTTGGACAATGTGATATAATGACTTTATTATTCCAGGGATTTAATTTCATAATTTTTAAAGGTTTTTTGCTATTTTTCCATGTCACCTAGATCCTAGGTTGATTCATGTGTCTATTTGCTCCATAACTTAAATGATAAGAAGGCATTCATGCCATTTTCTTGAAGGGATTTTTGGTAGATTTTAGGAGTTGATTATAGGTAATTTGTATGCCTTTAATTCCAGTCATAGGTCATTTTTTGAACCATACTCATTTGGTTTGTTTTGGTGCTTTAAAGTGCATACTTATGTGAATTAACTTTAACCTAAACTAGATTCTTTTCTCCTCTAAATAATAAATTGAATTATGTGGAAATAATTAATGCATATTCATGCATTATAATTGCATCTCATACCTTGTATGCTACTGACCCATAATCATTTCATGCATATTCACATGCCATTCTTCCTTAACTTTCATCATGTGCGATCTTATGCGATTTTTGTTCGTTTCTTCTCATATCTTCTTCGCATTGCTCCATATGCCTAATCCATTGCATCCATGATTCTATTTCATTCATCCATCTTCATAAACATTCACTACTGACTTTGATGTTCATTTCATGTATTAATTCATGCTTGTAAGCCATATGCATTCATACTTCATCCATAAACCCTAACTTGCATTTAGGTGAACTTAGGTGAACTTTTTGTACATAGTTTGACATAGTTTGATCTTGTGAGATATCCTAGCATACTTAGGGACCTATATCATGTAGCTACTGACTTTAGAAGTCATGTAACCTTTAGGTACCTTCACCTTTAGACTTAGGTCTTATTTTGAACCCTAGTTCCATTCTAGGATGTTTATGGTACTTAATCGCTTTTATGCTTCGATTTTACTTTCAATATGCATTGTCATGCTAATCTTTGTTTTGTAGGGGGGAAGATTGAAGTAAGCCTCACTTCATTCCTATCTTTTATGCATTCTAAATGTGTTTTCCTTAGCACTTGGTGCTTGCTTATAGGTTTTCCCTTTCTTTAGAGACAACTTAACTTCCTTAGGAAGTAAGTTAGTTTCTAACTCTCTTTTCTTCCTTTCCTTTTCTTTCTTAGGATTAGAATACCTCATTAACCATAGGATCTCCCTTGTAAATAAATAAATAAAAATTAGGGTGTGTCTTAGTTCCCATTAGATTTTTCATTTTCCAACTTGAGTCATTCTTTCTCATCTCATAAAGAAAAGCAATAAAACACTTAATAAAAACCGAACAATCTTGTACGACACGAGACTTTGTTGCGGAGTGTTTATACGCGTCCTGTTTCGGGGCGAGGTGTAAATACTCACCGCGATGGATAGGTCTTAGTACAAGAAAGTTCACAAACAAATTCAAAAAAAAACGCTTCTCTTAAAAGACAAGAACAAATAACAAGCGACTATCCTGCGGGAACTTCTTTTCTCATCTCATTCACTCACAACGCGAACTCGCGGCGACTTGTCTCGCATGCAAGACGGTAAACGCACTCGTACCAGACGAGCCTGCAACACCTGAGCATAGACATACGCAGTTCCAGCATAAAAAATACAAACAAATAGTTCCCGCCTTAGTTAGGCGAACTACGTCGACTCTGATCCTCATTATCCCGATGAGGTACGTAGGCAGCGGGGTAGGGCCCGTTCGAGCATATTCTTTATTTTCCCTACATTTCCCCTTTATTCTCATTTTCTTATTTCAGTTCCTTTCTCATTTCTCATTCCATTCCAGTTAGCGGTTTTGTTCAGCAGCAGTTTTTCTTCTCACCCTTTGAAACAAACAAGCAAACGTGGATCCCGTCGGGTACGGCGGACGGATTGGGGTGCTAATACCTTCTCAATTCGTAACCGACTCCCGAACTCAGATCTTTGGTTCGCAGGACCTTGTCCTTTCCTTCTTTCTCAGGTTTGTGCAACATTACCTTTCCCATTCTTTCGGGATAAAAATGTCTGGCTGGCGACTCTACCTTTTCCGCGCCACTTTCGCGTTTGTACTAGGATGAAAATCCCGGGAGCGACAGCTGGCGACTCTGCTGGGGACATAACCTGATTCTTCCGGTTTCCCTTGTAGAGTCAATCCTAGCGCATGTTGGCTTTGTTTCTTTGGGTGTTTATCTGTTTGATGCTGAGTGCTTTAGTTTAGCTTTACTGTTTTTATTTACAGTTCTTTACAGCTTTACTTTACCGCATTTATTTACCGCTTTCAGTATTTATTTTTCATGCATCATATTATACTGGACTGTCTGGCTATGCTGGTTTTCATTTTTTCTGTGGGATGGGAGTTACTGTGAGATAAGCCAACTACCCGGCTTGAGTGCACTATAGGATTAGCGTGGACATGTTGTACTCGCATGGTTACATGATGAGTGGCGATGTGTTCCACACCCAGGTTGCGACCGTCTTGGAACTATCTTGTGTGGGGGTTCTTCCCCACTTCGGGATACAACCTTGATGGTTATGTGCAGATGGGGACCGATCATTGAGAACCTTAGTGGAAACAACCCTCTCTAGTGATGACAGTGGCAGACCACATTTGTTGGCAAACCCACTCGCATCCGAGGGTCCACTGGGAACTCACATAGGATGGCCTGGTTCTCTCATAGGAATCCAGTCAAGGCAAACTATTCGTATGACGGTAGTATTGTACCCTTCGGGATGAATGTACTATTGTTTCTCGATTCAGTGCTTGAAGCTGGGGACCAATGAGGGATGCTTGTTTCCTTGGACTCAGCTGAGGCCTCCCTAATTAGTACATAATGCTAAACCGATTCCCTGATTTGGTCATGAGCCATTTCTCGGAAATGGTGAACGTATTATTGCTATTCGGCTTTGAGAGTCCGTGATGTTGACCCGAGTAGCACACCCGTGAGATTGGGAGGGGTTTACAGGTTTGCAGGAACCCTAAACTTCAACATACCCATTTTGCCAGTATTGTTCAGTGTTCTATGGTTCTTTGATTCTGAGATCTGGAATTTCTATTCAGAGAAATTGTTACTGTGATTACCATTATGACCTTGATATTGTGACTCTCCACAGATACTTGGCTCGTTGTTCAACTTCAACACCATCAGTGACTATTCTATTATGTGATCCAGTTCTACAGTTATTGGGTTCTCAGTTATGGGGTTCTATACAGAGATGGTGTCGTTATTGGGGTTCTATACAAACAATTGGTTCACTGCTCAACACCAGCATCACACCATTGATCACACGTATGTTGCATACATGACATCATAGCATTTCTACATACATGTTCAGTTATTTCCGAGGATCACATATCTGAATCATGTTGTTGGATTTTTCTGTATCAAAACTTGAATTAAAGCAGATAGATTCCTCAGAAATAATTGAACATGGCATTTGCATACATCCTTGCATTCTTGACAGGTGTTCAGAGACAAATTCTTTTCCTGACTTGATTTCTCATCAGAATGGACAACTTGAATCACAATCATCAAGGTATACATTTGAAGCAACTCCGGGCGGAGGTAATCGAAGGAATACCCAGCTGAGGCCATTCAGGGCAGAGGTATAAGCTTTATTTCAAAACCAGAAACTGCTGAAACAGGAAGTCAACCAGATGAAGACTCAGATGAGCTTGGTTATGGAAATTCTGAACAAAGCTATTTTCATCCCTATTGAGGGGAACTACGCTGCTCTGATTCTCCATTGGTCAATGGAGATACGTAGGCAGGAGATCGTGCAAGATCTTTCCGAGCAACTTTATTTATCAACTTCATTTATCAACCTCTTCCCTCCATACGTCATTTGTCGGCATCCAATTTCAGCCTCCCAAGAGAGTCCAGCGGGCAGAGCATAAGGGTAAAGGCCAAAACCACTTGAGAAGAAGTTTGATCATATTCTGATGACGTACGTGCAATAAGTTTCCTCATTTACGCAAATTTGGAGTGGTTGAGCTAACTGCATCAGGATCGTCTCCGACAAAGCTTCCTTTGGGGTCTCAATGCCAAGTATGATTACCATTCTAGGGCACTTGGCCTTTTAATTGAAGATTGCAAGTCTTTCAGAGGCAAAGGTAAAAAAAGGTCGCGAATTTGATTGAGTAAACATCCAAACTACTGACTGCTGAAAGTCTCCGAGAGCAATAAGTCCAGACGGAGTCAAACCTCCTCAATAATGACCACCATGATGTGAAGGCTAGATGCAAGTATCACTCAGGGGCATTTAGGCATACAATTGACAACTGTGATGTGTTCAAGTACAAGATGCAAAATTTGGCCGACTCAAAGGTCATCATGCCAGAAGGTCTGCTCACATATTGAAATCTCCTTATCAAATTGGCATCCTAGTTTGCAAGGGCATCTTCAGAAGCAATAAGTCCAGACGGAGTCAAGTCTCCTCAATGATGGCAATGTTCAGCTTCTTTACTGCATTTTCATTTGTAGTTTATATTGTTTGTTTAAACATTTGTATGCATGCATGAAACTTATTTGTTTTTGAATGATAACCATAATAAAATGCACATGTTTCTCTTGAAGTAATCCATTCGTATTCACTCATGATTTTGTGTATGTGCATTGCAATACCAACTGTTGTGATTAAACTCTATCAGGGAGGACGACAAAATGAAAACGCAAAAATCTCTAACTGTGTGCTTTTGAGAAAGACCCTGTTGACGATGTACAGGCATTGTTTCAAGTCCTAAACACCTGAGATATAAGGGAGATAGACCCTCGCCAACCCATTTGAGCCTTGAAGTAGGAGTTTATTTTCGCATGAAAAAACCCTTGCATTTAACCCAGGGGCAGGGTAGGTGTCAGCTAGCTGGACCGATCGTTCAAATTTCGAAAAGGAGTGCAAATCTGAGGATCCATTACCTTTCGTTGTACCAAATCAAGAGGTCCAATGACCAGGAACCACAATGGTTATCCAAATCAAGAGGTCCAAAGACCGGAGACCACAATGGTTATCCCTCAACAACCAAGAAGTGAGACAGTCACGACCCTTTTAAAGAAATCAAGACAAATAGTGTCACACGATTTGTTCAAAAAAATAAGAATTGAAAAAAATGAATGAGAAAGCCCGCTAAGTCGAAAATTGAAAACAAGCGACTTAGGCAAAAATTAGGGCATCCCGCTGGACTTCACAATCAAAGATTCACAAGAATTCAGTCCAGGCAAAAGTTAGGGATAAACAAAATAATGCAAAAGTGAAAGACGAAAAGGATTACACAAGAAAGATCCTTGAGCAGGAACAAAGTCGTGTGATACAGACACAAAAGACAATAGGGGTGACTGACTCTAAACAATAATTTGATTGGTGCTTAAACCGTTAGTGTAATTGGTTTCTCAACCATCACAAAACCCTTTTTGAGAGGTGAGCGCTTGTAAAAGCTAGCTGAACATAGGAATGGAGAACATCACGAAGATGGGTGGGCACATATAAATTTCGAGCCTATATCTTTTGTTTCTATAACCGTGAACCGGGCCACGATACAACCCTCAAAAGTCCTAACTGAAACAGGGTTATTTTTGAGAGCATACTACCACGAGACCGCGTTCCTGACTCCTATGAGTGGTGTTGAAAGATCCTTGTTGGTGTTGCATGTGCCTGCTTTTTATTATTCAAACAAATTTTATGTCGTATCTTAACCAGTGATTCGCTCATAAAGGTTTGTGACATCTTTTTCAGTAAAACTTCAAGATTAACATGTGTGTTGCATTATAATTTTCATCCTTAGAATAAACATTTACTGCTTGCATATATTTGTTGGGCATCATAAAAATTCACACATGAAACTTCAGTCCAGAAGCTTAATCTTGCCAAGTTGAGAAGTCTAAAACTTCCAAAGGACAATCTATCGAGGTGCACTTTTCAAGAAGACTCCATTGAGTAGGGACTTTCCCGACAGTCGTGGTAAGAGCCAACTAATCTGGTGAAATCATGGCGAGCAATCTCTTCAAAGTTCAGCCAAGCTGGGGCAATCCCTTCGAGATACAAATCTCTCAAAGAGCCATCAGGCGGAGGCATTATTCAAATTTCAGCCAAACTGGGGCAATCACTTCGAGATCCAATCTCTCAAAGAACGATTGGCATAGGTGTTTTCTTCAAAGCACAGTCCGTCAGAGGTGATCACTTTGAGGCTCGTACTGGGGCAGGCCATCCCAAGAGCATGGGAAGTACTTTATCCTGAAGACGGTTAATCTGAGGCACCTATCCAGAGTTCAAAATAATGGAGCAGAATATCTCATAGTGATATGAGGTTTTTCATGAATCCTCGCGAGGAAAATTCTTGCACAGACCATGAAGTCTGGGGCAGTTATTTCGAGATCCAACGAATCTCTCCAAGAGTTTGAAGACACTAAGGCATTTCATATGCCATGTTTTCTGTAAAATCCTCTTGAGACATTTACTTCTGACAGACCTTAATCTGAGGCGAGTTGAAAATTTCAAAGAACCATTGTTCACTCATGATTAGTTGACAACCTATCAACCCGGGGCTAGGGGCAAGGCCAGTGTCGGCACAGTACTGCAAGAGTTGTTTCATCTGCGGACTTCATCGATCAAGATTCCTTAGCAAGTATCATGGGAGGTTATTTCTTGAGAAGAAGGGTATCATCTTCTCTCATCACCAGCATGAGACGCCTAACATCTCTCATTCCCAACATGAGAGGATTTATCTCTTATCCCCAGCAAGTGGCAACTTGAGCTCTTATCTTCAGCGGGAAGCTTTATCATTGACATCCTCCATCATCCCCAGTAGAGGTGGAAGTTGAAATCTCTCAATAAGGTAGCAGAGAGTGGGTATCATCCCCAAGCAGAAGTTTCCCTTCAGACAGGGGCAATTCTCAGCAGTACAAGGAGTTCTTTCCTCCCCAGCAAGGTGTTTCCTCAACAGTGTCATGCCTTTGGTTCTCCGCCAAGTCAGGAGGTCCTCACTTCCTCACCAGAGTTCAAGAAGAGTCCATCTCCAGCAGGGTCTTGGCACTCCAATCTCAAAGTCCAATTTATTTTTGGCAGTGGCGGTTGTTCAAAGCCGGTGAATTATTAACAGTTTTCCCCACAGAGTTGTTTCCTCCTCATTAAGATGAACCAGGTCAATGTAGTGATCATCGTTTCTCCCCAGTCAAGCTATCTGGGATGCCTGCAGTCTCCTTATCAGGAGATCTCCTTGCATTTGCATATGCATATTCATCACTACATCTGCATCCTCCAAAGTGTAGCATTTCCATCATCATAGAGCATTACGCCATAAATTCAAACATATGCATGCCAGCATGGGCCAGTTTTGAGGTATATTACATACGACTTATAATATCTTTTCAACCTGAAGTACACCGCACAGAGGATACCAACATCACTTCTCAGGCATCCTTGTCTTTTCAAGTCAATGTTTGTCACTTATTCCGCGTCTTGTTTGGTACAACAGTCGCGTCGCAGGTTCCTGTTTTATATAACGGTCCTGTTTGCTTGGGCTCTCGTTTATGTACAACGATCTCGTTCCATCTTGTCCTATTTTCTTTGTTTCTGGTTACCGCCTGCGGCCGGTATACCTTTGCGTCTCCATTCGAGAATGGTTTCGTGTTAGATCCGAGGATCTTTTGGATTGTCATTCGAGGATGGCATTTCTTTTCTTTAAGCCCTTCTGCGATTGGTCTTGTTGTGTGGCTATTATTCGAGGATAGTAGTTCACTTTTCGAGCTTATTGATCGAGGTCAGTTTGTCTCTTTTGCAAAGTCTGTCTGAGGTCAGCTTTGTGTTTGGTTATCAGTCGAGGCTGGTATACCTTTACGTCTCCATTCGAGGATGGTTTCGTGTTAGATCCGAGGATCTTTTGGATTGTCATTCGAGGATGGCATTTCTTTTCTTCAAGTCCTTCCGAGGTTGGTCTTGTTGTTGTGGCTATTATTCGAGGATAGTAGTTCACTTTTTGAGCTTATTGATCGAGGTCAGTTTGTCTCTTTTGCAAAGTCTGTCTGAGGTCAGCTTTGTGTTTGGTTATCAGTCAAGGCTGGTATACCTTTGCGTCTCCATTCGAGGATGGTTTCGTGTTAGATCCGAGGATCTTTTGATTTGTCATTCGAGGATGACATTTCTTTTCTTCAAGTCCTTCCGAGGTTGGTCTTGTTGTTGTGGCTATTATTCGAGGATAGTAGTTCACTTTTCGAGCTTATTGATCGAGGTCAGTTTGTCTCTTTTGCAAAGTCTGTCTGAGGTCAGCTTTGTATTTGGTTATCAGTCGAGGCTGGTATACCTTTGCGTCTCCATTCGAGGATGGTTTCGTGTTAGATCCGAGGATCTTTTGGATTGTCATTCGAGGATGGCATTCTTTTCTTCAAGTCCTTCTGCGGTTGGTCTTGTTTTTGTTTTGTGTGGCTATTATTCGAGGATAATAGTTCACTTTTTGAGCTTATTGATCGAGGTCAGTTTGTCTCTTTTGCAAAGTCTGTCCGAGGTCAGTCTTTGTTGTTGATGGTTATCGCCTGCGGCCGGTATACCATTGTGTTTCTAATCGAGGAGGGTTTTAGTACTGGATCCGAGGATCCCGTGTGAGTGGTCATTCGAGGATGGCATTCTTCCCAGCATATTTCCACCTGGTTCTATTTTCGCTACCTATTCAGAGGTCAAAAACAAAAAAGATATAAATAAATAAATGGGTAGATGGCATTTCCATTACCCTCAGTGTGCAAATTTTCAGGTTTTGTTCGAATATTCAATCACTCCACACCTTGAACGTCTAAAAGCTGTTGCAATTATTCATTCAGGTCTGCAGATGATTGAATAGGGGCAGCTGTAATACCTCAAAATTTGCCCTCTCATTTTCATGCCATTTAGCATATCCTTTCATACATTGCATTGCATTTAGATCACAATTGCATCATAAACATACATGAACATACATCTCCATTTGAGCTTTCACAGGTTGCGACTGGCCTTTATTTCTTCATGCGGCACGTGCACAATAATCTCAGAAGAAGCCAAAAGTTCTCGGTTGATTCAGAGGAGTTTAAGCTGAATATCAGTTTTATGGTGCAGTTTGCAAAAGTTGTAACTTATGCTCGGAAACTCATTTTGGCTTGAAACTCAATAGTTTATACCGTTTCATTATTCTCTACAACTTTTATGTTCGGCTCGGAGGCCAATTCATCAAGGAAAATGGCGGGAATTATTTGTTTTTGAAATTTCGGTTTCGCCGATTAACTGTGCTAGCGGTATTCAAGAGTTCGTAACTTCTGATTGGGTCAACATGTCTGAGAGATTCATATGCCAAAAGTTCCATCTTGATATCCTTTCCAACTTTTGGGTTTTGGCCGAGAACTAATTCTTTGAAGAAGATCTCAGAATGTGCGAGTCTTTAGAGTCGACATAGTGAAAAACAGTGCTGAACCGGTGAGTTTTGAACACTAAAAAATTCATAACTCTTGGATCGTTTATCGAATTGATGTCGTTTCAGTGCCTAAAATTCCGTTTAGATGTTATCTTCATTATGTGAATTCAGTTTTGATTCGGTCCAAGCGGAAGGATCTCGAAAATGCTAATTACCAATAAGGTTCTTTGATGCACTGCATTGTCTGTCAGATTTTGTAAAATTCATAACTCGGTCAATTTTCATCGGATTGCACCCGTTCTTGAAGCGTTGGTTCAAAAATTTTATCCTCTTCAAGTTCAAAGACAAATGCGAGTTTGAACGGTGCTCCAAAGATTATCGTTTTGGTTTATTTCACAAAACTGAAGTGCTGAACCGAAGAAAAAGGGCGAAAGTGGTTTCACGAGAAAATTCATATCTCCCTCGTCGTTTGTCCGGTTGAGCTTAGATTTTAACACCAGGTCACTGACTCATAGATCTACAACTTTGCTGACAAAGTCGAGTCGAGATTATGCTCCGAAGAGGTTGACCTCGTCACATTTTCGAGTAACAGACACCAAATAAGCCGAAAAAACAACTTATTCAGTGACGTCTTGCAGCTTAAACGTATCGATCGCACTCGATTTTGATCGTATGACGTTCGTTCTTTTTGTGTTGCAACCGTGATTCAAAGGCGGACGATGTTGTGGAAGGTTCAGGGTCGAAATTTCTTGCCGAAGATATTGTTATTTTCACTTAAGCCGAAATTCTACCTTTTGCCTTTCATTTTACACTCCACTATATATTCTTTTGACCCACAATTTGTCTCATAACTTCCATCATAATTTACAAACACCAAAAAACTCTCACAAACTCTCTCTAAAGGATCAAAGTTCATTCTCTCAATTCTTTCTCAAGAACACAACAACAACTTCATCAAGAACTCAAGAACACAACAATTCCGATCAAGCTTCCGATAGCCGAGCCGCCACGAACCACCACCTTCGGTCAACTTCACCACCGTGCGACCACCATCTTCCGCCGCCAGCAGCCACGCGGCCTCTCCTCCTCTCCTCCGTTCATGATCGCGTCTCACTTCCTCCGGATTCACAATTTCTTCGTCGATTCTTCATTCGGTAAGCTTCTTAAACTTTAATTCATGAATAATTGTTGCATTGTTTCTTGAATTGAATTTTGAAGTTGAATTCATATTATGGAGATTATGTGCATTGATTCTTGATGTGGTTGTTGATTGATGCTTGATTAATTGATCCTAATAATTGTTGTTGTGCATAATTGGAAATGATTGTTAAAATTGACATAGACTAATCGATGCATGTTAGATGTTTGATAAAATTCTTAAGAGAGTTAATTATTGTGACTTGATATCGATTGAAGTGCTTGACATTTGAATTCATGTTTGTTTCATTGTGTAAATTCGGAATAGGATAGGTTGAAGCTTAATTGTTGATGTTGTTCATATGTCGCGTGTCGATAAGTGCGTTTTGGTCATAACTTCCTAACCGTAGCGCGTTTTCGCGAATGTGAATAGTGTAAATTGACTTTGTTGATTATTCCGGAGCCATTGGTAAACTTTTTAGTCGATTTCGGACAATTTTTTTCGGCTATTTCGCTACTGCCAGCCGATAAAATCGGCCAAAAAGTACCACTTCCGAGTGGAATTTTCAAAATCCGATTGAATATTTGAATCCGTTGGCACGTTTGCAAGTTACCATGCGATTTTCGTTCAATTCCGAGTCGGTGATTTTTGACGCGTTTTTTCGTTTTAAGGCTTTTCAAGTTCGGTTTGGTGCAATTTTGATGCATTGATCTTGTTTTGACTTGTACTTATGTTTGTTGATCATTTTCCATTCATTGCATGTAAATTTATTTGATTTTGGTTTGAATTTGCATGTTGTTTATGTTAGAGCATAAGTGCTGCCCCGTTTTGAAACGTAAATTTCAATGCATGTCCATGACTCGTACATTCATCTTTCTATTTGATTTTGAGTTGTGAGACATAGGTGCAACTTCCGGTTGCACCTCTTTTTTGTTTCTAATGTGTTTGTTGAGTTCATGCAAGGTTCTCGCAAAGATCTTAACGACGGTCGTTTGGTTGGTATTCCACTTTATTTGTGGGATACCTTTGGATTCAAATGATATTTTGTGTCGTTGTTTTTGTTTCGATTATGGGGGATCTTCACAAAGAAACTATGGAATATGAGCATTTATTTTGCTCATGGGAGATTACAAGGCTTGGCTTGAAGTTTTTTTGGATTTCTTTTATGTGAAAGAATCGGCACTTCGACCAAGTAAGTAATCTCGATTCTCTACTTTAATGCATCATTCTAGTTGTATGCGACTTAGGATCATGTAACTTAAGGTGCATATTGAGCCCTCCCACCTGAGGCATTGGATTTATTTGTGATATATATTGATATGTGTCGATTTCGGAGTTTAGGGATTAGGTTACGAATTAGAGAATTCGATTCCTTTCACTTTCCCTTAAAATATCGTTTTTGCCCGTTTCGTCGCAATTATTAAAAATAGTTTTAGGTGTGATAAAATTCTGAAAAAATTCATGAGTGATCTTCTTCCTCTTAATTAATCTGTCATATTTTTTGTTTCCAGATTTGGGTGGTTTCAATATTTTATTTGGATTTTAGATCACAAGCTGTCCCAAAAAGGAAGGTTTTGGCATAAGGGACCGAAATCGATTTTTCCCCATAGGTGTGAAACCTATTTTTGTATATGATTAATCACTGTAATTTGTGACATTTTGATGCTCATTAGGCATTTTTTTCATAATTTTTAGTGCCCTTTTTGATCCACTTTGTGGAGTTGTTTTTGGGTGATCATTCATTGCTACCTTGCTAGTCAAGTAATTGTTTTGGCACTTTGGTGCATAATTTTGTGGAATCCTTTTGGACAATGTGATATAATGACTTTATTATTCCAGGGATTTAATTTCATAATTTTTAAAGGTTTTTTGCTATTTTTCCATGTCACCTAGATCCTAGGTTGATTCATGTGTCTATTTGCTCCATAACTTAAATGATAAGAAGGCATTCATGCCATTTTCTTGAAGGGATTTTTGGTAGATTTTAGGAGTTGATTATAGGTAATTTGTATGCCTTTAATTCCAGTCATAGGTCATTTTTTGAACCATACTCATTTGGTTTGTTTTGGTGCTTTAAAGTGCATACTTATGTGAATTAACTTTAACCTAAACTAGATTCTTTTCTCCTCTAAATAATAAATTGAATTATGTGGAAATAATTAATGCATATTCATGCATTATAATTGCATCTCATACCTTGTATGCTACTGACCCATAATCATTTCATGCATATTCACATGCCATTCTTCCTTAACTTTCATCATGTGCGATCTTATGCGATTTTTGTTCGTTTCTTCTCATATCTTCTTCGCATTGCTCCATATGCCTAATCCATTGCATCCATGATTCTATTTCATTCATCCATCTTCATAAACATTCACTACTGACTTTGATGTTCATTTCATGTATTAATTCATGCTTGTAAGCCATATGCATTCATACTTCATCCATAAACCCTAACTTGCATTTAGGTGAACTTAGGTGAACTTTTTGTACATAGTTTGACATAGTTTGATCTTGTGAGATATCCTAGCATACTTAGGGACCTATATCATGTAGCTACTGACTTTAGAAGTCATGTAACCTTTAGGTACCTTCACCTTTAGACTTAGGTCTTATTTTGAACCCTAGTTCCATTCTAGGATGTTTATGGTACTTAATCGCTTTTATGCTTCGATTTTACTTTCAATATGCATTGTCATGCTAATCTTTGTTTTGTAGGGGGGAAGATTGAAGTAAGCCTCACTTCATTCCTATCTTTTATGCATTCTAAATGTGTTTTCCTTAGCACTTGGTGCTTGCTTATAGGTTTTCCCTTTCTTTAGAGACAACTTAACTTCCTTAGGAAGTAAGTTAGTTTCTAACTCTCTTTTCTTCCTTTCCTTTTCTTTCTTAGGATTAGAATACCTCATTAACCATAGGATCTCCCTTGTAAATAAATAAATAAAAATTAGGGTGTGTCTTAGTTCCCATTAGATTTTTCATTTTCCAACTTGAGTCATTCTTTCTCATCTCATAAAGAAAAGCAATAAAACACTTAATAAAAACCGAACAATCTTGTACGACACGAGACTTTGTTGCGGAGTGTTTATACGCGTCCTGTTTCGGGGCGAGGTGTAAATACTCACCGCGATGGATAGGTCTTAGTACAAGAAAGTTCACAAACAAATTCAAAAAAAAACGCTTCTCTTAAAAGACAAGAACAAATAACAAGCGACTATCCTGCGGGAACTTCTTTTCTCATCTCATTCACTCACAACGCGAACTCGCGGCGACTTGTCTCGCATGCAAGACGGTAAACGCACTCGTACCAGACGAGCCTGCAACACCTGAGCATAGACATACGCAGTTCCAGCATAAAAAATACAAACAAATAGTTCCCGCCTTAGTTAGGCGAACTACGTCGACTCTGATCCTCATTATCCCGATGAGGTACGTAGGCAGCGGGGTAGGGCCCGTTCGAGCATATTCTTTATTTTCCCTACATTTCCCCTTTATTCTCATTTTCTTATTTCAGTTCCTTTCTCATTTCTCATTCCATTCCAGTTAGCGGTTTTGTTCAGCAGCAGTTTTTCTTCTCACCCTTTGAAACAAACAAGCAAACGTGGATCCCGTCGGGTACGGCGGACGGATTGGGGTGCTAATACCTTCTCAATTCGTAACCGACTCCCGAACTCAGATCTTTGGTTCGCAGGACCTTGTCCTTTCCTTCTTTCTCAGGTTTGTGCAACATTACCTTTCCCATTCTTTCGGGATAAAAATGTCTGGCTGGCGACTCTACCTTTTCCGCGCCACTTTCGCGTTTGTACTAGGATGAAAATCCCGGGAGCGACACTTCTAAATATAATTTCCATGATTTCCAATCAAATATTTCACACTTTATTTGATTTTTCATATTTTATATATATTTAAATTGAATTTTAATGATTAAAATCCAAATAAATAATAAATAAATTATAAAAATCAGAAATAATTGGAATTGGGTCGTGCTTGATGATATTGTGAAGATTGGATTGCAATTTCATGGGCCCATTTGGAAAAAATTAGATTTAAGCCCTTATTTTCTTCATACACCACTTGAAAATCTCCCAACTTTGACAAGGCATAAATCCCTCAATTTTAAGGCTATGAAGGTGTTCTTGGACATTTTAGAAAACTTTAAGAGTCCTCTAACAAAAATATTTTGTCTCATGTCCATATATTTCACCATTTGCAAATTATGCTCTTTGGACAAAGTTGACTTTTTGTTGACTTTTGAAAGGACCTGTAATGTTTTAGCTCATACCTTCCAAATGAAGCATTTTTAGGATTGGCTTGTGAGACACAAAGTTGTAGAGAATTAAATTTAATTAAAAATGAGCTTTATATGGGAAATTTTTGATGAAGTATGTGAAATTTATGGCTGGTCAAAGTTCAATTGACTTTCCTTAAGAAAACCCTGATTTAGAAACTCCTGATTCTTTATGATCTGAAACTTCCTTGATGAATCATGATCAACCCTTTATCAAATGATGAATTTTACTTTATAAACTTGATTTTGGCAAAAAATCTTGAAGTTTGACTTTAATTTGACCACAGTTGACCTCAGTTTGACTTTTTAACTACTTTGACTGATTTTTGCATATCTGATCATCTGACTGGGCAAGCTCTTTGGGAAAGCTTTGAAACTTGACATAGGGATTCTTGAAGTCATATGGGATACCATGAAGCTAACTTGAAGCCTTGAAAGTCATTTTAACCTGAGGAAACCCAAAACCCTAGTTTTTGACACTTTGCTTAGGAGGATGCATTGTCTGGGGAAAATTCCACACTTCTTGGTCAATTGGGAGTCTTGAGAACCTTATGATCATTTAGAAGTCTTGAGAGATATTGTATTGATTGTGGGAGGGAAAATTTTGGGGTACAATAGGATCCCTTCTTTATCTTACCGCATCGCGTCCAGATATTATGTTTAGTGTGTGTATGTGTGCTAGGTTTCAATCGTGCCCTAAGGAATCACACTTAAAATCAGTTAAACGCATACTTAGGTACCTTTGTGGTACTTCTAAGTTTGGTCTATGGTATCCTAAGTGGATAGGAAAAACACTAGTGGAACTTGCCATTTTTTTCAAACTCTCTTGTTAGTTGGCATAGCAAAAAGAAAGTTTCGGTTGCGTTGTCAACTGCTGAGGCAGAATATATTGCGGCCGGAAATTGTTGTGCCCAAATTCTATGGCTAAAACAACAATTACTTGACTTCAATATTACTCTTAAACAAATTCCAATTTTGTGTGACAACACTAGTGTAATCAATCTTACCAAAAATATAATCCTTCATTCGCGTACTAAGTATATTGAAATAACACATCACTTCCTTAGGGATCATATAGAGAAAGGTGATGTGGTGTTTGAGCATGTTGAAAGTTCGAATCAACTTGCCAACATTTTTACAAAACCACTTTCTACCGAACCTTTCTTTCATATTCGTAGGGAAATTGGTGTTCTTAACATTTCGGATCGATCTTGATAATCATTGAATTGTCATATATTATTGTTTGGCTTACCCTATCTTGTCACTAACTTCTCTTTTAGTGTAGTATTATTTTCTTTCACTTTCATATATACTCAAGGTAATATCATTTTAATCTTAGTTTGTCTCTAATCACTTCATTGATCTTTGATATTCTCTATTCATCCATGATATATAATACATATCACTTTGTGTATGCTTGTGCTTGTGCTTTTATTTTTCCCTTATTTTTTCTTTACATGGTTATAAGTGGTTGTATGTCATTTGATCAACATATAAGGTGATATTATAATGATATGGAGTGTTTTAAGTGCATTTTGGGGAAAAAGTTGATTTAAAATTTTCGGGTCCCAACAGGAAGACTCATGAGTCGGCTCATGGACCCTTATGAGTCGACCATTTTGTTGCTTGAGCCGGCTCATTTCAAATTTGATTTGAGCCGACTCATTGTCAGTTTTGAGCCGGCTCGTTGTCGCTTCATCTGACATTTGGCTATCTTGAAAAGACGCGCCGTCTGCATTCCAAGGCACTAGGTCGGCACATCAATTACCTCATAACACTTTTTGACTATCATTTAAATTTCTTTATGAATTCTAATCATTAAAACTCATTATAATCACATTTTCATATCATTTTTATTTCATATTCTCTCAATTGTCTCAACAAACCCTAAACCTCAATTTCTAACTCAAAGTCTCAAATCTCTTCATCATCTTCAACTATGGCTTTAAGAGCTACAGGAAAAAGGTCACGGGGTTCTTCATCATAATCCTCTCTACCAGTAAACGCTCTTTATCTTCTTCCATCCGATTTGGTTAAAGTTTACAATAAAAAGTTCAAGAATAGGAAAATTGTTCCCCAATATGTGTACTCCAGAACGGTAGCCAATCAGATGCATATTTCTCACATTGTTGAACTGATAGATTTTCATGGTATCAACCCCTTCCTCTCTTGTCATGAAAATTATAATGAGGATTTAGTGAGGATGTTTTATGCTGGACTGGTAGGGACATTTAAAGGATTTGAGTTTAATTTTCATATGGGCACTAGAATGTTTGTTGTAAATGCTCAAGTTTGGAAAGACTTATTTCGCATTGATCCTGAAGAAGCTAGCATCTTGATGACTGATTCATCTCAAGTGGAGAACTATAAATTTACTTCGGAATTAAATGGTATGATTAAAGACCCATTCTCTGACTCAGTTGTCAATTCTGACCTGTTTCCAAATTAAACGACCACTAGAAAAGTTAAGTCATTGGATCGCATTCTTCATTGGATAGTGTCACACAATTTAAGTCTAAAGAAAGGAGGTTTTTCCCGCATCGACATGGCTGAAGTTCATTTGATCTACATTCTTCGGAATAAGGTAAAAGTTAAATGGCCACATTATTCGCTAGTCGTATATTTTCTCTAAAGGAAAAGAAAGGAGTTGCTTTTGCCTATCCATCAATTATTCAGGCAATTATCAACAAAGCAGAAATTGTTGGTAACGACTTGCCTATGGTTTTCGTATCTGAAACAAACTAGTTTCAACAAAAGAAACTGAGTCTTATGGGTCACATATGGGATCCTAAGGAGAAACGGTATAGATATCTTTTAAGGGGTGATTTTAATCATGAGTTGGAAGAAAATTCTGAAGGCGAAGATCTTGAGGATCAAAATGAAGGGATTGTTCTGAATGTTGAATTGCCTGCTGACAATGAAGGGTCGAACAGTTTTCCATCTAATGATTCTTCATCTTATGCAAATCAAGTATGGGGTGAATGGAAACACACTGGCTGGCATCATGGTTTTGCTTCAGAATATGCAACTTTAGCAGGAAGCCTATTACACAACTCAAACTGAAAGGTACACAGAATTAGAAAGGCGATTAAATGAACAAGATAAAGAGTTTGTTGCTTATGTTTCCGTTCAGGACACTCGGTATACAGAATTGCAAGCTCATTTGGCTGCCCAAGATACTGCTTTTAACTCCATAAACAAAAAATTTCTTCAATTTACCGAAGCTGATATGGATGACTCTCAGCCTATCACTTACCATCGACATTAACCATTCAATCGGGGTCGTGATCCACAACATTGAGAGAATCATCGCATCCCATTTCATTTCTTTTATTTGTGTTTTTGTTGTTAATGTAGTTTCCTTATGGTTTATTATGGATAGTGGATAATGGTTTGATTATGTATGACTTCATATCTCTATCGTTTGACTGTTTCATATTTAGCCTTTGTTTATTTTCGAATATGTTTTTCACGTTCTTCCAAATTGTGTGTTTGTGAATGCGTGCGATTATTGCAATTGGTATCTCATCTTGAACATATGGTTAGCATGCTATTTGTTTTTGGTTACTTATGAATATGTTTTTCTCTTTTTGATATTGTCAAAGGGGGAGATGATATTGAAAGCATAAAATATATCTTGTTTGTGGCATACATTCAGGGGGAGCTTAGCAACATATGGTGACTAATTCATCAAGTTTTTGTCTTTATCAAAAAGGGGGAGTTTGTGAGACATGACATGGATTTTGAATGTGTCAAAAACTTGACATGATTGAAAGTGTACTTGGTTCACAAAGAAAAAGGAAGAAAATTCATTTTTGGTAAAAATGAATTGAATGAGCCAACTCAAATTCCTCCATGAGCCGACTCATTTAGTGTGTTTGTGCTCAATCCTCGTGGGTCCTAACAGGCTGTCTGAGGTCAAATTTTGGCCGACTCATTGGGTATGTATGAGCCGGATCAAAACCCCTCATGAGCCGACTCATTTGAACTGTTTCTTCTCAAATATGCCCGGGTCTCAACAACCTGCCTTCCCACAAATTTTGGCCGGCTCATCCAGTCTTTTGAGCCGGCTCATCTGCTGATTTGAGCAAGCTCATTCCTGTAACTGTCAAAAGAAATACAAGCAGCTATCGTCTAACAAATTTCAAGTGTATGCATATATGTTTTGTATGTCATATAAATGATAAAAGTCTATTTAAGAGAGTTAAATTAATTTAACTATTTAGATTTGATTTTGATACATGTTAATGATTTACATGATTGAATACATGATATAATATTGAATATGATAAAAAATTATGATCATGACTGGTTAGTATATAGAAATTTGATAATCATGATTATTATGGTTATTTTACATGCTTGTTGTATTAATATGTTGTGTGCATATTGAAAGAAAGTGAAACTTTAAATCGTATTGCTCGTTATTAAATGCTTAAATAACAAATGCTGAATGATTTAAAATGTTAGTATGAGATACAAAGTAATTTAATGACTATATTGTAATGGTTGTGATAGTTGATTAAACTATCAAAAATGAATAAAACGAATGACTCTATGTGTTATTAAAAAATTAATAAAATAGAAATATCTTGCAATTATTTGACGAAATAATTGACAAGGATATGATGTTGAAACATCATGTATGAGTGTGATATAAGCTCATTTCTAATTAATCATCAATGATGGAAACTCAACTCGCACTTGATTAATGTCAATTCTTGAGTTCAATGATGAAAGTATATTATTAGAGTGATTGAAGTATTTCACATTAGATACATCCCGAGGAGTAAAAGTACTTGGAGTATAAGAATAAATGTGGTAAGATGAAAATTTTCTTTTAATAGACATATGACATATATTTGATGAAATACATAATTATGGATGCATTTCTGATATAGTCTACCTATACGAGAATGGAGTGGATTCGTTTCATGGAGTTAAAAGGTTATACTATTAAATTTTCGTGAAAATGGTATGTAACGCAAAGCCATATTAAATATGTCAATTTCTATAATTATTTTGGTGATACCGAAATTTCATATGTGAATTATGTACGCTTGTTCTAATAAATAATTGATTTAAAGCTTGTATACCAATCTATTCGGGAATGAGTGAAAACTTAATTTACTAAGTAATGATTCAAATCGTAAGATGTCATTATCTGAAATCATGAACTTTTCAAAAATAAGAGATTTTATTATATTTTGTAAATGGTGGGAGATTGTAAGAGATTTTCAAAATATTGTTTTAATAGAAAGGTACTGGGTTAGAATCTTGTATGATATATTTTTGAATAAATATTGTTTACTAATGGTAGTAAATTTTTTGATTAAAAATGAACTAACATAAGAGTTGAACCCGCGACTTGAACCCGCGACTTGAAGGTTGCAAAAGAGAGTCATTCCATTGAACCATTACAATACTCATGACATATTTTGAATGCAAAAGGATATGATGCTTTAGAATTTTAGATGCAGAATTTAAATTAAAAAAGTTTCTTTTCACCAAGTGATGTCAATTTTTCTATAAATAGAGACACTTGGAAAAATAGATAGAGCACACGAAATAGAAATAATCACATCCATTTTCACCATTTCAATTATTCTAAAAGCATCTTTTACTTCATTAATGCATGAGTGAAGTATAAGAAACAATTTTATGTAAATTATTATCAAAAGATAAGTTTAGTGTGTTTATACAATTCACCAGGGTCGGCCCTGTGCAAGAGCAACAAACTCTACCGCATAGGGCCCCAAAATTTTTAAAGGTGTCAACTTTTTTATTAATATCAATAAACATAAAAAATATTACAGTACAAATTTAATAAAATAAAAAAATGATATGATAAAAATTATATATATATATATATATATACATATATATATATATATATATATATATATACATATATATATATATATATATATATATATATATATATATATATACATATATATATATATATATATATATATATATATATATATATATATATATATATATATATATATATATATATATATATATATATATATATATATATATATATATATATATATATATATATATGAGATGAATCAAATATCAAAATAATTATATTTTATTTTATTTTTAATTAATATATAATTATATTTGTATATGTTATTTTTAATTATTTTAATTGCAATTTTTTAAAAAGTTTGGGCCCAGGTGTTTCCATATTTAGGTGGTTTTCTCCCTTACTCACTCTCTTTATTATATTCATACCATATGCACCCCTTCTTTCTGTACAGGCTCTGATACCACACTGTCCGGGAGCCTTACATACCATGAAACCAGCATTAACTGTATTGTCATCAAATAGCCAAACATAGGCATAACACAGACCAACAATTAAAACTGAAATTTCATGATAGCAAGGACCGTAGTATGGATCATTGGTCAGATGTTTTCTGATACACAAGATCCTCATTTAGAGGCAGGTGTAGAGCATACTTGCATCTTTGAGGGGATTTATGATATGAACATAATAACTAAAGCTTTGAGAGAGAAAGAAAAGATTTTTAGAACATGTTTGTTCTTAAGCACACAAGAGAGTTTATTTGTGATTGCTTGATGAAAATATGTTACAAGGACCCTCCTTTTATAGCCAAGGAGGTACAAATAAGACAAAAGCTACACTATTTACAAGCATGGCATTCTTTATACTATATAAATGCCTTTTCCAAACCACCCGACACACTTATCAATTATGGATTACATTATTGTAGTCTTATTACACAAAAGGACGAAATATCACTATTCACAAACATGCTTATGGTCTTTGAAGGACACTTGTCCATTTAGTCTTTGCAAATGGGTTCATGAGAGGGGGACATGTTCTGATCGGATAAATTTTCATCAGAAAAGCACTCTTTATACTGAGATGACTCACGCTGCCAGGTGTCATCCATCATGTAAGCGTGATCTGCTAATTTTGTATTAGCGTCTGCCACTTGTCCTTCTGAGAATTCAGCTTCCATCGGAGAATCTGGTTTTTGTTGTGTGGCTTGAGTCGAGCTTTCTCCTACTTCTGGTCTCCTGAACTTTTCATGACTGATGCAGGTTGAACTATCATCGAGGTTCTTTGGATCATACAGATTAATGAAATTAACATACTCCAATAATTCCCTTGTGATTTTTAGGCTGGGAGGATATTCATTAATAGTTTCCCAAAGATGAACATAACTCTTACAATCAAGCAGCTTAGTTACAGGATCTGTCATATAAGGCCTGTGTAGAAAGAAAACAGACTTGAGTTTGCTAATATCTTCAGAGGATAATCTTCGCGCTTGGACTTCGTCTATGATCGGTTTTAATTGATCTCTCCACCATTGTAATGGAGAGTACCACTCAAGAGTAGTCCAAATTAAAGACTTTTGATTCTTGGGATCCATTATGTATTGATACATGGCCTCAGTGGGAATGAGAACAGGCATAAAAGACAAACAGGTGGCACACCAGATATACCATAAATGGTTTTTTGTGAATTTAACATTTGGGTTTATTAAAATTGGTAGGAGAAAAGGTGTGTCTGGGAAATAAGGACTATGGTCAGGTAGTTTATTCCTTATGATTTTTGTCATGTAGTATAAGAGATTGTTCCTGGCATACTGCTTGAGCTGGGATGGTGAAAAAGATATTGTTACTCCTGGAGGGAGATTTTTGGTTTTGGATGCATGGGCTGGTAATGGCTTGACCATGAGAATCAGAGGAAAAGTATGTTTGGCTGTGATGATCTGGATAGGTTTCATAGGTCGGGATAGTAGATCAGGGATTACATTTTGATTTCCTTTGATATGTTTTACAGAGAAATCATATCTAGAAAACCAATCTTTGAGCCTGAGAGTTTGAGGATCAGGAGGCATCTTATTCTTGAATTCAAGGATCTTAGGAAAAGAGGAGTTATCCATCTGTACTTCAAACTGGTAGCCTCTTAGGTGAAAGTCAAACTTTTGGATTCCCATTTTCACGGCGAGAGCTTCTTTGTAGGTGGTGTGGTAGTGTTTTTCAGCTTCTTTAAATTGACCACTAGCATGACCACAATAGTATCTTTTTCCATCAAGTTCTTCTATCAGAACTGCTCCCCAATAGTGATCACTGGCATCGGTCTGTAGGATTCTCTTGCCATTTCCAGGAATCTTTAGGGCAGGTGGAGCTTGTGCGATTTTCTTCAACGCTTTTATTGCTTCAGTTTGTTTTTCTCCCCATGGTGGAGGTTTTTTCTTCAGCATTTGGGATAAGGGACTTGTGTATCTCGCCAGCTTCGGCAGGAAATCTCGGATATAATTAATTATACCCAGAAATTGTTGGATCTGCTTAATTGTGAGATTTTCATCAGGAAAGTTTAATAGTTCCTGGGCAATATGAGGTTGGGGTTGATATTTTCCTTGGGAAAAATGCATCCCTAGGAAATCAATCTCTATTTGCCCCACTTGACTTTTCTTTTCAGAGAGCATCATTCCATGATGTTGGGCTATTTGAAGGAATCGGCCCAATAATTGTTTATGGGCTTTTTCATCTTTTGAGAATAATAGCACATCATCAATATAGATCAGGATACTATTGAGAATGGGTTCAAAAATTCTAGTCATGGCTTTTTGAAAGAGAGATGGGGCAACCTTTAGTCCAAATGGTAACACCGTCCATTGGTACTGGGCATTAGGAATGCAAAATGCTGTTTTGTGACGATCCTCAGGGTCAATGCCTAGTTGCCAAAAACCTGACTTGAGATCGAACTTAGAATAGATCTGGGCATCTTTGATGAAAACATTCAATGACGAGGCCTTTGGAATGGGAAATTTATCATCTTTGAGAAAATGATTTAGAGGTTTGTAATCGATTACTAGCCTCTTCTTTCCTCTCAACTTTTCAGATCTCTTTTCCACATAAAATGCTTGGCAAGCCCATTCTGATTTAGTAGGTTCTATCAGACCTTGCTTGAGAAGCTGGTTGCATTCTTCCCTGGCTAATGTGTAATCTGATGGACTCATTCCTGGATGAGTGGCCTTGGTTGGATTAACATCTTCATTAAGCTTAAAAGGAAGTTGAACGAAGAAGTCTTTATTCTTCCATAGAGGTTTTGGGTGACGGAAATCTTCATGGTTGTCAGCACATAATTTGAGCAAGTTGGACTTTATTTCTTCATAGCCAGCAGGGATATTGGAAAGTGAGTATAGTTTCAATATCCCAGAATAAGCCTTGAATTCTCTTTTGTATTTAATTCCCGTGGGGAGAATTTGAAGTCTACTTGCTGCTGAATAGACATCCATTCCTACTACAATATCTTTGTTTGGAAGATTACTGCCAATGACTCTGGTCCAGACTATGCAGTCTGGGAAGAATTTAATTCCTATTTTGTCTTTGGTCATTAAATCTGTTTTGAAAACTTTTCCATCTGCTGCTACAAAGTATGCAGCATGCGTCACCCATGATTCTGCAGGGAGAATGTTGGGATTCATCATTGTGATCTGGGCTCCAGTGTCCATGTAAGCTATGACCTTTTTCGGACGGGAAAACTTTGTTGCGAGGATATGGGCTTCAACACAAGGAAGTGGTGTAGTAGGAAGAGAGCTGCTTATCTCTTTGAAGGAGTAAACAGGGAGATATGTGTCATCGTCATTTTCTGAAAACGAGGCTTCATCGGAGGAAGAGCCTTGGAGGGCAAAAATTGTTTCTTCATCAGCAGAGCTTTGTTCAGAATATAAAGATTCTAAGTCTCCTTCTAGAGGCTGAAGTGAATTAATCAGTTTTGCAGCTTTATGAGTGTTATTAGGACATTCTTTAGAGAAGTGCCCCTTTTTTCCACAAATAAAGCATCTTTGATTTCTTCCTTTTCCTCGGAAAGGTTTTTTTCTAAAGAACTTCATATTCTTTCTTTTCTTTCCCTTGAATATCCTAGGAGATTTGGTGTATTTTTTGTGATGATGTTTCTTTGTTGTTGCACAACTACATCTTTTGTCTTTACACTTAATCTCCAGGTAGGGCTTCTTACATGCTTGGGTGAATTTGGACTTTTGTTCTATAACTTCGGAGAATTGATGGTGGAAACTGCAGAGCTTTTCAAGTGCTTCTAGTGTCACCTGGTGGATTTGGCCAAGACTCATTGTTTTAATATCCCTTTGAGTTGTGGCTAACATCCTGTGAATTTCTGGTTGGAGTTCTTGTGGTAGAGAGGACACATATGTATTCTTTAGACTAGGATCATTGTATCCATTAAGGACATAATACCTCTGTGCCATCCTATGATAGTGTTTGTCAATATCCTTTGTTTTGAGAGAGCAACACTTCATCTCAAAGAATTCTTGTCTGTTTTTCCTATCAAATATCTCCATGTCACCAATGAATTCACGGTGAAGCACACCAAGAACATTAGCCGTAGTTTCTAAACGATGCAACTCATCTTGTTTGAAATCTCCAAGATTATGATACCATTCTTTCATCGTTCCGGTCATTCTACAACAAAATTCTTCAATGATTTTATAGTTATCTGCACTTGTCTTCATCATTTGGGTGTCAAGCCAAGCTCCAAATTCCAGTAGTCTCTTTCTCCATCGGCTAGGTGGTATATCATCAAAAGTGAACCAGGGACCGCCATTTGGTCTAGTCCTTTCAGGGACTAGAGTTTCTTCAGGGGATTCCTCTTCAAAAAAGGATTCTTCCTCTTTTATATTTGTCATGAAGAGTCTTGGGATATGATGGTCTTCGGATTCTGGTATAGATGAAAAGGATCTCGGTGTTTCATCAGAGGACGTTTCTTGATCAGAGTTGTTGTCACCATCTGAAGAAGATTCGTCTTCCTTTTGTGTTGAAGATTCAGAGTGATTATTTTGGGAAGATTCATAATTCCTAGTAATTGCCAAGGCTTGGAAACCTTGATCAGGAAATTTTTCCTCCTTTTGGATTTTTGGAGGAGGTGTTTCAGGGATATCTTGAGATTCTGACGATGAGGTATTCAAACAAACAGCTTTCTCTTTTTTCTTGGAGGTTGAGGTAGTGGTAGTTTTGGTGGATTTTGGTCTGTAAGTTGTAGGTATGTATTTGACCAGGTTTGGTGGTGATGAAACATAGGAAGGGTAGAAAGGAGAAGGCCTTTCTGGTAGTTTGAAATATGTAGGAAAAGTAGGAGGGTCTAAGAAAGAGTTTTCAACAGGCTTGGTGTTTCTTTCATGAGAGGCCCTTAAGAAATCATCTATCTCTTTTACTTGGCCTTGTAGACTTCTGATCTCTCTTTCCTTTTGGTCAAAAGTTTGGCCAAAATTCCTCTCTTCTAACATCTTTCGCAAATCGCGATCTAGTTGGGATACTTGGGCTTTCAAGCTCCTGTAGTGTTTCTGCATTTTTTGGGATAAAACCTTGAGGTACTCATCTGTTTCGTCTATTTTCCCAGCAATCTTGTCTACCTTTTTGTCAAGGTTTTGGAGAATCTCATTTTGAGAAACCATGTTCTCAGATTGCCAGTTTAGAACTTCTTCAGCTTGAGTTAAAGGTTTAAGCTTCCCATCTGGCTGAACTTCACTTGGATGAATGAAAGGCTTGGATGTTCGGCCTTGATTGGATCCATCTTTCTTTCCAAAGCAGGAAATTGTTGATCGTACTCTGAATTTGTGGATGAGTACATAAAACAAGGAATTGGTTGGGCCACATCTGGAGGATGTAGTGGTTTACAGTGGTCTGTCGGTGACCATGTAATAAGAGTCGGATCATCAGGTGGTAGCAATCCTTCTTTCCGAAGAATCTTAAGTCCTTCTTCATATTTCACTTCTCATTTCCAAGATGGATCCTGTCAAGTACATCTTTGAGAAGCCAGCATTGACCGGAAGGGTTGCTAGATGGCAGATGATTTTAACTGAATACGACATCCAGTACACTTCTCAGAAAGCCATCAAAGGAAGTGTATTGTCGGAATACCTTGCTCAGCAACCTCTTGAGGATGACTATCAGCCGATGAGATTTGATTTCCCTGATGAGGACATCATGTACCTCAAAACAAACGATTATGAGGAACCACTTCCGGAGGAGGGGCCTGACCCTGAATCCAAATGGAAGTTGATGTTTGATGGGGCTGTCAATATCAATGGTCGTGGAGTTGGTGCCGTACTCATTACCCCTGAAGGTGTCCACTTACCCTTCGCTGCCAGAATTACTTTTGGCTGCACCAACAATGAAGCGGAATACGAGGCGTGTATAATGGGAATAGAAGAGGCGATTGATCTTCGGATTAAGAACCTCGATATATTCGGAGATTCAGCCCTCGTCATTAACCAAATTACCGGCAAGTGGTATACACATCAAGAGCATCTAGTTCCGTACAGGGATTATGCTAGAAAACTGTTGACATTCTTCACGACAGTTGAACTCAAATACATACCACGTGACGAAAATCAATTTTCCTATGCTTTGGCCACGCTCTCTTCATCGATCAAAGTCCTGCGTTGGAATTTTGTGCCCAGAATTGACATCTCTAGGCTTGACTCTCCAGCTTATGCTTTCTCTGTAGACGCTGTGTCTGACGAGAAACCTTGGTATTTTGATATCAAGTTATTCCTGGAGAAGCAAGAATACCCAACAGGGGCATCTTCCAAAGACAAAAAGACCTTGAGACGACTTGCTGCTAGTTTCTTCTTGAACACAGACGGGGTTTTGTACAAGAGGAACTTCGACATGGTTTTGCTCAGATGCGTGGATAGACACGAAGCAAGTCTGTTGATGCAGGAAGTCCATGAAGGATCTTTTGGTACCCATGCAGGAGGGCATGCCATGGCAAAGAAATTGCTGAGATCAGGGTATTACTGGATGACAATGGACGCAGACTGTTGTTCATTTGCTCGAAAATGCCACAAGTGCCAAATATATGCAGATAAAGTGCATATTCCTCCTAACCCGCTCAACGTCATGTCATCTCCTTGGCCTTTCTCTATGTGGGGCATTGACATGATCGGGAAAATCGAGCCAACTGCTTCGAACGGTCATCGCTTCATCCTGGTCGCGATTGATTACTTTACCAAGTGGGTAGAAGCAGCGTCTTATGCCAATGTCACTCGTCAAGTGGTGGCAAGATTTCTGAAAAGAGATATCATATGCAGATATGGAGTGCCCGAAAGGATCATTACTGATAATGGTTCTAATCTCAAAAACAAGATGATGGCAGACTTATGTCGGGACTTCAAAATACAGCATCACAATTCTTCTCCTTACCGACCAAAGATGAATGGTGCGGTAGAGGCAGCTAACAAGAATATCAAGAAGATTGTGCAGAAAATGGTTGTCACCTACAAGGATTGGCATGAGATGTTACCGTTTGCTTTGCATGGGTACCGAACGTCGGTCAGGACGTCAACAGGGGCAACTCCCTTCTCTCTGGTGTATGGCATGGAAGCAGTCCTTCCTGTGGAAGTAGAGATTCCTTCACTGCGCGTGATGATGGATGTCAAGCTGGAAGAGGCTGAATGGGTGCGTGCTCGTTACAATCAGCTATGTCTAATTGAGGAAAAGAGATTAGCGGCTATCTGTCATGGTCAGCTTTATCAGAGGAGAATGAAGCGGGCATTCGATCAACGAGTACGTACTCGAGAGTATCGAGTGGGAGAGCTTGTATTGAAGAGGATCGTTCCTCCAGGTTCAGATAACAGGGGCAAGTGGACCCCAAACTACGAAGGACCATTCATAGTGAAGAAAGTATTCTCAGGAGGAGCACTGATGCTCACCACTATGGATGGAGAGGACTTCCCATCCCCTGTTAACGCGGACGCAGTTAAAAAATACTTCGCATAAAGAGACCCGCTGGACACAAAAACAGAATGTAAGTCTAGGCAAGAAAAGGGCATCCCGGCGAGCTAAAAACAGAATAAAAAGCTCGGGCAAAAATTAGGGAAATGAATATAAAAAAAATGTACACCCGCTGAGTTGAAAAGCCACATTGGACAGCTCAGGCAAAAAAGGGTATCCCGGTGGATTGAAAACCCGAGAGGGCGATCCACGCAAAATAAGGGAATAAGCGAATAACTGTGATCCAATTTATCTGAACTACGTCATCGTTTCGTACAGCTTGACAATGTTAGAAGGATAGGAAACAGTCCCCTAGTCCTCTCAGAAAGCCAAAGCAGAATGGAGAGTCTTGAAGACATGCAGGTCATAGCAGAAATGGAACTCCTTGGAATGCCGTGTACATTGCCATTAGGATAGTTTCTTTTCTCAATTTTATAGTGGCTACCTCTTTCCAGGTGGTTGCTTCCTGATGTAAATCTTTGCCTATTCAGAGGCCATCCAATAAAAATAATATTCAGTCAAAAAGCTGTGCGTGTTTATTTTTGTTTGCAAAATGTCCTGAATTTTTGGCAAAAATAGCATTGCATCTAAACATGGTGATAATTTTGAAAAGAAAACTGACATGCAGGGAAACTGTAATCCTCTTTGAGTGTCGGGTGACGATGGATGAACCGATCATTCCATGCAAATCCCCGGGACACACGTGTGCTTTCTGTTGTTGCAGGTTGCAGGATGGCGTCACATTCTCTCAAGCAATTTACTCTTCCCCAGTAGAGTATCTCCCCAAGCAGAGATTTCTTCTCCCAACAGGTATCTGAAAGCTTGACTTGTCTATCAGAGATTTCCTCCAACCAAGCCTTGGCAACAGCCCAAGTAGGTTCTTCTTCCCCAGTGAAGTAGTAATCCATTCTTCCCCAGCGGAGTATGCCTAGCAGGTACCTGAGAGCATGTTATCATCAGAGGTGGAATTAACAGTATTTTATCATCAGCAAGAGTCCTTCCCAGTAGGCGTGACTGAAAGCTTGATATCCCCTCAGAGTCTTGAATCATCAGATGCTCTCCCCAGCCAGAATATTTGCCCAAGAAGCTTCCCCAGCCAAGTCTGAAGATGTTCCTATCCCCACAGAGTTCATATTTGATTTTCACCTCCGTCCATGGAATATTTCCCAGCAAAGTTGCCCTATTGTTGGTTTATTTGATGATACAGCCAGGTATTCATCACCTCAGTCAGAACGGGTATCCAGACCTCTTGACTTATTCTCCCCTGCAGAGTTGTATCTCTTGTTACCTATCAGGCATTTGTTTGTTTCTCGTCTGCAATCTTCAACACTCGTATGTGTTATCCCTAAGCAAGTTTTCCTCAGCAGGGACATATCACTGCTTTATTGCTGCTCGTCTGCATCTTTCAACACTCGTCCGTGTTAGCCTTTTGGTATTGCTCATTTGCCTTCTCCAGCAGTGGTTCTTGATTACTTCGATTTAGCTTGTCTGCAATTTCAAACACTCGTCCGTGTTTGATTATATCTGTTATTGCTCGTCCGCAAATTACAGCACTCGTCTGTGCTTGGAGATGTATTATTTTGATGTTGATTCTCAACACTCGTCTGTGTTATGATACCTCTGTTGTTGCTCGTCTGCAATTTCCGGCACTCGTCTGTGTTTGGTTTTGATAGTTGTTATTGCTCGTCCGCAATTCCTCGACACTCGTCTGTGTTCTGAGATGATATTTGTTATTGCTCGTCTGCAATTTACAGCACTCGTCTGTGTTTGGTTATGATAGTTGCTCGTCCGCAACTCCTTAACACTCGTCCGTGTTCCGATGATATTGGTTGTTGCTCGTCTGCAACCTCCCAACACTCATCTGTGTTTGGTATTGGATCCGTCGTTGCACTTGTCTGTGCCTTGATATATATTCTCTATTGTTGCTCGTCTGCAACTGTCCAGCACTCGTATGTGTTTGTTTGAAGCTCGTCTGCTTTTATCCCCCAGAAGTCGGTTGTGTTCTGAAGCTCGTCTGCTTTGCTTGGATACTCGTCTGTATCGTCCTCAGCACTCGTCTGTGCTAGCTTGCACCTGAATGTGAAGATTTGTTGTTTACCCTGGTATTTCTGTATTGCTACTTCAAATGCTCGTCTGTATTTGAATTTCTGGTATTCGTCTATACCAGTGGCTGATACTCGTCTGTATCATTGCCTGAAGCACTCGTCTGTGTTTCTCAGATCATCGTCTGATACTCGTCTGTATCATTGACTTATGGCACTCGTCTGTGTTATCTTGATGATCATCCAATACTCGTCTGTATTGAAGAGGTTTCGAATCCTGACAGTGGGAATTAAAATGTCGAAATGGTTACCGGTCCTGGCGTAACAGGTAAATCCGAAGGAGACTCGTCTGTCTCAAGCACCAATTATGGTTGCTGTACCTGGCGTAACAGGTTTGCTCAGAAGAATCGTCTGTCTTATACCATATATCCGCGGATAATATATGAAGAAGGTTCGTCTACCTTGATTGCATGTCTATCCCACAGACTTAAGTGCATTACCGGTCCTGGTGTAACAGGTAAATCCGAAGGAGACTCGTCCGTCTCATGCTATACGCAGTGTTTGAGGGCTCGTCTGTCAAGTTCCTGGCGTCACAGGATTTGTTGGAAGACTCGTCTGTCTCAGATTGTTGTATTGCAGTATGTTGAGGACTCGTATGTCCGGTTCCTGGCGTCACAGGATGGTTGAAGACTCGTCTGTCAACATGTTATTATTCCAGATATTAGTTTCAACTTGGAAGAAGCTCGTCTGCTTCTCCTCTTCCTCATATCCCCAGAGCGTCGTCTGGTTGGGTTTATTTCCCAGTATTGCATTCTTCGTCAGAGTGCAAATTTCAGGTCTTCTTGGTATTCAATCACAGTTTATCCTGAATGTCTGATAGCCGTTGCTCTCATCCTTTTCAGATTAACAGTTGATTGAATAGGGGCAGCTGTAACACCCTAAATTTGCCCTCTTCATTTTAAGCATCATATCATATCATATTCATCATACTCATATCATTTCCTCAGCATCATATCATGGAAATATGAAGCATAACATTCTCTTGACCTAGCATTAGGCATATGATCATCTGTGGGTGGATTTGAGGTATTACAAGCTATAACAAGAGGCCCAGTGGACTTGTCCAAGCCCCATGAGGAATCTACATGGCATTCACAAGTTCAAGGTCAGTCACAAAAACTCAAGAGTGGGAGAGTTTCAGAGAACCCAAGCTAGGGCAAGCTCCTACACAATGATCCCAAATTAGGGTTTCACTTTCAAGCATGAAAACTTTGTGACTTTGGCCATTTCATCTGGGCAAAGTCCCTTATATGACAAGAGGATCCTAGGGATGAAATTGGGTGAGAAAGTTCCTTAGGGAAGTCAGTCATTTCATCAAAAGTTCAAGAGCACAACTTTTCTTCTGCGTGAGGGAAATCCTGATTAGGGTTATGGACCAGATCCTCCTATCCTCTTAATTTTGACCATTTCTTGTGGGCAAAGGATCTCATTTGGTTTGCATGGCTTATATATGAAGTTTGAGGAAAAAATTCATTGAAGAAGTCAAGATTTGGTCTAGTTACTTGAAGGTGAAGCAAGAAAGTCAACTTTGCAGTCAAGAAAGTCAACTTTGCAGTTAAAAAAGTCAACATGAAGATTTCAGGGTTTTTAATCAGGATTATCAATTTGTGAGGTCATATCATGTCAAGGAATAATTCAGTCGAGCTCAAATGTCAAAAATCGGGAGTATGCAAAAGGTTGCTAAATGTGGAAGTTTAGAAATTTCCATTTTTTGGAAATTATTCGTCCCGAAACTTCAAGCTATTATTTCATGTGCTAAAAAGCTCCGAATGATTTTCCGGTAAACACGAAAGTTGTAGAGCATGGTTTTCCCTTTCCGAAAAGTCGTAGAACGCCTTCATAGCATTTTTAAAACTCAAGTTATGATTTTTTGAAGTTTGGAGCATTTTTAGGGTTTCTTTTGGTGGACATGTGTCAATTTGTGATTGGCCCATTATTAAATGAAATTAGGTGGTGTGGCATGTTATTTTTGTTCACAAACTTTTTTAATGGGGCCATGTTATTATTTTATGTGACCAAATATTTAAATAATCAAAAAAATAAAGACATGTGGTGATGATGTACGAAATATATGAGGAAGAGATCAACATTGTGGGTCCAGCCAACCCTTGCTTGCCACGCGTCCTTAGCAGCATCCCATACTGGCTTTGAGTCCATGCTTTTCCTCACTCTCATTCATGCGTATTACACCAAGGGAAGGAGTAATGGTCACGTGAAGCAAGGATTTTCACGTGCTACATGGCACCACTTCATTCATGTTCACGTTTTTTTTCATTCATTTTTCTCACTTACTGATCCTAACACTATCTCACATCCTCACGTTTTCACTCTTTTTTCTCCTTCACACATAAATCCCATATAAAAGCACACCATTATTATTCATTTTTCTCTCTCTCTCCTTTTTTTCCGCAAATTCTCTCTCAGCTTCATTTTCACACATCACACTCTCCAACCTCTCTCTTCTCTCATTGTGGATTCAACTGAATAACGGAAAAAAGAAGCTTCCAGATCTAGACTCTCATCTCATTCTTCATCCTCAAGAATTCTGAATTCTCAGATTGCAAGCTGAAATTCTTCATTCATCTTCTTTGGATCCATTGGTATCATCATCAACATCACTACATTTCCATCATCATTATCAATGGAGCTTTGGAATGGAGTAAGGATTCAGCATCAGCCTCGGATCTTTCACCTTTCTTGAAGTTCCAGGCCTTTATTTGGCCTCCAACAAGCTGCAAATACACAAGATACATCACCTCTGGTTTTCTTTAGGATCTTGAAGAAAAGCTTCATAACAGGTTTTGTATTCAATCTTTTTAGCTTCAGTTTCGATCGTTTCTTGCTTGCTTCATGTTGATGATATTCGGCATAGTCCGTATGAGATGATAAGAAGTTTTGTGAAGTATTAATTGTGGATTTAAAGTTTTGTTCGAGTTTGCTTGATTCGATCTGTCCTATATGTTGCTTGTTTGTAAGAGCTAATCGCATATTTATGATCCTTGCGCTGCGTACTTCATGTTTGGTTCTTGAACTTTCGGATTTCATGGTGAGATGAAAAAGTTATGTTGAATTTTGGTTTTGGTGTTCAAGTTTGTCTTGGTCGATCCGAATTGTGCAGTGCGTTTTATCGAGTTTTGCCATTAGATTCAGGATCCTCATGGACTAAGCTTCACGTTGGTGTGCGTTTTATAAGTTTCTGGAATTTTGTTTGCGGCGACGATCGAAACCGCACGTGGTGGCATTACTTTGGCACGATATTTCTGTGTGTTCAAGCGTTTGTATCGGTTCTGTTTCGATCCAGCTGCATTGATCTCATTTCGTAGTTGAATTTTGGTGTTTACAGTTTTGATTTTCGTTGAGTTTTGAAAGAGTTATGCTAGTATGAAGTTGATGGGGTTGTGGTGTTTCGACCTGCCATGGCTTTCTTTCTCCTGGGTTTTTCGCGTGGCTGCATGAGCATGGGGAAGGAGATGACCGCGTGTCATCATGCGGTTGGCTCGTTTTTTCTTTTGTTTATTTCTTTTTTCTTTTTATTGTCTTGCTTCACTTAAATGAGATGTGTCCAATTGATGGATGTTCACATAATATTTTGTTCCCCACTGCATTTTAATAAAATAATAATAGCATGTAAATGGCACATCAGATTATTAGTATTTTGTTTTGGAATTCCGCATGGGCCTGTGGCTGTTTCTTGTTCGCACCCCACCCTACGTCAGCCCAATCTAATTCCATATAATATCATTACGTCATACACCACCCTCAGTCAACTTCTGCGTTTGGGCCCACTCATGAATGCTGATCGCACCCCACTTCTTTTCAGGCCCAGTTATTTTCAGTTAAAATACTTACTACATGCACCTCCACCTCAATTCTTTTATTTTTCTTTTTTCAATTTAATTTTTCCTTTTATTCAGTTTGCTTTTAATTCATTAAAAATATAAATATTCATCTAAAAATTCCCAAATAAATCATGGATACTCCTTTATGTCTCTAGTATTTTTTAGCATTTTTATTTTATTTTTTTCATTGATCCACGTGCCAGAATTAAATCACCAATGTACATAGCTTCATTTGCTTCATTTCTTGACCAGTCTGTTTTGTTTATTTTCTATAGACTTCAATATTTGGAGTTTTGATCCCATTCTTTTTGCATTGTGTTCCTAAGATCTTATAGTTTTCATGTGATTTTTCTCAGAATTTTTAGGAAATTATTTCTTGAGTTTTGGTCTGGTATCTTGTGATGTAAGTTTTCTGTCCTAGCTTGTGTTCTTGCCTTTATTTGACCTAGTTCCTTTCTGAATTTTTGCAAGTCCTTTTGGCAAGTTGATATAATGTGTTTTAAGATCATTTGGTTCCAGTGGTAGATTTTTTAGATGGCTGGTTGATTATTTGTGGATTTTTGTTCTCACCTTGCCCCATTTTACTTCTTTTGGTTCATTAGATTTCTTATAGGCTTAGAAGGGCACTTGTGCCAACTTCTTCTTCTTGTTTGGGGTTCCTTTGGGGTATGGATACCTTCCTGGTCCTAGGATGGGTTTTGGTTCTTCTAAATTTTTGAGTTTGCTTCACATTCAATTCATTTGTTTCTTTAAGGGTTAAATTCCATCTTTTGGTTCTTTTGCTTGTATTTTGATATTGTTTGGTATTGTGTGAGTTCTCTCTTCATCTTGATGGCCTCCTAGGCCATTATTTATATCATTTTGATTCTGGTTGTGAACTTTGTGTTTGCATTTTGTGTGTTTTGTATTACATCTTTCATAAGTGCGCATTTGTTTCCATATGTATTCATGTTGCCCCATTTTAGGTCATGAATCTCTCATCTTCATTTCTTTGAGTTGAATTAGCATTAAGAATTCATTTACTTCATTTCACTTCTGACTGTTAGATGATGTTATATTAATTTGTTCATTTTTGCTCACTTGTGCATGCTAACCTTGCAGGGGCTATGGTAAGTGTGAGATGTGGGAATTGAGTTCCACATCTCCATTTCTCATCTCTTCCTTTTATGTTTATGTGAACTGACTCTCTTTTGTTGGGCCTAGGCCTTTCTCATCCCTTCTTCTATCTTCTTCTTCCTTCTTCATTAGGATAGAAACCTCACTAACCTTTAGGATATCCATGCATGTGAATACTTAGAATTATTTTAGTCCCCCTTTAGGATTTTTCCTTTGAGATCCTTTGGTGCTCTCTCTTCTCATCTTCAAACTTAATTCTAATTCATTTAGTAAAGGTTGAGTACTTTCATGTGACATGAGACTTTGCTATGAGATGCTCACATGCGTTCCATTTCGGGGCGAGGTGTGAGTCATCACTCGTGGTGGATAGGTCTTAGCATGAGTACCTCACAAAGAAAAGCTAAAAAACACTTCTTAACCAAAAAACCACAAAAATACTTAATAATGGTAATAGGCCAGTGTGCTTGAGCCTTCACTTGTGGGACTAGCTTTGGGGATTTCCTCCATAGATAGGTGTGCCTCTTGCGCATTCCATTTCGGGATGATGTGAGATGTACACATCCCATTGAGTAAGACTTAGGTACACTTACCTATGCAAACCTTCATTCATAAAAGCTTTTAAAAAACACCAAACAAACAATAAGCGTCTTTCCTCCGGGAATTCTTTTCTCACCTCATTCGCTCCGTACGCGAACTTGCTCCTACTTGTCATTTTGCAAGACGGTTACGCACTCGTCGTCCGAGTCTGCAACACCTGAGCAATGGCATAGACAGTTCAAGCTTTAATTCACAAGAAATTTCTTTTCTACCCCTAGTTAGGGGAACTACGGCGTCTCTGATCCTCATTATCCTGATGAGGTACGTAGGCAGCGGGGTAGGGCCCGTTCGAGCACATTCTTTATTTTCCCTACATTTTCCCCTTTCTTTCCATTCTCTTTTCTTGTTCCATTTCTCATTTCTCATTCCAATTCCAATTAGCGGTTTTATTCAGTAGCATTTATATTTTTTCTCACCCTTTGAAACAAACAAGCAAGCGTGGATCCCGTTGGGTACGACGGACGATCTGGGGTGCTAATACCTTCCCAGGTCGTAACCGACTCCCGAACTCAGATCTTTGGTTCGCAGGACCTTGTCCTTTCCTTCTTCCTTAGGTTTGTGCAACATTACCTTTCCCATTCATTCGGGATAAAAATGTCTGGCTGGCGACTCTACCCTTTCCGCGCCACTTTCGTGTTTGTACTAGGTTGAAAATCCCGGGAGCGACAGCTGACGACTCTGCTGGGGACAGGACACCAGATAATCTTTGGTTCCCCTGTGAGTCTCTCCTAGCGCTTGTGTATTGCTGTTTCATTGGGTGATGTTTGTTTGATGTGGCTTGTTGTATGTTATTGTTGTTTATTTACAGCTTTCTTTACAGCTTTATTTACAATTTTCAATATTTATTTTCCGCATCATATATATCATACTGGACTGTCTGGATTGGTTTTCTGTTTGGTGGGATGGGTGATACTGTTTCTGAGAGATAAGCCAAGTACCCGGCTTGAGTGCACCCTAGGATTAGAGTGGACATATTGTACTCGCATGTGGCATGATGAGTGGCGATGTGTTTCACGCCCAGATTGCGACTGTTTTGGAAATATCTTGTGTGGGGATTTCCTCCACTTCGGGATAGGACCTTGATAGTTATGTGCATCTGGGGACCGATCATTGAGAACCTTTGTGGAAACAACCCTCTCCAGTGGTGGCAGTGGCAGACCACATTTTGTGGCAAACCCATTCGCACCCGAGGGTCCACTGGGGACTCGCATAGGATGGCCTGGTTCTCTTATAGGAACTCAGTCAAAGCATCTGGTCGTATGACATTAGTACTGTATCCTACGGGCTGAATGTACTATTGTTTCTCGATTTCAGCGCTTGAAGCTGGGGACTTATAAGGGATGCTTGTTTTTTCCCGGACTCAGCTGAGGCCTCCCTGCGTAGTACATAATGCCTAACCGATTCCCTGATTTGGTCATGAGCCATTTCTCGGAAATGGTGAAAGTATTATTGCTATTCGGCTTTGAGAGTCTGTGATGTTTGACCCGGAGCACACCTGTGAGATTGGGGATGGGTTTACAGGTTTGCAGGAACCCTTGACCATATCATACCCTTGTTACCAGTACAGTTCATGTTATGATACAGTTACTTTGGTTCCGGAGTTCTGGTTTTCTGGTTCTGGTATTCTTGATGCTGTGGTCCAGAGATTTTCTTCGGAGGGTTGTGATTATCAGAGAGTGTGACTCAGTGGACTTTTGGTTTGTCAGTTATTCAGAGGGACCTTGTCAGTGGCCAGGCTCCAGACGGTCTCAGATGACCATATGTCCTTGCATTTGCATCTGCATTGCATCATTGCATCATTAATCATTGTTTTTTGTTTTCATTCACAGGTTCATATCTCTGCTTCCGGTTCCGGTATTCTCTTCAAAGATGGAAGATCCTCGCAAGCAGAATATTCATTTCAAGTTCTTTGATATCAAGGTTGGTTTGTTGAAAAAGATGGTAAAGTTGATTACACCCAACCAGGTAGAGAGATTCAGAAAAGCTTACGGGAGTATTCTTGATGTGGTGATAGAGTTAGATTCTTCAGAGAGGAGTGTCATTCATACATTGCTTCAGTATTATGATCCTCAGCTTCGTTGCTTCACCTTTCCTGATTTTCAGTTGGGCCCTATGCTGGAGGAGTATGCTTTGATCCTGGGTGTGCCGGTTCGAGATCAGGTTCCTTTCAATTCTGAGATGAGTAGACCTGCACCTGAGGCTATTGCTGAGGCTCTTTATTTGAGCCCTTCTACTGTGAAGTCTTTGACCATTATTAAAGGAGGTGTGTCTGGGCTTTCTTTGGAGGTTCTGGTAAAGAAGGCGGAAGAATTGGCTGTTGAAGAGGAATGGGATGCTGTCTGTGCTATCTTGGCTCTTTCTATCTATGGCATCATTTTGTTTGCTGATATGGAGAAGTTCATAGATATAAACGCCATACATCTCTTTTTGCTGAAGAATCCTGTGCCTACCTTACTCGGGGATTTGTATTACTCGGTTCATTACAAGACTGAGAAGAAGAGGGGAGGTTTGGTCTGTTGCTGTGCTTCGTTATTTCACATGTGGTTCATGAGGCATTTGCCTAGCACGGGAGTGTTTAGTGACCATAGTTTGATATGGGCTCAGAAGCTGGAAAAGTTGCTAGCCAAGGATGTTAGGTGGTTCACTCAAAGGCTGCAAGGTGCACGTTTCATCACCAGCTGCGGGAGTTATCATAGTGTGCCTTTGTTGGGGATAACTGGAGGGATTAATTACAATCCAATCTTGTTAAGAAGGCAATTAGGATACGCTCTGAGAGATGTGCCTGAAGATTTGAAGCTGACCCCTATTTCCTACTTCTCAGTGAAAGATAATATGCCCTTAGTGAGGAAGGTTGCGGGAGCTTGGAAGAGCATCAAAGGAGAAGGAATAGCTAGTTTCGGGAAGTGCAACAACCAGACATTCCCAGAGTACGAAGCTTGGTTGAAAGACAGAGCCAGAAGAGTTTTGTTACCATTTTCAGCACCAGTTCCCCCAGTTGCTGAGTCCATTGATACTGTGCCTCTAGAGGAATTCAAGAAGTTAGAAGCCCAACTACATGCAGTTAGAGTTGAAAATACTGAGATGGTAAGCTTGTATCACCAAGCCAATAGGGCCAAGAATGAAGCTGAGGAGAAGTTGCTGAAGATACAGACGACTTTGGAGGCTAAGGAGAAGGACTTTGCCGGAAAAGAAGCACATTTCCGCAGATTAGGGATGATGGAAGCCCAAAGAGAAGTTGAGCGCAAGAAGAAGTCAAAGACCCTCAGAGATGCTCGTCAGTCTATTGTTTGGTTGAAGGGACAAAGAGAGCAAGAGCTGAAGCAATATAAAGAAAAAGAAGAGTTCTTTGAATTTCAGATGGCTTACAAAAAAGAAGAGGTGGAGCAGGCCCACAAGATTCGCAGAGAGAAGACCCAGCAGCTTGCAGACAGTCAACAAGCCCTCGAAGCAGCACTCAAAGAGATTGAAGACCTCAAGTTGATGGCAGGAGTCAAGAAGGTCAGGTCTGATGATGGAGTTTCAGGATCCTCAGGCGGTGGTTGTGCTTCTTAGTTTGTTTTCTTTGTATTTGGATTACCTACAGGCATGTTGTAGGAGTCCTAGCTGTTTGTTTATCCTCTGTAAGAACTCGTACCTTATGAGGAATTCTGTTTTATTGTGCCTAATGGGCTGATCTATGTTATGATGTTTCTCACCATTTCTTGGTTTGCTTGCTATTATGGTTTGAATGTGGTTTCCTGTAAAGGTTTCTGAAAGTCGAGGATCAGTGCCCATCTGGTTTTCTTTGCTAAATACCGGAACCGGGGCATAAATGACCTGTGGTTGGAAACATAAACAACTGCATTGCATCCATATAACTTGTTTGTTGTTTTGCAGGTAGTGTCTCAGTTACTAACGTGTTTTGTGTTACAGGCACTATAGTTCCTCGTAAAGTCCGAGAACAACCAGCAGTGCACAGATACCCAACCAAGACTAACAGAGAGCGAGCCATGGATCAAATGCAGGCAGATTTGGCAGATCTAAGGCAGAGAATGGATAATTTCATGACGTTAATGGCCAGCATGGGGCAGAATCAAGAGCGTCTGAGAGAGATGGTTGAGAATCAGAACCGGAACGCTGCTGCTGCTGCAAATGCTGATAATCATACCGGTGCGGGCGCACGTCAGGGTGGAACTCCAGTTACACAACCAGGAGTGACAATAAACAACGACGGGTTGCAATACCTTCAGATGGACAACCATGAGGATCAGTTTACTCTACTTGATGAAGCCGAGGGTCAAGGGGTGGAAATGAACAAGAGGTTTGAAGAGATGGCCGAGCAAATCAAGGCTATTCAGTCCCAGAGCTCTTTGGGATTCGATATAACAGACTTGGGCTTGGTTCCTGGAGTCAGGATTCCGTATAAGTTCAAAGTTCCAACCTTCGAGAAGTATAACGACACTGCTTGCCCAAAGACCCATCTGCAATCATATGTTGGGAGAATTGCCGCGCATACAGACGATGAAAAATTGTGGATGTATTACTTTCAGGACAGCTTGGTGGGAGCTTCCCTTGAGTGGTACATGAAGCTCAGCAGGGTCAATGTCAAGAGCTGGAAGGATCTCGCTGAAGCCTTTGTAAGGAAATACCAATATAACATGGATATGGCTCCGAATCGCACGCAGTTGCAGCATATGGCTCAGACAGCAAGAGAAGGCTTCAAAGAATATGCCCAGAGGTGGCGCCAGCTAGCTGCCAGGGTGCAACCACCCCTGTTAGAGAATGAAATTGCCGATATGTTTATGGGTACCCTCCAGGGGGTATTTCTTGAGAGATTGGCGTCGAGTTCTGCTACTAAGTTCAACGATATTGTCATTGCGGGAGAAAGGGTTGAAACGCTGTTGAAAATGGGGAAGATACAAGACCCAGGTGCTAGTAGCTCAAATGGAGCAAGGAAAGCTTTTAGCGGACCTCCGAGAAGGAGAGAAGGCGAGACCAATGCTGTATTCGGCCGAAGCCAGGGTCGTGATTACAGAAGACCTTATGAGCATATGGATGCTGTCACCATTCCCGCGGCTCCTGTACAACAGATGCTACCTCCACCACAACAACACCAGCAACAACAACCACCTCGAACCAACTACCAGCAAAGACCTTATCAGCCGAGGCAGGCTCGCCCGACTAACAGGGTGATCGAAGCTATTCCAATGACGTATGCTGCCTTGTTGCCGAGACTACTAGATTTGAACCTCATCCAACTGAGGACTTTGGCACCACCACCTCCTGGAGAGCTTCCAGCGGGTTATGATGTCAACGCGCGATGCGCTTTTCACTCAGGGGCACCCGGGCACTCAACAGAGAAGTGCAGGGCGCTGCATCACAAAGTTCAAGATCTCGTAGATTCCAAGGCAATCAACTTTGCGCCGCCACCGAACGTCAACTCGAACCCCATGCCTAATCATGGAGGGGCAAGAGTCAATGTTGTTGAGAGTGATGACAAGTTGAGTTTGGTGCTGAGTATTGATGAAGTCAAGACGCCGTTGAGGGTGGTGAAAGAGAGACTGTTGAAGGGTCAAGTATTTCCTGGTTGTTGTCTCGATTGTGAAGACTGTATGAGTGCTGTGAATGGCTGCGAGAAATTGAAGAGGGGTTTGCAAGGGTTGATCGATGATGGGTCCTTGCAATTCAGTAAGGTTAGTAATGAAGAGGCTGATGATGTGTCAACCATTACTATCTTCTACGATGAGGTTGACATGCCCGTCAGACAAGAGCCGATTACTATTTACGCTCCTCAGATTAGTCCCGTGACTATAACTGTACCTGAGCCAGTGCCGTACACTGATGATAGGGCCATTCCGTGGCATTACGGTTCTGATGTCTATGTGGCGGGACAGAAGATGGAGAGTAGACCTGTTGCTGATCTGACTATTGAGAATGTGGGAGGTGTTGGGGGTTTTACCCGAAGCGGTCGTTTGTTTGCTCCCCCTGCACTGAGAAAGGATCCTGAGGCCGAAGCTTCGTCCAAGGACAAAGGAAAGCAGACTGCGATTGATGAGTCAACTACTCCTGTGGCTGGGCAGGGGACGTTTGAAAAGGAGGTAGAGGAGTTCATGAGGATCATCAAAAGGAGTGACTACAAGGTGGTTGATCAACTGAATCAGACGCCTTCAAAGATTTCTATCTTGTCACTGCTGATGTGCTCTCCCGCACACCGAGAAGCATTATTGAAAGTACTTCAAATGGCCTATGTTCCTCAAGAGATTACGGTCAATCAACTCGAGGCTGTTGTTGGAAGTGTCAATGCTAGCCATGGTTTGGGCTTCACTGACCGAGACCTCACTTCGGAGGGAAGAAATCACAATAAAGCACTGCATATCACGATGGAATGCAAGGGCGCTGTGTTGTCTTATGTTCTTGTAGACACAGGCTCTTCTTTGAATGTGCTTCCGAAAAAGGCGTTGATGAAGCTTGACATTGATGGGATTGTTCTGACGCCGAGTGATCTGGTGGTTAAAGCTTTCGATGGTTCAAGAAGATCAGTTTTCGGAGAGGTTGAGTTGCCTGTCAAGATAGGCTCTCAAGTCTTCAAGAGTGTCTTCTATGTCATGGACATCCAGCCTGCGTATAGTTGCTTGTTGGGCAGACCGTGGATACATGCAGCTGGAGCTGTCACCTCAACCCTGCACCAGAAGCTTAAATATGTGGTGGACGGCCAGGTCATCACAGTTTGCGGGGAAGAAGATATATTTGTCAGCCATCTGTCAACGTTTAAATATGTAGAAATGGACGGAGAAATTCACGAGACTTTGTGCCAAGCTTTTGAAGCAGATGTCAGTATCTTGACTCCGGTAAAGAAAAACAACGAAGGCACGTCGATTCATTCCTACCAGGAAGCAAAGGAGGTTGTCCAATCAGGCAATGCCCAGGGCTGGGGCAAGCTGTTGGAGATGGAAAAGAAGGATGATAAATTCGGCTTAGGGTATCAACCTGGAGGGTCTACTCAGAGTGGTAAAGCTATCTCGTTCACAAGCGCTGGGTTGCTCGACCACGATCAAATCTGTACGGCAAGCCAAGACGGAGATAGTGACAGAGACTGGGACAACAATTGGATCCGCCCGTGTGCACCTGGCGAGGAGCTAGGAAATTGGTCTGCTGAAGACATTGTTCAAGTCACCTGGCTCTCAAAGTAATTGTTTGTTTCCTTTTATTAGCATACTGCATTGTCAAATCCAGCATTCTGCCCAAGATGCTTGGATCCATTGTATTGGGCCACCATGTTTTGTATCGCATTGTTATTTTGCTGTGAAATAAAAGGACATTTTCAGACAAACTGTGTTCTCTGTCTTTGTTTTTAAACTTTTTCACAAAATATATATAAAAAATGGCAATGTGTTTTCCTTTTTTTTGTTTTGTGTTAGCGTCTCTTTTTCAACATAAGCAGATTCTGAATAAGCACATCATTTGTGCAGTGTTGATCATCCGGATTCCACGGATAACGTTCCTGCTATGACTATGCATGACTTTGATAATCCAGTCTACCAAGCTGATGAAGGGGTTGAGGAAGACTGTGACCTCCCTGAAGAGTTGGTCAGATTGTTGAAACAAGAGGAACGAGTTATTCAGCCTCATCAAGAAGAGATTGAGACTATCAACATTGGCAGTGAAGATGCAAATAAGGAAATCAAGATAGGGGCCAATCTGCAGGCCGACGTCAAACAAGAGCTGATCAGTATGCTGAGAGAGTATGTGGATATCTTTGCTTGGTCATATCAAGATATGCCGGGTTTAGATACCGACATCGTGATGCATAAGCTACCCCTGAGAGAAGACTGTCCTCCTGTAAAGCAAAAATTGAGAAGAACTCGCCCGGATATGGCGATGAAGATCAAAGAGGAGGTACAGAAACAGTGGGATGCCGGGTTCCTTGCCGTGACTAGTTACCCGCCTTGGGTAGCTAACATCGTACCAGTACCTAAGAAGGACGGCAAGGTCTGGATGTGCGTTGACTATCGAGATTTGAACAGAGCAAGCCCAAAGGATGATTTTCCGTTGCCACACATCGACGTGTTGGTCGACAATACTGCTCAATTCTCAGTGTTCTCCTTCATGGATGGATTCTCCGGTTATAATCAGATAAAAATGGCGCCGGAAGACATGGAGAAGACAACGTTCATTACCCAGTGGGGAACATTCTGCTATAAGGTCATGCCCTTTGGTCTGAAGAACGCAGGGGCAACTTATCAACGGGCGATGGTCACATTGTTCCATGACATGATCCACAAGGAGATCGAATGTTATGTGGATGATATGATTGCAAAGTCTAAAGACGAAGAGGAGCATTTGGTTAATCTAAAGAAGTTATTTGATAGATTGATCAAGTACAAGCTGAGGTTGAATCCGAACAAGTGCACTTTCGGAGTGCGTTCCGGAAAATTGTTGGGTTTCATTGTAAGTCAGAGAGGAATTGAGGTAGATCCTGCTAAAGTGAAAGCTATTCAAGATATGCCTGCACCAAGGACAGAAAAGGAAGTGCGCGGGTTCTTAGGTAGATTGAACTACATTTCTCGGTTCATATCTCACCTAACTGCCACGTGCGAACCGATATTCAAGTTGCTAAGAAAAGAGAAAACGGTCAGGTGGAACAATGATTGCCAAAGAGCTTTCGACAAAATAAAGGAATATTTGCAGGAGCCTCCAATTCTGATGCCTCCAGTGGAAGGGAGACCATTAATCATGTACTTGACCGTGCTAGAAGGGTCGATGGGATGTGTGCTTGGCCAACATGATGAGTCTGGTCGAAAAGAGTACGCCATTTATTACCTTAGCAAAAAGTTTACCGACTGTGAATCCCGATACTCACTGCTCGAGAAAACTTGCTGCGCTTTGGTATGGGCTGCTCGCCGACTGAGGCAGTACATGTTGACCCATACTACACTTCTCATTTCCAAGATGGATCCTGTCAAGTACATCTTTGAGAAGCCAGCATTGACCGGAAGGGTTGCTAGATGGCAGATGATTTTAACTGAATACGACATCCAGTACACTTCTCAGAAAGCCATCAAAGGAAGTGTATTGTCGGAATACCTTGCTCAGCAACCTCTTGAGGATGACTATCAGCCGATGAGATTTGATTTGCCTGATGAGGACATCATGTACCTCAAAACAAACGATTATGAGGAACCACTTCCGGAGGAGGGGCCTGACCCTGAATCCAAATGGAAGTTGATGTTTGATGGGGCTGTCAATATCAATGGTCGTGGAGTTGGTGCCGTACTCATTACTCCTGAAGGTGTCCACTTACCCTTCACTGCCAGAATTACTTTTGGCTGCACCAACAATGAAGCGGAATACGAGGCGTGTATAATGGGAATAGAAGATGCGATTGATCTTCGGATTAAGAACCTCGATATATTCGGAGATTCAGCCCTCGTCATTAACCAAATTACCGGCAAGTGGTATACACATCAAGAGCATCTAGTTCCGTACAGGGATTATGCTAGAAAACTGTTGACATTCTTCACGACAGTTGAACTCAAATACATACCACGTGACGAAAATCAATTTGCCGATGCTTTGGCCACGCTCTCTTCGTCGATCAAAGTCCTGCGTTGGAATTTTGTGCCCAGAATTGACATCTCCAGGCTTGACTCTCCAGCTTATGCTTTCTCTGTAGACGTTGTGTCTGACGAGAAACCTTGGTATTTTGATATCAAGTTATTCCTGGAGAAGCAAGAATACCCAACAGGGGCATCTTCCAAAGACAAAAAGACCTTGAGACGACTTGCTGCTAGTTTCTTCTTGAACACAGACGGGGTTTTGTACAAGAGGAACTTCGACATGGTTTTGCTCAGATGCGTGGATAGACACGAAGCAAGTCTGTTGATGCAGGAAGTCCATGAAGGATCTTTTGGTACCCATGCAGGAGGGCATGCCATGGCAAAGAAATTGCTGAGATCAGGGTATTACTGGATGACAATGGACGCAGACTGTTGTTCATTCGCTCGAAAATGCCACAAGTGCCAAATATATGCAGATAAAGTGCATATTCCTCCTAACCCTCTCAACGTCATGTCATCTCCTTGGCCTTTCTCTATGTGGGGCATTGACATGATCGGGAAAATCGAGCCAACTGCTTCGAACGGTCATCGCTTCATCCTGGTCGCGATTGATTACTTTACCAAGTGGGTAGAAGCAGCGTCTTATGCCAATGTCACTCGTCAAGTGGTGGCAAGATTTCTGAAAAGAGATATCATATGCAGATATGGAGTGCCCGAAAGGATCATTACTGATAATGGTTCTAATCTCAAAAACAAGATGATGGCAGACTTATGTCGGGACTTCAAAATACAGCATCACAATTCTTCTCCTTACCGACCAAAGATGAATGGTGCGGTAGAGGCAGCTAACAAGAATATCAAGAAGATTGTGCAGAAAATGGTTGTCACCTACAAGGATTGGCATGAAATGTTACCGTTTGCTTTGCATGGGTACCGAACGTCGGTCAGGACGTCAACAGGGGCAACTCCCTTCTTTCTGGTGTATGGCATGGAAGCAGTCCTTCCTGTGGAAGTAGAGATTCCTTCACTGCGCGTGATGATGGATGTCAAGCTGGAAGAGGCTGAATGGGTGCGTGCTCGTTACAATCAGCTATGTCTAATTGAGGAAAAGAGATTAGCGGCTATCTGTCATGGTCAGCTTTATCAGAGGAGAATGAAGCGGGCATTCGATCAACGAGTACGTACTCGAGAGTATCGAGTGGGAGAGCTTGTATTGAAGAGGATCGTTCCTCCAGGTTCAGATAACAGGGGCAAGTGGACCCCAAACTACGAAGGACCATTCATAGTGAAGAAAGTATTCTCAGGAGGAGCACTGATGCTCACCACTATGGATGGAGAGGACTTCCCATCCCCTGTTAACGCGGACGCAGTTAAAAAATACTTCGCATAAAGAGACCCGCTGGTCACAAAAACAGAATGTAAGTCCAGGCAAGAAAAGGGCATCCCGGCGAGCTAAAAACAGAATAAAAAGCTCGGGAAAAAATTAGGGAAATGAATATAAAAAAAAATGTACACCCGCTGAGTTGAAAAGCCACATTGGACAGCTCAGGCAAAAAAGGGTATCCCGGTGGATTGAAAACCCGAGAGGGCGATCCACGCAAAATAAGGGAATAAGCGAATAACTTTGATCCAAGTTATCTGAACTACGTCATCATTTCGTACAGCTTGACAATGTTAGAAGGATAGGAAACAGTCCCCTCGTCCTCTCAGAAAGCCAAAGCAAAATGGAGAGTCTTGAAGACATGCAGGTCATAGCAGAAATGGAACTCCTTGGAATGCCGTGTACATTGCCATTAGGATAGTTTCTTTTCTCAATTTTATAGTGGCTACCTCTTTCCAGGTGGTTGCTTCCTGATGTAAATCTTTGCCTATTCAGAGGCCATCCAATAAAAATAATATTCAGTCAAAAAGCTGTGCGTGTTTATTTTTGTTTGCAAAATGTCCTGAATTTTTGGCAAAAATAGCATTGCATCTAAACATGGTGATAATTTTGAAAAGAAAACTGACATGCAGGGAAACTGTAATCCTCTTTGAGTGTCGGGTGACGATGGATGAACCGATCATTCCATGCAAATCCCCGGGACACACGTGTGCTTTCTGTTGTTGCAGGTTGTAGGATGGCGTCACATTCTCTCAAGCAATTTACTCTTCCCCAGTAGAGTATCTCCCCAAGCAGAGATTTCTTCTCCCAGCAGGTATCTGAAAGCTTGACTTGTCTATCAGAGATTTCCTCCAACCAAGCCTTGGCAACAGCCCAAGTAGGTTCTTCTTCCCCAGTGAAGTAGTAATCCATTCTTCCCCAGCGGAGTATGCCTAGTAGGTACCTGAGAGCATGTCATCATCAGAGGTGGAATTAACAGTATTTTATCATCAGCAAGAGTCCTTCCCAGTAGGCGTGACTGAAAGCTTGATATCCCCTCAGAGTCTTGAATCATCAGATGCTCTCCCCAGCCAGAATATTTGCCCAAGAAGCTTCCCCAGCCAAGTCTGAAGATGTTCCTGTCCCCACAGAGTTCATATTTGATTTTCACCTCCGTCCATGGAATATTTCCCAGCAAAGTTGCCCTATTGTTGGTTTATTTGATGATACAGCCAGGTATTCATCACCTCAGTCAGAACGGGTATCCAGACCTCTTGACTTATTCTCCCCTGCAAAGTTGTATCTCTTGTTACCTATCAGGCATTTGTTTGTTTCTCGTCTGCAATCTTCAACACTCGTATGTGTTATCCCTAAGCAAGTTTTCCTCAGCAGGGACATATCACTGCTTTATTGCTGCTCGTCTGCATCTTTCAACACTCGTCCGTGTTAGCCTTTTGGTATTGCTCATTTGCCTTCTCCAGCAGTGGTTCTTGATTACTTCGATTTAGCTTGTCTGCAATTTCAAACACTCGTCCGTGTTTGATTATATCTGTTATTGCTCGTCCGCAAATTACAGCACTCGTCTGTGCTTGGAGATGTATTATTTTGCTGTTGATTCTCAACACTCGTCTGTGTTATGATACCTCTGTTGTTGCTCGTCTGCAATTTCCGGCACTCGTCTGTGTTTGGTTTTGATAGTTGTTATTGCTCGTCCGCAATTCCTCGACACTCGTCTGTGTTCTGAGATGATATTTGTTATTGCTCGTCTGCAATTTACAGCACTCGTCTGTGTTTGGTTATGATAGTTGCTCGTCCACAACTCCTCAACACTCGTCCGTGTTCCGATGATATTGGTTGTTGCTCGTCTGCAACCTCCCAGCACTCATCTGTGTTTGGTACTGGATCCGTCGCTGCACTCGTCTGTGCCTTGATATATATTCTCTATTGTTGCTCGTCTGCAACTGTCCAGCACTCGTATGTGTTTGTTTGAAGCTCGTCTGCTTTTATCCCCCAGAAGTCGGTTGTGTTCTGAAGCTCGTCTGCTTTGCTTGGATACTCGTCTGTATCGTCCTCAGCACTCGTCTATGCTAGCTTGCACCTGAATGTGAAGATTTGCTGTTTACCCTGGTATTTCTGTATTGCTACTTCAAATGCTCGTCTGTATTTGAATTTCTGGTATTCGTCTATACCAGTGGCTGATACTCGTCTGTATCATTGCCTGAAGCACTCGTCTGTGTTTCTCAGATCATCGTCTGATACTCGTCTGTATCATTGACTTATGGCACTCGTCTGTGTTATCTTGATGATCATCCAATACTCGTCTGTATTGAAGAGGTTTCGAATCCTGACAGTGGGAATTAAAATGTCGAAATGGTTACCGGTCCTGGCGTAACAGGTAAATCCGAAGGAGACTCGTCTGTCTCAAGCACCAATTATGGTTGTTGTACCTGGCGTAACAGGTTTGCTCAGAAGACTCGTCTGTCTTATACCATATATTCGCGGATAATATATGAAGAAGGTTCGTCTACCTTGATTGCATGTCTATCCCACAGACTTAAGTGCATTACCGGTCCTGGCGTAACAGGTAAATCCGAAGGAGACTCGTCCGTCTCATTCTATACGCATTGTTTGAGGGCTCGTCTGTCCAGTTCCTGGCGTCACAGGATTTGTTGGAAGACTCGTCTGTCTCAGATTGTTGTATTGCAGTATGTTGAGGACTCGTATGTCCGGTTCCTGGCGTCACAGGATGGTTGAAGACTCGTCTGTCAACATGTTATTATTCCAGATATTAGTTTCAACTTGGAAGAAGCTCGTCTGCTTCTCCTCTTCCTCATATCCCCAGAGCGTCGTCTGGTTGGGTTTATTTCCCAGTATTGCATTCTTCGTCAGAGTGCAAATTTCAGGTCTTCTTGGTATTCAATCACAGTTTATCCTGAATGTCTGATAGCCGTTGCTCTCATCCTTTTCAGATTAACAGTTGATTGAATAGGGGCAGCTGTAACACCCTAAATTTGCCCTCTTCATTTTAAGCATCATATCATATCATATTCATCATACTCATATCATTTCCTCAGCATCATATCATGGAAATATGAAGCATAACATTCTCATGACCTAGCATTAGGCATATGATCATCTGTGGGTGGATTTGAGGTATTACAAGCTATAACAAGAGGCCCAGTGGACTTGTCCAAGCCCCATGAGGAATCTACATGGCATTCACAAGTTCAAGGTCAGTCACAAAAACTCAAGAGTGGGAGAGTTTCAGAGAACCCAAGCTAGGGCAAGCTCCTACACAATGATCCCAAATTAGGGTTTCACTTTCAAGCATGAAAACTTTGTGACTTTGGCCATTTCATCTGGGCAAAGTCCCTTATATGACAAGAGGATCCTAGGGATGAAATTGGGTGAGAAAGTTCCTTAGGGAAGTCAGTCATTTCATCAAAAGTTCAAGAGCACAACTTTTCTTCTGCGTGAGGGAAATCCTGATTAGGGTTATGGGCCAGATCCTCCTATCCTCTTAATTTTGACCATTTCTTGTGGGCAAAGGATCTCATTTGGTTTGCATGTCTTATATATGAAGTTTGAGGAAAAAATTCATTGAAGAAGTCAAGATTTGGTCTAGTTACTTGAAGGTGAAGCAAGAAAGTCAACTTTGCAGTCAAGAAAGTCAACTTTGCAGTTAAAAAAGTCAACATGAAGATTTCAGGGTTTTTAATCAGGATTATCAATTTGTGAGGTCATATCATGTCAAGGAATAATTCAGTCGAGCTCAAATGTCAAAAATCAGGAGTATGCAAAAGGTTGCTAAATGTGGAAGTTTAGAAATTTCCATTTTTTGGAAATTATTCGTCCCGAAACTTCAAGCTATTATTTCATGTGCTAAAAAGCTCCGAATGATTTTCCGGTAAACACGAAAGTTGTAGAGCACGGTTTTCCCTTTCCGAAAAGTCGTAGAACGCCTTCATAGCATTTTTAAAACTCAAGTTATGATTTTTTGAAGTTTGGAGCATTTTTAGGGTTTCTTTTGGTGGACATGTGTCAATTTGTGATTGGCCCATTATTAAATGAAATTAGGTGGTGTGGCATGTTATTTTTGTTCACAAACTTTTTTAATGGGGCCATGTTATTATTTTATGTGACCAAATATTTAAATAATCAAAAAAATAAAGACATGTGGTGATGATGTACGAAATATATGAGGAAGAGATCAACATTGTGGGTCCAGCCAACCCTTGCTTGCCACGCGTCCTTAGCTGCATCCCATACTGGCTTTGAGTCCATGCTTTTCCTCACTCTCATTCATGCGTATTACACCAAGGGAAGGAGTAATGGTCACGTGAAGCAAGGATTTTCACGTGCTACATGGCACCACTTCATTCATGTTCACGTTTTTTTTCATTCATTTTTCTCACTTACTGATCCTAACACTATCTCACATCCTCACGTTTTCACTCTTTTTTCTCCTTCACACATAAATCCCATATAAAAGCACACCATTATTATTCATTTTTCTCTCTCTCTCCTTTTTTTTCGCAAATTCTCTCTCAGCTTCATTTTCACACATCACACTCTCCAACCTCTCTCTTCTCTCATTGTGGATTCAACTGAATAACGGAAAAAAGAAGCTTCCAGATCTAGACTCTCATCTCATTCTTCATCCTCAAGAATTCTGAATTCTCAGATTGCAAGCTGAAATTCTTCATTCATCTTCTTTGGATCCATTGGTATCATCATCAACATCACTACATTTCCATCATCATTATCAGTGGAGCTTTGGAATGGAGTAAGGATTCAGCATCAGCCTCGGATCTTTCACCTTTCTTGAAGTTCCAGGCCTTTATTTGGCCTCTAACAAGCTGCAAATACACAAGATACATCACCTCTGGTTTTCTTTAGGATCTTGAAGAAAAGCTTCATAACAGGTTTTGTATTCAATCTTTTTAGCTTCAGTTTCGATCGTTTCTTGCTTGCTTCATGTTGATGATATTCGGCATAGTCCGTATGAGATGATAAGAAGTTTTGTGAAGTATTAATTGTGGATTTAAAGTTTTGTTCGAGTTTGCTTGATTCGATCTGTCCTATATGTTGCTTGTTTGTAAGAGCTAATCGCATATTTATGATCCTTGCGCTGCGTACTTCATGTTTGGTTCTTGAACTTTCGGATTTCATGGTGAGATGAAAAAGTTATGTTGAATTTCGGTTTTGGTGTTCAAGTTTGTCTTGGTCGATCCGAATTGTGCAGTGCGTTTTATCGAGTTTTGCCATTAGATTCAGGATCCTCATGGACTAAGCTTCACGTTGGTGTGCGTTTTATAAGTTTCTGGAATTTTGTTTGCGGCGACGATCGAAACCGCACGTGGTGGCATTACTTTGGCACGATATTTCTGTGTGTTCAAGCGTTTGTATCGGTTCTGTTTCGATCCAGCTGCATTGATCTCATTTCGTAGTTGAATTTTGGTGTTTACAGTTTTGATTTTCGTTGAGTTTTGAAAGAGTTATGCTAGTATGAAGTTGATGGGGTTGTGGTGTTTCGACCTGCCATGGCTTTCTTTCTCCTGGGTTTTTCGCGTGGCTGCATGAGCATGGGGAAGGAGATGACCGCGTGTCATCATGCGGTTGGCTCGTTTTTTCTTTTGTTTATTTCTTTTTTCTTTTTATTGTCTTGCTTCACTTAAATGAGATGTGTCCAATTGATGGATGTTCACATAATATTTTGTTCCCCACTGCATTTTAATAAAATAATAATAGCATGTAAATGGCACATCAGATTATTAGTATTTTGTTTTGGAATTCCGCATGGGCCTGTGGCTGTTTCTTGTTCGCACCCCACCCTACGTCAGCCCAATCTAATTCCATATAATATCATTACTTCATACACCACCCTCAGTCAACTTCTGCGTTTGGGCCCACTCATGAATGCTGATCGCACCCCACTTCTTTTCAGGCCCAGTTATTTTCAGTTAAAATACTTACTACATGCACCTCCACCTCAATTCTTTTATTTTTCTTTTTTCAATTTAATTTTTCCTTTTATTCAGTTTGCTTTTAATTCATTAAAAATATAAATATTCATCTAAAAATTCCCAAATAAATCATGGATACTCCTTTATGTCTCTAGTATTTTGTAGCATTTTTATTTTATTTTTTTCATTGATCCACGTGCCAGAATTAAATCACCAATGTACATAGCTTCATTTGCTTCATTTCTTGACCAGTCTGTTTTGTTTATTTTCTATAGACTTCAATATTTGGAGTTTTGATCCCATTATTTTTGAATTGTGTTCCTAAGATCTTCTAGTTTTCATGTGATTTTTCTCAGAATTTTTAGGAAATTATTTCTTGAGTTTTGGTCTGGTATCTTGTGATGTAAGTTTTCTGTCCTAGCTTGTGTTCTTGCCTTTATTTGACCTAGTTCCTTTCTGAATTTTTGCAAGTCCTTTTGGTAAGTTGATATAATGTGTTTTAAGATCATTTGGTTCCAGTGGTAGATTTTTTAGATGGCTGGTTGATTATTTGTGGATTTTTGTTCTCACCTTGCCCCATTTTACTTCTTTTGGTTCATTAGATTTCTTATAGGCTTAGAAGGGCACTTGTGCCAACTTCTTATTCTTGTTTGGGGTTCCTTTGGGGTATGGATACCTTCCTGGTCCTAGGATGGGTTTTGGTTCTTCTAAATTTTTGAGTTTGCTTCACATTCAATTCATTTGTTTCTTTAAGGGTTAAATTCCATCTTTTGGTTCTTTTGCTTGTATTTTGATATTGTTTGGTATTGTGTGAGTTCTCTCTTCATCTTGATGGCCTCCTAGGCCATTCTTTATATCATTTTGATTCTGGTTGTGAACTTTGTGTTTTCATTTTGTGTGTTTTGTATTACATCTTTCATAAGTGCGCATTTGTTTCCATATGTATTCATGTTGCCCCATTTTAGGTCATGAATCTCTCATCTTCATTTCTTTGAGTTGAATTAGCATTAAGCATTCGTTTACTTCATTTCACTTCTGACTGTTAGATGATGTTATATTAATTTGTTCATTTTTGCTCACTTGTGCATGCTAACCTTGCAGGGGCTATGGTAAGTGTGAGATGTGGGAATTGAGTTCCACATCTCCATTTCTCATCTCTTCCTTTTATGTTTATGTGAACTGACTCTCTTTTGTTGGGCCTAGGCCTTTCTCATCCCTTCTTCTATCTTCTTCTTCCTTCTTCATTAGGATAGAAACCTCACTAACCTTTAGGATATCCATGCATGTGAATACTTAGAATTATTTTATTCCCCCTTTAGGATTTTTCCTTTGAGATCCTTTGGTGCTCTCTCTTCTCATCTTCAAACTTAATTCTAATTCATTTAGTAAAGGTTGAGTACTTTCATGTGACATGAGACTTTGCTATGAGATGCTCACATGCGTTCCATTTCGGGGCGAGGTGTGAGTCATCACTCGTGGTGGATAGGTCTTAGCATGAGTACCTCACAAAGAAAAGCTAAAAAACACTTCTTAACCAAAAAACCACAAAAATACTTAATAATGGTAATAGGCCAGTGTGCTTGAGCCTTCACTTGTGGGACTAGCTTTGGGGATTTCCTCCATAGATAGGTGTGCCTCTTGCGCATTCCATTTCGGGATGATGTGAGATGTACACATCCCATTGAGTAAGACTTAGGTACACTTACCTATGCAAACCTTCATTCATAAAAGATTTTAAAAAACACCAAACAAACAATAAGCGTCTTTCCTCCGGGAATTCTTTTCTCACCTCATTCGCTCCGTACGCGAACTTGCTCCTACTTGTCATTTTGCAAGACGGTTACGCACTCGTCGTCCGAGTCTGCAACACCTGAGCAATGGCATAGGCAGTTCAAGCTTTAATTCACAAGCAATTTCTTTTCTACCCCTAGTTAGGGGAACTACGACGTCTCTGATCCTCATTATCCTGATGAGGTACGTAGGCAGCGGGGTAGGGCCCGTTCGAGCACATTCTTTATTTTCCCTACATTTTCCCCTTTCTTTCCATTCTCTTTTCTTGTTCCATTTCTCATTTCTCATTCCAATTCCAATTAGCGGTTTTATTCAGTAGCATTTATATTTTTTCTCACCCTTTGAAACAAACAAGCAAGCGTGGATCCCGTTGGGTACGACGGACGATCTGGGGTGCTAATACCTTCCCAGGTCGTAACCGACTCCCGAACTCAGATCTTTGGTTCGCAGGACCTTGTCCTTTCCTTCTTCCTTAGGTTTGTGCAACATTACCTTTCCCATTCATTCGGGATAAAAATGTCTGGCTGGAGACTCTACCCTTTCCGCGCCACTTTCGCGTTTGTACTAGGATGAAAATCCCGAGAGCGACACCCTGTCCATGCTGTTACAGCAGAGGGAAAACCCATCTACACTGACAAAATAGATGTCCACTTCCTCTGGGATGTTGATCCAACAAGATGTGACCCAGATTGTGACTGCTGGATGCACGACAATGATATCGACCGAGATATCATTTTTCCCAAAACAAAGAAAAAAGGAAAGTGCAAACCTCCTCCACCTCCATAAAGGAGATCTGATCCAGACAATGGTCCATGGGTAGGAATCCATGGGAAAAAGAAACCCCTCAATATCTATGAAGAAGGACTTAAGATTCTTCGGAAAGAAGGATTGCTACCACCTGATGATCCGACTCTTATTACATGGTCACCGACAGACCACTGTAAACCACTACATCCTCCAGATGTGGCCCAACCAATTCCTTGTTTTATGTACTCATCCACAAATTCAGAGTACGATCAACAATTTCCTGCTTTGGAAAGAAAGATGGATCCAATCACAGGCCGAACATCCAAGCCTTTCATTCATCCAAGTGAAGTTCAGCCAGATGGGAAGCTTAAACCTTTAACTCAAGCTGAAGAAGTTCTAAACTGGCAATCTGAGAACATGGTTTCTCAAAATGAGATTCTCCAAAACCTTGACAAAAAGGTAGACAAGATTGCTGGGAAAATAGACGAAACAGATGAGTACCTCAAGGTTTTATCCCAAAAAATGCAGAAACACTACAGGAGCTTGAAAGCCCAAGTATCCCAACTAGATCGCGATTTGCGAAAGATGTTAGAAGAGAGGAATTTTGGCCAAACTTTTGACCAAAAGGAAAGAGAGATCAGAAGTCTACAAGGCCAAGTAAAAGAGATAGATGATTTCTTAAGGGCCTCTCATGAAAGAAACACCAAGCCTGTTGAAAACTCTTTCTTAGACCCTCCTACTTTTCCTACATATTTCAAACTACCAGAAAGGCCTTCTCCTTTCTACCCTTCCTATGTTTCATCACCACCAAACCTGGTCAAATACATACCTACAACTTACAGACCAAAATCCACCAAAACTACCACTACCTCAACCTCCAAGAAAAAAGAGAAAGCTGTTTGTTTGAATACCTCATCGTCAGAATCTCAAGATATCCCTGAAACACCTCCTCCAAAAATCCAAAAGGAGGAAAAATTTCCTGATCAAGGTTTCCAAGCCTTGGCAATTACTAGGAATTATGAATCTTCCCAAAATAATCACTCTGAATCTTCAACACAAAAGGAAGACGAATCTTCTTCAGATGGTGACAACAACTCTGATCAAGAAACGTCCTCTGATGAAACACCGAGATCCTTTTCATCTATACCAGAATCTGAAGACCATCATATCCCAAGACTCTTCATGACAAATATAAAAGAGGAAGAATCCTTTTTTGAAGAGGAATCCCCTGAAGAAACTCTAGTCCCTGAAAGGACTAGACCAAATGGCGGTCCCTGGTTCACTTTTGATGATATACCACCTAGCCGATGGAGAAAGAGACTACTGGAATTTGGAGCTTGGCTTGACACCCAAATGATGAAGACAAGTGCAGATAACTATAAAATCATTGAAGAATTTTGTTGTAGAATGACCGGAACGAGGAAATAATGGTATCATAATCTTGGAGATTTCAAACAAGATGAGTTGCATCGTTTAGAAACTACGGCTAATGTTCTTGGTGTGCTTCACCGTGAATTCATTGGTGACATGGAGATATTTGATAGGAAAAACAGACAAGAATTCTTTGAGATGAAGTGTTGCTCTCTCAAAACAAAGGATCTTGACAAACACTATCATAGGATGGCACAGAGGTATTATGTCCTTAATGGATACAATGATCCTAGTCTAAAGAATACATATGTGTCCTCTCTACCACAAGAACTCCAACCAGAAATTCACAGGATGTTAGCCACAACTCAAAGGGATATTAAAACAATGAGTCTTGGCCAAATCCACCAGGTGACACTAGAAGCACTTGAAAAGCTCTGCAGTTTCCACCATCAATTCTCCGAAGTTATAGAACAAAAGTCCAAATTCACCCAAGCATGTAAGAAGCCCTACCTGGAGATTAAGTGTAAAGACAAAAGATGTAGTTGTGCAACAACAAAGAAACATCATCACAAAAAATACACCAAATCTCCTAGGATATTCAAGGGAAAGAAAAGAAAGAATATGAAGTTCTTTAGAAAAAAACCTTTCCGAGGAAAAGGAAGAAATCAAAGATGCTTTATTTGTGGAAAAAAGGGGCACTTCTCTAAAGAATGTCCTAATAACACTCATAAAGCTGCAAAACTGATTAATTCACTTCAGCCTCTAGAAGGAGACTTAGAATCTTTATATTCTGAACAAAGCTCTGCTGATGAAGAAACAATTTTTGCCCTCCAAGGCTCTTCCTCCGATGAAGCCTCGTTTTCAGAAAATGACGATGACACATATCTCCCTGTTTACTCCTTCAAAGAGATAAGCAGCTCTCTTCATACTACACCACTTCCTTGTGTTGAAGCCCATATCCTCGCAACAAAGTTTTCCCGTCCGAAAAAGGTCATAGCTTACATGGACACTGGAGCCCAGATCACAATGATGAATCCCAACATTCTCCCTGCAGAATCATGGGTGACGCATGCTGCATACTTTGTAGCAGCAGATGGAAAAGTTTTCAAAACAGATTTAATGACCAAAGACAAAATAGGAATTAAATTCTTCCCAGACTGCATAGTCTGGACCAGAGTCATTGGCAGTAATCTTCCAAACAAAGATATTGTAGTAGGAATGGATGTCTATTCAGCAGCAAGTAGACTTCAAATTCTCCCCACGGGAATTAAATACAAAAGAGAATTCAAAGCTTATTCTGGGATATTGAAACTATACTCACTTTCCAAAATCCCTGCTGGCTATGAAGAAATAAAGTCCAACTTGCTCAAATTATGTGCTGACAACCATGAAGATTTCCGTCACCCAAAACCTCTATGGAAGAATAAAGACTTCTTCGTTCAACTTCCTTTTAAGCTTAATGAAGATGTTAATCCAACCAAGGCCACTCATCCAGGAATGAGTCCATCAGATTACACATTAGCCAGGGAAGAATGCAACCAGCTTCTCAAGCAAGGTCTGATAGAACCTACTAAATCAGAATGGGCTTGCCAAGCATTTTATGTGGAAAAGAGATCTGAAAAGTTGAGAGGAAAGAAGAGGCTAGTAATCGATTACAAACCTCTAAATCATTTTCTCAAAGATGATAAATTTCCCATTCCAAAGGCCTCGTCATTGAATGTTTTCATCAAAGATGCCCAGATCTATTCTAAGTTCGATCTCAAGTCAGGTTTTTGGCAACTAGGCATTGACCCTGAGGATCGTCACAAAACAGCATTCTGCATTCCTAATGCCCAGTACCAATGGACGGTGTTACCATTTGGACTAAAGGTTGCCCCATCTCTCTTTCAAAAAGCCATGACTAGAATTTTTGAACCCATTCTCAATAGTATCCTGATCTATATTGATGATGTGCTATTATTCTCAAAAGATGAAAAAGCCCATAAACAATTATTGGGCCGATTCCTTCAAATAGCCCAACATCATGGAATGATGCTCTCTGAAAAGAAAAGTCAAGTGGGGCAAACAGAGATTGATTTCCTAGGGATGCATTTTTCCCAAGGAAAATATCAACCCCAACCTCATATTTCCCAGGAACTATTAAACTTTCCTGATGAAAATCTCACAATTAAGCAGATCCAACAATTTCTGGTATAATTAATTATATCCGAGATTTCCTACCGAAGCTGGCGAGATACACAAGTCCCTTATCCCAAATGCTGAAGAAAAAACCTCCACCATGGGGAGAAAAACAAACTAAAGCAATAAAAGCGTTGAAGAAAATCGCACAAGCTCCACCTGCCCTAAAGATTCCTGGAAATGGCAAGAGAATCCTACAGACCGATGCCAGTGATCACTATTGGGGAGCAGTTCTGATAGAAGAACTTGATGGGAAAAGATACTATTGTGGTCATGCCAGTGGTCAATTTAAAGAAGCTGAAAAACACTACCACACCACCTACAAAGAAGCTCTCGCCGTGAAAATGGGAATCCAAAAGTTTGACTTTCACCTAAGAGGCTACCAGTTTGAAGTACAGATGGATAACTCCTCTTTTCCTAAGATCATTGAATTCAAGAATAAGATGCCTCCTGATCCTCAAACTCTCAGGCTCAAAGATTGGTTTTCTAGATATGATTTCTCTGTAAAACATATCAAAGGAAATCAAAATGTAATCCCTGATCTACTATCCCGACCTATGAAACCTATCCAGATCATCACAGCCAAACATACTTTTCCTCTGATTCTCATGGTCAAGCCATTACCAGCCCATGCATCCAAAACCAAAAATCTCCCTCCATGAGTAACAATATCTTTTTCACCATCCCAGCTCAAGCAGTATGCCAGGAACAATCTCTTCTACTACATGACAAAAATCATAAGGAATAAACTACCTGACCATAGTCCTTATTTCCCAGACACACCTTTTCTCCTACCAATTTTAATAAACCCAAATGTTAAATTCACAAAAAACCATTTATGGTATATCTGGTGTGCCACCTGTTTGTATTTTATGCCTGTTCTCATTCCCACTGAGGCCATGTATCAACACATAATGGATCCCAAGAATCAAAAGTCTTTAATTTGGACTACTCTTGAGTGGTACTCTCCATTACAATGGTGGATAGATCAATTAAAACCAATCATAGACGAAGTCCAAGCGCGAAGATTATCCTCTGAAGATATTAGCAAACTCAAGTCTGTTTTCTTTCTACACAGGCCTTATATGACAGATCCTGTAACTAAGCTGCTTGATTGTAAGAGTTATGTTCATCTTTGGGAAACTATTAATGAATATCCTCCCAGCCTAAAAATCACAAGGGAATTATTGGAGTATGTTAATTTCATTAATCTGTATGATCCAAAGAACCTCGATGATAGTTCAACCTGCATCAGTCATGAAAAGTTCAGGAGACCAGAAGTAGGAGAAAGCTCGACTCAAGCCACACAACAAAAACCAGATTCTCCGATGGAAGCTGAATTCTCAGAAGGACAAGTGGCAGACGCTAATACAAAATTAGCAGATCACGCTTACATGATGGATGACACCTGGCAGCGTGAGTCATCTCAATATAAAGAGTGCTTTTCTGATGAAAATTTATCCGATCAGAACATGTCCCCCTCTCATGAACCCATTTGCAAAGACTAAATGGACAAGTGTCCTTCAAAGACCATAAGCATGTTTGTGAATAGTGATATTTCGTCCTTTTGTGTAATAAGACTACAATAATGTAATCCATAATGGATAAGTGTGTCGGGTGGTTTGGAAAAGGCATTTATATAGTATAAAGAATGCCATGCTTGTAAATAGTGTAGCTTTTGTCTTATTTGTACCTCATTGGCTATAAAAGGAGGGTCCTTGTAACATATTTTCATCAAGCAATCACAAATAAACTCTCTTGTGTGCTTAAGAACAAACATGTTCTAAAAATCTTTTCTTTCTCTCTCAAAGCTTTAGTTATTATGTTCATATCATAAATCCCCTCAAAGATGCAAGTATGCTCTACACCTGCCTCTAAATGAGGATCTTGTGTATCAGAAAACATCTGACCAATGATCCATACTACGTTCCTGGCTATCATGAAATTTCAGTTTTAATTGTTGGTCTGTGTTATGCCTATGTTTGGCTATTTGATGACAATACAGTTAATGCTGGTTTCATGGTATGTAAGGCTCCCGGACAGTGTGGTATCAGAGCCTGTACAGAAAGAAGGGGTGCATATGGTATGAATATAATAAAGAGAGTGAGTAAGGGAGAAAACCACCTAAATATGGAAACACCTGAACCAAACACTCAACCTATCACTACCACTTCTTCTTTATCGCTTCCTAAACTCTGTAAAAAGACTAATTCCCATAAAATAGAGAACCTTATTGAGTACTCTCATGTTCCAGAAGATGCTCAAATTGCCGAAACAATACCTCCTCTATTAAGTCCGTACAACATCTTCAAGAGACAACGAAGTGTTACCAGATCTATCCGAAATCTCATCTCTACAAACCGCCCTCAAATGAAAGAATACATCCAGTCATCTAGACTAGACCAATGTAGCCTAAGAGCTACAAACCAGGAGCAGTATGTAGATCTGGAGATTCCTCAATATCTCATAAACCACTGGAAGACTGAAGGATACACAGCCTTACACTTTGGGGCTGTCAGGCTCATCCTTTCCCTTCATGGAAGGAAGAACCAACCCGTCTTTTGCAAAATAGCTCTACTGGACTCCAGCTACCTCCACTATGAAAATGATGTGATAGGGACTGTTCTAACTACACTTCATGCAGGAAGTGTTGTCCTCACCATCTTTCCAAACTATAACGTAAGTCTTAATGATAATACTTTATCTACAAGACTTAAAGTACAAGTCCAGATCACCGGAACTGACCAAGTTCCAGAAGCTATGTCAGCTACCCTTCATCACCAAATAATATACCGCTTACAGAATCACTCAATAGATCTTCCGATCTCAGGATGCTCTTCTGATTCCCTATTGGTTGTTACCAATAGAGAAGAAGACATACCCTCGATAGTCCAAATTCCCAGAAGAATCACAAGGGAAGAATTGACTCAACTAATTCCCCTTGAATGGATAACCAACTACGAGAGACTTCATGTTGACAGACGACCTATCCAATCCCAAGAGGCTACTTTTAGAAGATCCGTTGACAAGACCGTCAAAACGATTTTCAAGAAGCCAGACGAAGGGTCAAGCTCAATATCTCCAATCTTCCATACAATGATGATCCAACCAGTTCTCAAAGAAGACTGGTGCCCTGTCCATGCTGTTACAGCAGAGGGAAAACCCATCTACACTGACAAAATAGATGGCCACTTCCTCTGGGATGTTGATCCAACAAGATGTGACCCAGATTGTGACTGCTGGATGCACGACAATGATATCGACCGAGATATCATTTTTCCCAAAACAAAGAAAAAAGGAAAGTGCAAACCTCCTCCACCTCCACAAAGGAGATCTGATCCAGACAATGGTCCATGGGTAGGAATCCATGGGAAAAAGAAACCCCTCAATATCTATGAAGAAGGACTTAAGATTCTTCGGAAAGAAGGATTGCTACCACCTGATGATCCGACTCTTATTACATGGTCACCGACAGACCACTGTAAACCACTACATCCTCCAGATGTGGCCCAACCAATTCCTTGTTTTATGTACTCATCCACAAATTCAGAGTACGATCAACAATTTCCTGCTTTGGAAAGAAAGATGGATCCAATCACAGGCCGAACATCCAAGCCTTTCATTCATCCAAGTGAAGTTCAGCCAGATGGGAAGCTTAAACCTTTAACTCAAGCTGAAGAAGTTCTAAACTGGCAATCTGAGAACATGGTTTCTCAAAATGAGATTCTCCAAAACCTTGACAAAAAGGTAGACAAGATTGCTGGGAAAATAGACGAAACAGATGAGTACCTCAAGGTTTTATCCCAAAAAATGCAGAAACACTACAGGAGCTTGAAAGCCCAAGTATCCCAACTAGATCGCGATTTGCGAAAGATGTTAGAAGAGAGGAATTTTGGCCAAACTTTTGACCAAAAGGAAAGAGAGATCAGAAGTCTACAAGGCCAAGTAAAAGAGATAGATGATTTCTTAAGGGCCTCTCATGAAAGAAACACCAAGCCTGTTGAAAACTCTTTCTTAGACCCTCCTACTTTTCCTACATATTTCAAACTACCAGAAAGGCCTTCTCCTTTCTACCCTTCCTATGTTTCATCACCACCAAACCTGGTCAAATACATACCTACAACTTACAGACCAAAATCCACCAAAACTACCACTACCTCAACCTCCAAGAAAAAAGAGAAAGCTGTTTGTTTGAATACCTCATCGTCAGAATCTCAAGATATCCCTGAAACACCTCCTCCAAAAATCCAAAAGGAGGAAAAATTTCCTGATCAAGGTTTCCAAGCCTTGGCAATTACTAGGAATTATGAATCTTCCCAAAATAATCACTCTGAATCTTCAACACAAAAGGAAGACGAATCTTCTTCAGATGGTGACAACAACTCTGATCAAGAAACGTCCTCTGATGAAACACCGAGATCCTTTTCATCTATACCAGAATCCGAAGACCATCATATCCCAAGACTCTTCATGACAAATATAAAAGAGGAAGAATCCTTTTTTGAAGAGGAATCCCCTGAAGAAACTCTAGTCCCTGAAAGGACTAGACCAAATGGCGGTCCCTGGTTCACTTTTGATGATATACCACCTAGCCGATGGAGAAAGAGACTACTGGAATTTGGAGCTTGGCTTGACACCCAAATGATGAAGACAAGTGCAGATAACTATAAAATCATTGAAGAATTTTGTTGTAGAATGACCGGAACGATGAAAGAATGGTATCATAATCTTGGAGATTTCAAACAAGATGAGTTGCATCGTTTAGAAACTACGGCTAATGTTCTTGTTGTGCTTCACCGTGAATTCATTGGTGACATGGAGATATTTGATAGGAAAAACAGACAAGAATTCTTTGAGATGAAGTGTTGCTCTCTCAAAACAAAGGATCTTGACAAACACTATCATAGGATGGCACAGAGGTATTATGTCCTTAATGGATACAATGATCCTAGTCTAAAGAATACATATGTGTCCTCTCTACCACAAGAACTCCAACCAGAAATTCACAGGATGTTAGCCACAACTCAAAGGGATATTAAAACAATGAGTCTTGGCCAAATCCACCAGGTGACACTAGAAGCACTTGAAAAGCTCTGCAGTTTCCACCATCAATTCTCCGAAGTTATAGAACAAAAGTCCAAATTCACCCAAGCATGTAAGAAGCCCTACCTGGAGATTAAGTGTAAAGACAAAAGATGTAGTTGTGCAACAACAAAGAAACATCATCACAAAAAATACACCAAATCTCCTAGGATATTCAAGGGAAAGAAAAGAAAGAATATGAAGTTCTTTAGAAAAAAACCTTTCCGAGGAAAAGGAAGAAATCAAAGATGCTTTATTTGTGGAAAAAAGGGGCACTTCTCTAAAGAATGTCCTAATAACACTCATAAAGCTGCAAAACTGATTAATTCACTTCAGCCTCTAGAAGGAGACTTAGAATCTTTATATTCTGAACAAAGCTCTGCTGATGAAGAAACAATTTTTGCCCTCCAAGGCTCTTCCTCCGATGAAGCCTCGTTTTCAGAAAATGACGATGACACATATCTCCCTGTTTACTCCTTCAAAGAGATAAGCAGCTCTCTTCCTACTACACCACTTCCTTGTGTTGAAGCCCATATCCTCGCAACAAAGTTTTCCCGTCCGAAAAAGGTCATAGCTTACATGGACACTGGAGCCCAGATCACAATGATGAATCCCAACATTCTCCCTGCAGAATCATGGGTGACGCATGCTGCATACTTTGTAGCAGCAGATGGAAAAGTTTTCAAAACAGATTTAATGACCAAAGACAAAATAGGAATTAAATTCTTCCCAGACTGCATAGTCTGGACCAGAGTCATTGGCAGTAATCTTCCAAACAAAGATATTGTAGTAGGAATGGATGTCTATTCAGCAGCAAGTAGACTTCAAATTCTCCCCACGGGAATTAAATACAAAAGAGAATTCAAAGCTTATTCTGGGATATTGAAACTATACTCACTTTCCAAAATCCCTGCTGGCTATGAAGAAATAAAGTCCAACTTGCTCAAATTATGTGCTGACAACCATGAAGATTTCCGTCACCCAAAACCTCTATGGAAGAATAAAGACTTCTTCGTTCAACTTCCTTTTAAGCTTAATGAAGATGTTAATCCAACCAAGGCCACTCATCCAGGAATGAGTCCATCAGATTACACATTAGCCAGGGAAGAATGCAACCAGCTTCTCAAGCAAGGTCTGATAGAACCTACTAAATCAGAATGGGCTTGCCAAGCATTTTATGTGGAAAAGAGATCTGAAAAGTTGAGAGGAAAGAAGAGGCTAGTAATCGATTACAAACCTCTAAATCATTTTCTCAAAGATGATAAATTTCCCATTCCAAAGGCCTCGTCATTGAATGTTTTCATCAAAGATGCCCAGATCTATTCTAAGTTCGATCTCAAGTCAGGTTTTTGGCAACTAGGCATTGACCCTGAGGATCGTCACAAAACAGCATTCTGCATTCCTAATGCCCAGTACCAATGGACGGTGTTACCATTTGGACTAAAGGTTGCCCCATCTCTCTTTCAAAAAGCCATGACTAGAATTTTTGAACCCATTCTCAATAGTATCCTGATCTATATTGATGATGTGCTATTATTCTCAAAAGATGAAAAAGCCCATAAACAATTATTGGGCCGATTCCTTCAAATAGCCCAACATCATGGAATGATGCTCTCTGAAAAGAAAAGTCAAGTGGGGCAAACAGAGATTGATTTCCTAGGGATGCATTTTTCCCAAGGAAAATATCAACCCCAACCTCATATTTCCCAGGAACTATTAAACTTTCCTGATGAAAATCTCACAATTAAGCAGATCCAACAATTTCTAGGTATAATTAATTATATCCGAGATTTCCTACCGAAGCTGGCGAGATACACAAGTCCCTTATCCCAAATGCTGAAGAAAAAACCTCCACCATGGGGAGAAAAACAAACTAAAGCAATAAAAGCGTTGAAGAAAATCGCACAAGCTCCACCTGCCCTAAAGATTCCTGGAAATGGCAAGAGAATCCTACAGACCGATGCCAGTGATCACTATTGGGGAGCAGTTCTGATAGAAGAACTTGATGGGAAAAGATACTATTGTGGTCATGCCAGTGGTCAATTTAAAGAAGCTGAAAAACACTACCACACCACCTACAAAGAAGCTCTCGCCGTGAAAATGGGAATCCAAAAGTTTGACTTTCACCTAAGAGGCTACCAGTTTGAAGTACAAATGGATAACTCCTCTTTTCCTAAGATCATTGAATTCAAGAATAATATGCCTCCTGATCCTCAAACTCTCAGGCTCAAAGATTGGTTTTCTAGATATGATTTCTCTGTAAAACATATCAAAGGAAATCAAAATGTAATCCCTGATCTACTATCCCGACCTATGAAACCTATCCAGATCATCACAGCCAAACATACTTTTCCTCTGATTCTCATGGTCAAGCCATTACCAGCCCATGCATCCAAAACCAAAAATCTCCCTCCATGAGTAACAATATCTTTTTCACCATCCCAGCTCAAGCAGTATGCCAGGAACAATCTCTTCTACTACATGACAAAAATCATAAGGAATAAACTACCTGACCATAGTCCTTATTTCCCAGACACACCTTTTCTCCTACCAATTTTAATAAACCCAAATGTTAAATTCACAAAAAACCATTTATGGTATATCTGGTGTGCCACCTGTTTGTATTTTATGCCTGTTCTCATTCCCACTGAGGCCATGTATCAACACATAATGGATCCCAAGAATCAAAAGTCTTTAATTTGGACTACTCTTGAGTGGTACTCTCCATTACAATGGTGGAGAGATCAATTAAAACCGATCATAGACGAAGTCCAAGCGCGAAGATTATCCTCTGAAGATATTAGCAAACTCAAGTCTGTTTTCTTTCTACACAGGCCTTATATGACAGATCCTGTAACTAAGCTGCTTGATTGTAAGAGTTATGTTCATCTTTGGGAAACTATTAATGAATATCCTCCCAGCCTAAAAATCACAAGGGAATTATTGGAGTATGTTAATTTCATTAATCTGTATGATCCAAAGAACCTCGATGATAGTTCAACCTGCATCAGTCATGAAAAGTTCAGGAGACCAGAAGTAGGAGAAAGCTCGACTCAAGCCACACAAAAAAAACCAGATTCTCCGATGGAAGCTGAATTCTCAGAAGGACAAGTGGCAGACGCTAATACAAAATTAGCAGATCACGCTTACATGATGGATGACACCTGGCAGCGTGAGTCATCTCAGTATAAAGAGTGCTTTTCTGATGAAAATTTATCCGATCAGAACATGTCCCCCTCTCATGAACCCATTTGCAAAGACTAAATGGACAAGTGTCCTTCAAAGACCATAAGCATGTTTGTGAATAGTGATATTTCGTCCTTTTGTGTAATAAGACTACAATAATGTAATCCATAATGGATAAGTGTGTCGGGTGGTTTGGAAAAGGCATTTATATAGTATAAAGAATGCCATGCTTGTAAATAGTGTAGCTTTTGTCTTATTTGTACCTCCTTGGCTATAAAAGGAGGGTCCTTGTAACATATTTTCATCAAGCAATCACAAATAAACTCTCTTGTGTGCTTAAGAACAAACATGTTCTAAAAATCTTTTCTTTCTCTCTCAAAGCTTTAGTTATTATGTTCATATCATAAATCCCCTCAAAGATGCAAGTATGCTCTACACCTGCCTCTAAATGAGGATCTTGTGTATCAGAAAACATCTGACCAATGATCCATACTACGTTCCTTGCTATCATGAAATTTCAGTTTTAATTGTTGGTCTGTGTTATGCCTATGTTTGGCTATTTGATGACAATACAGTTAATGTTGGTTTCATGGTATGTAAGGCTCCCGGACAGTGTGGTATCAGAGCCTGTACAGAAAGAAGGGGTGCATATGGTATGAATATAATAAAGAGAGTGAGTAAGGGAGAAAACCACCTAAATCTGGAAACACCTGAACCAAACACTCAACCTATCACTACCACTTCTTCTTTATCGCTTCCTAAACTCTGTAAAAAGACTAATTCCCATAAAATAGAGAACCTTATTGAGTACTCTCATGTTCCAGAAGATGCTCAAATTGCCGAAACAATACCTCCTCTATTAAGTCCGTACAACATCTTCAAGAGACAACGAAGTGTTACCAGATCTATCCGAAATCTCATCTCTACAAACCGCCCTCAAATGAAAGAATACATCCAGTCATCTAGACTAGACCAATGTAGCCTAAGAGCTACAAACCAGGAGCAGTATGTAGATCTGGAGATTCCTCAATATCTCATAAACCACTGGAAGACTGAAGGATACACAGCCTTACACTTTGGGGCTGTCAGGCTCATCCTTTCCCTTCATGGAAGGAAGAACCAACCCGTCTTTTGCAAAATAGCTCTACTGGACTCCAGCTACCTCCACTATGAAAATGCTGTGATAGGGACTGTTCTAACTACACTTCATGCAGGAAGTGTTGTCCTCACCATCTTTCCAAACTATAACGTAAGTCTTAATGATAATACTTTATCTACAAGACTTAAAGTACAAGTCCAGATCACCGGAACTGACCAAGTTCCAGAAGCTATGTCAGCTACCCTTCATCACCAAATAATATACCGCTTACAAAATCACTCAATAGATCTTCCGATCTCAGGATGCTCTTCTGATTCCCTATTGGTTGTTACCAATAGAGAAGAAGACATACCCTCGATAGTCCAAATTCCCAGAAGAATCACAAGGGAAGAATTGACTCAACTAATTCCCCTTGAATGGATAACCAACTACGAGAGACTTCATGTTGACAGACGACCTATCCAATCCCAAGAGGCTACTTTTAGAAGATCCGTTGACAAGACCGTCAAAACGATTTTCAAGAAGCCAGACGAAGGGTCAAGCTCAATATCTCCAATCTTCCATACAATGATGATCCAACCAGTTCTCAAAGAAGACTGGTGCCCTGTCCATGCTGTTACAGCAGAGGGAAAACCCATCTACACTGACAAAATAGATGGCCACTTCCTCTGGGATGTTGATCCAACAAGATGTGACCCAGATTGTGACTGCTGGATGCACGACAATGATATCGACCGAGATATCATTTTTCCCAAAACAAAGAAAAAAGGAAAGTGCAAACCTCCTCCACCTCCACAAAGGAGATCTGATCCAGACAATGGTCCATGGGTAGGAATCCATGGGAAAAAGAAACCCCTCAATATCTATGAAGAAGGACTTAAGATTCTTCGGAAAGAAGGATTGCTACCACCTGATGATCCGACTCTTATTACATGGTCACCGACAGACCACTGTAAACCACTACATCCTCCAGATGTGGCCCAACCAATTCCTTGTTTTATGTACTCATCCACAAATTCAGAGTACGATCAACAATTTCCTGCTTTGGAAAGAAAGATGGATCCAATCACAGGCCGAACATCCAAGCCTTTCATTCATCCAAGTGAAGTTCAGCCAGATGGGAAGCTTAAACCTTTAACTCAAGCTGAAGAAGTTCTAAACTGGCAATCTGAGAACATGGTTTCTCAAAATGAGATTCTCCAAAACCTTGACAAAAAGGTAGACAAGATTGCTGGGAAAATAGACGAAACAGATGAGTACCTCAAGGTTTTATCCCAAAAAATGCAGAAACACTACAGGAGCTTGAAAGCCCAAGTATCCCAACTAGATCGCGATTTGCGAAAGATGTTAGAAGAGAGGAATTTTGGCCAAACTTTGACCAAAAGGAAAGAGAGATCAGAAGTATACAAGGCCAAGTAAAAGAGATAGATGATTTCTTAAGGGCCTCTCATGAAAGAAACACCAAGCCTGTTGAAAACTCTTTCTTAGACCCTCCTACTTTTCCTACATATTTCAAACTACCAGAAAGGCCTTCTCCTTTCTACCCTTCCTATGTTTCATCACCACCAAACCTGGTCAAATACATACCTACAACTTACAGACCAAAATCCACCAAAACTACCACTACCTCAACCTCCAAGAAAAAAGAGAAAGTTGTTTGTTTGAATACCTCATCGTCAGAATCTCAAGATATCCCTGAAACACCTCCTCCAAAAATCCAAAAGGAGGAAAAATTTCCTGATCAAGGTTTCCAAGCCTTGGCAATTACTAGGAATTATGAATCTTCCCAAAATAATCACTCTGAATCTTCAACACAAAAGGAAGGCGAATCTTCTTCAGATGGTGACAACAACTCTGATCAAGAAACGTCCTCTGATGAAACACCGAGATCCTTTTCATCTATACCAGAATCCGAAGACCATCATATCCCAAGACTCTTCATGACAAATATAAAAGAGGAAGAATCCTTTTTTGAAGAGGAATCCCCTGAAGAAACTCTAGTCCCTGAAAGGACTAGACCAAATGGCGGTCCCTGGTTTACTTTTGATGATATACCACCTAGCCGATGGAGAAAGAGACTACTGGAATTTGGAGCTTAGCTTGACACCCAAATGATGAAGACAAGTGCAGATAACTATAAAATCATTGAAGAATTTTGCTGTAGAATGACCGGAACGATGAAAGAATGGTATCATAATCTTGGAGATTTCAAACAAGATGAGTTGCATCGTTTAGAAACTACGGCTAATGTTCTTGGTGTGCTTCACCGTGAATTCATTGGTGACATGGAGATATTTGATAAGAAAAACAGACAAGAATTCTTTGAGATGAAGTGTTGCTCTCTCAAAACAAAGGATCTTGACAAACACTATCATAGGATGGCACAGAGGTATTATGTCCTTAATGGATACAATGATCCTAGTCTAAAGAATACATATGTGTCCTCTCTACCACAAGAATTCCAACCAGAAATTCACAGGATGTTAGCCATAACTCAAAGGGATATTAAAACAATGAGTCTTGGCCAAATCCACCAGGTGACACTAGAAGCACTTGAAAAGCTCTGCAGTTTCCACCATCAATTCTCCGAAGTTATAGAACAAAAGTCCAAATTCACCCAAGCATGTAAGAAGCCCTACCTGGAGATTAAGTGTAAAGACAAAAGATGTAGTTGTGCAACAACAAAGAAACATCATCACAAAAAATACACCAAATCTCCTAGGATATTCAAGGGAAAGAAAAGAAAGAATATGAAGTTCTTTAGAAAAAAACCTTTCCGAGGAAAAGGAAGAAATCAAAGATGCTTTATTTGTGGAAAAAAGGGGCACTTCTCTAAAGAATGTCCTAATAACACTCATAAAGCTGCAAAACTGATTAATTCACTTCAGCCTCTAGAAGGAGACTTAGAATCTTTATATTCTGAACAAAGCTCTGCTGATGAAGAAACAATTTTTGCCCTCCAAGGCTCTTCCTCCGATGAAGCCTCGTTTTCAGAAAATGACGATGACACATATCTCCCTGTTTACTCCTTCAAAGAGATAAGCAGCTCTCTTCCTACTACACCACTTCCTTGTGTTGAAGCCCATATCCTCGCAACAAAGTTTTCCCGTCCGAAAAAGGTCATAGCTTACATGGACACTGGAGCCCAGATCACAATGATGAATCCCAACATTCTCCCTGCAGAATCATGGGTGACGCATGCTGCATACTTTGTAGCAGCAGATGGAAAAGTTTTCAAAACAGATTTAATGACCAAAGACAAAATAGGAATTAAATTCTTCCCAGACTGCATAGTCTGGACCAGAGTCATTGGCAGTAATCTTCCAAACAAAGATATTGTAGTAGGAATGGATGTCTATTCAGCAGCAAGTAGACTTCAAATTCTCCCCACGGGAATTAAATACAAAAGAGAATTCAAAGCTTATTCTGGGATATTGAAACTATACTCACTTTCCAAAATCCCTGCTGGCTATGAAGAAATAAAGTCCAACTTGCTCAAATTATGTGCTGACAACCATGAAGATTTCCGTCACCCAAAACCTCTATGGAAGAATAAAGACTTCTTCGTTCAACTTCCTTTTAAGCTTAATGAAGATGTTAATCCAACCAAGGCCACTCATCCAGGAATGAGTCCATCAGATTACACATTAGCCAGGGAAGAATGCAACCAGCTTCTCAAGCAAGGTCTGATAGAACCTACTAAATCAGAATGGGCTTGCCAAGCATTTTATGTGGAAAAGAGATCTGAAAAGTTGAGAGGAAAGAAGAGGCTAGTAATCGATTACAAACCTCTAAATCATTTTCTCAAAGATGATAAATTTCCCATTCCAAAGGCCTCGTCATTGAATGTTTTCATCAAAGATGCCCAGATCTATTCTAAGTTCGATCTCAAGTCAGGTTTTTGGCAACTAGGCATTGACCCTGAGGATCGTCACAAAACAGCATTCTGCATTCCTAATGCCCAGTACCAATGGACGGTGTTACCATTTGGACTAAAGGTTGCCCCATCTCTCTTTCAAAAAGCCATGACTAGAATTTTTGAACCCATTCTCAATAGTATCCTGATCTATATTGATGATGTGCTATTATTCTCAAAAGATGAAAAAGCCCATAAACAATTATTGGGCCGATTCCTTCAAATAGCCCAACATCATGGAATGATGCTCTCTGAAAAGAAAAGTCAAGTGGGGCAAACAGAGATTGATTTCCTAGGGATGCATTTTTCCCAAGGAAAATATCAACCCCAACCTCATATTTCCCAGGAACTATTAAACTTTCCTGATGAAAATCTCACAATTAAGCAGATCCAACAATTTCTGGTATAATTAATTATATCCGAGATTTCCTACCGAAGCTGGCGAGATACACAAGTCCCTTATCCCAAATGCTGAAGAAAAAACCTCCACCATGGGGAGAAAAACAAACTAAAGCAATAAAAGCGTTGAAGAAAATCGCACAAGCTCCACCTGCCCTAAAGATTCCTGGAAATGGCAAGAGAATCCTACAGACCGATGCCAGTGATCACTATTGGGGAGCAGTTCTGATAGAAGAACTTGATGGGAAAAGATACTATTGTGGTCATGCCAGTGGTCAATTTAAAGAAGCTGAAAAACACTACCACACCACCTACAAAGAAGCTCTCGCCGTGAAAATGGGAATCCAAAAGTTTGACTTTCACCTAAGAGGCTACCAGTTTGAAGTACAAATGGATAACTCCTCTTTTCCTAAGATCATTGAATTCAAGAATAATATGCCTCCTGATCCTCAAACTCTCAGGCTCAAAGATTGGTTTTCTAGATATGATTTCTCTGTAAAACATATCAAAGGAAATCAAAATGTAATCCCTGATCTACTATCCCGACCTATGAAACCTATCCAGATCATCACAGCCAAATATACTTTTCCTCTGATTCTCATGGTCAAGCCATTACCAGCCCATGCATCCAAAACCAAAAATCTCCCTCCATGAGTAACAATATCTTTTTCACCATCCCAGCTCAAGCAGTATGCCAGGAACAATCTCTTCTACTACATGACAAAAATCATAAGGAATAAACTACCTGACCATAGTCCTTATTTCCCAGACACACCTTTTCTCCTACCAATTTTAATAAACCCAAATGTTAAATTCACAAAAAACCATTTATGGTATATCTGGTGTGCCACCTGTTTGTATTTTATGCCTGTTCTCATTCCCACTGAGGCCATGTATCAACACATAATGGATCCCAAGAATCAAAAGTCTTTAATTTGGACTACTCTTGAGTGGTACTCTCCATTACAATGGTGGAGAGATCAATTAAAACCGATCATAGACGAAGTCCAAGCGCGAAGATTATCCTCTGAAGATATTAGCAAACTCAAGTCTGTTTTCTTTCTACACAGGCCTTATATGACAGATCCTGTAACTAAGCTGCTTGATTGTAAGAGTTATGTTCATCTTTGGGAAACTATTAATGAATATCCTCCCAGCCTAAAAATCACAAGGGAATTATTGGAGTATGTTAATTTCATTAATCTGTATGATCCAAAGAACCTCGATGATAGTTCAACCTGCATCAGTCATGAAAAGTTCAGGAGACCAGAAGTAGGAGAAAGCTCGACTCAAGCCACACAACAAAAACCAGATTCTCCGATGGAAGCTGAATTCTCAGAAGGACAAGTGGCAGACGCTAATACAAAATTAGCAGATCACGCTTACATGATGGATGACACCTGGCAGCGTGAGTCATCTCAGTATAAAGAGTGCTTTTCTGATGAAAATTTATCCGATCAGAACATGTCCCCCTCTCATGAACCCATTTGCAAAGACTAAATGGACAAGTGTCCTTCAAAGACCATAAGCATGTTTGTGAATAGTGATATTTCGTCCTTTTGTGTAATAAGACTACAATAATGTAATCCATAATGGATAAGTGTGTCGGGTGGTTTGGAAAAGGCATTTATATAGTATAAAGAATGCCATGCTTGTAAATAGTGTAGCTTTTGTCTTATTTGTACCTCCTTGGCTATAAAAGGAGGGTCCTTGTAACATATTTTCATCAAGCAATCACAAATAAACTCTCTTGTGTGCTTAAGAACAAACATGTTCTAAAAATCTTTTCTTTCTCTCTCAAAGCTTTAGTTATTATGTTCATATCATAAATCCCCTCAAAGATGCAAGTATGCTCTACACCTGCCTCTAAATGAGGATCTTGTGTATCAGAAAACATCTGACCAATGATCCATACTACGTTCCTTGCTATCATGAAATTTCAGTTTTAATTGTTGGTCTGTGTTATGCCTATGTTTGGCTATTTGATGACAATACAGTTAATGTTGGTTTCATGGTATGTAAGGCTCCCGGACAGTGTGGTATCAGAGCCTGTACAGAAAGAAGGGGTGCATATGGTATGAATATAATAAAGAGAGTGAATAAGGGAGAAAACCACCTAAATATGGAAACACCTTCTTTGTTCAAATGCCTGCTACATATTTCCAACAAGTACCTATCCAACAATTATAAATTTTGATAATAATGTAATGAAGTAAGAGAAACAATATGAAAAAGAGAAAATAATGAAATATGCTAAATAAACTTTACAAATGTTACATAAATAAGCTGCCACTGTGCAAATTCAACGACTAGTTTTTGTTTCTTAAGCCTTTTGTTGTATTATAGACAATACACAATTACATTTGATTGTGATTGTCTACTATATAATTGTTTTCACTACACAATGAGCACTAAATGTTGTCCTTATAATTGATGGAATATATATAATTGTTTAATAGGCATGCTTATATTAAGAAAAAGAACTAAAAATAGATTGACTTTTGGGGTCCATAAAGTGGGATAAGAGCCAAAGAGAAAAAGTTAAGCCATAAGATTGAAATATCTAATTTTCAAAAAAATAAAATCTAATCAATGTGATTATGGCTTGGTGTGTAAGTTAGTGCAGTGGGGTTGGTGTGTGGACATCTCCAGGCATCTCCAATAAGAGATATACAAATAAAAAGATTGATTAAAAAGATTAATTAGTGTAACTATAGTTTTGAAAAATAATGTATTCAACCTTTTATAAATTTAAAAAATTATTGTTTTATTACCAAATATATTTTCAATTTTTTAAACTAATATACTTACAATCTTATATACATATAATTCCAGTATTTTCAATGTGCAAAAAATAATCATTTGAGTTAGAAAAAAATACAATAATGACAAAACTCTTTCTCCAAAAAAACAAAAATAACTTACATTTTTAAAGTTTAATTTCATTTTTTAATAGTTTAATACAATAATTTCACATTTTAAAGATGAATGTATTAGATGTAACGAATTCAAATATATACCCAAGATCAGTCCAATCAAATCGGAGATCCAGTTCTAATTTATAAATTCGTCAACTTTTTAAAAAAAAATACAATTATAAAAATTTAAAATGACACACAAAAATATAATTATGTATAAACTAAAATAAGATATAATTATAATGATTTTAACTTAGATCCATTTTATTTTTTAATATATTGGATTTTTATTATAGCATTTTTTAAATTTATTTTATAATATTTTTTATATTAATATAAAAAATTGGACTATTAAAAATTTGGGACCCTCCAAAATATGAGACCCCGTGTTGTAGAATCAGTTGCTCCTGCACAGGGTCGGGTCTGTCCATACCTAGAGTCGATTATATGCAAGAATAACCAATTCTACGTCACATGATCCTAAATTTTGGAAGATCTAAAATTTTAAAAAGTTTAATTTTTTCATTAATATTAATAGATATAAAAATATTATAATAAAAATTCAATCGCTAAAAAAATACTATAATAGCAATCTAATACATCAAAAGAATAAGATCCATCAAAAATCAAAATAATTATATCATTTTTAATTATTATAAATATATTTTTTTTTAAATTTAAATTAGAACATAGTTTCTAAATTAGTTGAGTCGGCCCTATCATATTTTTACTATCAACTATGAATATGTATTGGGATGACATTCTAATTATAAAAAAAAAAAAAAAAATCTTATTGAAGTACACTAAATCTTAAAAATACTTGTTAGTGGTTGAAAATATTTATTGTTTATTGGACTTATAATACAAATGCTATTGATGTAATGTAAATGGTAAGTGAAAATGATTGGGGAACATTTGAATGAAAAGCACATGGAATGATATGAATTTGAATAAACTTTTGTATCGTGCTCTTAGAGAAAGTGGTCTATTGTCTATTTCATTCATACCTTATCTTATGTTGAATTATTAACTTAATGACCAATTACGGATTTGGTGTCGACTTGGCAAGGAAAGGTCCATTCCATACGCCACTTATTAGAGGATTTCTTAATGCTGCAGTATATATATTTCTCAAATATTACGTGAAAAAATAAAAAATGCTTTCAGTTGATAATATATGAAATAATCTGGTTTAGTTTGAAATTTAGACAAAAAAAATTGATGACTCACTAGTATGGACTGTTCTTGGAGTTAGACAAACAAAAGGAAGGAATACCTATGCTTATTGGAATTATACATGCTGGTTCAGATAACTCACTAGTATGGATTGTTCTTGGAGTTAGAGATATATTTTTAATTGGTTTTGTTAGTAACATGTTGAAGGATTACATGTGAAAGTAAAATATGACATTGACAACTTCTTCCTACCCTTTAACAAATATAAATTACAAACATGCTTCTTCAACCAAAAATAGATTTCTGAAATATATTTTTAGAAATTTTTCGGAGATACACTTTTGAAATAAATTTCATAAAATTGAGGTATAATTTAAAAACGAATGAAATGTGTGTATTGAAATGTTAATGGATGGATTGGATGAATTTTTTTCTTAATGGATGAATTAGATTTGATATTTTAAAGAAAATTTTAGTGGATTGTAGATGGACTAATAGATTGTTTTGATCCATCCATTAAGAGTCCAATCCATATCCATCCAATCCATCCATTTTGTCACCCCTAGCACGAACATTTAAGTTTTTCCAATATTTCTTTAATAGATTAGAGAATCAACGTGTGGAAGACAATTACCATAAAAAAAGCTTCTAGTACGATATTGACAATTCTTCCGATGATGATCGGAGAAAGTATACGCTAAAAGATTAGCATTCTAATGCTTAAATCAATATGAAATTGTTAGTTAGGAATTTTTACAGGATCAAATCTCAACACATTAAAAAAAATGTTGAAAGATTGAAAGGGAAGTTCGACGTAGTTTTCCAGCTAAGGGAGTCGAAGTTCCAGATGTGGATTGGAAGTTGGGACATAGTATTTTCTGAAAAGAGATCTTGTCCAAGACTTCGACGACAACGTTTCTTCAAGATTTCAACGTCAACAGCCAACGAGACACGTCGACAAATAGTAGGTAGTGTGAAAAAACAATTTCAAAGCAAGTAACTGTATTTTAGTATTATCCAAAGGAACACATGAAAAAAGTTCCAGAGGCGAAAATCATGTAACAATTACGTGTCGATTTTTAAAGAGAAAACCGTTATAAGCAGTTATTTTGCATTAGTATAAATAAGAGTTTTAGTGTTAGGATCACTATGCCAACAATGACTTTTAACAACACACCTTAGAAAACGCTTTATTACAAAAGCGCTGCTATAACTTAAATAAATAATAAAACATGGAAACTGTTCACGAAAAATAGGAAAAACGCTGCTAAAAGTCCTACCTTAGACAACGCTTTTCCAAGGTAGACATTAGTCAGCGCTTTTAAAGGAATATATTAGACAACGCTTTTCTCAAAAGTGCTGCCTAAGGTCTTGTAAATTTTAAAAAAAAAACTCAAAAGTGTTGTCTAAGGTTGACCTTAGCCAATGCTTTTCAAAAGTGCTTTTAAAGGGCTATCTTAGTCAGCGCTTTTCTCTAAAGCGTTGTCTAAGGTCTAATTAAAATAAAATATTAGAAAGTCAGTTTTTTTTTCATATTCTTTGCTCTTTCTTCCTTGCAAACGATACAAACCTAACGAACGAAACCTATCGTCCACCGTCAACCATCATCCTCCGCCGTCGTTTTGAAAACCAATTGCCATCGTTTTGAGTTCATTGTTCAAGCTTCCTTCTGATACATTGTTCTTTTGTTCTTGCATTGTCGTTCGGTGCCATCATTCAAGCTATCAAGGTATTTCATTTTTGAAGTTCGGTGCCGCCATTCAAAACCCACATTGTCGTCGTTCAAGGTACGTCGTTGTTGTGAAGAATATGGTTTTGTTGCTTTACATTATTGTTGTAGTGAAAATAGGATATTGTGAAGAATATGGCAATGTATTACTGTTCACGGAAAATCAGGTCTCTGTTATATTGTTGTTGCTTTACATTATTGTTGCTTTCAGTTATACTTTTTGGCTTTGCTTATTATGAATGAACTCTTGGTTTTAGTTTTGAAGAATAAGGTTTTCTCTATTATGAACTGAAATGCAGGGATTGTTATATGTATCTTTGATCTATCTCATGTTTATTTTGAAATTTTGGTTAATTTTGTTATGAAATTTTATAGGTGTTTGACCATGTTAATTGAGTATTAAAATAAAGCTTAATAAGCTAATCTTATTCCTTATTCACAACATAAAAATGAATTTCGGTTTGTCTATAAATATGTAATTCTGATTTTTCTTTTGAAATTTCGCAAAAAATTATAGTAGTTGTGAAGTTGAAGTTTTATATAATTATAATTTGGAATTCCCCTTAGATTCTAGTTTATAGTAGAGTCATGAGAAAATGAAAACTAATACTCTTATTATCTTTGACTGATATTGTGTTGAAGTTGATATTGATTGCTTTCAATTGTGATTGTTCTTTTCAAATTGTTTTTTTAGGAGAATTTATTTTGAACCAAGTGCTACTACTAGAAAGGTATTTTATTCTTGCACTTAAATCTTCATATGGTATTTTATTTTGTTTACCTTAATAAGTAGGAAAACCATGGATAAAAAATGGATGTCTGCCGATCGATTAACCAAAGAGTACGAGAATAGGGTTAAGGAATTCGTTAAGTTTGCTGTTCAACATGTTGAAGACCTCAGTTGAATGAAATGTCCTTGCTCGGGTTGTTGTTATGTGGGTAAGGTTGACGTAGATGGATTCAAATCGCATTTATTGAGGCATGAAATTGATCGAAGTTATAAGTTTTGGATATTTCATGGTGAGAAAATTAACGAGAATGTTGAACCGAGGGGGAAAAGTAATACGACCTATGCTTCAGACAACAAAGACATGGAAACATACGATTGTGATTGAGTCAAAGAGATTGCAGAAGCACTTGAAGAAGATCTTCATGATTGTCCCAAAATGTTTGAGAGGTTGGTAAGCGATGCAGAGAAACCGTTGTATAAAGGTTGCACTAAATTCACAAGATTGTCTGCGATATTAAATTTGTACAACTTAAAGGCGGGCAATGGATGGTCGGACAAAAGTTTCACAAAGTTGTTGGCCCTTATGAGAGAAATGCTACCGGAGGATGATGTTCTTCCTAATCAAACCTATGAGGCAAAAAATGTTGTGCTCTATTGACATGAGCTATGATAAGATATATGTTTGTCCAAACAATTGCGTTTTGTTTCGAAACGAATATGCGTCGTTAATTGAGTGCTCTAAATGCGGTTTGTCTCGATATAAGAGAAAATTGTCTCCAGCAAAAGTCTTATGGTATTTTCCTATAATTCCGAGATTTAGGCGCATGTTTCGTAGTAAAACTGATGCAAGACACCTGACTTGGCATGAAAATGAAAGAATTATTGATGGAAAGTATCGACATCCGGCTGATTCACCACAGTGGTCGAAAATTGATAATGATTATCCGGACTTTGGAGAAGAAGCAAGAAACCTTCACTTGGCATTATCTACTAATGGAATGAACCCGCATGATCTTCAAAGTATCTCACATACCACGTGGCATGTGATTCTTATGATTTATAACCTACCTCCATGGCTATGTATGATGCGTAAGTACATGATGTTATCTATGTTAATCTCTGGGCCTAAAAAACTAGGGAATGTCATAGACGTATACTTGACACCTTTGATCGAAGATTTAAAGATTTTGTGGGAGAACGGTGTGGAGGTTTATGGTGGATATAGGAAAGAAAGTTTCAATTTGAGGGCGATGTTGTTTGACACAATTAATGATTTTCCAGCATACGAGAATCTATCTAGGTATAACATTAAAGGTCAACATGCGTGTCCTGTTTGTGAAGATGGAACCGATACAATGCGATTGGAACTTTGTCAAAAGAATGTGTTTATCAGTCATCGTAGATTCTTAAATTCTAAACATCACTACCGTGGGTGGAGAAAAGCATTCAATGAAGACACCGAACTACGTAAAACTCCACCCGCATTTTCAGGTGACCAAGTTTTTGAAAAGGTGAAAGATGTGCATACTGAGTTTGGCAAGACTTTTGCACATAAGGTTGTCAAAGGTGGGTGGAAGAAGAGGTCAATATTTTTTGAATTGCCATATTGGAAGTCTTTGTACGTGAGACATTTTCTCGATGTTATGCATATTGAAAAAAATGTATTTGAAAGTGTTATTGGTACGTTACTCAATATAAAAGGAAAGTCTAAGGATGACCTTAAAGCAAGGGAGGATATGTTAAAAATGGGAATAAGAACTGCCCGTGAAGAAAGGAAGACGAACATATCTACCACATGCTGCTTTTACTTTATCTAGAAAGGAGAAAAAATATTGTGTAAGTTTTTGAGTGAAGTTAAAGTTCCAAAAGGATACTCTTCAGATATTAGAAGACTTGTGTCTATGAAAGACCTCAAGTTGAAGAGTTTAAAGACACATGATTTACATGTTATAATGGAACATTTTCTACCAATAGGTGTATATGTTCTATCTTGCCAGAAAAAGTAAGAAACACCATAACTAAATTGTGTTTTTTCTTTAGGTCAATTTGTAGTAAGGTGATCGATCCCGAGATCTTACCAACACTACAAAAAGAGATAGTTATTACCTTGTGTGAGCTTGAAATATATTTTCCTCCCTCTTTTTTTGACATAATGGTACATCTAGTTGTTCATCTTGTGAAAGAGACACAGTTGCGTGTACTAGCTTATATAAGATGGATGTACCCTGCTGAACGATATATGAAAATATTAAAAGGGTACGTGAAAAACTGAAGTCGCACAGAGGGTTGTATTGTTGATAATGAGTCATACATTAGACGAAATGATTTGAATAGAAATGATCAAGATGAGGATCTTATAGCGGATGAGTCATATATCAGAAATGATCATAACGAGGGAATTTGGATCAATCCATCCATCTGCATTGCTAAGAAACAAGTAATTCATATTCCAACCAAGAAAATAAAAAGATGTTAGTGAAAGAGCTAATATAATAAAATGTTATATATTATGTCATTTTCAATAAATTTATATGCTCTTCTTTATTTTTCATTATATATATATATATATATATATATATATATATATATATATATATATATATATATATATATATATATCACTTGGTATCATAATTTATAGCTTAGACAAGTACTTTCATTATAATTTATATTTGATATCCTTGGTTTCTTTATTACAGGTTAGATATGGATACTAATGAGGATCACCCACATGATGATGATTCTATGCATGATTAAGGTAAAAAGGTATCTATGAAAGAGGACATTAAAAGAGACATAACAATGATGAAGAAAATGATTCATGCTAGAGATCGAGACATCATTTTAGATGTGCATTGGAGCCCACAAGGCCATCTTATTGAGCCTAACAATTATACCTTGACAAACTTCATTGGTGCACTTGTAAGGAATGAGATTCCAATTACTTGTGATTATTGGAGAAATAAACAGTTGAACGAAGCCAAAGAAAAAATTTGGACTGAGATAAAGGTACCATAATTATGTCTTTAATTATGCGAACTAATTATGTCTTTTAAATTACTTGTACTAACGCACAATGTGTATGTTTTTCTTAGAGGTGTTTCAATATCGATGATGATAGAAGAGCTTTTTGTCTAAAATTGGCCGGAAAGCTACTAAGAGGGTTTAGAACAATTTTATCATCCAAGTTTCTTAGGGATGCAAATAGTAATTTTGTTGATGCAGAGCTTCCATCTAAATATGGAAGTTTAATTTCACAAAAAGAATGAGACACGTTTAAATCCAAACGAAAAACCCCAGAATTTAAAAGTATAAGTGAAACAAATCGGGAAAGAGCATCAAGTCCCACGTATCTATATAGAAAAGAACGTGTTGGATATGGACGCTTAGAACAATCTATGGTAAGTATATATAAATTGCAATGATATACTTGTTCATCATGAGTCATATTTGATCATATTATTTGGCTTAATGTGTAGTTACAAAAGGAGAATAGTTCGGAAACATCTCTTCCTACATATGTTTTGTGGAAGGAAGCCTGTGTGGGCAAGTCTGGAGTTGCTAAAGAAGATGTTCTACAAGTATTTGAGAAATGTGTAAGTATAACATTATTTATTTAATTAAATCAAAACTTTATTAGCAAATATTTGACAAATATTCGATATTCATCTGATTTTCAGGAGGCACTATCTTAGTCTTTATCTCCAGATGATTCTAGGAGCATACTTAGTCGGGCATTAGATGTCCGTGAGTATTCAAGTCGGGTGAGGGGTAAGGGATTTGGGATCACTCCGACCTCCTTGAATATTAAAAAAGAAAAGTATCCTAGTAATAAATAACTTCAGAAAACATTGGAAGCACTGCAAGCTGAAGTTCGTGAATTAAGAAAGGAAAAAGAAAGAGATAGCGCTTCAGCCGATTTTAAAGATGCTTCGGACAAAGACAATATCAACTGTAACTTTCAACCGAATATTCTAGAGGTAATTATATATATTTTAATGAAATTAAATTATTATCTTAAATTATTTAATTGACATATATACACATTAACAATGTCATATTTATTATTTGAAATTCTGGGATCAGGTACGTGATGTCGAACCAGATGTTTAAACACTTGAAAACTTAAACAAAACTTAAAGTGTTGGTAAATTAAATAACACAGGAAATTGTTAACCCAGTTCAGTGTATCTCCACACTTACATCTGGGGGCTACCAAGCCAGGAAGGAAATCCAATATAAGTAATATTAATTCTGGAATTAAACCAACCAGTTTAATCCTTCACTTAATATCTACCCAAGGCAATTTCTACCTAAGACACAACTTAGATATGAGTACCTACTCACTCCCCCTCAATCACACAGTGATCTTTTACAATGATTAATAAAATTGAAGTCACACTTCAAACACAACAGCTTGATCTTACTTAAAAGTTTCAATCAAGACACAATTCACTTTTTGCTTAAAAGCTCATAAAGTGACAAACAATTAAAACCTGCTATAAAACACAAACACCCTTTACAGTCTTCTAAAATTCGTACTCTATTCTGAGAGTTTCTGTTCCTTAAATAGATGCTTGGGTTTTGGGCTTTTTGCAAATTATCCAGACCTGATAAATCCCACAGTCATCACCTTGAATTAGGGTTAGTTAGTTTGTTATCTCCTTGAATCAAGGTGAGTTAGTTATTCTGTTATACTGAAACCAGATAACTAAGCTCCCTAAAGATGCGCCTTGGAGTGCTTATCTCTTTTCAATTAATTCCAGATAAACTCCCCTGAATTTACTCAGGTCTGTTAGGCATCATTTAAGTAAGATAGCAGGTTTGCAATGTCACAACATCTGGTGTGACATCCTGATGTCTTGAACTAAATTCATTAACAGTTACTTTATTTGTCAATGTCACAACATCTGGTGTGACATCCTGAACTAAGTTCACTTATTCTTGTTTGTCAAAAATTCTTCCAATTCTTAACATCTACAAACTCCCCCTTTGGCTAATTTTTGGCTAACACAATCTTCTGGTTTTATCAGAGGGCAACAAAGTTCTTGTATCAGAGTGCAGCAGAGTTCTTTTCTGTTGAATCATGTGAGAGCTAATAATTTTCTCCCCCTCAAACCTGTATGTATACTGCTATGACTTGTTCAACAGAATTTGATATACCAATGAGCATTCAAAAAAAACTTAGTTCAGAAGATAGAAATTAACTTCAGCATTGTTCATTAAACATCAAACAGAAGCAGACATTGTTCAGTACACTTCTCCCCCTTGTTAGACAGAAATTTGGGGCCAAACATTACATAAGCAGAGAGAAAAACAAAACATTCAAAATTACAAAGCAAAATTACAATGCAGAACAGGCAGTACACTCTCCACCACACACAGCTTTACTCAGACTCATCATACTCTGTATCCTCTTCATCCTCAGACTCAGCATCGAATTCATCAACATCTCCAGCAACTTCCTCCAGCTCTAGTCTTTGAATTATGTTCTCCAGCTTTTTCTTCCTTTCATCCAGCTCTTTGCAAGTAGTCTTGAGCTCTGCAATCAGGGATGCCTTTGATATGGGAGTCTTAACAGCAGATGGCCCAGCAGATGGCCCACTTGGAGCTTCAACATCTGCAGCATGATGGCTCAGAAACAGTTTGTAGTGAAAGGACAATGGACTCTCTCTCTTGCAGATAGAATCCTTATCGGTAAGGATGCCTGGATATTGATTGAGAATAATTCCACAAAGCAGATAGGGAAAAGCTATTGGTAGCTTGGTTGTTGATGTTCCTGCATGCTTTAGTGTTTGATCAAAGATATAAGCCCCATAGTCCAACTTTGTTTGGGTGCCTACAACACAGATAAACCTTCCAAGCCTAGTAGCTATAGAAGAAGTATGGTTTGTGGGGACCCATTTGACAGTTCCAATCCTGTGCAACATATCATACTTCTTTGTCAGCAAGCTAACAGATAGTTTGCCTTTGTCTGGCCAAGACTTGACCTGGTTGGCAGTGATGATTTTGCAGACTTGGTTGTCAGTTTTGCCCAGCTCATTTGGTCTATCTGATTCTCTTCCTAGGTACTGATTTATCATCCTAGGAGAAAAATCAACACATCTCCCCCTGACATATACCTTCCTGAAATCCTCAGATTTCCCATCAGCACACCCCTCTTGCAGATTCACTATAAACTCCTTGACCAGCAGCTCATAACAGGGAGAAAAATTGGAGACAGTTTTGAATAAACCAGCATTGGAGATTAAATCTATTACCTCAGTGCACTCCAAAGCATTGCTGCCCAGCTCTCTTTCCAGAGCCACCCTTCTTTGGTAGACATACTTCCACTTGCTCACACTGGAGACATGATGGAATGACACATTGTCCAGAGGTGTTTCAGGAACAGCAGAGGCAGACCTGGGAGGTGCTGGCTTCTTCCTTGGTTGGGATGTTGGGACATCCTCCTCAACATCTGAGTCAGGTGGAGTTGTAGCTTTCCTCTTCTGGGTGCTTACCTTGCTCCATTGCTTAGTAGGTCCAAAGGCAACTTTGACCTTGTCCTTCTTGGGAGTAGATTGTTTCTTTTCAGGAGTTGCATTTGCAGCTGGATTCTTCTCCTTCCTAGCCCTAAGCCTCTTGGCTATGCTAGGATTGACAGATGCTATGATCTCAGTGTCAGAGTCATCATCTAGGTTTTCAACAGGTGGAGGTTGTGAAGCCTCTTTTTCAGCAGCTTGATCAACAGGAGCTTTATCATCAGTGGCTTTATCATCAGTAGCTTGATCATTATCAGTTGAGGTTTTGTTCTGGTCCTCAGATGCTTCAACATTTCTTAGGACATCCTGTTGAGCAGATATGTCCTCTTCAGCCTGGTTGCTTGGTTCTTCTTGTGGAGCAGGCATACTGTTCAGGGGAACAAACACCCCAGACACAACTCTTTGTTCAGAGAGGATCCTGTTTACAAGATGTTTGATGGATGCATCCACATAATCAGAAGCTTTGGGGGTGCTTGTAGATGAAGGAGTTCCCTTGCTTTTGCTGAAAATAGGCTCCTTAGCTCTTCTTACATTTGGATTTCTAGGTTTTTAAGCAATAGGAATGCTTCCTCTGATTTCATCTATAGGAGTAGCATCCATTGGTACTACAGAAATTGGAGTTGCGTGCACTACATCTTCTTGAGTGAGACCCTCATCAATGAAGTTAGGGTTTTGATGTTGAGACATTTTTCGAATGTAGTGGAAGAGGATTTAGGTTTGATAGATTTTGATGAGCTTAGATATTCAGCTGTAGCATGCAAAATGTTTTGTGGAGCTAGTGGGAATGTGAGAAGCTGAGAGCACGTTTTCACATTTATAGAATCCGTTACTAGTGGAGTTTTTAGGATTGGAATACTAACAGTTATTGGCCAGACTGGTGCTGCCATCTGGTGATCATGCCACACGATGTCATATGACATGCTGGCACTTCTCCATAACTGCTATATTTCACATATGCAGATTCCCAATTTACCCCTTAGGTTTTCAAATTGGGTAGCATCCAAAGCCTTAGTAAATATATCAGCTAATTGCAGCTCTGTGGCTACATGCTCTAATGTGATCACCTTCTCTTCCACAAGATCTCTGATGAAGTGATGTCTGATGTCTATGTGCTTAGTTCTGCTGTGTTGGATAGGATTTTTGGAGATGTTAATTGCACTTAAATTGTCACAGTACAACGTCATGACATCTTGTGGGACATTGTATTCTGTGAGCATTTGTTTCATCCATACCAACTGTGAACAACTGCTACCAGTTGCAATATATTCAGCTTCAGCAGTGGATAAGGATACACAATTTTGTTTCTTACTGAACCAAGAAATTAAATTGTTTCCTAGAAAGAAGCATCCTCCTGATGTACTCTTTCTATCATCAGCACTTCCAGCCCAGTCAGCATCACAAAATCCAGTGAGGATTGGTTCACAACCATGAGAGTACATTATGCCATAGTCACAAGTACCATTGACATATTTCAAGATCCTCTTAACCTGGTTTAGATGGCTTACTTTTGGCTCAGCTTGATATCTTGCACGTACACCTACTGCAAAAGCTATATCTGGTCTGCTAGCTGTAAGATATAGTAGGCTTCCAATCATGCTTCTGTACAAGCTTTGGTCCACACTCTCACATTTGTCATCCTTTGTCAGTTTTAAATGAGTGGGGGCAGGTGTTCTCTTGTGACTTGCATTGTCCATCCCAAACTTCTTGACAGTGTTCTTTGCATACTTGTTTTGGGATATGAACATGGAGTCCTCCATATGCTTGATTTGCAGTCCAAGGAAGTAGGTTAGTTCTCCTACTAGGCTCATCTCAAACTCAGACTCCATTTGAGTAACAAAATGTTTAACCATCCTGTCTGACATCCCACCAAACACTATGTCATCCAGATATATCTGAGCAATCATGACCTTTCCCTCTTCATCCTTCACAAACAAGGTTTTGTCTATTCCACCTTTCTTGTACCCATGTTTTATGAGAAAAGTGGTCAGTCTTTCATACCATGCTCTTGGGGCTTGCTTTAGACCATACAAAGCCTTCCTTAGCTTATATCATGATCTGGACACCTTGGATCAACAAATCCCTTAGGTTGCTCCACATATACTTCCTCATTAAGGTACCCATTTAGAAAGGCACTTTTAACATCCATCTGAAATAGCTTGAACTTTAGGATACAAGCAATTCCTAGGAGTAGTCTGATTGATTCAAGCCTTGCTACTGGTGCAAAGGTTTCATCAAAGTCTACTCCTTAAATTTGTGTATATCCTTGAGATACAAGTCTAGCCTTGTTTTTTTGTAACTACTCCCTGCTCATTAGACTTGTTCTTGTACACCCACTTAGTGCCAATCACATTAATGTCATCAGGCCTAGGAACAAGATCCCATACTTCATTCCTTGTAAACTGGCCTAATTCTTCTTGCATAGCAGAGATCCAGTACTCATCATTCAGAGCTTCCTTGATGTTTTTAGGTTCAATCTTTGAAACAAAGCAGGAGCCTGAAATCATCTCTCTTGATCTAGTGATGACACCACTGTTGGGATCACCAATTATCAGATCTTTAGGATGATATTTCTGGATTCTGATGGAGGGAGGTTTGTTGGATTGCTCTGACCTTGCCTCAGTTAAAGTGAAATCAAGATTATCACTTTCTGTTTTAACTTCAGTTTGATTGTCAGCAGATGTTCCAACATTATCAGCAACATCTGTATAGGCATCATCAATAATCACATTTATTGATTCCATTATAACCTTGGTTCTGGAGTTAAATACTCTGTAAGCTCTGCTATTTATGGAATATCCAAGAAATATCCCTTCATCACTCTTAGGATCCATCTTCCTTCTTTGATCCCTATCAGCCAGAATGTAGCACTTACTTCCAAACACATGAAAGTACTTGACTGTAGGTTTTCTACCCTTCCAGACTTCATAGATGGTGGATAAAGTTCCCTTTCTTAGAGTGACTCTATTGTGGATGTAGCATGTTGTGTTCATAGCTTCAGCCCAAAAGTATAGGGGTAACTTCTTGGCATGAATCATGGCTCTTGCTGACTCCTGAATAGTTCTGTTTTTCCTCTCCACAATCCCATTCTGTTGAGGGGTGATAGGAGAAGAATACTCATGATTGATCCCTTCTGAAGAACAGAAGTCTGACAATTTTTTATTCTCAAACTCCTTTCCATGATCACTTCTTATTCTGACCACACAGCTTGCCTTTTCTCTTTGGATTCTATGGCACAGATCTTTGAATACATCAAACACATCAAACTTCTCTTTGATGAAGCTTATCCATGTATATCTTGAAAAGTCATCAACAACCACATAGGCATATCTTTTTCCACCAAGACTCTCAACCTGCATTGGTCCCATAAGGTCCATATGCAATAATTCCAAGACTTTGGAAGTTGTCAGATGTTGGAGCTTTGGGTGTGACATCTTGGTTTGCTTGCCTATTTAACATTCACCACACACTTTACTTTCATCAATCTTGAGTCTTGGGATCCCTCTTACAGCCTCCATAGATATGATCTTCTTTATTCCTCTGAGATGGAGATGACCTAGTCTTTGATGCCACAACTTCACTTCTTCTTCTTTGGCTAAGGAACAAGTAGATGTGAGGCTGGAATCTTGGGGTTCCCACATATAGCAGTTGTCTTTTGATCTGGCTCCCCTCATGACAACTTTCTGTTCTTTATCAGACACTATGCACTCAGTTTTGGTGAAGTTGACACTGTAACCTTGGTCACATAACTGACTTATGCTGATCAAGTTAGTAGTTAATCCTTTTACCAACAACACATCATCTAGACTTGGTACACCTGAGCAGTCCAGGGTCCCAACTCCCTTGATTTCCCCCTTTGCTCCATCTCCAAAGGTTACATATCTGGATGAGTGTGACTTTAAGTCTACCAGCAGATTCTTCAGTCCAGTCATGTGCCTTGAGCAGCCACTGTCAAAATACTAGTCTTCCTTAGCAGATACTCTGAGAGATGTATGAGCTATAGAGGCAAAAACCCTCTTGGACCATTTGTGCCTGTTGTGAGGTTTCCTTTGATGCATCTGCCCTGTGTAGTGTCCATCTTTAGAGTTCCAAGGTTGTCTATTGAACTTGTTCTTGGGCATGTATTTGTAGCTTTGATCAGCATGAAAACTAGCTTTAGGTATCCAAACTTTCTTGGTGACCTCTGTCTTCTGCTTAGGGGGTTGCTGAGACCTCTGATTTGGATATCCATGCAGCTTATAGCAAAAAGGTTTGATGTGACCAAACCTTCCACAATGATGGCATCTCCATCTTTGATATTTCTTTTTCATCATGTTCTTGTCATGATGTTGAGACATCTGCTTGGACATCTTGTTTGACTTCATGGGATTTGGAGTTGTTTGGCTGGTACTAGCCTCAAAGTTTTGAGCTTTATTAAATCCCAACCCAGTCCTATCCCCTGAGTTCTTGTTGTTGTTGAGAATGACATCCAGTGTGTTTGAGCTACTGTTCATCATTCTGACAGATTTGGACATATGCTCCATTTTAGAGTTGAGTAGGCTGACTTCACTTTTCAAGGTGTCAATGATCTCTAGATGACTTGCCTTTTCAGCCTTTAATTCCTCAATCTGCTTCTTCTGTTGTATATTTTCCATGCATACTTCAGTGCTCCTTTTACACAAATCCTGTAAGATGCTTCAAGCTCTTCAAATGTCAGATCCTCATCACTGGATCCCCCTTCAGTTTCACATACTCCAGCTAGAAGAGTGATGTGCTTTGCAGATTCTTCTTCTGACTCACAACCTGAGTCTTCATCTGACCAGGACACATAGAGGACTTTCTTCTGCTTCTTTAGGTATGTTGGGTACTCACTTCTGATGTGTCCATACCCTTCACATCCATGACATTGGATCCCTTTTCCTTGGTTAGTCTTCTCATCATAGTTTGACCTTCTATTAGAGTCATAAGGTCTTTTACTCTCAGAGGTTGAGTTTCTTCCACTTGGTCTGGGCCTGTTTTCCATTTTTTTGAGAATTTTGTTGAATTATCTTCCAAGCATAGCAATTGATTCTGATAAGTTGTCCTCAGAGTCTTCATGACTTTCTTCTTCTTTATCAGTGTTTGAGACCAGGGCTATGCTTTTGTTTTTCTTCACAATTGTATCATTCATTCCCATCTCAAAGGTTTGAAGAGAACCAATGAGTTCCTCAACCTTCATTGTGCAGATGTCCTGAGCTTCTTCTATGGCAGTAACCTTCATGTCAAATCTTTTTGGCCGTGATCTGAGAATCTTCCTTACCAACTTTTCATCACTCATCTTCTCTCCCAAGGCACCAGAAGTATTAGCAATTTCAAGGATGTTCATGTAAAACTCATGAATGGTCTCATCTTCCTTCATCCTCAAGTTTTCAAACTTGGTGGTGAGAAGTTGAAGTCTTGACATCTTCACCTTTGATGTTCCTTCATGAGTAGTTTTGAGAGTGTCCCAAACATCCTTGGCCAGCTCACAGTGATGCACAAGCCTAAATATGTTCCTGTCAATGCCATTGAATAAGGCATTTAAGGCTTTGGAATTTCCAAGTGCTGAATCTTCTTCCTCCTTGCTCCACTCTTCTTCAGGCTTCAACATTTTTGCCCCATCCTTATTGTCTTGGATAGGGTGCTCCCATCCTTTGTTAACTGCTTTCCAAGCCCTGCTATCAAGAGATTTCAAGAATTCTACCATTCTTGGCTTCCAGTAATCATAGTTGGATCCATCCAAGATAGGTGGTCGATTCACAGATCCTACATCTCTGTCCATGTTCCCAAAATTTGCAGTCCCTAGATCTCACCCAGTTATATAGGCAGGGTGCCTGCTCTGATGCCAATTGGAATTCTGGGATCAGGTACGTGATGTCGAACCAGATGTTTAAACACTTGAAAACTTAAACAAAACTTAAAGTGCTGGTAAATTAAATAACACAGGAAATTGTTAACCCAGTTCAGTGTATCTCCACACTTACATCTGGGGGCTACCAAGCCAGGAAGGAAATCCAATATAAGTAATATTAATTCTGGAATTAAACCAACCAGTTTAATCCTTCACTTAATATCTACCCAAGGCAATTTCTACCTAAGACACAACTTAGATATGAGTACCTACTCACTCCCCCTCAATCACACAGTGATCTTTTATAATGATTAATAAAATTGAAGTCACACTTCAAACACAACAACTTGATCTTACTTAAAAGTTTCAATTAAGACACAATTCACTTTTTGCTTAAAAGCTCATAAAGTGACAAACAATTAAAACCTGCTATAAAACACAAACACCCTTTACAGTCTTCTAAAATTCGTACTCTATTCTGAGAGTTTCTGTTCCTTAAATAGATGCTTGGTTTTTGGGCTTTTTGCAAATTATCCAGACCTGATAAATCCCACAGTCATCACCTTGAATTAGGGTTAGTTAGTTTGTTATCTCATTGAATCAAGGTGAGTTAATTATTCTGTTATACTGAAACCAGATAACTAAGCTCCCTAAAGATGCGCCTTGGAGTGCTTATCTCTTTTCAGTTAATTCCAGATAAACTCCCCTGAATTTACTTAGTTCTGTTATGCATCATTTAAGTAAGATAGCAGGTTTGCGATGTCACAACATCTGGTGTGACATCCTGATGTCCTGAACTAAATTCATTAACAGTTACTTTATTTGTCAATGTCACAACATCTGGTGTGACATCCTGAACTAAGTTCACTTATTCTTGTTTGTCAAAAATTCTGCCAATTCTTAACATCTACATTATTGGTTTTAGGGCATCTCCCTTTGTCACCTATACTTATTGTCACCAACTTATCAGATGGTTGGCAAGGGAAAAATGTATAACACTTTGGGAGAATCACTTCACACTATCCCACTCCCTACTAGATGTTTGAAAGTATCGGTTGATATTTCTTTAGAGCTGAATGCATTATTACCATATCCTGACAATGTTTCAGATGCAACAACGGTAAAAGAAGCAATAGGTTTGTTTGTTGCATGGCCGACAAGCCTCATTAGCGTAAGATATGAGGTATGCTTAAAACCATTATGAACCTTTGTTAACCTTAATGTGTAGATTCAAAGTTTTTACACGCATTTTATGTATATTTTTTTACATGGTAATGTTAATTAGACTCCAACAAGATCCAAATCAAAAGATAAGGGAATTTTGCGGCACACCGTGTCCGTTGTTTCAGAAAAAGAGGTACATCAACATTATATGATATTTATGCATGGAAAATGTTAAATTCGTGATCTTATACTTCATCTAACTAATTATATAATATATAGCTTCATGGTAAAGAGATTAGCACCGTCTCCACACAAAAAAGGTTGTTGCTAAGAAGACCGTGGCTAGAAAAAAATCTACCTCCAAGTATAGGTCGTGCCTTCAGACGTTTCTAGAATTGACAGATATTCCAAACAGAGGTATTCGTCCTATACATATGGAGGAAGGTATTTTTTGCTTTGAATATGAACAATCCATTGGTAATGACGTATTTGTTCAAGTTTGTCGTCATGAAGAATTAGGCGTCAGTGTTGTCAATACATACATGAGGTATATCCGATCTACTTTGTTATATTAATTGAACAACTTATTTACTTTATGTTTCAAATGAATAGTCTAATGTTAATGATGTTTTTATTTAAGGTTTTTATATGACAAAGTGATGCGTCCAAGTGGATTGGAGCAAAGATTTACATTCTTAAGCCCCGCGTCTGTCAACTTAACTTTAATCCTTAATAAAGCAGATGAGGTCATGGTGTATATATGCAACCTCTTTATGACCAACAAAGATACGAAAAAGTTTTACTTTTTACCGTTTAATACTGGGTTAGATTTTCATTCTAAATTCATCTATTATATATATATTTTTTTGTATTTTGACGTCGCGTAGAAAGTTTCCATCTAACATTTGTTTAATCTTACAGTGGACATTGGTTGTTGGTCGCAATTAATCCTATCAGAGAATTTGTGTATTATCTGGACTCGTTAGGAAATGATTGGATAATATACCCGAATATGAAGAATATGATTGACACGTAAGTGAGATTGTTCTATATATTCATGTGTATATTTATTTATTAATGTGGATTAGTCTAAATATTCATTTATATTTTATTAGCATTATACAAGCTTTTTGAGCCCAACGAGATATCCAAGTACCAAAGAGGAGAGCCAACAACATTACATGGATAAGAGTTGAGGTATATTAATTATCACATTTTTTATTATATTAGTGATGATACTTGATAAAACTTAGGATTTATCCATATTTTCTTTGCATGTGTAGTGTCATCGGCAACATAATGGTATAGATTCCAGATATTTCATGTTGAGATTTATGAGTGAAACTCTTTTCTTGGATTGATTAGAGATTCCATCCAATGTATGTATTTCTAACTTATAAGCTATTTTAATATTTAACACATATTTCTCGTATAATTAAATAGTTGAAACTAAATCAAACTATGTTATATTATTATGTAGTACTTTGATGAATTCAAGTGTGTGTATTACTCAAGAGATCATTTGGAAGAAATTAAAGAGGATTAATGTCAATTCATTATGGAGCTCGGAGTTTTATAAGGTATATTATACTCTTACTTTAATTGATGAGAATTTTGAGTATGTGTAACTTTGTAACTATAAACATATTGTTTATGTCTTGTTTTAATTGAATTATAATCTTTTTGTGTTGTTTCATGTTATATGTGCAATGTAGAAGATAGATTGTTTCAGGGTATATCATGTGCAAAGTATAAGTAATATTTAGATTTAATTTGAAGTAAAATGTTTTGTTGGATGAAATGATTTGTATAAACTATTTTGTATATATAAATTTGTGCGTAAATTGATACGTTTGTATAAATTGTTTTGTATATATTGGTTTAAAAATCCAATTATTTTGTATATATAAACCGGTGCCTAAATTGGTACGTTTAAATAGGAAAAATTGGTGATATTTTTCTACAAAATGTGGTTGAAAAACAGGTACAAATTCTAGTTGAAAACCTGGTGAAAAATGTGGTTTAAAACAGGTTCATATAAATTGTAAAAAACAGACAACGCTTTTTTAAGTAAATTATTTAAAAAATTCGTATACTTTAGACAATGCTTTACACTAAAAGCGCGATCTAAGGTGGGGTTTAGAAAACGCTTTCACTAAAAGCGATGTCTAAGGTGGGGTTTAGAAAGCACTTTTACTAAAAGTGTTATCTAAGGTATACCAAAAAAATGTCAAAAGCATTGTCTAAGGTATACTAAAAAAAAGGAAAAAAAACGTTGTCTAAAGCACCTTTAGACATCGCTTTTGACAATAAAAGCGTTGTCTAAGGCACCTTTAGACAACGCTTTTGACATTAACTAAATTGCTGTCTAAACCTTTAGCATCGCCAATTTATACAGCGTTTTAGGTCTAATGCAAAAAAAAACGCTGTCTAATGCCAAAAAAAGCATTGTCTAATGTCTTTTATGGCATAGTGAATTCTAGGTGTTGAATTTACTACAAAAATTCATAAACTCAAAGTACCCAAGCAAAGCGAGAAACGAGTTATATGAGCAAAATGTATGATTCTAAACACCATTTCATTTAATGCAAAGTCTTTTACTTTAACTTGTTTTCTTTGCAATCTTGCTTTTTTTTCATTGTTATTTCTTTTTACTTTACATTATTCTTTACCAAATCTTTGTCACTTAATCATTGTCGGATTTTTTTTACCTTTCCAACAATTTTGCCTTAATTCACACCATTTTTTTATAAGATTTTGACCATGTCAAAACTCGTTACATTTCTACATAAAACTTAGAATGATTTTAAGCATTATGTCATAGGATTATCTAGTCGATCCTAGAAGTAATTTCTTACAACAGACTATCGTTTGTTTACTAAATTTCATGGTAAATAGGGATTGAGATGAAGCTTTGCAAGTAGAAGTTAAATTGTAGCTAAGAGTGACTCAAAATCACTTATATACGAAGGAAGATCATAACAATCTCCTGGTGACAAGATGCAGAGAACAAATAATTGTTAGATGTAAATCAATAGTTTTGATAGAAGAAGGGTAATTCTTATGTGTGGTACCCATGGATGTAGGTCCACATGTTCGTTAGTGATTGGCGTACCTTGATTAGATTTGGGCCTATGGACATAGTTAGACTTTATGGGCTTTTGGCCTGCTCATCAATTTTCCTCCAATTCATTGCTATTAGTTATGAAGTAATGATATTGTTGTCGTGAAATGAGGCCGACCTAAGAATAAGCGATGTGATATCTTGGTTTGTTGTGAAATGTTTTTCATTGAGAGGGTGCTCAATGAAGAAAGTGTTATGTGGTGGTGGCTACACCTAGTGGGAGTAAGTGTCATAAGGAAAATAGGTGTAATGTTATACTTTCAAAAGGCCTTGCATAAGGAGATTCCTTTAGGCTACCCCAGAAGAGGCGGCGATAGAATGTCGCCCAAAGCGGGGTATCACGTCACCCTATGGTTTTCTTATCACCTCGATGTGGGAAACATGGGATAAAACGCTTCATAGGTAGAGAGAAAGTCACAATACCATGACTAAGGTCACAACACCACAACTGAACATAACCACACATTTACTCCTAAGTATCACCGGTCATCTGCAAAACCTCTCACCTCACATGAGTAAGACTCTGATCCGCTGTTGCACACAGGTCAAAAACGAGTAAATAAAGTGTAGAATAATGAAGCAAAAATCAAGTTGTATCACAATGACTCTAAGTTAATTTAACCTAAGGAATGAAAAGAAATTGAGGGTTTTAGGTTTTCGGACAATTGAAAATAGAGAAAACAATTACAATTATGATTAACAGATTAATCTACTAGTTCTCTAATTTAAGACTTATCATTGGTTATTATATCACCAATTCCCTAGGAGGATTCAATTCCTATTTGATTATAGTATTGATTAACAAGCGTGATCAACCCTATATGAATTATATTCCTATTTGTCACATTAAGCATGAAGGTGGAAGATCGGGCGAAGTTAACGAATAAACTAAGTTAACACGCGAAGTTAAGGAATATGCATTTATCAAATTTAATCAACACTATTATATGCAACTTGAATTAAGCAGACAAGAATACACAAAACAAAATTGAATAAACACTGATGATATAATAGCCTCAAAGTCTTGATAAAATTATGAAATAGTAGATTAACCTTGGAATTTAGTTGGCTATGTAATCCTAATGCTCTTTCTAATTCCTAATTTTTTTCCACTAATATTGAGTTTAACTTAAATAATAAAGAAAATTGGACTTTAAGAACACCGACCCGAAAAACATAAACTGACCCAAAACTAACTAATTTATATTTATTAAGTTTGGAGTGAAAACTAATAATTAGAATCCCCTGCACTCCGAATTTGCTTCTAACATCAACATAAAACTTGTAACTATTTATCTTAGCTTTCCAACACATATTAGAACATTTCAAAAGGATTCTCATAGTTAAAGGTATGATATGTACAACATAGTGAGAATGTATCAAACTATAGTTTATTTCGAAAATAAGCAACAAAAATATAATCAAATCAAATTTAAACTTAACCTTAACCTCAAAAAGATATTAAACATGTAAAGGTTTAAATTCATGGCTACGGGACATATCAAGGTTTTAAGCAACACTCTCTAATATGTCTATTTGTCTTCACTCAGTTTTTTTTCAAATTGCAGACATGAATTTGAACACGATTTTTAAATAAATTTTAAACTAAAGAGATGTAATGTGTGGTTCACTCTAAACGGGCCAAAATTTAAGATTGCATCCTCAATAATATCCGCTCTACTATATTCCACATCAATTTTAGAAGACTTTACCCCACACCCCCCCACTTAATCCCATACCCCACATCAATTTTTTTGGGACCAAATTGCCCTCATATAAATAGTTATTAAATCAAATTTACTTTCCATTTTTACCATTCGTCCAAAAGTTACAGAGAGAATTTTTTTTTTGTTTTTCGTACGTGTTTACCGGAAGACTACAAGTAAGTCTTCCGGAATGGAAAATTGTGTACCGGAAGAGTTTGTGAAAGTCTTCCGGTACCGGAAGACTTTATGAATGTCTTCCGGAATGGTTTGATTGACTACCGAAAGACTTCATCAAAGTCTTCCGGAATGATGTTTTTTAAATTGCCTACCGAAAGACTTTGATGAAGTCTTCCGGAATGGTTTTGTGTGTACCGGAAGACTTGAAGAAAGTCTTCCGGAATTTTTTTTTTTTTTTATTAAATAATTGTTTTTTTGTTTTTTTTTCCAGTGGTGCGATCACGCGGCAGAGATGGGAGGATTCCAGTGCGATCGATGGGACGGGGCGATACGAGTAGGACACGCGCAGATGATGCTGGTACATCTGCAGCTGCAGCTGACCCTGTGGGGTATCCTGGTGGTCCGTACGATACCAGTATTTTGGTTTCGTACGAGCATCACGTGGCGAGACGTGTATGGTTTGGTGAGGTAAGGAAATTATAATTATTTAGTTTTGAATAATAACCGAAATTATATAATTTGTTTATCTAATTTGTTTAATTTTATTTGATTTCAGGAGAGAGGGGCAAAGAAGGAATTGAAGGTGGCGGGACATGGGTTGAAGTTGACCCAGATGGTTCCACAACAGCTTCCACCGGAGATTGAGGGTATCATATCTAGATCCGGTTTAGCTTCCTTACAGAGATCGAATTTGAAGAAGATTGATGCAAACTTGGTTTCTGCATTTGTGGAGAGATGGCATATAGAGACATCTTCATTTCACCTGCCGTTCGGTGAAATGACGATTACTCTAGATGATGTGGCATGTCTGCTTCATTTGCCTATCGGAGGGTATTCTGGAACCCTCAACCCATCAGTGAGGAGTTAGCCATTGAGTGGGCGGTTGACTATCTTGGAGTGTCATCGAGAGTGGCACTTTTCCAGGTTCGTGAGTGCAGAGGTTCGTACTTCAAGATAGAGTGGTTATATGATCGATTCGTAGAGCATCGAGCAGCTTCATCATGGGCATTTGCGACCAGATGTTATTTGATGGTGTTAGTGGGCTGCACCATCTTTGCGGATAAGTCATTTACACTCGTGGAGGCGCGATACTTGGCATTATTTAGGGACCTGGATGCGTTGTCCACCTATAGTTGGGCAACAGCTGCATTGGTGACATTGTATAGGTTTCTTGGAGATGCGTCTATGTTTAGTTGCAAACTGCTTGGTGGTTATCCGACTCTCCTACAGGTATATATTTAAATTCAGTTTATTATGTTAAAGTTATATATTTAAATTTAGTTTATTGATTTTCTTATGTTAAAGTTATATATTTAAATTTAGTTTATTGATTTTCTTTTAAGTCTAATTTTAATTTTATTATGTTCATTATGTTATATTTAATTATTATGTTATTGTTTTTTTAACAGTGCTGGATTCACGAGTATTTTCCTACACTTGGGAAAAAAAGGAGAGAATTGGATACCTGCTCAGAACTGTGGACTCCCGCGAGCGATGAGGTGGACGTACAAACAGGGGGCGTTAAAGGTGGATGAGTTGCGACCCATTATGGATGAGCTGACACCGACTGATGTCATATGGAGGCCGTTCGAGGATCATAGAGTTCATCGTCGTTTTGATGAGATTTCTCTATTCAGGGGTTGTTTGAGGTGGGGAGATACTATTGTTCCATACATGCCTGACAGGTGTCTTCGACAGTTTGGATACCGTCAGTCCATTCCACCTGCACCCATTAATCCTAGGATGGCTGGTGATATTGATATTGAGTGGATTAGTTACACCCAGAGCGTTGGACAGGTGATTCGTTCTGCTGCACGGGCGACTATCCCATTTGAGGTAGAGGATGGATACCTTGAGTGGTATTATTGTGTTTCGCATCCTCGATTGGTACCTCCTACCTATGATGAGCCGCCAGTTGCATCTATTCCTGATTACGATGCGCGACCATCTGATCCTGCATGGGGTTCTGTGTCTACCTTGATTCATCGCTACCTTCAGCAGAATGCAGCTGAAGAGGATGATCCACATTTTGCTGATCTGTTTGCAGCTTTACGTATTGCTCGTTCACAGTGATGTATAGTTATGTTTATGTCATGTTATTTCTTAGACTTTGTTTCTTAATATATTGACATTTGAACTGATATTTATGTTATATGTTATTTATAGTTTTTCGACAAAATAAAAATGATTACCTGAATCCAATTTATGTTATATGTTATTTAAGTGAAAATAAAAATGAAAAACATAATGAAATTAAAACATATAATATAATTCATGAATAAAAATGAATAACATAGTTTATAATTTATAATGTGTTTGTAATATAGGCGTAAGTTGTTGCCAATGTTGTAGACGCGCAACAAATCCTACCATCCACGATGTTGCTGCTGGAGAACGAAAGTTCCTCCAATCTATTGTCACTGGTGGCAATGGAAATCCTTCTTTCATGTTAACCTATATTCAAAATTAAACAATACATTATTTAATGTTACTCAAATAATTTACTAATAATATCAAATTATAACAATGTTTACCTGAATCCAATGATTTGAGTTTACAAATCCAATGCAATAAAATGAGACATTCGGTGAGAATGTAGTTGTCATAGGGAAGAAAGTCAAACATTCGACTCCTAGACAGACAAGTACCACGTTATACCGATTCGCAATCACGTAACCCATATCTGGTAGAGTCAACCATTTATTTATTGGTTGAGAACCACTTCCCTCTATCTTCAAAGAATCTCTCACTTCAGCTAACCGATCAGCAAATAAATTGGCATATAAAGTTGATCTTTCATTATGTATAATTTCCAATTCTAATTCCCGACGAACCATTGGCCAACCATCTTCAGCATAACCCCGCAATAAAGCAATCACTCTAAATCCACAATTACCATCTGACATTACGTTGACAACGTCATCAATAAATGACCTAATATGATAAGGAAATTGAAGGATGAACCGTTTAGATGACTGTGAAGTTTGTGCTAATTTTAACTTCTTTTTCACAAGTTGTGATGGTTGAGATGGCTGAGATTTCTTTTTTGAATTTTGTGATGGTTGAGATTGTCGTTGTGAAGATTGTGATGCTTGATCAACATATTCATGATACGAAGGATCCCTGTAAACATCATACCCTTCAGGTTTTTTGTCTTTTTTCTTGACTCCACCTTTTGTCTTTATTTTTTCAGGTGGTGCTAACAAAGAAGTCGTTGTGGGAAATGCAAGTTCATAAACCCTACTATGTAATGCCCTTCTTCCAACAACATCTTGTGACCTATACCTTTTCCATAACTCATCCATTGCAGATTTCATACCCACATCTGATTCCTCATCTAAGTCTTCTTCCAACTTAATTTCCATACTTAGTTTCCTCCAATGTACATGCACAACCTCAATTGGTATCGGAATACCACTAATTCTATACCCTGCCAACTCACACGCGCAAGGTAATCCATAGGTGGATCTAAGAGTACATCGGCATCTGTCTTTGTTAGTTCCAATATAATCAACTCTATTTAACTCTTCAGCAACGCGCCTCAATGCAGCTCGCGACACTGAAGTACGTAAATATGTGTAAAATGGACTTGAATGGACATGTGCAACTTCATACACACTCTTTTGAAAAGAAGCTCGAATGTTGCTAATTTGTATCTTTAAGTTGTCATTCATGGCCTCCCAACATTTGACCATGTCACCAATACTGTTACCCAACATCTGCTTTAACTTCCAATGAGCAGACTCAACCCTATAATAATACATATTTAAACTAAGTAAGAAAAATACAAAATTCACAAAAAGTATATTTTGGGATCTAAATCAAAACATACCGATTAGTCGTCGTGTTACCCATATGTAGGACTCGATTAATCCATGCGCAAACAAACCTTTGTCTATGTGGTGTCAACCATGTGTCGTTCACGTACTCAAAAAATTTAGGACAATCAACACACTCTTGCTCAAGTTCTTTTAAATGTTGTGCATACTCAACCTCATCACTAGCCCATACAACATCCGTCCATAATTTGCCAATTGACTCCTGCTTATCAGGATCCACTAATAGTTTCCTTTTTGCACCAACATTTTTGTTAATGTGAAACTGACATAGCAAATTATTTGTCCTTGGAAACACAGTCTCAATGGCTTTCATCAAAGCAAGATCTCTATCTGTCATCATAACTTGTGGAAATAAATCTTTCTTCACAAACAATTTTTTAAGCTTATCTAACACCCAACAAAAAGTCTCAGTCTGCTCAGACTCAATATACGCAAATGCGACAGCAAAAGTCAACTCGGTAGATGTCATGCCAACAATTTCAAACAAAGGTTGTCTGTATTTGTTTGTCTTATAAGTGCTATCCATAACTAACACAATAGGAAACATATTCAACAACTTAACTGAATCTGGATGTGCCCAAAATATATCTTTAATAACTTCAAAGTCATCTCTTTTTCTACTCCAATAAACATAACCTGCAGCCTCGATAAGCTTAAACAAATGTTGTATCTCACTTCTAGGACCTCTTATCTCTTTTTCCATCATACTCTTTTGCTTGTATATTTGTGTGATACGAGTGACACAATCTGGATCTCGCTCGTACAAGGAATGCAATATATTTCTGGGTGCAACCTTTCTCTTTGTTAAATCAGCAACATGTTGCTTCTGATCCGCTGTCAACCTACCAACAAATGAGTGACCTTCTAATCTATCGGGTAAATCATGGTTATGAACGCCACATTTTACATCAATCTTCCATCCAGATCCATCTTTTGTCGGAATCGACCTGATCTTAAATGGACATCCACATTTTTTCGTCGCACTTTCTATTCCACTACGAATATCCTTGTATTTCCCACCTTTATTGCAACCAAATATTATTTTGTTCTTTCTTCCTCTCTTGCCTGTTTGTGTATCTGAACGAGTGATGACGACCGTCACTTTATTTCGTAATCCGGTGTCTTTGACCCATCTTATCACCTCTTCTCGTGTATCAAATCTCTCTGTCGTTGTAAATACATCTGATGTATTCACACATATCGGTTCTTTTTCGTATAAAGGTACTGCACCTACAAAATAAAAATATTTTTTTAAAAAATGAATTAAAAAAACTTAAATAATAAAAAAAAAAATCAAACCGGAAGACTTTATGAAAGTCTTCCGGTATTGTACTCTTACAATACCGGAACACTTACATAAAGTCTTCCGGTACACATATTCATTGCTACCGGAAGAGTTAATAAAAGTCTTCCGTACCGGAACACTTTTATTAAGTCTTCCTGTGTACAAACATCACAATACCGGAAGACTTACATAAAGTCTTCCGGTATTTTAATTAACGTACCGGAACTCATCCCCAAAGTCTTCCGGAACGTATATTTTTGGACAAATTTTTACTTTAATCTGACGGTCTGACACAAATGGTAAAAAAATAAAAATAATAATAATATAATAAAATATTTTAAGGTTAAAATGAACATTTTTTAAAAATTGTGGGGTACAGGTATAAGTGGGGGTGTGTGGGGTAAAGTCTTCTCAATTTTATACGGATTTTTATTAGACGGGTCTAAATAGACCGTATGTAGTGACGATTTAGCATTCCTATTAGGGGTGGCAAAACGGGCCCGGTCCGTTGGGCATATGCTCGTTTTACCCGCACATTAGTACGGAGTGGGCCAAGAGTTTAGACCCTCACCCTCTAAAGTGTTTGTCCTGTCTCTTCCCATTTACATCGCGGGCTTTTGCGGGCATGCATTTTTTTCCAGAGGTTTTATTCTTAATCAATTTTTGGAAGAGGATGTAAGTCCCACATTTTAGACTTTAGACAATGTGATAATGAAACAATAACCAAATTAATCCTATGACGTAACCCAGCTCAGCACTCATAATATCAACATTCATTTTCCTTCCGAAAATACCCTCAAGACCACCACACAACTCCACAAAAACCACTTCCCTTCAAATTCTCCTCACCGTTAAGTGTTAACACCCCTTCCATTTATTCCTTCAAATTCAATCAATCAAACAACAACACACACGTTCCTTCCCTCTCCCAACCTCGCCATAACAACCAACCACTAAAACAAAAACCCCATTCCCATTTCCCTCCAATTATTTCCCCCAAGAAAATGAGAGAAATCTTGCACATCCAAGGCGGACAATGCGGTAACCAGATCGGCGCCAAATTCTGGGAAGTAATATGCGACGAGCACGGAATCGATCACACCGGGAAATATAACGGAGATTCCGAGCTCCAACTTGAACGGATTAATGTCTATTACAACGAAGCCAGTGGTGGAAGGTACGTTCCACGCGCCGTCCTCATGGATCTTGAACCCGGTACCATGGATTCCGTCAGATCCGGTCCGTTTGGGCAGATCTTCCGTCCGGATAATTTCGTTTTCGGTCAGTCCGGTGCCGGAAATAATTGGGCGAAAGGTCATTACACCGAAGGTGCCGAGCTTATCGATTCTGTCCTCGACGTGGTTCGCAAGGAAGCAGAGAATTGCGATTGCCTTCAAGGTAATTAATTAATTAATCTGTTTATTTCATTAATTAACTAATTGAATGGTTATGAAATTGTTAATGGTTAATTTTCGATGTTGTTTGTGTAATTGTGTTGCAGGATTTCAAGTGTGTCATTCTTTGGGAGGTGGCACGGGTTCTGGTATGGGAACGCTTTTGATTTCGAAGATTCGAGAAGAATATCCTGATCGGATGATGTTGACGTTTTCGGTGTTTCCTTCGCCGAAGGTGTCTGATACGGTTGTGGAACCGTATAATGCCACACTTTCTGTTCATCAGCTTGTTGAGAATGCGGATGAATGTATGGTGTTGGATAATGAGGCTCTTTATGATATTTGCTTCAGGACTTTGAAGCTTGCTACGCCTACATGTAAATTTCTCAATTTTTTGTTTTAATTTTGAAGTGTTTAATTGGTGCAGATTATTTTTTAAATGTATTAGATGGAATGCAAAATCATTGTTTTATAGTTTAGATAGAAGATTAACTTAATTATTATAGTCTTATTGATTAGAATGTTATGATGATTAATATAAAGCTCGGTAGGATTAGGAATAGATGCAGTAGAGAAAAAGTTGGGGTATCATCTGTTATCTAAATACGGTACAACCCTGCTCTATATGGAGGTTTGATTCTTATATTTAGAGACAAGTTAAGAAAAACTATAGGTAACATTATAGGATTGTTTGATTGATGTAGTTAGCCTCACTTGTCTTAGAATGATTTGGTTATTGATGTTGTAATGTGGCATACTCTGTATAGATGTATTAATATTTTCCATAGAGGTAGACGAAGATCAGAAAAAGTTATAAATCGATTTATTGAGAAGAGATTAGAGTTAAATGATTTATCATTAGGAATGATACATATTGCTGATTTTAATGAGGAAATGTTTGTTAATGTTGTTCCCATTTTTGTCTTGCCTCTGCTTCTGCATATGTTGTTATTATCATGAATCATGATTATCTGTGGCCGTTTTGTTGTTGTTTGCTACAGTTAAATATTTACTATCAATTAGTAATTGACATATTGACATGCTTTTCCATTAAATTTACAATTTTAATTAGGATTAAATACAATTATATTGATGGGGCCGTAGGATGATTTAAGTGGGTTTAGGGTCATTGTTCTTACTCATCGCAGGTGGTTATTGTTGTTGAACTTCTGCAATCAATTTGGTTATCAAGTCACTTTCACTAAATAAAGTGTATTTTACTTTATTTGCCCTTTAGTTGGAAGTTCAGCTATGAATTTCATTTTCTTGATTTTTTTTTTTCAGTTGGTGACCTTAACCATCTCATTTCCGCGACCATGAGTGGAGTTACTTGTTGTCTACGTTTCCCTGGACAGTTGAACTCAGATCTTCGTAAGCTTGCTGTCAATCTTATCCCATTCCCGCGGCTCCATTTCTTCATGGTTGGATTTGCACCCTTGACATCAAGAGGATCTCAGCAGTATCGTGCTTTGACTGTACCTGAATTGACTCAGCAGATGTGGGATGCCAAGAACATGATGTGTGCTGCTGATCCACGCCATGGCCGTTATTTGACCGCATCAGCAATGTTCCGTGGTAAGATGAGCACAAAGGAAGTTGATGAGCAGATGATCAACGTGCAAAACAAGAACTCCTCTTACTTTGTTGAGTGGATACCTAACAATGTCAAGTCCAGCGTGTGTGATATCCCACCTAAGGGCCTTAAGATGGCATCTACATTCATCGGTAATTCAACTTCAATCCAGGAAATGTTCAGGAGAGTTAGTGAGCAGTTCACAGCTATGTTCAGGCGCAAGGCTTTCTTGCATTGGTACACTGGGGAGGGAATGGACGAAATGGAATTCACCGAGGCTGAGAGTAACATGAATGATCTTGTTGCTGAGTATCAGCAATACCAGGATGCAACTGCTGATGAAGAAGAATATGCGGAGGAGGAAGAAGAGGAGATTGGTGCTTAAGGCGGCATTTCTATCATCTGTCAAAATTGTTTCAAATATCAATATATACTTGGCTTTGAGCGAGTGGTATATGTTTAAATTGTGAAGCAGTCAAATTAGATTGACTCGTTAGTGTGTATGTTTGTATTAATTGTCATTGTCAAAACTGGGTTTTATTGACAATGATTTTTTCTTGAGATTTTTGTAATGAGTAATGTTTATATGCATAAAAGTAAAATGATCTGTTTGCTTTTTCAATGTGTTGATTATATATATTGCTTTGGAATGACACAAATGGTTGAATCTTTCTCACAAATTATAACTTGACTTCAAATTATAACCTGACTTCAAATTCAATTACAAATTGTCAAGATTGAAAGTTTTTCTAATTTTGTACAAGGAAATGCATCTCTTACGACTGCCACCAATATACATGCATCCACATATTTAATTAATCGAGAAGTCATTATGGATAAAGTCGGATTAAAATGTGCGAACTAAATTTTTGATATAATTTTGATAGTTAATTTTAAAATTGTCGGTATAAAATTATACCGTTTTCTTTTTCAAAGATTGGTATCTTTGAAACAATACCGGTGATTTTAAGAAATATCATGTGATATCGAAAATTAAAAAAAAAATGAAATTCTCGATAATTTAAATTTTCAATTATTACAATTTTGCCGACAATTTTTTATTGTTGTGATTGTACCGATTGTTTTGTGTGATCCATAATGAATCAAAAGTTGTATAAATAAGGATCATGTGTTGTTAAGAAAAACATCTTATAATGCCTCAGTTTTTGTTTAAGGTAGATAAATGTACTTTAACGGGATGAAACCTCATGTAGAGTTTCGGCTTCCGGAGGGCATTGCATGTCTCATCATCTTGAGATCCAAGTTAAATGATATTTTTTCCAACATCGAGAACCGAAACAAGTGTGTTGTGTGCATGTCTCATCATCTTGAGATCCAAGTTAAATGATATTTTTTCCAACATCGAGAAGCGAAAGAAGTGTGTTGTGAGTAGCTAGTTTTGATGTGCATGGTATTGATAAATGGATGACGATTCTTGATATGAGTTACCCTATTGCTTGTAGATACAATGTCATATATTTCCATTGTCCAACAAACTTAACATCACATTTTCTCCTGTGTAGCTCGATCTACGTATACGAGTATCATAAAATCATTATTTTTGATTTTGTCAATGATAATAATTAGATTAAGGTGAAGTTGAAAGTTGATTGTCCATTGCCTACCGTCACTGACCGTTGGAGATATAACTGTACTGAAGATGCAAGAGAATGAGAAACAGCATATGCAAGACACATAAGACACTGAGAAGACGAAGTTAGGAAGTCATCATAATGTTTTGTATTCTTATATGTAGCACATTTTATATTTATTTATATATTTTATCAAGTTAAAATTAATGCAAAAATAAAAAAATAAAAAATTCAACACCTCACCTTCTAGCAAATTTTTCAAATTTTCTGGAACATTTTGGTACATACCGAATATTTTAAAAATACCGGTATGACAATACTAGAAATTTCAAAAAGCCAATATTTCTTCATAGAAAACATAAAACTTCTAGTATTTCTTTGAAATTATCGGTATTTTTTTCACAATTTTCCAAAATTCCCGAAATAGTTATGAAATTTCCAATATTTACTCATACTTTACGAAAAACCAATAACTTTAGGCAAGGGCATAGCGGTAAAAGACACACATATTATGGGGGTGCTTGTTATAATGTTGGGGTGACAAGTTAAATTCTCATATTTGACGAATTGATATATAAGAAGTCCCATTATTAGAAAACAATAGTTGTGATCAATGTCCTTAATGTGCTCACATATCCTTTTGAAAACCCAAAAATGCATCTAATTTGGAGATACATTTTCAGACGCATCCTATCCACACCTCATCCATTAGTAAGTGAGTCACACTCTCATTTTGTCAAAAATTAGTACAAAGATGCATCTCCGTAACAAAATACGAAAATATACCTTTGAACGAGTTTTTTAAGCTAATACACGCCAATCCTTTCCCCTTTGTCATTTATGGAAAAACATAGCAGATGCTCAAGTTTCTCAAGCTTCTCTAATACCCTCAAGTGCTTTATCAATGCAAGTGTTTTTTTTACTTCATTCAATCGTGATTTTTCAATCACTTCTTAACATCCATTAAGTCAAAATGCTTCAACTCCAACTACACATTATATAAGGTTTTTTTATTTCCGTCTTTTTAAATTTGATTTTCTCTTCATGCATTACAAAATAGGTATATTATGTTGTTTAAGAAACATTGCTATATAGGTACTTAAACTCATTGTTAGGTAGTGTATTGGGCCATGCATTTTGTGCCATTTTTGTTTTCCTTATTTTTTGTTTCCATTTTTGTATTTTTTGTGTTTCAGGAAACTACGAAAATGAACTTCTGTATTTTTTCTGTATTTGATTTTCCATAAATATGGAAGTGCATTTCCGTATTTTGTTTGAAGTGTTTTATTTTGTTGTCTTTCAACTCAGTTAGATTTTTTTCTTTCTGATTTGTCTGTTTTGTCTAGTTTAATCGTATGTAACATGACTAACAACCAAGAACGATTGAGGCACGCTAGATTGTCCCATCATGCATTTGTTCATAGGGAGAGATCTTGACCCTCACGACTACATGTAGGTGTTAGTTCCTTTTATGCAGAAACTTTCACTTTTGGAGTTCAGATGTTTTCGGCTTCGTCTTTCTTGAGTTAAGTGTCACCTGCTACTACCCCAGAAGTCTCACCTGTCCATGTTGATGCATCAACTTCCTCCCCCGTCGTTCTTGAGGAATTTGGACGAGTCCTCCATGACATGTCACTACTGCGTCTATATTCAAACCATGTTGTCAGGCTCATGTGGAACAGAGAGGTAAAATTTTTATGTATTTATTATTGAAATGCATGTGTTATATTATTCTAACTTTTTGATGATGTTGTATTTTTTCAAAGGAACATCTGTGATTCCAGCTGGTCATCAAAGGAAGAACTCCCATCCAACCCATGGTCGACATTGTCGTTGGCCGTCTTACCTGAAAATCAGTTGAAACCTAGTGAATTCGATGATATCAAATCCACCCTTCCACCGCAAGATAAGTGAAATGGCGATGTTAAGGTCAAAGACGTATCACCGACTCAACCCTTTGTCAAAAATAGGATTGCAAGGGATACCCCACAGTTACAAATCCTAAATATCTTAACGGGGAGAAGCCTCTACATGCATATATATCCTTGACAAAAGCCTAATGCCCGACTACAAACACTAAAACTTCCTAACCAACATCCTACAAGGATCTAACTATGTTCTTCTATGCTAAACCCAATGTTCATCTAAATATTCATACATTCTTCATGATCTTCATAGGAATTTCCATAAAATTCCAGAAATTCATGAAGATCATGAATGTTCATCTAAATCTGCAGAAATTCAAGGGAAGAAAATGAAAATCATACCTTGATCCATGGTAGAAGATGAATATAATTGATGCTAACGATTGAAGGTGAAATAAGGTGCGGGAGCGACGAAATATCCAGTGAGGGCAGAGATGCAGAGCAAAGATTTCGGTGAGGGGTGGAATTCAAATGAAATATTCAAATGATCCCAGGTCATCCTTTTATAAGAGACCTTGCTCGCATGGGGAAGTGTAATGGGAAAACCCATCATTACCTTGGCCTAGATTCCCTATGCATCATTAAAACAATTAATGCACCGTCACACGTGTCACAAAAGTAGGAAACTTTTTGCCTTCTCAAGACAAGTTTCACTTTTTGAGTGTCTTTAAGACTTCTTTAGACACCATCTGCCCGACACCTAAAATAATCCTGAAAATGGTCACCTCATCGCATACGTTTCCCCGAAAAACATTTGTTGAGAATCGTGTCGACCACCTCCCCCCTAAAAAACATGCTAACTTAAGTCATTGCCCTTGGACAAGCACAATGACATAAGGGGCTCTTGTTTTGGACTGGACTAACAGGTGCCCTACAACTAATTGAGGCCCAATCCCGTCCAGCCTTGGGCAATCGATCAACAAGCAATCAGAGACCTTGAGACTAGATAGAAATATAATTGTTGTGAAGATATTAGTTGGGGATCTCCCCCTCATGCGCTTGACAGGTACCACACGACCAATTATCCTCCGAAACTCGCGGAGGCAGTTGGACTCAGTAACGAACCACACAATCGCTTATTCCGGCCATATGCCCTTATAAATACCCTCTCCCTTTGGAGGGTTAGTTATTCAATTCTAATCACTCTCATACTTTCCTAACACTTTAGCTTGCTTTCATATCGAAACCTACTTGAGCGTCGGAGTACCTTGCAGGTACACCACCCATTCTCCTACAACTGTTGTTGCTGCCCCAACTGAAGGCCACAAGGACCTGTCCGAATCACATTTGTACACGAGGGTTGCGTTTATATATTGAAATGTGTTTTATATTTTTAAAAATTTTAAAAAATAATACAATACATTTACATATACAATCATATTGTTTTTTATTTAAATATCGAACACATTTTAAAATATAAACGCAACCCTTCAAACCTTTCCCATCCAAATTCCTCCAAAATATAACTTCCAAATATACTTAAGTGCGTGTGAGTTTTCTTAGCATTTTAAGAGTTACTCTCTTACTTTCACAACACTCTGGTCACTCAAACAGACACAACCAAGTGATATTTCACACTTCGTATCTTTTACAACTCAGAGGCTTTCAAGTTCCTTTGCCATATCCACTAATCATATAAACACTTTAATGGAACCTTCAGTCTCCTACTTGATGGAGCTTAATACGTCTTAGTGTTAATCACCATCATCAAAGAGTTGAAAAGTTATTATCATCGTCTTCAACGATCATTGGTTTTTTCATCATCAAAACAACTTAGGAAGGTTGTCATTATGATTATCAGCTTCATACCTGTAAGCAGATAGATCCATAAATATTACATGATAATTTGGGCTTTTGCATGGATGGTTGAAAGTACTTAACCAAAGCGACCTAGTCGCTGTTTACTGGTCTAAGTGTTCATGGGTTAATATTTTACTCCGAACTCTATGTTGTGTGGGTGTTTTTATTTGATTGTTTCTCAAAAATAGAACTCAAATTATCTTTTAACTATTGTCACCTCCACTCACCAAGTCAAAACAATTAATGGTTTAATTGTTTTAGACGTTTGTCCTCCATTGCCGAGACTGACCGCCATTGCCTTTAAGAGCATGTTGAGGTAGGAAACATTAATTTCTTATATTCCATATTTTTCCTTTCTAATTAGAATATCTTCCTTACTTTGATGTAGGGCATGTGTATTTGTCGAGAATCAGATAAGTTAGTGCATATTATCATAGGTTTGCCATGGACGTTGTGGTATTTCATATTTAAATGGATCCATGAAGCCACGGTGTTCGCAGTAGATTTTGACGAACAATTTCTAATTTTCCAATGTTACTGAATTTGGATAACTTGCAGGACCAACCAAACAAGTCCTAGGACACATGTGCTAAGATTTGAATGTATTTTATAAACTCTTAAGACAAACGTTTTTTACTCTTCTATATAGTTTCTTGAATCCTTTTTATTAAGAATGGTTTGTAATTATATGGTTAAGTTAACGTCCTTAATCTTAATAAGATAAACAAAAAGCTTAAAAGTGTTTATGAGAATAAATGCTGAAATGTAAATTGAATGGTAAACATAGTAAGAAATAAATAAATTGTAAGACTTTCATAAACTGAAATAAAATATGGTGTTTACACATACATTTCCAAACAAATCTCTTTTTCTCTTTCACACGAGTATTCAGAGTATTTTCACTGGAACTTTCTGTATAAGTTTTCACACACTAAAACTTAACAAATGCTACCCTATTTATACAAAAATAAAATAACTGCTAACTAACGGAAAAATTCTAAACACTTGACACTTGGCTTTCTGCATGTTCCTAAAACCTCCACGTATTCATTTTCCAAACAAAACCAAGGTTCAAATTTGAACTTCTCCTTAAGGCTGAAACAACACACCCTTTCACCATGTCGAAACAACAAGATATCATCTCCTTTGTCGAACTGTCGAATATCCCAATATTACTTGCCGAATTGTCGAATGCTTTGACTTCATTTCCTTCTTTTGCAGATCTCATCGAAAGTATCATTTCACCACTAATCCTTCGCCACAATTCATATAAAATTCCAACTAGTAAGAACATATTCATTATAGATAACCCATTCTGGCTTGTAATCCAAACAATTTGATGGATACAAGTTGTCATGTCCTGAAATATCCTGCTAGCATTGCATTTCTAATGTTGACGTGATAGTCACAACTGTCGAAATCAGTACCACATAATTTCAAGTTAAAACAAACCATGATACACACTAGCTGTTGTCGAACATTATCAGCTGATTTTAGTACTCTATTATTGACAAAGTTTGTTGTAGCACTAAAATACATCCTCATTGTATTACTCGTAGGCATAACATACATTTAAAAATGTGAGATGATCTTCAAAAACCCTGGTGTCGAAAATACATGCATACACACGGGGTCAAGCGTTGGAGAGAACGATCTTTCTAAAATGCATTTGTAACCACTCTTACATGGGAATACCAAGAATTGTAGTTCTATTTTCTGCGTGTCTCTCCATTCTCAATAATTAACCATCAACTCTATATATCCCCATGTGAGAGACACTGTTTCATTTAATGCTTACAAGTCATATCCTGCATAAAGATCTCTCTCTCTCTCTCTCTCTCTCTCATCCCAAGCTTCTCAAAGAGTTTTACGTGCATGATACCACACGAGCTTCCCCCATTTAATGATGATTTGTGACACATCAAAGTTATCCATAGTCATTGTTATCACTAAAGGAAAACTTTCATTTTGAATACTATCCATTTTTTTGCTATCCCTAAATACAAGGATGGGTCTTTCGGGTTTTTCCCCGGGGACCATTCCTCCTTCTTTACTAACTACCATAAGCTTGAAAATCCTTCTTTTGATTGTTATTATTTACGAGTTCTTTTGTTGAAGGATGTTTTCTGCGATGGACGCTATATATTGATGCCTTCCACTCAGATCTTCTTCTCATTCATCACTGTCATCCTTATTTCTTGGCGAGGCCTTCACTTATTCCTTGACGATTCATCTCACTTGTATTCTTTCTTTCTTCCATGATCATCTTTCCAACCGTACTCTTGGGTATATCGAGTTAACCTTACCTTTTTAAGATCCTTGGTTGTGTCTTTTCCAGTGCACACATTCATCCATATTGTGTCTATCGCTCTTATGGAAACAACATAACCTTATCTCATCGGTCCTTGTCGATTCCTTTACTGAGTAAAATTTTCTTATCCCGAATATCTTTAAGTGGGTGTTAGCATACCCCTGCAAGATATTTTCCCTTGATGTGTTCAAGGGAGTGTAAGATGAGAATTTTTCCCGCGAACCTAAGTCTCCTTCCTCCCGATGACAATTATGGATCTTCTTTGTCATTCATTTATTCTTCAAGTTCCCTAATCCCTGAACATTTTATATTTCTTCAACCAGGATTTTCTCTTTATAGCTAATGTACTGTTGGGCATAGTCAAAAGGTCTTTCATGCTCCTTTCCCCTTCTAGTCCTAACTTTTCGCAAAACATACAATTTTCCCCAACCATTGCTTGAATATACAACACTTAAGGCCATCATTATTTCCTCCTACCTATACAACTACTTTGGTGAATCATTTTATGTGTTCTTGTATGGTTTCCTTTTTCTTTTGTTGAATTCCGTTGATGACGACTATTATTGTGGGTTTTCGTTTCTAGTTGGTGAATGGTGCGATTAAAGAATCATATAGCTCTTTCTAAGAGGTTATAAAATCACTAGGCATGGTCTTACACCTCATCATGGTTTCTCATTTGAGGTTCAGAATAAATAGTTTACACTTAATGCATCCTTAGCATGGTGAAAGTCAAACATAGTATCCACATGTTCGATGTGCTTGTTTGGATCTATAATCCCATGGTAGTTATCTAGCTTTAGAGGTTTTATAAGGGACATAGGGATCCAATTATTGAGGATACGTCTAGAGAGTGGATCCCTTATTTGGTCAAGAATTGGTATCTCATCATCATATTTATCTTCCCTTTGGGAATGACATAGAAGAAATTGGTGAGGATGACGTGCTCCAGAGGAAGTATGGCTACCACTTCTTACCCTAAAATCCCGTAAAGGAGATCGATGTGATATAAAAGATGTTTTGTTGACATAGGATCTACCATGCATGGAGAGGCATTATCGAGGATGATCAATCGTGACAAGGCTCCACAATTTCCCTACGACACTGCTTTGCATAACGAGTGGTATTTAGGAGGAACCTATTTCAAATTATCTTCAATCTTGAGGAGTATTTCGGCCAATAAATGTTAGTTTGTTGATGTAACAAGTTGTAAATACTTTTGAGCAGTTCGTTCACTCCTTGCATGCCAAGACTAACTCGAAGTTGCTAGAGGCTTTAAAACATCTCTTGACCATGTATTAATGGTTATGGGGGTGTGACCTTGTAGAAAGTCATAATGACTTAGAATGTGATGGGGCTGATAGTCGGACAAAAATTATTCTAAGGAGTTAGAATAGAAGGAGAAGTTAATTACTATGAAGAGACAATGGTTTTCATGGTAGTTCGAGGGAATCAATATTTGAATCTCACATCGGCACCATTGTTCCGTGGTACCAGAGATTGAAGTGATACCAGAGATGTTCTGGTGACTTAGTAGTTGCTCTGCATATAGAGGCAATATCGATAAGGATAATTTGTGATAAGGTCTCGCAATTTTCATTTTGCGTGCGACACCACTTTGCATAGCGAGTGGTATTTAGGATAGATTCTTTTTAATCTTAAGGAGCTTTTCGACCAAGAATTGTGAGTTTTGTTGAGGTATCAAGTTATAGACGTTTTTGACTAGTTCATTCTCTCCTTTTTATGCCTAGATTAGCTCAAATATGTTGGAGCTTTGGAGTGTCTCTTGTCCAGGGATCAATGGTTATGGTGGGGGTTGTTTGGAGGTTTGAACTTTTAGCAAGTCGGAAGTACGTGGAATGCATTCAGGCTGATATTCGAAGCAACTAAATTTTAAGGAGTTAGAACAGAAGGAGAATTTACTAGGGTTGAATCGACTTCTGTTGTTAGAGGAGGTGAAATTTCTCTCGCAAGATTAAGATGATTAGCCATGCAACATTGGTGGAAATGGTACGTCGGATGACTAGTTGAGTGGACTTAGAAGTTTTCTTGATTTGTGTAAAATCGAATGAACGCTATAGTAGAAAGAAGATTGGTCGAAGAAGAAAAGTGGTGAAGAGACAATGCTTTTCACGAGAATTCGAGGGAATCAATAGTCAGTTCTCAAATACGACACTCTTGTCCTGTGGTAGAACATAAAAAGGAGGTAATGGGAGAATGGACTCTTTCGGTGCTATGACAAAAACTTTAGATTTGACAGATCGGGGAGGACTTGCATGGTTATCACTCCATTGCCCAAATCTGTAAAATTAGAGAGACATAATTGAGAGTGAGAGTGAGATAATATCTATAAATGGTGCATGGTGTAATACCCTAAATTTTTCCCTATTAATTTATTGTCAACCTCAAGTGGTTTATGCTTCTTAATTTTGCATGATTGTCCAAGCATCACATCGCATTCAGAATAATAAAAAATAAATAATATGAAATAAATCATGATCATTTGCATGTGCATGAGGCGTGTGATCGAGCAAGACTTGTCAATCTTTGGAGCTCAAGAGAAGAAAAATAATACTACAAAAATATCCAAGGCATTCCCAAGTTAACCCATGGAAAAGAAAGAAAAATCACATTTTTCTTCCGTTAACCGGTTAACGTCTGAGGTTAACCGGTTAACGAGGGCGAAAATTGGATAAAAACTTCAAAAAGTGGTTGCTTCCCACATTTCCCTCCACTTTTTCTCTTCCTTTTTTCCACCCTTTTTACACTTCACCTACACTCCATTTCACCTTGGATTTTTCTACCATATTCTAGATTTTTCCACACTCATCCAAGGAATATTTTCAAGGCTCCAACTAACTTTAACTAACTCCAAGCCTAAATCCAAACCTAACCTAATTCCTAAGCAAGCTCCACGCCCAAGCCTAAGTCCATACATACCCTCTATATAAACTTCAAATCACTCCAAAGCAAAGGGTTGAACTTCATTTTCATCATTTCACTTTCCAAATTTCAATTTGTTCTCTCAATTCTCCTCCATTTCCAAATTCACCAAAGCTTCATCCAAAAGCTCTTCAAGTTTTATATTGAAACTTGAAGAACTTGAAGCATAACCTCCATCCAAAACTTGATTCTTGGCTTATTTGGAGAAGTTGCTACTATTTGTGGATTGGTTTTGGCTTATTGGAAGCGATTGTGCAAGCGTTCATCAAGAAACATCATCAACCACGTTTATTTTGCGCGTCTGCGGATCTTCGGTTTTCTTCTTCACTTGGGTTTCGATCTACACCGCAACAAACACCAAAGCAATCCTCCACTTTGTAGGTTGGTAATTCGAAACCGCTTCGCATTTTATTTATTCTCTTCATCTCGCCGTATGACATTCTTCGATTGATTATCATTTGATTGTGTTTTGGTCATTTTATGTTTTGATTGCGTTTTGATTATTTTGATTGCTAGAAGCTAGGTTTGTAGATTGTTCTTGATGTTAATATGTGTTAGGAAGCCATGTTTGAGTAGAAAATTCGTGCTAGCATGTTCATGTATGTATTAGGAGTTGTTAGAAGTAAGTTTGTGGTTAAAAGTGCTTATTTCTTGACTTTTTTCAGCATTTTGTTCAGTGTTAACCGGTTAACCCCAGGGGTTAACCGGGTGTTTTTTTTCAAATTAATGGGTTATGTTTTAAGGCCGTTAACCGGTTAACCTCCCGCGTTAACCGGTTAACGTTGTGCAGGTTTGTGAAATTTGTTTGTTTCATGACTTGTTTATGTTTCCTTGTGCCTTTAATCTTCATGTATGATTAGGTAACGATTTTAGGGAATTTTTAGGACTATTTTAGGTGTTCGATTCCATTGTTTCGAGTTGTTTCGACATGTTTTCGTTACTTTTTTCATGTTTTGTGCTTAAATGTGAAAGTGTGCCTAAAATGATTTGTGGATATTGTTGCTATGTTCAAGCTCAATGATTAACATACCAATATTTGTTTCAAATTCAATTGTTCTTCATGTTTGATATCCATGCATGTTTGATCAATTAAGTGATTAAATGTTATGTTGCGTTTTGCTTAAAAATGAATAATCACATGTTCATGCTCTTACATTTTGTTTGATTGATCACACTTTAATGTTGATACCAATTCTGAGTTTTGTGTCCATTACATGTTTAATTGTTGATGCTTAGGTGATGCATGTTCACACTTTGTTGCTTAAGTGCTTATTTGCTCAAAACTTAAAAATGCATGCTTGTTGCTTTTGTTGTTTTTGTGCTTCCTTTAATAAATAAATCAAGTAAATGTTCACATGTTCATAACCATGTTTAAGCTTTTCTTGTGATGCTTTTTTATCATGCTACATGATGTTTGTGTGTTAATTGCCACTCATTTGGTGCATAATTGAAAAATAATCAAATCTGCCTTGTGTTTCCATAGCTGTATTTTCTTGCAGTAGCTGTAAAATGTATGTTGTTTGCGCCGTGTTCACACTTTTTAAACCTATTTTGCATGCTGATTGTTAGCTGTAATAAGTTATTATGTGTTAGGCATTCCTTTTGGCAGCTGTTTGTACTATAGGAGCTGTAGTAGCTGCTGGATTTTTGCTTAGCATAATTTTCAGCACCTTTAGACTTAAGATTAAGTCTAGTTTAGGTCTTAGATGTATTAGGATTTGTTTGGTACTTGGTTTGCCTTATTATTGTGACAATTTGCAATACTAACCTTTGTTTTATAGGGAGGTTTTGGTAAGTTCTTTACAACTTATTCTTTTTACTTCTTTATGCATCTAATTTGCATTTGGCCTTACCTTTCATACTTGTGTTTGTTAGGTTTTCTCCTTTGTTAGAATCAACTTAGCTTCCTTAGGAAGTAAGTTGTATTCTAATTTATCTTTTTCCTTTTCCTTTTCTCTTTAGGATTAGAAAAACCACACTAACCATTAGGACCTCCATGGAATAAACAATTTAGGATTACGTCTTAGTCCCCTAGTTTTTTTGTCCTTTTGCTACTTAAGTCATTCTTTCTCGCCTCATAAAGAAAACTCAAAAACACTTAATAAAGGTCGAATTTTCTTTTACGCCATGAGACTTAGTTGCGGAATACTTATACACGTTCTGTTTCAAGGTGAGGTGTAAGTCATTTACCACGATGAATAAATCTTAGTATGAGAATGTTCACAAACAATAAGCAGAAAACACTTCTTCAAAAGACAAAACAACAAACAACACTCGTCTTTTCCTGCAGGAATTCTTTTCTCACCTCACTCACTCTCAACACGAACTTGCGACGACTTGTCTCATTTGCAAGACGGTAACACACTTGTACCAGACGAGCCTGCAACACCTGAGCATATACATACACAATTCCAGCTCATAAAAAACACAAATAAATAGTTCCCGCCTTAGTTAGGTGAACTACGTCGACTCTGATCCTCATTTTCCCGATGAGGTACGTAGGCAGTGGGGTAGGGTCCATTCGAGCACACTCTTTATTTTCCCTACATTTTTCCGGTACCTTTTCGTTCTCTTTTTTTTCAGTTCTCACACTTATTCCAGTTCCAGTAGCGGTTTTTATTCAGCAGCATCTTATTTCTCACCCTTTGAAACAAACTAACAAGCGTGGATCCTGTCGGGTACGACGTACGGTCTGAGGTGCTAAAACCTTCCCAGTTCGTAACCGACTCCCGAACCCAGTTCTTTGGTTCGCATGACCTCGTCCTTTCCTTATTCCTTAGGTTTGTGCAACAATATATATGAGAAATGCTAAAGCTACACTAAAATTTGACACTACATCGTATATATGTACCATTCAATTCACTTTTTTCTTTATTTTATTATTTTGTGTGTATTGCTTTTTGAACCACAGTGAAAATATAGTTCAAGACTACGGTGTATAACTTATACGGTGTTAAAATTTGGTGTAACAATAGCACATCTCATAAAATATATCTTACTTTTAACCCTACTTTTTATCTTTTCCCAACTACAATTGTTTAATATACTTTTCTGATATATCTTGCGTAGAAAATTCCACATCCATTGCATAGCATTTAATTTTCATAAAAAAGAAATAGCTATTTTGCTAGTGTTCCCCTTGCTTGCCATGGATGCTAACATTAACTCCATTACAAAAAATAAACCATTGTCATCATTACTCTTATTTTATTGTTCACTCATTTAATTTTTTCGAATGTTATGTTATTGACAAATGGAAGTGTTGGTGTTCAGCTAAATTAATCAATGAAGATTCTTTAGCAAAAGACAACAACCGAATGGCAGCACATCACATTAAGTTATTAATTTTATTACCACTTCAAAAGATGACCATTTCAAATTACACGTACAAATTCAATATAAATAGTCTTTAATACTATGATAGTATTCATCCACCAATATCACACAATTGATACTACAAAATACTGTCTCAAAAACCTACCAAAGCTTTCAAGTTTCAAAAGTTCTTAACAAATGGCTATTAATCTTTCACTCTTGCTACCTGTTTTACTTTTAGCTCTTTCACTTTCAGTTGTCTTTGCTGCAGACCCAAGTACTCTACTAGATTTTTGTGTCACAACTCCAATAAGCCAAGGTACTTCTGTATGCAAGGATCCTAAACATGTTGATGCAACTGACTTCTTCTTTAGTGGTCTTCACATAGCAGGAAACACCACAAACCTTGTTGGGTCTAAAGTGACTCCAGTCTTTGCATCTCAGCTACCAGGATTGAACACACTCGGAATCTCTTTGGCTCGAATCGATATAGTCCCGTGGGGAGTTAACCCTCCTCACTTACATCCTCGTGCTACCGAAATATTGACCGTTCTTCAAGGTACATTAGAAGTTGGATTCATCACTTCCAATCCGGAAAATCGTCACTTTACAAAAGTTCTACAAAAGGGAGATGTGTTTGTGTTTCCTATAGGACTCATTCATTATCAAAGAAATATTGGATATGATAATGTTGTTGCCATTGCAGCTCTTAGTAGTCAAAATCCAGGAGCTATTACTATTAGCAATGCAGTGTTTGGGGCTACACCTCAGATATCTAGTGAAGTGCTCAAGAAAGCTTTTCAATTGGACAGGACTGTCATCAATTATTTGCAGTTAAAGTTTTAGAATCATAAGAGAAAATTCAATTATTTGCTTAATCTAGTTTTACACTTTGCTCATGTGTGTTTATTGATTTGTGGTGTGTATTTGATATTTTTTTAATTGAATTATTTGTTGGTCTTCTTTTTTCCTATGGTATTATTATTGTTGATTTTTTTTATAAGTATACTAAATTGTCAACAAAAAATATATTCAATTCTCTTTACAACATTATTCAATTAACTTTATCCCAATACTTTTTATATATTTTCTATAAACAAAAGGCTTGCATTAAAGTGAGCACAAGAAGAAATAGGATAGTAGCAACTACCTTAAAACTTGGATTTGGATTTGACATTCAAACAGCTTTGATTCCCTGCAAATATTCACTTGCAATATTATATGACAAACTAAAGGAAAGGAAAATATGTTCATTTCTTATTTTTTTTGGTTTGACTTTTGTCTAATATCCATCACCATCATATCTTCACATGATTTCTTAATACTTTTTATCATTTCTTTGATGTTTGATGTTGAGAAGTGTTCAAATAAAATTATGGCATATATTTTCCTTCACATGCATCATATTAAGATAATATCTTACATTAAGATCAGACCAATATAGAAGATTAAAGAACATCTACATCTTTTTTCAAATATTTTTCTCTACGAACCCTTTTTGTTTCTTTTCAAAGGCAACAATAATTTCGCAACACCAAAAATAGTTTTTCGCAGTGCAACAAAGACAACGCTTTTAGGAAAAACTACTTTTGCCGCTCTTATATGTTTTAAAAAAAATTGCTCACAAAAAGTATTTTTAAAAGGTAACCTAAGAAAACGCTTTTAGAAAGCACTGCTACAGACCTTAAAAAAGACCTACCTTAGAAAATGCTTTCTAGAAAGCGCTGCTAAAGGTTCCACCTTAGAAAGCGCTTTCTAAAAGCCCTTTTATAGGTAGACCTTAAGAAAGCGCTTTAGAAAAAACGCTCTCTAAGGTCAGTTATTAACTTAAATATATTAAACTTTCAGAATCACAAAATGGCAAAAGGGGATCAAACTCACGTCCTTGAAGTAGGGAAAGACATTGTACATTAGAATTATTTAAACTAAATTATTTTAACATTAGAATTTTGTTAGTATTTATTTACTAATACATTAGAATTTATTTTTCAATTTAATTTAATTCTAATAATTTCTAATAATAATTTATTTGAATATTTTTGCTACAGTATTTTATTTTTTTATTTTTGTGGTAAGAAAGCAAATAATATAGAAATAAATATTAAACATATAATATATACATTTTAAAAGTAAAGCATAATAGAAAAAATGATTTGGTTTAGCGGTAAGGAAGCAAATAATATAAAAAAATATTAAAAAATAAAAAGAATTTTTTTTAAATATTTAAAATTAATCAAATAATAATATTTTTTTGTTATTTTTTTGAAAATAATATTTTGAATGTATGAATGAATTATGTGCAAAAAATTATTCAAAAATGATTTATTTTTAAGTGTTTAAATAATTAATTGAAAAATAATATAAAAATATATTAAAAATAATAATATTATTTTCAGATACCCCTTATATATTTATGTTTGTATTTAAATTAATGGATGTATCAACATCCCATTGGTTAATGCGCTTGTACAATGTCTTTATCTAAACAAGTGTTTTATGTCACTGATCCGACAAGTACAAAATGGTCTATAATGGTTTTATCTTACAAAGTAATTGATGAAAACATTGGAGATCAAAGTGATATTGATGTTGATATTGAATCATTTACTAGAAATGATCAAGATGAAAAATATTATAGCGAATGCATCATATACTAGAAATGATCATAATAAGGGTATTTGGATCAATCAAACCGTCTGTGTTGTTAAGATACGGGTAGAACATATTCCAACAAAGAAAAGAAAGAGGCGTGCCTAAGAAATGTACTAGTTACAAATAGATTATGCATTTTTATATTTGTCATGTTATATCATTCAATGGATTATAGATTATGGATTTTTATAATTTGATATTTAATTTTTGTTTTTTTTCTTCTTTCTTACAGGACTAATGGCTAGTAATGAGGAAGACACCACACACACACACACACACATACACAAGACATATGATACAAATGAAGCTTAGAATGAAGCTTCGAAGGTAGAAAGTGAAATAAAACATGAAATAACAATTATGAAGTCAATCATTCGTGCTAGAGACAAATGGGTGAACTTTGATGTACATTGGAGTGAGGAGTACAAACTAATTGAGCCTAACAGTTCAATGTTGTCTTCATACATTGATTCACTTGTCTGATAACACATTCTGATTACCAGTGATAATTGGAGGAGTCCATTGTTGAAAGCTGGTAATGATAAGATATGGACTGAGATATAGGTACTTACCAAACATGATTGATGTGTTATTAATATTTTTTTACTTATACTAACACACTTCATGTTTATATGTTTATGTTTTTTTTGTAAAGGTCCTTTAATATTGATGAAAGTTGGCGGAAGTATTGTCTCAAATTGGCCGGAAAGAGACATAGAGGGTTTCGAGCCTTATTATCAAACAAATATCTGAGGGATGAGAATTTTTTTTGTTGAAGCAGAACTTATACATTTGTAAGCAAATTTGATTACACCGGAAAAACGTGGCACTTTAGTAGCCAAACGGAAAACCAAAAAATTCAATGTAATGTTATCTTTTTATGTCTATTAATTGTATTATATACTTGTTGCATTAGTTTGTTCTGATAAGACTTAAACTTGTTTATCCAGGATTTGAGTGCTATTAATCGCCAAAGAGCATTAAAACCTGCATATCCATACAGAAAAGGGCATTTGGGATATGCACGTTTACAACAACAAATGGTAACTATATATAAATGATATGATCTTATTAATTATCTCAATATGTTATAATTGACGATCTTATTATTTGTCTCAATGTGTAGTTATAAGAGGAGAAAAGTGAAGAAACATCTCTTCCGAAACATGTTTTGTGGAAGACTGCTCGTGTGGGCAAGGATAGAGTTGTTAATGAAGATATTCATCATGTTTATGACGAATGTGTAAGTATATCATTATGTATTTAAGTTAATCGAAATTTTATTAAAATATAATTAATTTTTAATTCCCACTAATAATTTTCGATTTGTCAATGAATTTTAGGAGACTCTATCTAAATCCTTAACCTTTGGTGAGGAGGATTTCAAGAGCATTCTTAGTCGAGTACTATATGTTCGTGAGTATTCCGGTCGGGTGAAGGGTAAAGGATTTGGTGTGACTCAATATTTCTTGTATAAGCAACCAAAAAGGAAAAATCTCAGCAACCAAGAAGTCATGCAATCATTGGAGGGACTAAAAGCGCAAGTCCGTGAATTGCAAAAGGATAAAGAGATATATGAAGAGGAAAAACGCGGTTCCGAGTTGAAAGATACTAGTGACAAAGCTAGTATCAATTGTGAAAATAAAATTCCTGAAGTAATTAGCACATATTTATTTTAATTAAATTAACACATTTATTTTAATTTACCTTTATACATATTAACAATTATGCATTCACTATTACTTCAGGGAATTTCATTGTCGACTGTATTTGTCGTTACCGACTTATCACATGGTTGGCAAGGGAAAAATGCATAACAGAATGGGAGAGTTACTTCACCATAATCCGCTCCCTCATGGAGATCTGAAAGTGTCGGTTGATATCGTTTTAGATACGGATGTGGTACTATCTATGCCTGACTCGGTTTCAGAGGTTATATTGTTGCAAGATGCAATAGGTTCGTATGTTTCATGGCCGTTAGACCTCATTTCCACAGATGATGAGGTATGTCGAAAACCATTACGAATCTCGTAGTATTCAAATGTCAATTCTGAACCATTATGAAAATCATTCTGAACCATTACATTTTTTTACATGGTAATGTTAGACTCCTATAAAACCCGCATCTAAGGATAAAGGGATTTTGCCGGAAAAAAATTATGTTGCATCACAAAGTGAGGTACATTTAAAGTGTTATTCTATGATCAAAATTCAAAAGTTTCATGATTTTCTACTTTACCTAACTTATATGATTGTTAGTTCATGCTCAAGCTTCACAACAGGTCATCAGCAAGAAAAAGTTTCCTGCAAGGACCGTGCAGGCAAAAAGAGCTCTTGGACATCGCTATCGATTGTGTCTTGAGACACTTGTGGCAACATCAAATGTGATACAAGGTTCTATTCGTGAAATAGACATGGAAGATGGTGTTTTGGGTTTTCCTCATTCCGAGATAATCAGAAGAGAGGACATGGAGCAGATTTTCAAGCATCTTGAATTAAGCATCGATGTTATGCATGCATACATCTAGTACTCCGATCAATCTATTATTTATTTAGTTGAACAATTTATTTACACATTTAAATGAAAATAATCTAATGTTTATTATGTTTTTATGTAAGGTTCTTGTATGAAAAAATTATGCGCGAGACGCAATTGTCAAACAGATTCCGTTTCTTTTCTTCCACCCATGTCAATGCAACGAAAATTGGTTTGAATTCAGTTTCAGTAAGAGACTACTTAATTGAGATATTTACGGAGGCCAATACATAAACTTTGTTTTTTTTACCGTATAATACTGGACACAAGTAATATTTTCATTCTAATTTCACTATAATCTTTGTATCTTTTGCATAGAAATTATTCATCTAAACTTTTGTTATATTTTTAGTGGACACTGGTTGTTGTTGCCATTAACCCTACAAAAGAAGTGATCTATTATATGAATTCATTGGAGCATGATTGGTCAACATATCCGAGTATGAAGGAAGTGGTTCATACGTAAGTGAGACTGTTCAAAATATTCATGTGTATTTGTATATTTAATTATTTATGTGATATTGTTCTAAATTTACGTTTTTCTTTTATAGAGCTATAATAGTATACCAAGCACAAAGAGATGCTCGAGTAGCACGGGCTAAAGCAAACATTATTCCATGGGTCCAAATGGAGGTATATTAATTTTCATAATGTTGCTTATTAGTGATGCTACTTGATAACACAAAACAATTATATATTAATTTTTATTTGTTTGTCTACGTGTAGTGTCATCAACAGAAAAATGACATAGACTGTGGGTGTTACGTTTTGAGGTTTATGAGAGAAATCCTTCAAATGGATCGATTAGAGATTCCTATTCAGGTATGCATGGATTTATAACTTAGGATTTATTTTAATATTTATCGGATATGTAATAATTTATTATTTTAAACTAACTAATTCATATTTTGTTTTGTTATGTAGTACTTTGATGAATACACGTGTTCTCATTACACACCCTCAAAATTGCAAGAAATTACGGAGGAATTGTGCGAATATCTTATTGAAAAAAAAATAGTTTAAGGTATAGGATTATGGGATTATGTGAATGTTATTGACTTGTGGTTTATGTAAATGACTTGAATTGTATAGTTTTGGATTGAAATGGTATTAGTGGTATTAGTGAAATGATATTAGTTTTGAGATGTAAATGACTTGAATTGTATAGTTTTGGATTTAAATGGTATTTGTGGTTTATGTGATTTATGAGATTAGTGGAAATGGTTAATGAATCATACTAGAAATTGTTATTGGAAATGTGAATTATACAAGTTTATTGAAATGACTTGAATTATACAGGTTTCTGCATAAAAAAATGGTTAAAATGAGATTTTTTAAAAAAATTCATTATGATTATACGTATAGAAAAGACAACGTTTTTTAGAAAAAGCGTTGCCTATAGTCCATAAAAGAAAGCGCTTATTCTAAAAAACGCTCTCTAAAGGTATAGAAAAAAATTCATTAAAATATAGTTATACATTAGAGAGCGCTTTCAAAACAGTTGTCTAAAGAGGGACAAAAGAAAACACTTTTTATCTCTCTCAAAAAGCACTCTCTAAAGGTATATAAAAAAATTCATTAAAATTATATACGTATACATTAGATAGCATTTTTAAAAGAATTGTCTAAATAAATACCCACTTTAGAGAGCGTTTTTTAAGAAAAAAATGATGCTAAAGACCTACTTTAGAAAACGCTTTTAAAGGTAAAGCGCTTTCTAAAGTATGTTTTTAACAACGCTTTCTTCCTTAAAAAAACATTGTCTTTACCTACGACAACGTCACCTTAGATAGCACTTTTAAGCGTTGTTAAAGGTAAAAAAGAGCTCTCGTATCCCTTGTTTGGCATAATGTTTGTTGTTTTCTTTTATAAATTTCATTTTCAGTTAATGGCTTTAGAGCGATATCAAACTCCTGCTTCCCATTAAAAGCCTTCCACAATCTATGGTATGGATGATTCGGTCTTAAAAAATTGTGATGCCCAAGATAAACAGTCTTTTTTTTCATTTTGTAATTGGTGGTGGTGTGTACCAAATTCACATATAGGACACACTTTATGTCCCTTAACGTTGTACCTAGACAAATTACCATATGCAGGAAAGTCATTGATTATGCAAAACAACATGGTAGGCAAATTAAATGTATCACATGTATACACATTATCAACATCAACACATTCCTTCCACAAAAGTCTTAAATCTTCAATCAATAACGTTGAATAAATTGTATGTCGTTTCCTGGTTGTTTTGGACCTGAAATCATCATTGATAACATCATATATATATGTGTTTCATGCATAACCATGGAAATAGGTTGTAAATTATGAGAAGAACAACCATAACGTACGATTAGTACTCCAATTACCAAAAGGGTTCATTCCTTTGGTGGAAAGTCCAAACCTAAGGTTCTTCTGTTCAAGGGAAAAATTCTGAAACATGGAATAATATTTGTTCCATTGCAATGAATCAACTACATGGAATTTTTTTTTCGTCACACACTCTTTCATCTACATGCCATATACTATTCTTTGTGTTATTTACATTAGAAAACAATATCTTTAACCTTTTAACTACCGGTAGGTACCACATCACCTTGGAAGGAACACCCTTTCTAGTTACATTGTCGTCTTCAACACCATTTTCCTTTTACTTGTAGCGTGACTCCCCACATATCTGGAACTCCTTCAATTTTTCATACTCTTTCCTATATAATATTAAAGCATTACTACATGCATGTATTTTAACCCATTCCAAACCCAATGGACACAATATCTTCTCGGTCTCATAACTACGGTTCGATAACATGTTGCCTTCTGGTAGCATTTCTATCAACATTTCAAGCAATTCCGTGAAACTTCTCTCCATCCACCCACCTCTTGCCTTAAGATTAAATAGTCTTAACACAACTAACAATCTTATAAAACTTTCGCATCTCGTATACAATGACTCTTCCATGTATCTTTGCAAAGTATCTACTATGTTAGCATTCTTGAAATCATCTACTCCAATATCATGAATCATGTCTTCTAGAGTATCATTCATAAGCTCATCATCATCGTCAATTTTATGTGACAAAGGTCTTTTTTTTTTGCACTTCACCATGCCATACCCATTTCGTGTAATTTTTAATAATTCCATCTCAACCTAAATGATTGAATATAACAATACTTAAATGTTTTTTTCTTCGTATTTCAACAAATTTTACAAGGACACCAATTTTTTTTATTATGGTTAGGAAGATTTTCTTAATCGTGAATTCAAGAAAGTGAGTCACTCTATTATCATACTCTTTACTTAATCTATTGGCTTTCATCCAACTATGATCTATAATCACATACAACTTTTAAAAATAAAACAAAAATAGTACATAACCAACAAAAATGAAACGTATAAGTCTTAAAAATCATATTAACAACAACAATAACGAGGAAACAACATCAACAATGGCCACAATACAAACAACAACAACAACAACAACAACAACAACAACAACAACAACAATAACAACAACATAAATAACAACAACAACAATAACAACAATGATGGCGAAAACAACAATACCAAACAACAACAATAACAGTAATGGAGAATTTGTACATATCGGAAATATGACGAGATACTAAACCAAAAGTGTTGGTTTGAGGTTCTAACTTCCTTCTTATTCGGAGAATAATTTGATGAGATACTCAAAGAAAAGTATTGGCTTCAGTTTCGTTCATTGGAGAAGAATAGTGTTTCACTATCATTCGCTAGTTAGAGCACAAAAACTAAATGAGACTTAATATTAAATCTGAAGGAATAAATTTTTTTGTTAAGAGAGTTTTTATCTTAGTTTTATTAAAATCCGAGGGAAATTATCCGACGTGAAAACTATAAAAAATAAAGGCATTTTTTTAGCTCTAAATAAAACATAAAATTGTAGGTGTTGGGAATCATAGGTCAACCACAAAGCAACTTTTTATGTCGGTTTTTGGGAAAACTGAGGTAAAAGATTAAGTTTTTAACAAAATGACATGTTTCTAGTCATTTGACCTCGGGTTTTCAATAGTTGAGATGAAAATTTCGTCATAAAATGTATTATTTATAGTAGCGTATATTGAAGGTTCTAATGCTACAAATAATGCATCTTCGTCTATGTAAAACCCTGCAAAGAAAACAATGATATCAACTGTTATAAATGATTTATGTGGGAGAGATAACATCAATGTGGGTTCACAAAGATTGTAAAGTATGTATAATGTTACCAATTCCAAACATGTAGTATTTTCTATTGTCATAACACATGGTTTAATGTTCCAAGAGAATTTAGGTATTAAAACACAGGAATTTCAATTCAATCCCACTTCGAGTTTTGTACCATTTGTGGTGATTTATTCCAAAAATATACCAAAGACATCGGGGATGCGACTCATTTTCCTTACAAATGCTAAATACATAATCTTCACACTCTCTATAATTAGGTTAAACATTATGTAATTGTGGTGTATAATCATGTTCATCATTATTGCCATCAATTTGTTTTCTAAATGATTATAAGGTATCATTGATAAATGAATAATGTGCTCGATTCTCCATATATTTATGAACGAATCCAACACTGCTAATTCTTGCATGGCCCATTCGAACCCCAAACTTTCTTGTTGCATATAGGATATAAAAAGGGGTGGACATGGTAGACATCGTTTATGAAAATTATGTGTGAGAAATTTTTTTTGGAAGAACATTTTATCGTTTCTTAGATGAATAAAATTGTTAATACTTGACACATACTTTGTAGCATACTCCTAACAAAATTACCATTTGATTTAATTAATGGCTTAGATTCATTGAAAATCAAAATTAGAATATTTATTAATTTTCATACACAATCAACTACTATCTCTTTCCCATTTGACTCCCCTCAAAATCCCTAAAAATCTGCAGATTTTTTATAGAAAAAATAATACAAATATTCATAGTAGTTGTTATTAAAAAAAATAGTTAACACAAAATCATCATTAACGTATCGATGAAAAAAGGGTTTATCATTTGAGATGTTGGATTAATCATTAAAGTTGGTAATAATGGATGAAATTTTTTAAGGAATTCAACAAAATAGATTCACAATCTTTGGGGCTTTTCTTATATGTAGGAAAGCTTCTTAAACAATTTATACTCTTTTTCTATTCAAAATTTTTGTGTTCTTACCTTTGACAATTTAATGCTTTATCGTGATTGTAGATCTATAAGAAATATTGATGATGGTTATTATTAATTGTTTAAAGTTCAACTACTATTTTAGGGAACTTATAAGAAAGAAAGAAAATAGAGGAATGAAAAGAAAAAGAGAATAAGGTAGATGAAGAAAGGAAAGACATGATTATTGTGTGTGAGACTGTGTAGATATTCTCATTTATACTTTTAGCAAATCTAGAATATTAAACAAATCTTACGGTGAATATTGTATAGTACACCTATGAGGCACTTAATTAAGCCCTCATATTAGAATTCACTCTCTCTCTCTCTCTATTGATTTTTATTTTTTATTTTCCCGCGTCTTTCTCTATAGTTTGATTTGGTTCATATATTCAACTTCCCCTCTTCCTATAGTGTTATGAAAATCCTAAGTGTTACATTGGTTAGAGATAGATTTTAAAAAAATTTATATAGAATGACACCCCTCAAATCTAAAAGAGTATTGAGCGTGAAAAGTATATTGGAAAAATCCAGAGTCTCACATTGATTAAATATAGAATCTTGATAGAATTTATCTAAAATAATATCTCTCATCTTATATGCCGATTTTCTAAGGATGTGTTAGGTCAAACATTAATAAAATTTAAGAATATCGAAAGAAAGTGTTAGAGTTTCAATTTTTTTATAATATTGATATTTTTTTATCAAATTTTAAATGCTTTCCAATATATTATGATTTTGAAGGAAAATGTTAGAAAAATTGTAATACACATTTTATTATAACTGGATTACAGTTAGGTTAGTCTTTATTTTTTTTTTTGTAAGCAATAAGTGTATTAATAAAGAGTACAAAAAGTAATCACTTTTGATACAAAAGAACCGAGACTACGCTCGACAAAAAAGAAAAATTACCTATCAATTATACTCTAAGACAAGTAAAATATTAGGTCTTTGTTAAACTCATATAAAAAAACAAAGACTAACCTAACTGTAATCCAGTTATAATAAAATCTCCGATAGAAGGATCTAACCGAGAACACCGGAGAGTCCTCCAAAGATCAGTTAATACTGTCTTCCGATAAGCAAAAGGGGGCTAACACCGCCAGCTGCCTTAAGAAGGCATACAGTTCAGCCTTTGCCCTCCCTAAAACAGAATCGGATAACATGAGCAAAGCTACATCTGATAACAAGCAATCCTCCATTTGCAAAGAATTTCTAAAAACCTTTCCCCCCTACTATATTGACCCGGTTCAAATCTTAAAAAAAAGGTTGTTGATGAGAACCTACAACGCTACGGTTTGCTGCTAGAAGATGTTCAGGAAAAAACCCAGACTAGGTTGAGACTGCTGAACGGACAGGTTAACACGCACAGGAGCTGAAAGAAAAGGGACCGGTTGAAAGGTACTTGGTGGTCTGTTTGTAGTATGAACCAAATCTGATGCTTGAAATAAAATAGGCTGAGATGAATTCAGAAGCCTGTTAGCAAAGTGTAACCATTATGTTCCTTGAAAAAAAATTGCACCTGCAAGTAAACGAAAAATGTTAGTTAAACCAAAGTCTCCCCACATCCAAACTCCATCCTTCCATCCCCCAATTGCCGCAATCGACGCCTTTTTAAGGGGCGTAATCGAGAAAAGGGTCGGATACCGTTCCTTCAAACAACCCCCCCCCCCCCCCCAAATTCCCCTCCAAAAGAAATATGATAATTGTTTCCAAGTGTAAACTTTCAATTATCCATAAAAACGTCTTCGTCAAGTTTTCTAGAAATGGAGATCAAATAGCCCCACTAAGAAGAGTAAGATTTCCAACTCGATCCTTGAAATTCTCCCCCCAACACATGTAAACGAATGTCTCTATATCTCGCTCTTAATATTTGAAACCATAAGTCTCCGGATCCTTCCAAAATCCTCCACCTCCATTTGTGAAGAAGGCTAATGTTAAAAGCTTGGATATCTTTAAAATTTTAACCACCTCTATCCAACGGAAGACAAAGCGATTCCCAATTAACCCAATGGGACCTCCTCTTCTCACTCGAACTACCCCAAAGAAAACCGCTTTGAACTTTGTTAATTTCCTTCCAAAACTTCACTAGAGCCTTGTAGAAAGATAAGTAGAAGATTGGGAGACTTCCTAGAACTGATTTTAGAAGAGTTATCCTACCTCCAAGGCTTAAAAACCTACCATGCCAAGAAGACAAACGTTTCTTAAACTTAGATAAAAGGGGAGTCTAAGTAGATATCCTTCTTGGATTGGATCCGACAGGGATACCAAGAAAATTAAAATATTTTGATTTCATCCTACACGATAAGAACAATGCCGTCGCTTCAAGAAATGAAGAAGGAGCATCAATCCCTATCAACTTACTCTTATGGAAATTAATGCTAAGACCCGGGACAGTATCAAAACCTCTTAAGACCACTTTTATAGCCCATAAATGGTTCCAACTACAATCACCCACCAAGAGAGTGTCATCCGCAAATTGAAGAATATCAAGGAAGCAACTTTGATTCACATTAGTCCCCACAAAATTACCAATACCAACCGATCTTCTAACCAACATAGCTAACCCTTCCATAATCAACACAAAAAGAAAGGGAGATAACAAATCACCTTGCCTCAAGCTTCTTTCCACCACAAATTCTTTCGTTGGACTACCGTTAACCAAAATGGACATATTACTAGAAAAAATCAAGGCTTCCATCCATTGTAACCATCTTGAACCGAAACCCATTTTCCTCACCATGAAACGAAGAAAATTCCAATTAACTTTATCGTAATCTTTCTCAAAATCCACCTTGAATAGTGATACTACTTTCTCCTTTTTACAAGCATAATCCACCAACTCATTAGCTACCAAAACTTTGTCTAAAAGTTGTATACCCGACACGAACGCACTTTGACATTTAGAAATTAAGGAATGCAAAACTCCCTTAAGCCTAGCCGCCAAAAGCTTGGCTAACACCTTATACAAACAGCTAATGAGACAAATAGGTTTATACTCATCAATCCCCAACAGAGACTCGTTCTTAGGAATCAAGGTTAAAAAAGAAGGCGTAATGGACTTAGAGAGAGTTGCTTTATCAAAGAAATCTTGAACGAAACAGACAAAATCCATTTTAATAAAATTCCAACACTTTTTGATAAAAAATATCATATACCCATCCGGACCCGGACTTTTGTTACCATCACAACCTCACACCGCTCCTTTAATTTCCTCCTCCGAAAACGGCCTCTCAAGGAAATGATTTTCGATAGAATAAATAGTCTTAAAATATAAACCTTCCAAAATCGGCCTATGGAGATCCGGTTCCATAAACTTAAGAGCAAAATGATTCCTCACTTCTTCCTTCACTTCTTCCAACGACACCAAAACTCCTCAACTAGTGTTGATGGAACCAATATGATTGCGCCTCCTTCTTTCTTTCATAACACTGTGAAAGTATCTACTATTATTGTATCCATCATTTAGCCATTTTAATCTACCCTTTTGGATCAAGAAGTTCTCCTTAATCCTAAGGTTCAACAAAAACCGACTATTGAAGTTTTTTTGAATCCCAATATCCTCCTCCGATAAAGATCCTATAATACCTTCGCCCACAATGTCCCCTTCATTGATCTTTACAACACTATCTTCACTTCCAAATCAAACTTTCCAAAAACCTCCTTATTCCACTTCCTAAGGCTACCTTTAAGTAACCTAAGTTTCTCTTTTAGGACAAAATCACTTCTTCCATGTATATGCAATACTTTCCACTCTATCTCGGCAAAAGGTAGGAAATTTATATGATCAAACCACTCGTTATTAACCTTGAAAGGTTTTGGACCCCAATCCGTAAAATCCACCACCAACCAAATCGGACAATGATCCGAAACATCTCTATTCCCTATCAATTGCCCAGTGATTCCGCATTTGTTAATAGCTCCTTCCGAAAATAAAAACCGATCTATGCGACTCATGGACGAATCATCTCCACTAACCCACGAGAATTTTCCTTTGCAAGGAACATCAATCAAATCACTATCCATAATGAACTCCGAGAACTCCTTCATCTCTGTATTCCTACTTCACCTCAAACTACGTTTCCTTTTGTTAGCGCAATATATAACGTTAAAATCCCCCGCTATGCACCAATCGCCATCCAAAAAGGTAGATTTCAAGACGAGTAACCTCCTCCAAAGAACCCTTTTCGAAACCAAATCACAAGGGGAATACACATTAACAACATAAAATATATTCTCCATCCACAAAACCTTGACCCCGATGAAACCTTCCCCTTTAAAACTACATATAACCTTAACGGTATCCTTCTTCCACATAATAATGAGACCTCCCTCCTCTCCCAAAGAACCTGAACAAGACCAACCAATATCCTCTCTAGGCTAAAAACTCTTCGCCGCCAAATTAGACATCTCCTACAATTTTGATTCTTGAATTAAAAACATATCCGCCTTACCTCCCTTAATAATATGACTAATCCTCTTTCTCTTTAACAAACTGTCGCCACCTATAATTATGAAGGATCCGATTATCATTTTCGAATTTTTAATTCCGCCTTCCCAACCAACTTTCTGTTTTTCTCCCATTTTTCCATCTCCTCCAAACTCCTCAAGTATTCTTTCTTCGCATAAAGAGCTACCACTTCCAAATTGGAAATAGCCTCCCATAATTTATTTCCGACGTTGGATTCTAAGTTATCCCACAATCAAACATTACTCCTGACTATATTTGAATCTTCTGAGTAGTTTAAATAAAATATCGATGAAGTAGATCCTTCCTCGTCATTCCCAATGTTAGAATGATTTCCGGCTTTTAAAGAGTTTGTAGGATCCTTTTCTGTTTGAATAAATTTATTCTTGCCCAACAATTTTCTATTCCTCCTGCTAACTTTATTAACTTCCACTTTATTAACTCTGCCAACCTTATCTTCACTAGGTAGAATAGCCTTACCAAGAGGAGTACTATTTACAAAACACTTTTTCCTAGCTTCAAGAATGTTTCCTTCTCAGCAATATCCGTCGGAAATCAAATCTAAATCCTCCTTTCTGACGACTGATTTGTCACCGTTCACTTATTCTTCAAGACAAAAAACATTATCCCCGTCCTCATCTTCCTTTTTCGATGCATCCCCTTTGTCATTACCAAATTCTTCTACTTGATCCATCATCTCATCTTCCGAAGAAGAAGAACATACATGTTTTTCCAAGATTGTTGTGGGAGGAATCCTGACCGGCCCATACGTATCCTCCCGAAGGCAAATGGTAAATTTGATCCCATATATATATCAACAACCATCTTCTCCTGCAGGATAAAATCAGAATCTACCTTGACCATGAATCTAGCAACGTCCATCGCAATCCCTTTTGACGAGTTTTCATCGGAACATATATAAGTCCCCATCTTGTTCGCCAAAAATTCAAAGTACTCTACACTCCAACCATGGCACAGGATTCCATAAACCCTTACCCAAATAACTCTTTCATCATCAACGTCGGTCTCCTTCCATCTTCTCACTTCAGAGAACCATTCTTGCCACCAATTGGACCTCTTTGCTATCAGGTCCTCCACCGCTCCATCCTCCAAATTTTCCAATAAACAGAGTTTCGAACCCAAAGGAGTTATCTTGATGGAAAAGACGCCTTCCATATCAAAATAACGTTGAATGTTATAAGACATACCTCGGTGAATCGTTTTAGCCACAAAAGCTCTCATTAACCTGATCAAATCATCTTAATTAGCTTCATAGCATAAATCATCAGACTTTTCTCCTTCCGTCCTCTTTTCCACCATATCTGCGAATGAGCAAGATCCAAAACGCATTTTTGAATGATGATGGGCTTGAGGTTTGTCCTTTGAAATGAACACTTATGCCTTCTTACTTAACTTTATTGCTGACTTTCTATAAGGAAGGTTTCTTACTGATGTTGAACCCCTCATGTACCCTGGCGGGTTGGTGTGGATTTTATTTTCGTCTATCTGCACATTGTCGAGTTTAATTCCTAATAGCCTTAAATCCTCCACATTCCTGAATCGCACAAAATCGAACCGTTTTCCAAGTTTACCCCCGAATAGAACGAAGATGTCTTTCGCCCGAACTCGATCTGGAAACTCATAAGAGTATATGGAACTTGACTCCTTCTCCACCGTTGAGATTACAGCTCCTCCAAATGGGAAAATATCCCATTTATTTGTGTTTTTCCGGTAGTCCACCTTAGTCCACTCCATGAAATACAAAGTGCTGCAGAAGGGAACGTCTAGAGAGAGACGAGAGACTATCTCTAACATTTTTATACTTAGGTTAGTCTTTGTTATTAACATTTTTACACTTAGGTTAGTCTTTGTTATTATATATTCTTTTTGAATCCTCTACCTTTATTTATTTATTTTGTGATCTCTATTAGTATCATGATATCAAATAATCTAATTAATCTTATGTTATTTACATATAGTATAATATAGTAAGTATAATTAAAAGTAAATATACTATCTTACTTCTTAACCATGCTTTCATCTTTCTTAAAAAAATAAAATTGGTTAAAAGTTAATATACTTTCATAATATATCTATCATATAAGAATATAAGAAAATTTAAGTCCCCCATTTTTACTCTAATACCCTTGGAGACACGTGTCACTATTATGGCTCTTTTGAAAAATTCCAACAACACATCACTTCTCTTTCTTTTCTCTCTCACACAAAATCTATCAAAAATATTTGATTCCTCTCTCTCTCTCTCACTCTCACTCTCACTCTCACTCACTCCATCTATTTCATTACTCTCTCTCACTTCATGTTTTTCGTTTCTCTCTCTCATTCTCACTCCAACTCTTTCTTCTCTAATTTTTCAAGGTCTTTAACATCACGAAATCTTTGAAAAACTTCAACTTATCTTTGAAGGTGATGTTTCATAATCTGAAACCAACATCAAGATTTTTGGTTGATTTTTTCGTTTTGAAGAAGATTTTGAGGTACAACTTCATGCGGTTTGCAATTCTCCTTTCGAAATAATGGTTTTGTTTTATTGCTTTTTCATGTTTGTGTAGATTTTAATGCATTTCATGGTTTGATTATTTGAGTTTTTTTGTTTGTAGATACTGAAACCCTAAAAAGGTTATCTTTTCTTCTCATTTTTGGTAGCGGAGGATCTGTGCGTTTTCGTGTGGTTCGGAGGTGGTGAGGTTGCGATTTCCGATGATGGATGCGATTTCGCGGCGGCAACTTGGAGGTTGATCTTGCGTGGTCAGAAGCGATTGTGAGAGTGACGCACGCTGGTGAGTTTCAGCTATAAGGGATGATTTCTAACCACAAAGCAAATTATGTTTTTTATTTCTACAAACTATTTCTTCTTTTGTTTCTGTTTTTAATTTGTTTAGGGTGTTGTTTGATATTGATGTTCAATTGTGGTTAAAGATGGAGAAAGAAAAGGTTTGATTACAGGTTTGTCTTGAGAAAAAGAAAAAATGTATTATATTTTTTGTTTTTTTTGTCTTTCTAATATAGTGAGAGAGGGATATGAGAATAAGAAGAAAATTTTGTGATGTAGAAGATGAGTTTAAGGAAGATGTGTTAATTCCACCATGTCTACACTAAAGGTTTGTTGTAAAATACAACTTACTACAAAATTTATTTTTTGATTTTACTATGTGATTTTTATTTTTACATACTTATTTTTACTAATATTTTTTGGTTAATGGCAGGGCAGAATTAAGAGATTTTGTTCAAGTCCTTGAAGAATATCATAATTTTTTTTTCCATTTTGTTTGTCTCAGCCTCTACTCAAATATGTCTTGAGATTGCTATAATGGAGGTAAGACTTTTATCTGCTATGTCATTTTGAATTTAAAGAAAAAATGTATGGAATATTTTATACTCAATAGTTTAATATTCTGGGTTGTCTGTTTGAAATGAGTAGCAATGTCGCATTAGACTGTTTATGTTGGTAGGGTTTTTTCAATTCCTTATGGTTCTTTAATTTTATACAGGAAAATTGGGAGCATATCTAAAAACTTTGGTTCTGGATTTTTAATAACTTGTTTTGTCAGTGCAACTGTCTCACCAAACTCTTCTCATTGGTTGGAAGGAAATAAGCCAAGATGAGAAACAAAAACAAGGAACAAACCATTCTTCTGATTATAGTCATTGGTGTCTCCCTAGTATGCCTGATTTTTGGAATGAGATGTTGAATGCACTACTTTAATTTGACTATAATGTAAGACTAATATTGTTTTTAGTTCCCATACTCATGTTTTAGTAAGTATAAATTGTAAATTTCTATGAATTTAGTTAATAGCATTGTGTTTGAATTTTTAATTATGATTTTCACTTGGCAAAGCAAGTTTCTTCAGTAATTTCAAAGAAAAAAACAGTTAAGAAAGGAAGAAGAATTTCAAAATATGCCTATGTAAAATTTGTCTTTATTTGCTTATTTCAAAACAAGATTGAAAAACATTAAGAACACTAGCATATATGAGATTACTTCTATGGTTGTTTAGAACTTCAAGAGAAATTTATATAGTTCACAGTAGACAGTGAAAGAAATGATGTTAGTGTTTATCAATATTCAGTATTTTATTATGAGAAATGTTATTCTTACACCAAAATCATACACCTACACCGTATTTCACTGTTCACCAATACGGTGAACAGTGAAATATTATAATAATATATATTTTTTTTAAAATTATATAAAAAATTATTTTTTTAATACTTTTTAATTTTTCTGAACATTTATTAACCAACTTCATTACTGCATTAACCAAGTTTTTACACTATATTAACCAACTTTGGTGACTGCTAAAATTATTTTTAACGCCTGAACGTTATTAACCAACTTCATTATTGCATTAACCAAGTTTTTACATTGCATTAACCAACTTGTTTCACTATTTTTAAAATCATTGTTCATGAATACTGTTCACGTACTGTTCATGCGTTGTACTATTCATATGTCACTGTTCATGTACGATTTTACTGTTCACTGACACTATTCATTAAAAAAGATTTTTTTTTATTGAAAAATACACTGTTCACCGTATAAATACGGTGAACAGTACATACGGTGTATGTATTGGTGTAGGAATTGGGTGTAACAATAGCATAGCTGTTTTATTATAGGGTACAATTCTTATCTTCTATTTTATTTTTAAATTGGAGACTGAGTTTAGCCCGTCTGCAGAAAATATTATCTCAGCTTATTGTATTTTATTCAATTATGCATATTATATTGTTCTTTTTTTTCAATGATATTAATTACATTAATGATAAATTAATTGTAAGATCTGATTGTAGGTTGGTTTGGAGAAGTTTAAGAACTATAAGTATTAAACTTAACCATTTTTTTGGCATGTCACAAATATTTTGAAAAACTAATATTCTGATGCATGTTGCAGGATTATACTCCCTATGTTCATGTATGGAGGAGTTATTTATCCAAGTTTTTATGGAATTACAACATGTGACTTATTATATTTTAATCTTGGTCACAATCAACAGTGGGATAGTTTCCGCCAAAAGATTGAAGTGACTATTGCAAAGTACAACACATATTTTATCTACCTTGAATTTCTTTGAACAACACTATACATAATTGAAACCGGAACAAGTTCAAACCAAACTGTCCCTTTTGACTTCTAATTACATTTAGTTGAAAAACACTTTTAAAAATAATAGGCCTATGTAAATTATTTTAGTTTTTTAGAATCTGCAAAAGATATTGTTAAAGTGGTTGTAGTATCTCTATTTTCCTAAAGTTTTTCTAGGATCTTATCGGTTTATCTCTCAGTTGGAGTTTCTCAGTTTAATTGTTCAATAAGACAAACAGTCGAGACTGAAGCATGCACAAATCTTTCATCATGTTGGACGGAGTCCTCTCAGTCACATATTTGTCTCAAAATGGTTATCATAAATGAAAAAAATCATATTTTTTTAACAATAAGTTTGAAATGGTAATTAAGTGATGCTATGTATTCAAGCTTATGCTATATACACAATGACAAAACCAGGAAATTCTAGGTTCCCGAATTTAATATGTTCTGCTTCCTAAAATGTATCGTTTAACATAAATAGAATTCTATGAGTTGGATATTTATTTAATCAAGAATTTAATTGGTATATACCGAGAGTGTAAAGCAGTTTTACATTGTCAATTAATCGTGACCGTTAAATTTTAATTATAATTTTATTTTGATTTTAATTATTTAAAAAGTAATTCTTTTGAGTGATTATGATACACTGATCTACAATGCATAGCAATTAATCTCTCTAATCAATTTATACTCATTGCTATGTAAAATATGAAATAAGTGATATTAAATAAAATTTATGTTCATATGATTTTAAATATATAAAGAATATATGAATTAAATTGTATTAAATTTATATGATAATATGATCAACTCATAATTATTTTATAATTATAAAAATAAAAATATTATATGATTATATTATTGATATTTTTAACTCTTGAGGGTTTAGAGTACAATTTCAATAATTTGACTGGCCTATTTTTTTCTAAATCTTTAAAAAAAAATGTCTTTCTTTTAAAAATATTTTTTTATAATACAATATTATTTTTCTGATTTACAATTTTATTATAAATTCAAATAATTTTATTAGTGATACAAATATTTTAATATACAGAAGAAAATATTTAAACCAATTTATTATTATTAATTTTGTATAACAACTCAAAATATGATTTTTTTTGAATTAACATATATTTAATATATAATATAAATTATTTTCAATATATATATATATATATATATATATATATATATATATATATATATATATATATATATATATATATATATATATATATATATATATATATATATATATATATATATATATATCATTTAATAAAAAACACAAATCAGGCAAAAGAAAATCTTTCATACCCACCCAAGCAATGTTTTAACAATTTACTGTTTTTTATGATGTTATTATTATTATATTTAATGTAGGTTTTAAATTTAAATGATATTAGGAAATAATACAAAAGAAGTCCGAAGCGAAGATATAATATCTTTTAATTAGAATTTATAATGAGAATAACTTTATTATTGATTCAAATATTTTTATAATATCAAAATGAAAATAATATTTATATACGAAAAAATATATTATTGATTTAAATATTTTTATAAATAATATCAAAACAAAGATTATATTTATATTGAAGAATATATATATATATATATATATATATATATATATATATATATATATATATATATATATATATATATATATATTACTGTATCATATTAATTTAAAAAATATTGAGTAGATATTTAAAAATTGGATTCTCTCTCATAAAAATTATCTTATTGCTAAAAAAATGAAAAGAAAAATTTATTTAATACAAGTTTAAATAGTTTTTAATTTTAATCATATTATTTTGATATTGTTGTTTACATTTCATGTTCTATATTTTTTACTATTTCAACTTAAATTTACTATTATTATTAATTTTGTTTCTATTTTTAACTTTCACTTTTTATAATAGTCTGCAAATAAACAAATGCGCGTCCAAAATTATATCACATCCAAAAACATACCTGTGCGAACTCACGGGTTAGTTAGTAGTTTTTGTGTAAAATTCCACACATTGAATAACATATTATTTTCACATACAAAAACAATAGATAATTTTGTCCATGTCCCCTTGCTATGGATGAGATCATTAGCTCCAATACAAAAAAGATACCATTGTCATCCATTACCAGTCCAATCTACTCTTACTTTATTGTTCACTCTTTCATATTTAGAACACACTTGACAAATGGAAGTGTTTGCATGTTTATAAGGTAAATTAATAAATCAATCGAACGACGGCACTTCACATTAAATTATATATTTTACCTCCACTTCATGAAGATGACCATTTCAAATTCCATGTATAAATTCAATATAAACAGGCCTTTATACAATGCAAATATTCATCCACAATTAACAACAATTGCTAGTAGAAATTCCTGTCTAAAATATCTACAAGAGCTTTCAAGTGTATCGTTCTTATCAAATGGCTAATCTCTCATTTTTGCTATCACTTTTAGCTCTCTCGCTTTCAGTTGTCTTTGCAGCTGATCCTAATACTCTTCAAGATTTTTGCGTAACAAATCCAATAGGCCAAGGTATAACTTCATTTTGTTCTATATATATTCATGTGGTTATTAAATTGAAATTCTAACTTTTTTTCTTCTGTTTTATCAATTGTGGCAATGCTAGGTAATTCAGTATGCAAAGATCCTAAACTTGTTGAGGCAAATGACTTCTTCTTCAGTGGTCTTCACATAGCTGGCAATACTACTAATTCTGCTGGGTCTAAAGTAACTCCTGTCTTCGCATCTCAGCTACCAGGATTGAACACACTCGGAATCTCTTTGGCTCGTATCGATATAGCACCATGGGGAGTTAACCCTCCTCATTCACATCCTCGTGCTACCGAAATATTGACCGTTCTTCAAGGTACATTAGAAGTTGGATTCATCACTTCCAACCCGGAAAACCGTCACTTTACGAAAGTTCTACAAAAGGGAGATGTGTTTGTGTTTCCTATAGGACTCATTCACTATCAAAGAAATATTGGATATGATAATGTTGTTGCCATTGCAGCTCTTAGTAGTCAAAATCCAGGAGCTATCACTATTGGCAATGCAGTGTTTGGGGCTACAACTGAGATATCTAGTGAAGTGCTTGCTAAGGCTTTTCAATTGGACAGGAGTGTCATCAACTATTTGCAGTCAAAGTTTTAGAATATTGGGAGGGAACTCCATTATATTGCTTAATCTAGTTTTACACTTTGCTCATGTGTTTATTGATTGATTTGTGGTGTGTATTTGATACTTTTTTAATTGAATTATTTGTTGGTCTTTTTTTTCTTCCCATAATACTATTGTCACTAGTGCAGAAATGACTTTTTATATCGGGTGAAAATGATTTTTTACATCGGTTCTGAGTCCGATGTAAAGGCAGACGATGTAATAAATCAAAGACATTTTACATCGGTTTTAGGACTGATGTAAAAAATATGCCAACCACATCAGTTAATTTTTAAGTCTGATGTGAAAAAAAAACATAATTTTTTTTTGTAAAAGGTAGTTTTTACATCGGTTGTATCAGAAAACCGATGTAAAAGGTGTGGTTTTTAAATCGGTTCTTTCTTTTAACCGATGTAAAAGGTGTGTAAAATTTTTTTAAATATGCGCCGGGGGTTCACATCGGTTGAATGTTGGCCCGATGTAAAAAGTATGTAAAAAATTTTAAAATATGCGCCACAGGTGGGGTTTTTACATCGGTTTCTCCATTCGTCCGATGTAAAAAGTATGCCATATAAACATTTTACATCGGTTTATCCATTCGCCCGATGTAAAAAGTACTGTAGTAATTTTATATAATATGACTATTTTTTAGCAATTCCTGTAATTTTTTTGGTACCTAACACTTTTCCTACATCACACAGATAATAATTATGTCGCTATTTTTCACATAGACCATATTTAGGTCGCTATTTTCATATATTTCTCACCAATATTCATTACACCAAATATCTAGTATACACATATATTCTTCCAAATATACTAAATTATAAGGAGGTTTACACGATGAACTACTACAACAACAACAACAACAACAAATACACATTCAACCATTCATAAGTCATTTCCCCCCACTTGAATACCAACTTACAAATCCACAAGAATATGAGTTGTAACCAACAGACAACACCAAAATCAAATTTCCTGAAAATAAATAATAACACCAATTAACCAACAGACAACACCAAAGTCAATAGGATCAAATCAGACAATTCTATATATCTTACCAGATAAAACTTAAATTTTATATAACTCAAAGAAACATGTTGCCCAATGGAGTCGCAAATCATACAAATCTTCTGTTAATTCTGTTGGGTCATTAAATTCCTACAACACATAAATAACAATATAGAGTTATTTTTGAAAATTCACATTAAGTTGCAAAATGCAAAGTAAATAACAAAGTAAAGTTATTTTTATTACCGTCATCCAATTATCGGTTATCTTTGCAGAGACAATATTCAACATATTTTTCATCACATAGTACCCACAATCATCAGAGTTATTTTATTTCCTTGTCTACAAATGAATATATGACATTATTAATGAATACTTATATGATAAAATTAAATTTATAATTATAATTTACACCACTTACTTTGGGTCGAAGCCATGTAGGCTTTCTTCTAATGCCATGTGCCACTTGATGAACCCCTAAAGCACTAATTTAGAAGGAAAAAAAATCCATATAAAGCCACATAAAATATGGAATTAATTTTGTAACAAATTATGTATATAGGATGTAGTGAACATAAAAGATAAACTTACTGTGTAACAAGTTTCGTCATGGTTTGATTAAGTTCCCGATGAAGTGAATAGAAGACGACCAATGTATTGTTTTTTGGACAAATGACTATTAATTGCCAATGATTTCTGTACGTGCGTGTTGAGTACAAAACTCAGAATTTCATATTAACAAAATTGAAATATTTATGCAACCAAAGTTATAAAATAGAATTTCATACAAACATACCGATGAATAAATGGTAGCAAGTGACACACTTTCTCTTCGTGATCACGTAACTTGTCTTGTATGTATTTCTAACTCTTGCTTCAGTTTTTGCTACATTATCAACATACGAACACACAATAGGGTCCAATATCCCATATACTTCTGATTGTGATGTATCAATACACATACGATGAATATACCTTAATAATTATAACATAAACATTAGAATCAAAGTGACAAGAGTTATAACATATTAAAATATTTGACAGTAATAAAAAAGAAAATATATTTACGTGGACCATACTTGCAAAGTAGAAACGTCAAGCCAATGTTGTCCCATCAAAAACTCTCTGATACATTTCGCTGACATATAAAAATTTGAGACATTCACACAATGACTTAATTCTAATTCAAAGTAGTCCATTTGTGTGCCACTCTTTTTCAGAACAATTTTTACTAATCTCTCAACACTGTCTTCCTCTTCCATTTTGCTTACTTTTACAACTGAACAACTTTCTTTTCCGCTTCCATCCACTGTTTCCCTTTGTTCAATGTATTTATTATTTGCTGTACTTTGGGCGATACCCATAGACTTAAGTGTCTCCATGAAATATTGTTGCATTGCCTTACGCTCTTCCACCCACTGTTGCGCTAAATCCGCTCTATTTTTTGCTTCCAATTGAGATGACAATTGTGCAAATTGTTATGTTACATCGATATCTTGTCTTTGACGTGATCTTCCAAAGAAAGTTCTCTGTTTATGGTGTTTTCCAACACCATGAACATGGCCGCCATGCTCAGATGTTCCAATGGCTGCTGTTAAGATATTGTGACGTCCATCCGGAATAAATGCACCATTTTCAACTTCTTCAACTAGAGAATCCTACAAATGCACCACAACTTTGTCAATAGTTTTTATCAAACACAATTATAATGATACTTGACGAATTTTCATAATTTTACTTACAATTTTCTCTGCAACAACTTGTGCAGTTTGCGATGTGTATTCTCCCCCTTTCTTTTACCGTGCTCTCTTCCATAACTCATGGCGTGAAGGTGGAGATGGGCTACCCGTATCATCTAATGTAGAATCATCTCTCGATGATCTCTTTTCATTTATCATTTTCTCCTCAAGCAAACGATACCCTCCACGAGATAATACATGTGGATATGCATTCTTAGCCACATTTTCTGCACCCTTTTGACTTTTTTCCTATTATAAACTGAAAAAGTTACTAATCATACTAAACATAATAAAATGTTATAAAAATGTTATAACTCATACTAACCTTAAATTCAGACGTATCTCGAGACTTCAAAAATTCTTTCCATACTTCTTCTTTAATATAAGGATATCTGATATATGCAGGAGCGAGGCCATCTTTAGGCTTTCTAATATATTCACTTATGAGTTGTGTCTTAAAACCTCCCCATCGCTCTCCAGCATATTTAATCCATTCTTTCTTCAACGGATCCTTTTTTGCATCATGAGGTTCTAGAATAGTGAAATGAGCTTACACATATAATATATAGCATATGTTGTTATTATATGATTATAAAACATGATAAAGCGTAGCAATTAAAAATACATGAACATCACTCCAAATAGCCTCTTTTATGTCATTATCTACGTTTTTCCACTCATCTTTCAAAATACTACATCTCTATCGAGCAAGAGACGCTATGTAACTCCTAAAATTTGAAGCATTTTTACCAACACCCGTACATTCATGGGTTCTTGGATCAAACTCCACTTTTATCTTCTCACCCGTTTGATGAACTTTGTCAATGTGTCATCAAAGTAGGACCTCTAACTCTCTTTTTTTAGGATAACTAGATGAGGAAGGGTTGTCTGTTGAATAAGCCATGTATCTGTTCACACAAAATATAAACAATTAGACATCAAATTAAGCACAAAATATAAACAATTAGACATCAAATTAAGCATAAAATATAAACAATTAGACATCAAATTAAGCACAAAATATAAACAATTAGACATCAAATTAAGCACAAAATAAAAAAATTAGACATCAAATTAAGCACAAAATATAAACAATTAGACATCAAATTAAGCACAAAATATAAACAATTAGACATCAAAGCAAGCACAAAATAAATAAATAAAAACCTTACTAGTCCTCCCATATCCCTTCTCCATGATCTGTGCGAATAGCATGCACATCATCCTCTTCATTTTCTTCAATGAATGTAGGCACATTTATTGAGAAAGGAGGAGTTTCAGAAATATCAAGGTTGGCATCTTGATTTTCATCACTATCATGCGCCTTTCCTTGTATAACCACCGACCACCTTTTATCAGAAAGATCTGTGACATAAAACACTTGTTTTGCTTGAGACGCCATAATGAAAGGTTCGTCCGCATAAGCTAACTTGCTAAGATCAACCAATGTAACTCCAAATTCATCGATTCTTATACCACTATTGATATCAATCCATTTGCATTTAAATACAAGAACTTTAAACACAACATAATCAACTTCCCAAATCTCTTCAATCACCCCAAAGTAGGGTGTAGATGCCATAACCGGGTTTTCATCTTTAGCACTAGAGAAGTGCATGGACTCGGCCACAATCATCACCCCACTATTTTGTGTGGTACTACGGTCATCCTTTGACTTTGTATAAAAGCAAGTTTTATTAATATCATATCCACTCCAAGTTATTATGTTACATTTAGGCTCATAGGACAACCACTTAATTGTATTAGATGCACTATCATCATTAGCAATTTTTTCTTTAAACCACTTAGAAAAACTCTTATTGTGCTCTTTTAACAACCATATTTCATTCATCTTGGGGTACTTTTTCTTTATGATTCTTTTGTGAGTAGATAAGTAAGGTTGAACTTCATCCGTGTTATTCAATATATACAAATGAGCTTGAACAACCACATCAATACTTAAGCTCTTGACATTTTAACCTTGTGTACCTGTTGCACCCAAAAATTTGCCCTCACAATACAAGACTTTGTGTGCTAAGAAGGTTCACAAGGTTCACAAGACCTTTCATGAAGTTCATGAAGTTTACAAGACACTTTATGAGGTTCACAAGGTTCACAAGGTTCACAATACTTGCAAGACCTTTCATGAGGTTCATGAAGTCTACAAGATACTTTATGAGGTTCACAAGGTTCACAAGACCTCCCATGAGGTTCATAAGGTTCACAAGACATCTTATGATGGTTCACAAGGTTCACAAAGTTCACAATTGGTCAGAAGAGTTGACAATTCCCTCAGACAATGCACCTCCTAAGCAGTGCATCCAAAACTAGGGTTTTGACTTTAATCAGGATAAATGGACTTCCAAGACTTCAAGTGAGCTTCATAACATCTTATATGTGTGTAATAACCCCCATGACAAGTTTCAAGACTTTTCTCAAAGGTTTGCTCAGTCAAATGATCAGATAAGTCAAAACCAGTCAAAGTAGTTAAAAAGTCAAACTGAGGTCAACTGTGGTCAAACCAAAGTCAAACTTCATGATTTTTTGCCAACATCAAGTATATGAAGTAAAATTCATCATTTGATCAAGGGTTGATCATGATTCATCAATGAGATTTCAGATCATCAAGAATCAGGAGTTTCTAAATTAGGGTTTCCTCAGGAAAAGTCAACTGAACTTTGACCAGCCATAACTTTCACATGCTTCATCACCAAGTTTCTATCCAAAGCTAATTTTGAAGGAAATTGAATTCTCTACAACTTTGTGTCTCACAAGCCAAGCCCAAAAATTCTTCATTTGGAAGGTATGAGCTAAGACATTATAGGTCCTTTTGAAAGTCAACAAAAAGTCAACAACTTCAAAAGGGCATAACTTGAAAATGGTAAATGATATGGACATGAAACCAGTGGGGTTGGTTAGAGGACTCTTCAATATTTCCAAAATGTCCAAGAACACCCTCATAGCATTAAAATTGAAAGATATGTGCCCTTGCAAAGTTGGGAAATTTTTGAGTGGTGTATGAAGAAAATAGGGTTTTAAAATCAATTTCTTCCAAATGGGCTTGCAATCTTGTGACCCAAACTTCAATATAACACCAAGCACGACCCACCCATGTAATTTTCTGATTTTTTTTATTTTATTTAATATTTATTTGAATTTTATTCATTTAAATACATATTAAATCAAAATAAAATCAAAAAATCAATATTTAAGGGTGATTCTTCTTCTAGAAAGTCATAAACACCATTCAAGACCAATTATCAACATCCAAATTCGTGCTAGGCCAAAATAGTAAGAATATATTGGATTTTTTTGATATTTTTGGATGAGAGATTTCTTCATAATCAAGTAATCAATTTTCATGATACAAGGTCCATTCTTTTTGACCTAATTCAATCATTATATATACTTGAAGACACTGCAAGCACTAGGGACGAGTTTTGCAGCCTTAAGAACTATAATCAAACTTCAAAAATTCAAGCAAAAACACACATTCGGTTTTTGATTTACAAGAGGTTTCAAGGTCTTTTAAAGGTGGAGACATGATCCTTGATGCTTCTTAAAGCTATCCTGATCATTTGCATCACTCAAAATGCCCCCATAAGCATGAACCGAATCATGTTTTCATCAATTTATGCATCTTTTCGTTTTTATACTTTTAACCATTATTGATCAAATTTGATGTGCGATTTGTGTTTGTTATGACCCTAGGATCGTTTCTGGATTAATTTCTTGAAGTTTCGTGACCTACAACGCATTTCACCATAACTAGGGTTCCAAGCTTCAGTTTGGGGCTTTACGATTTAACTAATATCAATGACTTCTAATGACATAGATGAATCGTATAAGTTATGGGGAATTCATTGGTGTTATTAATTTGATGAAATTGTACCTATTGCATAACATTTGAAATTCACAGGTTTTGTGGGCAAGAAAATTCGCAGCAAACTTCGTTTGAAAATTCGCAGGTAAATTCGTGGATCTGGAGGAAGAAGACGAAGACTCATGCGCGCGAAAAATCTGATTTGAATTTGATACAGGGCTTAAAACGAATTTGTTTATGTTATATGTTAACTAGCGCGTTTGGTTCAGTTGGTTTGTATGTCTTGCTAGTAAACGAATGGTCCTGGGTTCAAACCACCCCCAGGCCATTTTGGTTTTATTTTTATTTTCCATGTTTTCGCAGGTTAAACAATAAAACAATTACTACCTGATTATTATCACAAAAGCGTGCGCGGCCTGGTGGTAGTCTTATGTGTCCAGGGGGTGGCAAAGCCTAGGGCGTGGGTTCAATCCCTGCCCCAGGTAAGTTTTAGTTTTATTTTTTTTCAATTATTCTGTTTTTATATTATTATTTCATGATTATTTCTAATTATAATAAAAATAGTAATAGGTAAATATTTATGTTAATTCCATATTTTCAAAAAAAAAGGGACCTCTAACTTATTTTCTATAAATTTAAATTCTAATTTATATTTAAACTAAAATATGTATATATATTATTATTATATGTTTATTTCTTTCTTTTAAATAGTCAAATTAATATTGTAAATTAAACCATAAATCCTAATTTTATTTTCTAAAATATGTAAACCTAATTTCCTAAAACCCTAATTTTCTTTTTTTTTTAATTCATTTATAACTTAATTCTTACATATAAATATGTTTAAAATAATTAAAATTTTGTAAATATAATAGTATGATCATATTTTATCATGTATATATTTTGTTAAATTTTGTAAAATATAATTATAATTAACCCTATTTTTATAATATGTAAATATTTCATAAATTGTTCATAATTTAATTTTGTATATAAATAATTTTTATTACATGTTTAAAAATTGCTAATTTAATGTTTGTAATTATAATTTTATTTTCATAATGTTTTCATGATTAATTTAATTTTTATAATTTGCACATAACTTAAAACTTTATAATAATTGTTTATATTTTAATATTAAATAATAATTGTTTATAAAGTTGAAAGTTTAATTATTATATTATGCTTGTTTATTTCATTATTATTATTAATTATATTTATTTATTACTAACCCCATTTAATTTGGTATTATTTTTATTATTATTATTTTCACTAACCCAATTATAATTTTATTTTGCTTATTATATTTAATTTCGCTTAATTATTATTATGTAATTGTTCCTTGGTGTAATATTTATTAATAATGTTTATATTTTATGCCATGGTTAGTAAATAGGGAGTGTAAACATACTTGTATTTTAAAATTAATTTAGATCATTTAAATTTAAAGATAAATATTAATATTGTACACTCACACACGTAAGTCGATCTTTGATCGCCATCTCACTTCCTTAGGGATACCTCTCATTGTTGCCTAATCAAAAGGTCAAGTAGGGTGTATAAAGCAAAAGTCCCTCAAATTCACATCATCTAGTCCCTTAACAGATAAAAGATCAAGTCCCTTTCGAATGTTGCCTTCGTAATGATCTTGTCCCTTTCGAATAAAGATGATAGTCCCTTCAAAATTGCTTATACACCCCACAGTTGCCTAAATAACAAATGTCCCTTCAATTGTCCCTCACATCCAAGGTAATGACTACCTATTCCTTAATAATAGAGATAGTCTTACCATTTAAAGGATTCAAGAATAGAAAAGACTTAAAACTTAGGGTAGGTTCCTCTTAAATACTTGCTCACTCTTCAAAACATTTCAAACACTTCACATTTTCAAACAAATTTTCAAAACAAAGGTTTATACGCATTCGTACATGGATCATTATAAACACTTAAGAAAATTTCTATTCACACACTTCACATTTCAAAAACATTTTAAAGTGAGCTAAGTAACTAAGAGCCCATGGATAACCATGGATGTAAAGGGTGCTAACACCTTCCCTTTACATAACCTACCCCCCGGACCCAAAAATCTTTTAAAAGGTCTTTCCTGTTCTTTTATGCCTTTCCTTTGGATAAAATAAAAGTCGGTGGCGACTCTTGCTATCCGCAACATAACTAAATTCAGTTCTCCCACCGTGTTACAGTACCCATACCCTCACATCTTCCATCATGACGAGAATTAGGAACCCCTACAACATCCACTTCTGACAAATAGTTTGAACAAAACTCAATTGCCTCTTCTACAATGTACCTCTAAACTATCGATGCTTCCAGATGGTGTGGATTTTTTGTATAACCTTTTAGGATCTTCCTATATCGTTCTGTTGGATACATCCATCGTAAAAAAATTGGACCACATAATCTAATCTCCCTTACTAGATGAACAATCAAGTGAACCATTATGTCAAAAAATGAAGGAGGAAAATACATCTCTAATTGGCACAAGATAACTGCAGCCTCATTTTCCAAATCGTCTAACTTTGATGGATCAATGGATTTACAACAAATTTCATTGAAAAATAAGCACAACCTGGTTATAGTCTTCCTAACATTGTTAGGCAATATCCCACGAATAGCCACTGGTAGTAGCTGTTGCATTAAGACATGACAGTCATGAGATTTTAAGCCAATTAATTTGAGATCTTTAACAGATACAAGCCTCTTGACATTTGATGAGTAACCATGTGGAACTTTAATACTTTGTAAACACTCACAAAAACTTGTTTTCTCTTTTTTAGACAAAGTGTGGCAGTCACGAGGTAAATATATCTTGTTGCCTATATGTTGTGGAGTTAACTCTTCTCGTATACCCATCAAACCTAAATCCACACGAGCATTATAGCCATCTTTTGTTTTTCCATGAATGTTAAGAAGTATTCCGAGTAAACTATCACATACATTTTTCTCCATGTGCATCACATCAATACAATGTCTTACATCAAGACTAGACCAATATGGAAGATCGAAGAAAACCGACCTCTTTTTCCATAAATTTTTCACAATTGATTTCTTTCTGTACTTTCCAAAGACAACATTAATTCCCTATTGTCATTGATAAACTACCTCTCCAGTTAAGGGCTTTGGAGCTTGACCATGCTCTTGTTCCCCATTGAAAGCTTTCCGCAATCTACGATATGGATGATAACGATCTAGAAATTTGCGATGCCCAAGATAAAAAGTCTTCTTTCCTTTTTCAAGTTGGAGGTAACTTGGGTCTTTTTCACATATAGGACATGCATTATTCCCTTTAACTTTATAACCAGACAAATTGCCATACGCCGGAAAATCGTTGATGGTGCAAAATTACACGGCACGCATATTGAACTGTTCACCAGAATACGCATAAAAAACATTCACCCCTTCCTCCCACAACACTCTTAAATCATCAATCATAGGACTTAGATAAACATCTATGTCATTTCCTGGTTGTTTTGGACCCAAAATCATCATCGATAACATAATATATTTACGCTTCATGCACAACCTAGGAGATAGATTGTAAATCATTAGGAGAACAGACCAAGAAGAATGATTAGTACTTAGATTACCAAATGGATTCATTCCATCAGTAGAAAGTCCAAGTCTAAGGTTTCTCGACTCTTTGCCAAAATTTGGAAACAAAGAATCTATTTTCTTCCACTACAGAGAATCAGCTACATGGCGAATTTGGCCATCACATTTTCGTTCTTCGGCATGCCATCTAAGATTCTTTGCGTCATTTGCATTAGCGAATAGTCTCTTGAACCTTGAATTTATTGGTAGGTACCATACCACTTTCGCGGGAGGACCTTTTTTGACCACCTCATCATCACTAGAATCACCATCTTTCTTTTTGTAGTGTGACGCCTTGCACTTCGGACAATGATTATAGTTTACATACTCTTTTCTGTATAATATGCAATAATTTGGGCATGCATGTATCTTTTCATACTCCAAACCCATCAGACACAATATCTTTTTCGCCTCGTAATAACGATTTGGCATTACGTTACCTTCTAGAAGCATCCGTGTCAACAATTCAAGCAATTCGGTAAAAAAATTGTCAGTCCACCCATTATTTGCCTTCAAATTAAACAATTTTAACACGGTTGACAAACGTGTAAAATTTGGGCATCCCGGGTACACAGGTTTATCCTTGTCACTGCATAAAGTATCATACGCATGTGCCTTCTTAAACGAATCTTGTCCAATATCACGCATCATGTCTTCCAGACGATCATCCATTTCTACACTAACATTATCTTTTTGGGACACATTTGACTTTTCTACTACCTCACCGTGCCATATCCATTGTGAATAACTTTGACAAATTCCATGACAAATTAGATGATCCATGATTGTTTTCTTATTAAGTTTTGGTTCGCGATTTGCACAACGAACACATGGACAGAGAAAAAACACATCAACACTTTTTTCATCATTACTTTTAGGAGGACGGAGATTTTTTTTAGCATTGCTTTCAGCAAACTGTAGAAATTCCTTCACTCTATGTTCGTATTCGGCACTTAATCGATTAGCTCTCATCCAACTACGATTCATTGAGGCGCCTACAATAGTCCCTCTCTTGGACATTAAACAATTTTTAATATTGATTATTTTTTTAAAAAAATTCTAATATATATATATATATATATATATATATATATATATATATATATATATATATATATATATATATATATATAAATAAGTAAATTGAGATATAATAAGTAAATTTCATTTACCTCAATTAATTCTTGAGAAGGCGTGAGTGTATCGGTTTTATAGGATTCAACTCCCACATAAAGCAAGTTCCAAGTTATAAGGCATGAAAATAAATAAAAAAACATAACAAGAAATCATGGTACCAAAAACAGTGTTACATCTGAATGACTTATTTACATAAAGGTCAAAATATAGAAAACACTTCATAAGTTCAAGATGATGATAAAATTTAGAATGACTTGTTTACATCTCAATTTTGAATGACTTGTTTACAAAATTTAGAAAACACTTCATAAGATAACTTCAAAATTTAGAAAACACTTCAAAAGTCAAAATTTAAAATCTGTCGTACAACATATAAGTAAAATGAATATGGATTATTATTTTATGGTCACAAGAACAAGTAAATTCCTAGACATATTCCAATGTAAGATTGAGTTTTTTATATTATTCCTAGAACAAGTAAATTGTGTTTTTTATATTATTCTAATGTTGATTGCGTCATTGCATTGAAGAGGGAAAATCATCCTAATGTTTCTAATGTTAACATTCAACAAGAAGATGAATCAACATTCAATAATAACATTATTTAAAGAAAAAATCAGAAAAAAAATAAGAAACCCTAAGTTACCTAACAGATGACGGTTGCGCCGGAGAGGGGAGGCAGGGCGGTCGACGGAGAGGGGAGGCAGGGCGGTCGACGGATGCAGGGCAGTCGGTGTCGGCGCGGAGAGAGGGGAGGGCTGGCAGTTACGCGGCGCAGAACGAAGAAGACCGTCGGCTGGGAGTTACGCGCGTGGCTGAAGACGTCTCGACGGTGTCGGCGCGACTAGAGAGGGGAGGGCTGGAAGTTACGTGACGCAAAATGAAGAAGACCGTCGGGAACGGAGGCGGCGCAGAGAAGGCTGGAAAAGGAAGGGTTTTTACGGCCGGACGGAGAGGAAGAAGACCGGCTGGAAAAGGGAGGATTTTTACGGCCGTGCGGAGAGGAAGAAGACCAGAAAAGGAAGGAAGGGTTTTTTGCTTGTGATGAGAGAAAGAAGACAAGGAAGGAAAGGTTTTTAATTTTCGGGTTTTTGCTTGTGATGGAAAAGGAAGCAAATTTGTCTTCTTTCTTTAAAATTTTAATTTTTTAAACACTTTTTAAATTGGTTGAAACTTTACCCGATGTAATATGTATTATAAATTTTTTTAATTAATTTTTTAAATATGTTGTTAAATCGGTTATAACTATAACCGATGTAAGAAGGTTATGGAAATTTTTTTAATTCATTTTTTAAATCATTTATTATATAACCGATGTAATAGGTAGTATAGTTTTTTTCGTTATTTTTTTAAAAATGTTTTTAAATCGGTTTTGTCTTGAATCGATGTAAAAAAGTTATGGAATTTTTAATAAATTTTTTAATTCATTTTTTAAATCGGTTCTTATATAACCGATGTAATAGGTATTATAAATTTTTTTAAATAATTTTTTAAATATGTTTTTAAATCGGTTTTCACTTGAACCGATGTAAAAAGTTATTATTAATATTTTTAAATAATTTTTTAAATATGTTTTAAAATCGGTTTTAACTAGAACCGATGTAAAAGGCTTTATATCAATTTTTTTTATATTTATGATACTGCCACCATGTTACTATTTAACAAAAAATTGAGCTATTACATCGGTTTAAACCAATAACCGATGTAAAATCCCTTATAACAATTTTTTTATTATTTACGAAACTGCCACCGCGTTATTTACGAAACTGCCACCGTGTTATTTTTTAACCAAATGTCTTTTTTCTAGTAGTGTGTAGATGTACTTTTTTTTATAAGTAACTAATTTGTTATCAAGAAATGTATGCAATTGTTTATCTAGTATTATTCAATTAAATTTATCCCAATACTTTTATATATTGATGTATGTGTAAATAAATATAAGTTGTGAATTAATACTAATTATATTGGTTTTTTCTTTAAGCAAGGAATTTGATTAAACAAGTATTAGGGGTACTCGAATCCTGATACAAAAAGCGGAATAAAATCTGAGTAAAGAAATTAAGAACCAATTGAAACAATCAATCTAATTGTAAGATGATTATGTTGCACAATGATTATTGGAGAAGAAGAGAAAAGATGAATTGGGGAAGAAAAAGAAATTAGAGTTTTGGAGAAAAGAAGTAGAAGAAGAATATTTATGACTAGTTTCTCTATGTTATCAAAGTGAAATTTTATTCAACCTTTTCTTATGAGATTGCATTTCAACAATGATATGGTACCTTTCTGTTTATATGATGAGATTACCTACACACCAAGCAATATTTAATTCTAACTAAGTTAAACTTAACAAGTAATGCTAAGTCAAAATTTTTGAGATACACTTCTACGACATTTCGACATCTAAATGTTTCAACGTCTTCTTCCTTCTGTCAAAAAACGTGCTTCGACACAAGGAATTACATTCTCAACACACCACCTAATTCATTATGTCTAAGTTATCTACATGCATCATAGGTCTTAATTTTTGAACACTTTGACATGCACACTTTTCCTCATGATGTCTGTGTCGTACCCCGAAAAATACGACCTCACGCGATCCGAAATGGACGGAGCCGCGCGCAGGACGGACTGAAGAGTCGCCACCTAATTTTATTTATTCCCGAAGAGGGAAAGGGGAGATATAGATACAACCCGAGAGGAAAAGGACGAGGACAAAGGTCAACGGAACCATTGCCTGGGTTCGGGAGTCGGTTATGCAGGGGGAAGGTATTAGCACCCCCTACATCCATCGTACTCGATGGGAACCATCTAAGTTAACGCGCGAGAAAGGATGTCTATGCTAAAACGAATTGCTTGATAGAGGGAAATGAGTTGAATTATAAGTTAGATTGAACCTAGGTGCTCGGCAAGGATGGAGATCCTCGTGCCTACGTACTCCCGTGTGCAATGGGAAAGTCAGAGCCTCGTAGTTCGACCTACTAAGGGTAATGGTTGTTTGATTTTATTACCTTTCGTCGATGAAAGGGTTTAGGAGTTGAAATGCACTAAAGACTATGGATAGTTTATCTCGCCCAACAAGACGAGTGTCCTGCGTCGAAATAATCGGAGCGAGTAACGAAAGCTCGTTATCCCCCTTTCTACCGCTTAAGGCTCGTGGCGTACAAATCTTCTCGTATTTATTAAAGTGTGTTTATTTCCTAAAGCCGCTTGACGTTGGATCAAGGGTTTGGATCTAATCGAAACGTTTTGGTTTATTGAGGTTAGAGGGTAAATGCAAATGGAGTTTATTTTTGTGGTTTTGTTAGCGAGGCACGAATCGCTCGGCTCGCAAATGTGGAGTGGATCCTAAACGAAAAAGATAACTGAAAAATAAAGTGCAAGTGTGCAAAGTGCAATCGCTTGGCGTTGGACCAAGGATTCGAAATTAAATAAGATGCGGAAAATAAAATGCGTACAAAGTAAGGGGAGAGGGATACAAAATAAATACAGGGGATTGCGAAAAATAAATGGTCTCGTTGTAGTTAGCCCAAGAGAAAGCGTGTGTGCAGTGTGTTTGAACTATTCGAAGGCGTTCGGCCTGCTTGATCGGGACGCAACTATTTGAAGGCGTTGGACCTTTTTCGAGCGAAAACAACTATTCGAAGGCGTTGGACCTTTTTGGGACGCGACGAAATTTTGTTCGTTTACTGCCTTAGAATCGGTTCAAAATGGGAACCATTCTATAAGGAGTCGAATCGTAATTTGATGCAAAAATAAATAAATTAAATGAATTGAATTGCGAGAATTAAATAAAAATAGAATAATGAATAATGAATTAAATAATTAAATGAAATAAATAATTTAAGAATATGAAATAAATTACATTGAAGTTTATTTATCGAAATAATGAAATAATGAAAAAAAAATTACAAGGAGGGCCTCATATTGACCGCTCATCACCGATTAAATGTAATCGGGCGAAAAACGGCCTTTTATAATATCATCGGCCCTTAATAAAGTCAAAAGAAAACAAAATATAAATCAAATGAAACATAAGAAATTGATATAAAATCAGTATGAAACCAAATTTAACATTTTTTTTAATCATCCTAAATAAAAAGAACTTAAAAAAAACAAAAGAAACAATGCAAACACACGTGAACAGGGATGCAGCAGTGAAGCAATAAGGTGTAAACAGAAATTCTGTGGGCTTAGGCCCAAGTCATTAACAACATAAAAAAAAGAATGTGTGCTCTAGACTTGCATGGTGCAGATTTGAAATCTGGGGTATTTTAGTGAAAACAAGTGGGTTGGCAGTGAAATCCGGTGGGCTTGAACAAAAAAACATCAATATGGTGAGCCCAAATCACTCAATAAACAGCTAAAACATTAATAATAATAAAATTAAAAAAAAGAAACAAATGTCTGTGAATATCATACGGTTTTTTTAGACCTATACTCTTATATCAAAATGATGAAAATCCGCCTAACCACTATCAATAAATAAAACAACATTTTTTATACATAATAAAACATATCATATCAGATTTTTCTTAAAACAAAAGAAATAGTAAAATTAAATAAATAAATGAATAAATAAATATAAAAGTCAAAGTAAAAATTGAAAGCACACATCAGTAAAAAACTAACAGCTTCAGAATGGCTGAGAAACCTACCCCAAATGTAATTCTTGGATCTCTCTCTCAAATCGGTTGATGCTTCCGTCTCTGCGTGTTTCTCGATGGTATCACGGCCGATTGTGGCTTCTTCTCTCACGAACCTTGCTTCGATTCGGTCCTCTCGGCGGCTCGCTTGGCTTCAGCTTCGTCTTGCTCGCGGTGCTCTTCGGTTTCTCTTCTCACGATATCAGGCGAGTTTCAGATTCTCTTGTTCCACGGTTAAGCTCTCTCCGCCTCTCTCACGGTGCTTTCGCCCTCAGTTTTCTCTGGCTTCAAATGGCAGCGACGATGGTTGTGATGGTCCGTGATTCACGGCGGTTCTCGGATTCGGTACGCGTTTCACGGTCGGCGGTACGGTCTGGGATCCGAAGGTGGTTCAACGGCCGGCGATTCGCGACCTGAATGACGGTAGTGGGTCGGATGGTGAAGCGGGTTCCGGTTGGTCGGCTGTTTCTGAGGTTGAGCGGCGAACAGGTTTGATGGTGGTTCTTACACGACGGTGGGGGTTTCTGGATTTTTTGGTGTTGAGGTTGGTCGATACAAGACTGGAATGGTGTTGTTTAGTGAGCTGAGAATTTTTTCGTGAGTTTTTGGCTCTGTTTCTGTTTGGTGGATGGCGGTGAGGATTGACTCGCCGGTGGCTTTGGCGACGGTTATGTGGCTGTCAATGGTGGTTACGGTTTATGGTTTTTGGTGATTTTCAAGCTCTGAGAAGTTCGGTTATGGTGGATGTTTGGACGCGTTTGGTGGTCCGGTTTGTTTCTGAGTTTTGTTTCGATGGTGAGTGTTCAACGGTGGTGAAGTTCTGTGTTATTTGAGTGGTGTTTGGAAATGGTTTAAGGCTGTTTCGGGTTGTTGCGGTAAGGGATGAAGGAAGGTGAAAAGGGTGGTCACAGGTTTTCCGTGTTCAGGAAGAGGTGAGGATTGAATTTTTTTGAGATAAATTGAAAGTGTAGATGGTTATTTGGAAGATGAAAATGTGAATGAAGGTTCAGTAGAATTTTAATTTTTTTCAGTTTTTTTTTGTCTATATATTTTGAAGCTTGAGTATGATTTATAGCAGAGGTTTTTGGTGAGGTTTCAAGCTTGCTTATTGTGATGAATGAAGACTGATTTTATATGTGAGATTGATAAGGGGTATAATGGAAATTGGAGTAGAAATGAGAGGATAAGGATTGAGAAAATTCTGTTGAGCTGTTTTTGTGGGTGGAATCTTGCACAATGGGGTGTGTTGCTGCGGACAGTGGCCAGGCTGGGAATTGGTGAGTGGAAAAAGTGGGAATTTGTTGGTTAGTGGGATTTGTGGTGGATGGAAAAAAAACTCTAAGCATGTGACTATAAAATTTACAATAATAATAAGATTAACACTTATAGCAAAACTTATAACAGTAATAATAATAACAGAAAAAAATAATGACAATAATAATAATAATAGAAATACTAAAAACAATAATAATTAATAATAATAAAAAGTATAATAATAAGTAAGAATTATAAAAATAAGCGTAAATAGAGATAATAAAAGAATAATAATAGTGGCAAAATAAAATAGAATATTTTTTCTTTTGTGATTTTGTTATAATAAATGAATTTTAAAAAAAAGATAATGGGCCTAAGAAAAATGGTTTTGATAAAAATAAAAAGAGACATTTTTTTTATATTTTATGAATAATGACTAAATAACAAATCTAGGATAATGTAAAAAGGGGAATTAAAATTTTTAGAAAATAATGAATGTATTTTTTTTACTTTTTGGTAGTTGATTTTTTTTATACATTTATAAGAAAACGGTAAATGGGCTGATGGGCTTGAACTAATAAAGTGAAAATTAATTTCCTAGTTTTGAAAATAAATGACATTTTTTGGATTTTCTAATATCAGACAGAAAAGTACATATTTTTTGGATTTTTGCAATAAATGATGAGACCGTAAAGTAAAAGGTGCGGGTAGGACAAATTTGGGGTATGACAGATGCCCCTATCGAATTGGCTTAGACCGAGTAAGATGAACTGGCTCGCGTTCAATCTTTCAAGGTATAAGATAATTAGATATTAACAGACTCCAAATTTGTCCGCAAAAGAAATTGCGAAAATAATAAATGAAATAAATTGGAAAAGATGGGTGACACAGCAAGAAACAAATTGACGAAATAAATCACTTATCACCAGAGGATGATAAGGCAATAAACAGAAAAATAAACTCACTTATCAACAGAGGATGATAAGGCAATAAACTGAAAACAAACTCACTTATCAACAGAGGAAGATAAGGCAATAAACTGAAAACAAACTCACTTATCAACAGAGGAAGATAAGGCAATAAACAGAAAAATAAACTCACTTATCAACAGAGGATGATAAGGCAATAAACTGAAAACAAACTCACTTATCAACAGAGGAAGATAAGGCAATAAACTGAAAACAAACTCACTTATCAACAGAGGAAGATAAGGAAATAAACTGAAAACAAACTCACTTATCAACAGAGGATGATAAGGCAACAAACTGAAAATAAATTCACTTATCAACAGAGGATGATAAGGCAATAAACAGAAAAATAAACTCACTTATCAACAGAGGAAGATAAGACAATAAACTGAAAACAAACTCACTTATCAACAGAGGAAGATAAGGCAATAAACAGAAAAATAAACTCACTTATCAACAGAGGAAGATAAGGCAATAGACAGAAAAATAAACTCACTTATCAACAGAGGAAGATAAGGAAATAAACTGAAAAATAAACTCACTTATCAACAGAGGATGATAAGGCAACAAACAGAAAAATAAACTCACTTATCAACAGAGGAAGATAAGGCAATAGACAGAAAAATAAACTCACTTATCAACAGAGGAAGATAAGGCAATAAACTGAAAAATAAACTCACTTATCAACAGAGGATGATAAGGCAACAAACAGAAAAATAAACTCACTTATCAACAGAGGATGATAAGGCAATAAACAGAAAAATAAAATCACTTATCACCAGAGGATGATAAGGCAAAGGGACTGAAATTTAAACACGGCTATTGAATCCGTCAAGAGAATGCCTGGAATCTGATTGATGTGATCCTCCGCTGGGGAAAGGACCGGAAACTTGTTTGGATCCTGGATCCTGAATTATGCGATTATGCTTGATTGTTTTGAAATGGTATTCCATAGGGATGGAGATACGATGCAAATGTTTATGCGCTGAGATGTAGGTTGAAACTGTTGGGGAAAATAAAAGGTTTGATTTATTGAGAATATGCAAATGATGCATATGTTGTAAATGATTGATGTAAATGATGCTTATGACTGCATATGATGCACAATGATGCATATGAGCGATTGAAAGGTGCCAGCTTGGTGGACTTTTGGTCTGGTAGTTGCCAATGGTAATTGGACTTTGGGTGGGTGGAGGGCTTGATTCCCCGACACTCGATCTTTGACGATGTATGGTCAGAAAGTGAATCTGAAAGCTCCAAGCTTGGTTATCTGCTGATGAGCGAAGCGACTTAATTGACACATGAAGACTGATTTTGCTTTGAATGATTTGCCAATGTCTAGCAAGATCTGCTTGTCCAGCTGGGGAGTAGAGATAGGAAGATTTGTTCCCTGTTTGCTTGCCCCTGCTCGTAGGGTATCAGAAATAAAATTGATGGAGAAGCTTTGACAATGGCCATGACATGATCTGCCCCTGATTGAGCCTTTGAAGGTGATTTGCCCCTGATTGGACTGATTTTGAAATAAATTGCCTCCGATTGGGCTGCTGAAGTAGTCTTGATTCATGTTAGTACCAATGAAGTTCAAATTTTCTCTTTTGATTGTCTCTTGTTGAGGTTGTACTGATGTCAAGCACTAATTGCAATCGAATTATTCATACAAAAATGGTAGTGTTAATGTAAAGTTCATGTAAGTTTTGAAAAATTCAATTTATTTGAATGGTTTGTGATAGTGTGACGGATGGACCATTAGCCCAAACGAGGTGTTGATTTAGAAAGTGTGCGAAATATGCAGCAAGAATAATGTGTAAACGAGATTAGAGATTAGCAAACATATGGGAGTCATATTACGCAACCTTGTTGGTAGCATGCTTTCAGAATAAACCGCGCCTCAATTAGGTCTTTTGAGGGTTGTAATGTGGTCTGGTTAATGGTTTTGAGAAACAAAGGTATAAGGCTCAAAGTTTGATTTGTACCCATCCCTTCTTCGTATTATTCTCCAATCCTATGTTCAGTTAACTTTACACATGCATTTGTTTTGACTTTGCAAGAGTGAAGATGAAGCTTTAAAGTTTGCTTGAAGTGGCAGTCATCTTTTGCTGGTGACCCTTTGATTTTTTTTTTTTGTGGTCACTGATATTTGTTTTGTTTTTGCTGAGGATTCGAGCTCCTCTTTTTGATTTGTTTTTTTTCCGGCTAAGTCTCCCTTCGGGTGCTCAACTTAGTGGTTTTTTCTTTTTTTCTTTTTTCGTATTTTGTTGTGACTGCCAAGTCATTTGTTGATGGTCCTCTGACGGGATGTCTCATCTTGCAATTCGAAGGTGTAGTTAGTTTAACTGAACAACTACCCTACCCCGGGTTAAATAAAAGGGTTGTATCCGAAAGAAACTCCTACTTCTAGGCTCGAAGTGGTTGACTAGGGATTAACTCCCTATATCTCCAGTGTTTGGGAATTTGAAAGAAATGCCTGTACATCATTGACGAGGTTTTATCCGAAAGCATACCGCAACAGTTATGAGTATTTCATTTTCATCATCCTCCCTCAAATATTTGCTAAAGTGAAGTGAGGGAAATATTTTTGTGATTTTGTGATAAATGATAAATAATGAGCGAATGCGAATAGATTAATTCAAAACATGCATAAACATAACATTAACATAACCAAGTGCAAATAACAATGTTTAGAGCGAATAATACTTAAACAAACATTACAAAACAACAGGAATGCGGAAATTATAAATGGCACTGGCTGCCTTGATTTGAGGAATGAACTTCTCTTGATTGAATACTTCAAAGTTGGAGACTACTCAGCTTTGGTCTTCGGCAACTTCTTCGAAAGCGTTTGTTGAGGGGCCACTTGCGGCGACACTGGATTGCTCTGGATATTCAGACCCTTCTGAGTAAAGGTGAGATCCTTAGAGTTTATTAGGTCCTGAATTTTGTGCTTGAATGATTTGCAATTCTCAATCGTGTGACCTGGAGCACCCTTGTGATACTCACAGCGAGCATTGGCATCATAATCTTGAGCGTTACCAGTTTGAGGTGGCATGTCCTTCAACACAAGAGTTCCTTTTGCCATCATCTGATTAAAGATTTCAGAATGTGTCATAGGCAAGGGATCGAAGGTTCTTTCGGGCCTTCTTTGCTGATATGGTGGACGCTGTTGAGGAGCGCGTTGTTGTTGCTGACCAGGCTGTTGTTGATAAGCCGGTTGCTGGTATGGATAAGCCGGTTGCTGATATGGATATGCCGGTTGCTGGCATGGTCTAGGTCCATATTGCGTAGCTGCACCCATTGGAGGTGGACGTGGTTGATAAGCCATCGGAGGCGGAAGCAGAGCTTGAATAGCTGGATGAACGGGCATTGAAGGAACAGGCTGATGAGACACAACCATCCTGGCCAGGGCTTGCATGGCCTCATGAATACGATCAATCTTGCTCTTGATTGAGTCAATCTCTCCCCTCATAGCAGCTTGTTCTTGTCGAATCTGATCCATCAGTCTTCTAGTGTTTGCTCGAGTTAGATACGGTCGTTTAGCTCGATACGGGCGTCGGGAAACCAGCTTGATTTACTGAAGATGGAGGAACATGAAATGAGTTCTCGGTTTTTGGAATGAAATGCAAGATAAATAAATGATGCAAATGAGATGATATGCAAATGTCAGAATCCAGGATCACAAGATCAAGGTCTCATGAGTCCGAGGCACAGATGGAGGATACTCCGATCAAGAACTCACTAGGTAGACTCTAAAGTTTTAGGGATCCCAAAGTTATCAATTCATATGGCTGTTCATCACACGCGCCATAAGCATGACGGTTGATTGACTCCGCCATATGAATCTATTTTGGGTGAGATCTTCGTATCGACAACCCACGAGAGCAAGTTTTCTCGGGAGTCCATACTACGTGATCACCGACACAAGGTTTAAAACAAAGTCTTGGAGTTATGGAACTTTCTCAACTGTTTGATGCACGTGTCAAATTCATACATTCTTGACAGTCAATCAACTCCATTGAGTAAGTCTATTCCAAGTGAGGTTTTCGTATCGAGCCACGCGAGGGCGAACCCTGGTGCCCAATACTACGCAACCATCAACCGATGTTTTAACCAAAAGGTTCTAAAGGTCCTCAGAGTCGACGACTTTAATGAAAACAACTGAGCACACACGCCAAAAGCTTGACGGTTGTCAGTATTTCCATTAAAATCTACTCCGAGTGAGGTTTTCGTATCGACAACCCACGAGAGAGGTTCTCTCGGGAGCCCATACTACACAACCTCGCTAACTTATATTTGTACTCGAAAGCCCGGGCATAGAGCTTTTCCCTCAAGTTTCTTTTGCAAAGTATCGATCCAAATCATAGTACCAAGGAGCCACAAGATATATAATATGGAATGCGATAAAGAAAGCGGTAAAAATAAACAAGCAAGGCATAAAAGCAAACAACCAAACAAACGCGGGAACCTAGACTAGGCTTGACTCGCATAGGGGTGAACCAGTCCCCAGCAGAGTCGCCAGCTGTCGTACCCCGAAAAATACGACCTCACGCGATCCGAAATGGACGGAGCCGCGCGCTGGACGGACTGAAGAGTCGCCACCTAATTCTATTTATTCCCGAAGAGGGAAAGGGGAGATATAGATACAACCCGAGAGGAAAAGGACGAGGACAAAGGTCAACAGGAACCATTTCCTGGGTTCGGGAGTCGGTTATGCAGGGGGAAGGTATTAGCACCCCCTACATCCATTGTACTCGATGGGAACCATCTAAGTTAACGCGCGAGAAAGGATGTCTATGCTAAAACGAATTGCTTGCTAGAGGGAAATGAGTTGAATTATAAGTTAGATTGAACCTAGGTGCTCTGCAAGGATGGAGATCCTCGTGCCTACGTACTCCCGTGTGCAATGGGAAAGTCAGAGCCTCGTAGTTCGGCCTACTAAGGGTAATGGTTGTTTGATTTTATTACCTTTCGTCGATGAAAGGGTTTAGGAGTTGAAATGCACTAAAGACTATGGATAGTTTATCTCGCCCAACAAGACGAGTGTCCTGCGTCGAAATAATCGGAGCGAGTAACGAAAGCTCGTTATCCCCCTTTCTACCGCTTAAGGCTCGTGGCGTACAAATCTTCTCGTATTTATTAAAGTGTGTTTATTTCCTAAAGCCGCTTGACGTTGGATCAAGGGTTTGGATCTAATCGAAACGTTTTGGTTTATTGAGGTTAGAGGGTAAATGCAAATGGAGTTTATTTTTGTGGTTTTGTTAGCGAGGCACGAATCGCTCGGCTCGCAAATGTGGAGTGGATCCTAAACGAAAAAGATAACTGAAAAATAAAGTGCAAGTGTGCAAAGTGCAATCGCTTGGCGTTGGACCAAGGATTCGAAATTAAATAAGATGCGGAAAATAAAATGCGTACAAAGTAAGGGGAGAGGGATACAAAATAAATACAGGGGATTGCGAAAAATAAATGGTCTCGTTGTAGTTAGCCCAAGAGAAAGCGTGTGTGCAGTGTGTTTGAACTATTCGAAGGCGTTCGGCCTGCTTGATCGGGACGCAACTATTTGAAGGCGTTGGACCTTTTTCGAGCGAAAACAACTATTCGAAGGCGTTGGACCTTTTTGGGACGCGACGAAATTTTGTTCGTTTACTGCCTTAGAATCGGTTCAAAATGGGAACCATTCTATAAGGAGTCGAATCGTAATTTGATGCAAAAATAAATAAATTAAATGAATTGAATTGCGAGAATTAAATAAAAATAGAATAATGAATAATGAATTAAATAATTAAATGAAATAAATAATTTAAGAATATGAAATAAATTACATTGAAGTTTATTTATCGAAATAATGAAATAATGAAAAAAAAATTACAAGGAGGGCCTCATATTGACCGCTCATCACCGATTAAATGTAATCGAGCGAAAAACGGCCTTTTATAATATCATCGGCCCTTAATAAAGTCAAAAAGAAAACAAAATATAAATCAAATGAAACATAAGAAATTGATATAAAATCAGTATGAAACCAAATTTAACATTTTTTTTAATCATCCTAAATAAAAAGAACTTAAAAAAAACAAAAGAAACAATGCAAACACACGTGAACAGGGATGCAGCAGTGAAGCAATAAGGTGTAAACAGAAATTCTGTGGGCTTAGGCCCAAGTCATTAACAACATAAAAAAAAAGAATGTGTGCTCTAGACTTGCATGGTGCAGATTTGAAATCTGGGGTATTTTAGTGAAAACAAGTGGGTTGGCAGTGAAATCCGGTGGGCTTGAACAAAAAAACATCAATATGGTGAGCCCAAATCACTCAATAAACAGCTAAAACATTAATAATAATAAAATTAAAAAAAAGAAACAAATGTCTGTGAATATCATACGGTTTTTTTTAGACCTATACTCTTATATCAAAATGATGAAAATCCGCCTAACCACTATCAATAAATAAAACAACATTTTTTATACATAATAAAACATATCATATCAGATTTTTCTTAAAACAAAAGAAATAGTAAAATTAAATAAATAAATGAATAAATAAATATAAAAGTCAAAGTAAAAATTGAAAGCACACATCAGTAAAAAACTAACAGCTTCAGAATGGCTGAGAAACCTACCCCAAATGCAATTCTTGGATCTCTCTCTCAAATCGGTTGATGCTTTCGTCTCTGCGTGTTTCTCGATGGTATCACGGCCGATTGTGGCTTCTTCTCTCACGAACCTTGCTTCGATTCGGTCCTCTCGGCGGCTCGCTTGGCTTCAGCTTCGTCTTGCTCGCGGTACTCTTCGGTTTCTCTTCTCACGATTTCAGGCGAGTTTCAGATTCTCTTGTTCCACGGTTAAGCTCTCTCCGCCTCTCTCACGGTGCTTTCGCCCTCAGTTTTCTCTGGCTTCAAATGGCAGCGGCGATGGTTGTGATGGTCCGTGATTCACGGCAGTTCTCGGATTCGGTACGCGTTTCACGGTCGGCGGTACGGTCTGGGATCCGAAGGTGGTTCAACGGCCGGCGATTCGCGACCTGAATGACGGTAGTGGGTCGGATGGTGAAGCGGGTTCCGGTTGGTCGGCTGTTTCTGAGGTTGAGCGGCGAACAGGTTTGATGGTGGTTCTTACACGACGGTGGGGGTTTCTGGATTTTTTGGTGTTGAGGTTGGTCGATACAAGACTGGAATGGTGTTGTTTAGTGAGCTGAGAATTTTTTTGTGAGTTTTTGGCTCTGTTTCTGTTTGGTGGATGGCGGTGAGGATTGACTCGCCGGTGGCTTTGGCGACGGTTATGTGGCTGTCAATGGTGGTTACGGTTTATGGTTTTTGGTGATTTTCAAGCTCTGAGAAGTTCGGTTATGGTGGATGTTTGGACGCGTTTGGTGGTCCGGTTTGTTTCTGAGTTTTGTTTCGATGGTGAGTGTTCAACGGTGGTGAAGTTCTGTGTTATTTGAGTGGTGTTTGGAAATGGTTTAAGGCTGTTTCGGGTTGTTGCGGTAAGGGATGAAGGAAGGTGAAAAGGGTGGTCACAGGTTTTCCGTGTTCAGGAAGAGGTGAGGATTGAATTTTTTTGAGATAAATTGAAAGTGTAGATGGTTATTTGGAAGATGAAAATGTGAATGAAGGTTCAGTAGAATTTTAATTTTTTTCAGTTTTTTTTTTGTCTATATATTTTGAAGCTTGAGTATGATTTATAGCAGAGGTTTTTGGTGAGGTTTCAAGCTTGCTTATTGTGATGAATGAAGACTGATTTTATATGTGAGATTGATAAGGGGTATAATGGAAATTGGAGTAGAAATGAGAGGATAAGGATTGAGAAAATTCTGTTGAGCTGTTTTTGTGGGTGGAATCTTGCACAATGGGGTGTGTTGCTGCGGACAGTGGCCAGGCTGGGAATTGGTGAGTGGAAAAAGTGGGAATTTGTTGGTTAGTGGGATTTGTGGTGGATGGAAAAAAAACTCTAAGCATGTGACTATAAAATTTACAATAATAATAAGATTAACACTTATAGCAAAACTTATAACAGTAATAATAATAACAGAAAAAAATAATGACAATAATAATAATAATAGAAATACTAAAAACAATAATAATTAATAATAATAAAAAGTATAATAATAAGTAAGAATTATAAAAATAAGCGTAAATAGAGATAATAAAAGAATAATAATAGTGGCAAAATAAAATAGAATATTTTTTCTTTTGTGATTTTGTTATAATAAATGAATTTTAAAAAAAAGATAATGGGCCTAAGAAAAATGGTTTTGATAAAAATAAAAAGAGACATTTTTTTTATATTTTATGAATAATGACTAAATAACAAATCTAGGATAATGTAAAAAGGGGAATTAAAATTTTTAGAAAATAATGAATGTATTTTTTTTACTTTTTGGTAGTTGATTTTTTTTATACATTTATAAGAAAACGGTAAATGGGCTGATGGGCTTGAACTAATAAAGTGAAAATTAATTTCCTAGTTTTGAAAATAAATGACATTTTTTGGATTTTCTAATATCAGACAGAAAAGTACATATTTTTTGGATTTTTGCAATAAATGATGAGACCGTAAAGTAAAAGGTGCGGGTAAGACAAATTTGGGGTATGACAGTCTGCAATCTAATTCGCAGTTCTATAGTGTTCCAAGTTCAGCTTCCCACTTGCTACCAGCTCTAAAAAATAATGGAACTTTCGTTCCCTGGATTTCCATCTTGGTACAAACGCGAAAGTGGCGCGGAAAAGGTAGACTCGTCAGCCAGAAATTTTTATCCCGAATGAATGGTAATAAATTACAAACCGGGGATAAAGGAAAGAACGAGGTCTTGCGAACCAAAGAGACTGGGTTCGGGAGTCGGTTACAAACTGGGAAGGTATTAGCACCCCAGATTGTCCGTTGTACCCAACGAGATCCACGCTTGCTAGAAACTCTTTCAAAGGGTGAAGATAAACTGTTGCTGAACAAAAGAACTATTACTGGAACTGGATAAAAGAAAAGAAAAGGGGGAAAATGTAGGGAAAATAAAAGAGTGCTCGAATGGGTCCTATCCCACTGCCTACGCATCTCATCGAAAATGAGAATCAAAGTCCACATATTTTCCCTAACTAGGGAGGAAATTATGTTTGTGATTTTATGGCTTGAACTGCTTATGTCTATACTCAGGTGTTGCAGGCTCGTATGGAACGAGTGCGTTTACCGTCTTGCAAAGAGACAAGTAAGAGCGAGTTCCTTCGTTATGAGTGAATGAGATGAGAAAAGAATTCCCGAAGGAAAGATGCTAGTTGTTTGTTCAGTGTTTTTTAGAAGCTTTTTCTCTAAGGTTTACATAGGAGAGTGTATTTAAGTCCTATTCCTTAGAGCTCCAAGTAAGGAGAAGATCCCCAAGACTTGGTTCCAAAAAATTAGGGCTCAAGTACACTACCCTATTGGCCTTTTTTAAGTGTTTTTCCTTTTGGAATGAAGAAGTGTTTTTTAAGGTTTTTCTTTGTGAATGTGACTTCATGATTAGACTTGTAGATCATGATAGAAAAGTTTGCATTACCCCAAGATGGGATAGATGCAAATTCCCCATGACATAAGTCCATACACACAAAGTCACTTCAATCATTATTAGATGTTTTTTAGCTTTTTGTTTGAAGATGAGAGAGAGGAAACAAAAGAGAACCAAAGATAAAAGTCTAATGGGAGACTAAGCAATCCTAAGTAAGTTGTCATGCTTGAATGACGTAGGTTAGTGAGGTTTGAAGAACTCTATCCTAATGAAGAAGAAGGAGAGAAAAGAAAGAGGAAGAAGAAAAGGATGAGAATAAGAAGCTAGAAGAAAACTTACTTCTCAAAAGAAGTTAAGTTGTTTCTAAGATGGCAAGTGAAGAAGTTCTACGAGCAAAGCATACTTGATGTTAAGGCAAACAAAAATTGAATGTATAAATGGGAAGAGATAGAATCGAAATGCGGAAGCTCATCCTCATCCCTCTTACTTACCATTAGGCCCTACAAGATTAGTAAAAATAAGTAGATAATCACAAACAACACTTACTACAGCGCTCCAACACTTACATAAGCATGAAAGAAAATAAACAACACAACCAACCTATAACAGCTCACATTCAGTACCAAAACAGATGTTAAAAGTCAAGACAAAACACAAATTGCACATTTTTTGCAGCACTCATGCACCAAGACAACAATGAAAGGCAAGACAGATTTGGATGCAAAATGAAAACACCACAATTACAATTCAACACTCCATGTATTATGCACCAATTATACACCAAGAATGCATCATAATCATACAACAATGAGCATGGATGAACATCAATCAAACAACATGAATATGCATCAAACAATTTCAAATGCCCCACATAATCAAGAAATGAACATGCATGCTTAAATGCACTTATGAATAACATGCAACCAATAATATAGGTCAATTAAAACATCTTAACACATGGTAATAATTCAACAAGAATGCAATCCATCAACATTGAATCATGTATCGCTTTTGACCAAATATTCACATTCATACAACTTCAAAATTATGTGTGTGAATTATGAAAACATGAGACACAATGTATATACAGCGCACTATCAGCAGATTAAAAAATTATTAGCATGCAAACGTGTCTATGCAAACACACAACCATCATATTCAAAGCTTCATGGATGAAAAACACCAATTATGTCAAGTATCGGGAACACACGAACTCACGCGTCGAAGAAATGAACACATACACCAACATGCATACAAACAACCCTAAACAATCATCTAAAATGATATCACAATGATCCATGATGATTGAAGATGGTATGGTACACAAACAGCCCTGAAAAAGCGCAAAAATCTCAAACTGCATCAATGTTAACCGGTTAACGAGCCCAAAACCTGCATAATCTAGAAAAATCACAGTGTGTTAATCGGTTAACCAAAGTGTTAACCGGTTAACACTGAACAAACATCAATAAAACCTGCAGAAAAAAGTACTTCCAACAACAACTTATTTCCACAATCTCCAGAGGTTCTAGTAATCAAATGTACACGAAAATAACACCAAATTCAGCATAAATCAAACACACATTGGATCCACAAGCAACTACATAATAGAATTTACAAATTGATCAATCAACACAATCACATTATAGATCTACATCATACACTTACAAATAAGCTAAAAACAGAAGTAGATCTGAAATTAACCAACCTACAAAGCTAAGATTTTCTTTGGTGATTGTTAATCAAGTTGAAGTTGATGAATCAAGAAGAGAACTTCAAGAATTCAATGCTCTTCTACACACAAAATACAAAATAAATGCAAGTTGATGAACTTAAGGCCAAAGCTCAATCCAAAAGCACTTCCAAGCACAAATTCAGATCCAAACCAGTAGCAACAACAAGAAATAGATGTGTAGAGATTCAATGGATGAAGGTTTAGTTCCGAGATCTACAAATTTCAATGTGAAATTTGATAATCTTTGAAGAAAATGAAACTTTGAGTGTGTAAGGGTTTGAAGAGAATTGAGAGAAAATTGTGAGAGAAATAAGAAAATTGAGAGAAAAAATTAAAATTATGAAGTGTATCTTGAGGTTTGGAGAGAAATGGCATAAATACCACTTGGGGTTTGGGGCCCAAAATGTGGTTTGGAGCTAGAATTGGAGCTTGCTTAGAAAGGTGATTAGGAACTAGCTTGGGAATTAGGCTTGGTAATCATTCTAGATCCTGTTTCCTAATTCTATTTTTAATTGAAATGAAATAAATCAAGAAAATGGGAAAATGCACAAAACCACATGGAGCTGAAAATCTGCAGAATTTTCAAAATCTGCATGCGTTAACCTGTTAACGGATGTGTTAACCGGTTAACACAAGCCAATTTTATATTTTCCCCTCCTTTTGGTGGAATACCTCAAAACTGCATCTGTGCCATCCCTTCTGAGCTGAATTTGCCTCTGGAACTTGATAAATGAAAGCACCACCTGAATACACCTTATCACATGCCTTATGCTTGATGATAAATAATTTTTCTTTATTATTGTTTATTTTTATTTATTTTTGTTGAATGCAATGCGAATGTATGTTGAATGTCATGAAAATGAGAGGGCAAATTTTGGGGTGTTACAACTGCCCTTATTCAATCATTTGTTAATCTGAAAAGGATGAGAGCATCGGCTATCAGAAGTTTGAAATAAACTGTGATTGAATACGAAAAACAGATCATAAAATTTGCACTCTGATGAAGAAGAAAGGGTATATAAATCCAACCAAAGAAAACTATACTTGGAGAACTCTGAAACCATGGACAATAGCCAATAATCACGACGAAAAACCTGTCTTTTGAACGACGCCAAGAGACTACTAGCTTCCCACAGCGACGGTGGACTTTAGTGGCCTTGTAATATCGAGCGATTTATGACCCAACCAAGATCAAGCAATCTGATATGGAAATGGCATCGAGCGATCCAAAATCGGGAATATGAGAACGTAATATCATAGGATTTATGACTCAAAGAAATGTCCTTTATTCTGTGGGATAGACATGCATAGGATCCTGCATCTAGAAATGCACTATAAGACCTTCTTCAAATATCCTGAATTGAATTAGATAGATGGTAAACATACAATGTTAGAACGCTGCATCTAGAAATGCGTTGTAAGATTCCTTTCACGTATCATGTGATAGAATAAGTGATACGGTAAACTATACACCTGAACTCTGCGTCTAAGAAACACACTGGAAGATTCTTAGTACTGCTTTGACAATAAATCCCACAGTCAGGACCCTGCGTCTAAGGAACACACTGGAAGACCCTCTTCACACACCCTAAGTTGAGTTATGTGGAGACAATACGTTGATTAGAACCATGTGTCTAAGGAACGCGCTATAAGATCCTCTTAATAGAATGTATTGCCTGAACCCTACGTATAAGGAACATGCTGGAAGATTCTCTTCATCTATCTTGAGCACAAACACGTGATAAACATATATTATCAGAACCTTGCATCTAGATATGCGCTATAAGATTCTGTCGGATAAGCGACACCAATGTGAAAGGGAAAAACATTTCTCTTGAGCACACAACTAATACTCCCGAGGCCGCACTCTTTGGTCAAATGTCCGCTTCATTCATCTTTGATAAAGCTAACCATGGCATACAGCTGCCAATCTCCTCTCCTCAATCAAACACAACTGATTGTACCTGGCGCGTACCCATTCAGCCTCATCCAGTTTGACATCCATCATCACCCTCAAGGAAGGAATCTCAACTTCAACAGGTAGGACAACTTCCATACCATACACGAGTGAGAAAGGTATTTCCCCAGTGGACGTTCTAACTGATGTTCTGTACCCATGAAAAGAAAATAGTAACATATCATGCCAATCTTTGTAAGTTGCCACCATTTTTTGCACAATCTACTTTATGTTCTTATTAGCCGCCTCGACCGTGCCATTCATCTTTGGTCGGTAAGGAAAATAATTATGATGTTGTATTTTGAAGTCCCGGTATAACTCTGCCATCATCTTGTTGTTAAGGTTAGAACCATTATCAATAATGGTTCTCTCGGGAACTCTGTATCTACATATGATGTCTCTCTTCAGAAATTGGGAAACAACCTATTTGGTGACGTTGGCATAAGATATTGTTTCAACCCATTTTGTAAAGTAGTCAATCGCGACTAAGATGAAATGATTGTCGTTTGAAGCATTAGGTTCAATCTTCCCGATCATGTCAATGTCCCACATGGAAAAGGGCCAAGGATATGACATGACATTCACCGGGCCTGGAGGCACATGCATTTTGTCTACATAAATCTGGCACTTATGAAACTTTCAGGCATATGAGCAACAATCTACATCCATTGTCAACCAATAATACCCCAATCTCAATAATTTATTTTCCATTGCATGTCTTCCGACATGGGTACTGAAAGATCCTTCATGTACTTCCTACATTAACATGTTCGCTTCCTGCTTATCCACACATCTGAGTAAGACCATGTCAAAATTTTCTCTTGTAAAGCACACCATCAGAATTCAAGAAGAAACTTGCAGCAAGTCATCTCAAAGTCTTCTTATCATTGGAAGATGCCCCAGCTGGGTATTCTTGACTCTTCAAGAAACACTTGATATCATGATACCACGACTTTTCATCAGACACTACACCAACAGTGAATACATATGCAGGTATGTCAAGTCGAATATGTCAATCTTGGGAACATAATTCCATTGTAGCACTTTGATCATTGAAGAAAGCGTAGCCAACACATCGGCAAACTAATTTTCATCGCGTGAAATGTAGTGAAGCTTTACTGTTGTGAAGAACGTCAACAATCTTCTCGTGTAATCCTGGTATGGAATTAAGTGAGGTTAATGAGTATACCATTTGCTGGTAATCTAGTTAATCACGATAGTTGAATCTCCAAATATATCAAGGGTCTTAATCCTCAGATTAATAGCCTCCTTTATTCCCATGATACAAGCCTCGTATTCCACTTCATTGTTGGTGCAACCAAAAGTCAATCTTGCAGCGAAGGGAAAGTGAACACCTTCAGGAGTAATAAGAACGACACTAACTCCGTGACAATTCATATTGACAGCCCCATCAAACATCATACTCCATTTGGATTCAGGGTCTGGCCCTCCTCCGGGAATGGTTCCTCGTAGTCTTTGACCTTAAGGTACATGATGTCCTTATACGGGAAGTCAAAACGCATGGGTTGATAAGCATCCAAAGGTTGTTGTGCAAGATAGTCTGAAATAACATTTCCTTTGATGACCTTTTGGGAAGTGTATTGGATGTCATATTCAGTCAGCACCATTTGCCAACAGGCAACCCTTCCGGTTAATGTTGGTTTCTCGAATATGTACTTAATAAGATCCATCTTTGAAATCAACAAGGTTCTATGTGTCGCTCCCGAAAAGACTTAACGTCCCCGGTGCAGACGCGGACGGTCGGTGATGTTGGAGGTTGAGGGTGAATAGAGTCGCCAGCTAGGCATTTTTATCCCGAAGGAAAGGTAATGCTGCATAAACCTGGAAGGGTATGGATAAGACAGTTGCAAACCAGAGAAACAGAGAAAGGGGGTTGGTTACGACCTGGGAAGGTATTAGCACCCAGATCGTCCGTCGTACTCGACGGGATCCACGCTTAATTGATTGTGTTTAAAAGGGGTAGTGTATGTGCTATCTGTATGCAAAAGCTAGGGAAAGAAAGTACATGTGTCAGTGCAAAAGGTGTGAATTGCTCAGGAACTGAGGCTTAAAAAAAAGGCTGAAAGAGGGGGGAGACACATAGACTTTTGTTCAATAACTGTTAAGTTATGCCTACGTATCTTCTCGTGCAATGAGGAAGTCAGAACACCGTAGTTCGACTCAAAGAGACTTAGTGTTTTTGTGTGAACTGCTTGCTTGTCTATGCTCAAGTGTATGACTCGTTTGGCTCGAGTGATAACTGTCTTGCATTAGACGGAAGAAGCGAGTTCTCGCTACCAGAGTGAGTGTGATGAGAAAAGAATCCCGGAGGAGACGTTTATTGTTTGTTTTTTATGTTTTCAGTTTTTTATTGTTTTTGGTGTTTTGCATAGGATAATGAGCTTAAGCCTAAATCAAGGGTTGTAAACTCATTATATCCTCCCTGATTAGGGATAATGAGCCTATTTAAGCATGATATAAGCATCTCAACTTAATTACCTTAATGATGAAGGATTAAGATCATTAACCTACTTGTGATTATTAAGATGTTTTTTGGGTTTTTGTTTGTGTTAAGTCATGCGTTTAATCTCCAATCAAGGATTAGTGAACTCCTTACACCATCCTAAGAGAAGGATGATAAATGAGAATACTTAAGCTGAGAAAGACTCCTCAACTTATTCCAGGGTTAGGGATTAAATTCATTATATAAAAAACCTTTATTAAATGGATTTTAAATAAAGGGTGAGGTTAAGAAGTGGATTTTATGGTTTGTGAGACAACTTGAGGGGGACTTATCCATTAAACACTAGGGTTAGTCCCTCTTAACCATAAGGAAGAGATATAACCCTAATGTAAGGCCCAAGTTACAAGATAAAGTCTTAGTGATTATTAATGTGTTTTGATTAAAAGGTGTAAACAAATTAAAGGTTTAACACTAAGGATTAAAGTTATACACTCCATCCTAAGATAAAGATACGGACATAACCCTAATTCCAAAGTCCTAAAGCTTTAAGAGTTTAGCCTCTGATTAAGAGATGAGAAGAGAGGCTCAAGGAGACTCAAAGGTAAAAATCTATGGGAAACTATACACAACCCTAAAAATTATCATGCTTGGATATCCTATAGTTTATGAGGCTTAAGAGAAAAGATCTTCAAGGCCACCAAGGAGGGGAAGCAGATGAAAAGAGAAGAGAGGAGAGAATAAGTTACTTACTTCCTGAAGAAGATAAGTAACTTAGGAGAAAAGAAAGGAGCAAGAGAAACACAAGTGAAGCAAGTTCACTCCAAAGAAAATTAAAGGATGCAAATGCAAAGGAAATAATAGGTGGGAGGTGAAGGCAAATCCACCTCCCAGACAACTTACCAAAAGTTCCTGAAATGTTAGCACAAGATGCATAAAATGTAAATGCAAAAGGAAACAAAGCATATAAAGGTGCAAAGACCACAACCAGAAGTGTAAATGCAATGAAAATGGAGTATGAAATGATGCAAAGGCATAAACATGTCATGTGTATGATCATACAAAAAATTGAGTGCAAATGAAGCATGTTAGGAGTATGAAAACACATAGAAGTTCATGAAACAAAATGAATGCAAAGCATGCCAAAATTATGCAATAATGATCAAGCAATGTTTCAAACATGTCCTAAGATGTCTAATATGACATAAAAAAGCATGGAATGGCATGACAAGTTCATAAGTTCATGATATGCAAAGAAGAATGCAAATGAAGATGCAAAATTAGGGTTTTAAGGCAACATGAGATGCATATGACCAAACCAGAAGCATTCATTATGATAAAAAATTGAAATTGAACTCAAACAAACCCTAAACATATACAAGATCACACCCCAAAGGAGAAAGTCAGAAGCTAACCCTAGGCAAAGTTATGAAATTTCTAAGTTAACTAGGGTTTTTTGGGTGATTCTTAAGGGAAAATGCAAATCAAATTGAAAATGCAATGAAAAAATATAAGATAAATAACCTAGAAACTAGATGCAATATGAGAAACAATTAAAAAATAATCAAGTTCAAACTCACCATGGTTAGGCAGAAATGAATTTTTCAAGTTAGGGTTAAAAAATGTGAAATTTAAGAACCCTAATTCAAAGAAAATTGTGAAAATGTGATCAAACCTAAAAAGAAATTTATATGGTGAGTTTGAAAATGTTTCTAAATGCTTAAGAATGCTTCATGAATTTTTTGGTGATTTTTAGAAACCTAAATGCATATTTAATTAACTAAAATCAATTAGTTAATTAAATAAAACATTTAAATATTTAAAAAAATACTTTTTTAATGCAAAAATTAAAATAAAAAATGTTTTTAGGTTAAGAAAAATATTTGAAATGAAAATGCAAAGTTTGAAATTTTTTGAAAGTGTTTTGGTATTTTAATTAATTATGTGGAAGAAAATGCAATAAAATGAAAATAAAAATGAAATAAAAGGAAAGTCAAATGATCTGAAGGCCAGGATTTGAACATGAGGGGAGTCAGTTGACTGCGCGCGTGAATGGAGGGTCTGGATTCATTCTGGCTAATTAAATTGTTTTATAATTAATTAAACATGATTTATTTAATTAATTAGATTAGGGTTTTAATGATCTAATCCTAGCCATTCACGTGCATAATTAAAACAGATCCAATGGTCCACATTAAATCTGGAAAACTAAACCAAATTAGCCCTAATTAAACTTAGGTGACCGGAGAGGAGCTCCGGTCATCTTCTCCGGCGACACCCTCACTTGACTCCACTCAAAACGCCATGAAACACCACCAAAATCTCCAGAAATGATCTATGAACATCATTAAACAAGAATCCAACACCAAAAATCATTTATTTTCAAAAACCAGCATGAATCGAAGCAAACATCTTTTAGGTCAAAAATTTCAGAGATACAGTTCATGCTCGTTTCTTCACCATTTTTAAAAACAACAAGTGCAGTGTGATCAGGGGAGCATGGGGAACATTTCCAAAACATAAAACAAAGCTTCTAGAAAAAAAAGTTTGGATGAACTACCTGAGATGAAGCTTTCACTCCTTGACCTTTCTGGCCTCTTTCTTTGTTCAATCCACCTCCAATGAACTCCTTGATGATGTTGCAATGCTTAGAACAAGTTTATATGGATTGGTTTGAGAGATACAGCTCCTCTGCACTAGGAATCATGTTTTTGTTTGGCTATGTTTCAAGGCTTTTTAAAGGGTGCTTTGTGTTATATGGATGATGGTGAGTTGAATGATGAAGAAATATTGGAGTTTTGATGGCTGTATTGAGAGATTCGAAAGCTTGAAGGTTTTGGGGATTTTTGGCAATCTGAGCATAGGAATGGATTCAGGCTTGTGTGTGTTATGAAATGAGTTGCTTGAGGCTTGTATGTGATGTCCTAATTGGCCAGAGGAGTTGGTGTGACACAGTTTGATTGGTATGGGCAAATTGCAAAAATTCAAAAGTTTTTGTACCACAAGCATGGACCATGGCAGAAGCTGTTTGAAGGGGTGTCTAGCCTCAGCTGAGTTCATGGATGGCCCTTGGATGGAGTTTGTGCAGCTGTATCTCTTGGATTAAGAGATATCATAGGTTTTGCAAATTTCCCTCTTTGGAATTTCTTGAAGTGCAAGGCATAAAATCTTATGATTTTTGGTGCAATCTTGATCAAAATGTGTTGCATTATGTTGGTATGATGTTTAGAAGTTGATTAGAGGTCATGAAATGGCTTGGAAAGTGAAATTGCAAAAATCCCTCTTTAGTGCACACTTGAAAATTATAAGATTTTTTCCAACTTTGAAAGGCCATATCTTGAATTCTAGGATGAATCAAGACATGTTCTTGTACTTTTTGAAAATGGGAAGACATAATCTACAACTTTCATGTTTAAGGATTTTTCATTTGAAGCATTTTTGGTCATGAAAGAATAGGTTGAATATCTTTCCCAAAATGGAAAGTTTCCATTACAGGTCATTCCCAAAAATAGCAAGTTTGCATTTGGCTCAAAATTCTTCAACTTTGTGAACTTCCAACCACTTCAATGATCAAATAAAGATCATAGAGACTCAAAATGATGATGATGACCCTTTGGTACCCTTGATAGAGGCCTCGAATGCCCTGATTTTGACTTTACTTGCTCAAGAAGTTACCCAATGATCAGATGACTTCCACAGTGAATTTCTTCATAAAATTTGGTACACATGATCCTTATAATATATTAATACCATTAGAAACAAGAGTGGCCAAAAAACTTGAGGTTAAGGGCCTCAAACCCAAAACCCTAATTTTGGTCATCTGTGCAGGAAAACCCTAGCTCTACCTGGACTTCTGTGCAATCCTTTGACATTTTGTGACTTCCAATCATCATTGGAGATATAATAAGACCATATACCCCTCATGGACCCTCTTGGCATGCTTCAAGGCCTCAGAAATTGCTCAGATCACTTCTAAGATTCATCTGACCATAAAACCCTAATTGTGTAGTCTTGTAATGATTTGATGACGTTTTTTTATGCAATGTGAGATGCAATGAGATGTTTATGCAAAATGAGATCATAAGCCATGGTTTGAGAAAAAGTGAGGGCAAATTTAGGGTGTTTACACTATGCATGAGCATGTATTGTTTCAATCGCTTAGCAGCCCATGTGAGTGCGCAACACGTCTTCTCAAGCATTGAGTACCTTGATTCACAGTCGTTAAATTTCTTGCTCAGGTAGTAGATGACATGCTCCTTTCTACCTGTCTCGTCGTGTTGACCGAGAACACAATCAATGGATCCTTTAAGCACTGTCAGATACATGATGAGTGGCCTCCCTAGAACTGGAGGCATCAGAATATGAGGTTCCTGCAAATATTCTTTTATCTTTTCGAAAGCCCTTTGGCAATCGTGATTCCACCTGACCGCTTGTTCTTTTCTTAAAAGCTTGAATATTGGTTCACAAATGGCTGTGAGATGAGATATGAACTTTGTAATGCAGTTCAATCTACCCTGGAAACCACATACTTCTTTTTCTGTTTTTGGTGCAGGCATATCTTGTATTGCTTTTACTTTGGCAAGATCAACCACCATCCCTTTTTGACTCACAATGAAACCCAGCAATTTACCAGACCGCACTCCAAAAATGCACTTGTTTGGATCTAATATCAGATAAAACTTTCTCAGTCTTTCAAACAACTTCTTGAGATTAACCAAATGCTCATCTTCAGTCCTGGACTTGGCAATCATATTGTCCACGTAGAATTCTATCTCTTTATGAATCATATCATGGAACAATGTTACCATAACCCGCTGATACATTACCCCGACATTCTTCAACCCAAAAGGCATCACCTTATAGTAGAATGTTCCACATGGGGTAATGAACATTGTCTTCTCCATGACTTCCAGCGCCTGTCGCTCCCGATGAATGGGACTGGCCCAAATAAAGGTACAGACGCGAACGGTCGGCGAAGGGAACAGTGAGAACACACAGCCGTGAACTCACTGGAGAATGAATAGAGTCGCCAACTAGGCATTTTTATCCCGGAGGAAAGGTAATGCTGCATAAACCTAGAAAGATACGGATAAGACGGTTGCGAACCAGAGAGACTGAGAAAGGGGGTTGGTTACAACCTGGGAAGGTATTAGCACCCAGATTGTCCGTCGTACTCGACGGGATCCACGCTTAAAAGATTTGTGTTTTAAAGGGGTAGTGTCAGTGCAATCTGTGTATAAAAGAGCTGGAAAAGGATGTACAAGTGTCGGTGTAAAAGAAAAGTGAAGTGTATAAGTGAAGTGTCAGTGTAAGGACAGAGTGAAATGCTCATGATGATGAGGCTAAAAGAATGGGGCTAGAAAGAGGGGGAATATACAGAGACTTTTGTTCGATAACTGTTAAGTTATGCCTACGTATCCTCTCGTGCAATGAGGAAGTCAGAACACCGTAGTTCGACCCAAAGAGACTGAAAGATGAATTGACTTGAATTGCTTACTTGCCTAGGCTCAAGTGTATGATCTGTCTGGCACAGATGCAAATTGTCTTGCATTAGACGGAAGAAGCAAGTTCTCGCTTGTGAGTGAATGAGATGAGAAAAGAATCCTGAAGGAGACGATTATTGTTTGTTTTTGGGTTTTCAGTCTTTTATTGCTTTTTGAATTTTGTCATAAGAAAATGAGCTTAAGCCTAAACCAATGGATTTAGTAAACTCATCACATCCTCCCTATGATTAGGGGTAATGAGAATACCTTAAGTGTGAAGTCAGATTCTCACACTTAATCACCTTTGGTGAAGGATTAAGATCATTAACCTACTTGTGATTATTTAGATGTTTTTTGATGTTTTTGTTTAGTGTTGAGTAATGAGATTAAGCCATAATCAGGGATTAAACAGACCCATTACACCATCCTAATAGAAGGATAATAGATGAGAATGTTTAAGCTGAGGAATGCTCCTCAACTTAATCCATGATTAGGGATTAAACTCATGACAACACAAGCCTTTGATTAAGTGGATTTTATTTAATGGTATGATGAAGAAGTGAGTTTCATGGTTTGTAAGACAACTTGAGGGGGACTTGTCCATTAACACTAGAGTTAGTCCTTCTTAACCAGTTAAGGAAGAATTAGAACCCTAATGCAAGGCCCAAGTTACAAGTGTGATGTCTTGATGATTATTAAATGGATTGATTAAGAGATTTAAACACATTAAGGGTTTAACACTTAGGATTAAAGTTATACACTCCATCCTAAGAGAAGGATGCAGGCATAAGCTTAATCACAAAGCCTCAAAGCCTTTAGGGTTTAGTCCCTGATTATGAGATGAGAAGAGAAGACTCAAAAGAGACACAAAGGTAAAACTAAGAGGGGAGACTAATCAAAACCCTAATCATTGTCATGCTTGGTTGTTCCTAAGGTTTGTGAGGTTTTCAAGAGCAATCTTCAAAGAGAACCACCAGGAAGCAGATGAAAGGATCAGGAGAAGCAAAGTAACTTGCTTCATTCAAGAAGTCAAGTCACTTGAAGAAAGAAAGTGGGAGGAACAAGAATGAGCAAGCTCAATCTCAAACATAAATAAAATGCAGCAATGTATGCAAGAGAGATGAAAAGAAAAGTCATGAGAAGTGAAGGCAAATTCACTTCTCAAATCACTTACCACCTGAAATGTTAGAGAAAGAAATGCAATGCAATGCAAAATGGGATGAGATGACATGATGCAAAACAAAACCAGAAGCATGTTGATGATGATAATGATGCTATGAAGTGATACAAACATGAGGCAGCACATGGAAATGTTCATACAAGCTTATGGATGCATATGAAGCAAGCTAGGAACCATGAACATACATGAAAAGTTATGAAGTGCACAATGCAAACAACATGGCAAACACATGATGCAATGACCAAACATGCTTTCTATATGTCTTATGATGTCAAATGAATCACATGGATGCATAAAATATCATGGCAAGTCATGTTATGCAAGAGAATGCAAGATGGATGCAAATGGAAGCCCAAATTTAGGGTTTATGAATCAAACAACAAACAAAAACCAAAAACAGAAGCTAACCCTAAGATAAAAAATGGAAAATGCCACTCAAAGAAACCCTAATCCTATACTAAACCACTGCCCAAAGGGGAGGCCTCAACTCTTAACCAATCTCAAGTTATGATTTTTACAAGTTATTAGGGTTTTTAGGGTTCCTAAACAAAAGAAATACCAAACAAATTGAAAATGAGGAATCAAACCATGGCCATTTTATCTCAAAAACTACATGCTAAACACAATGCAATGCAAGAAGAATCAATGTCCAACTCCTCATGAATAGGCAGAAATGATTTTTTGAACTTAGGATCAAAATGATGCACAAAAAATGATTTAATTCAATGGAAAATTCTCAAAATGCATCAAGATCAAAAAAGAAATTTGGTTTGAAGGTTGGACAATGTTTCTAAATGTCTTAGAATATTTCATGAATTTTTTGGTGATTTTTAGATACTTAAAAGTATTTTTAATAAATTAATTTCCATTAATCAATTAAAAATAATCTTTTAAGTATTTAAAAATACTTTTTTAATGATAAAAATAAAATAAAAAATATTTTTGTGTCATAAAAATTATTAAAACTCAGGAGAAAAAGTTTCATAATTTTTAAGACGTTTTTGCTATTTTAAATTAAATATGCAAGTAAAATGAAAAAGAAATAAAAATAAATGAATTTAAATGGAAGTCAACAGAAGGAAGGGCCAGGATGAAGTCTGGGTTTGAAATGCTTGACCGCGCGCGCTATCCAAGGGTCCAGGTTGTTTCTGAGTTAATTAATTTAATTACTAATTAATTAAACTAATAAAATGAATTAGGGCTAATTGAATGCATCTGGGCCTTCCATTCGCGCGGGGAGTCAACTAGGTCAACCAATCCAACGCCCAGAATTCAAATGGAAATTAATTACGAGATTAGGGCACAAATGACTTTCAGGTGGCCGGAGAGGACCTCCGGTCGTCTTCTCCGGCCAGCATCCTCCCTGAGAATCCCCAAAACTCTAAAAACCTAACTAAAACGAAATCTAAAAACTGGGAAATGATCCCCACTCACTCACGAACCAAAACCCCCACTCAAAACAAATTTATCATTCATGGAAGAGCTGAATCGAAGCAAACACAAACTAGGGCAAAACAGTTTCAGGAAGCAATTAAATCCTCATTTCATCACCATTTCAAAAACTAAAAGCATATTCATGATCAGGAAGACATGTAGAACAAGTTTAGAACTTAAAAATCCATTTCTGGAAAAAAAGTTCTTGAGCTACCTGAGATTCGAAGCTTTCACTCCAGCTACTTTCTGACTTCTTCTCTTGGTGAAATCTACTCCTTATGACCTCTTGATGATGCTTGAGTGCTCAGGAGAAATTTATATTGGCTGGATGAAGAGTTTGAGTAACTTCTGCTCAAACTCAGTTGAACATGGCAATGATGATTCTGGCTATTTCTGGCAAGGGTGAAAGGTTGTTTGTGGTCCAGATGATGAGTGGAGAAGGTTTGTGAAGTTTGTTTGGATGTTTGTGAGCTGTGGAAAGAGATTCGAATGGAACTGCAGCTTGAGGTGAGAAATGGCAATGGGGTGTTCTTGCTCAAACCAGGCCTGACTCTTGGTGGTTTCTACTCAATAAGGCAAGGTGAGATGATTGGTGAAAATGGTTTAGATGTTTGTGAGCTGGGCAGAGAAATTCGAAGAGTTTTGCAAAATGGTGAGTTTTTGTGTATGTGATCCTTGAGAGTGTTTCAGCCTTGCTTGATGTATGAAATGTCTTGCTCTTGGATAGTATATTTTAATCCAAGTGGCCAGAGGATGTGACATGGCCTGTGGTGATTGGGATGTTTACTTTTGCAAAATGTCAACTTGGTTGTAAGAGAGGCATGGGCTTGGTACTAGCTTGGTACAAGGGCTAGGGCTGGCGCAGCATGGTGTGGTGAGAGACTATGGCTGGTTCAAAGGCCAAGGCAGCAAGTTGTAGGAAACATCATGATGGTTTTGCAACTTGGTTAACTTTTGGTTCATATGGAAAAATCTTGTTACATAAGCCATGAAACAATGAGGCACCTTGGTTCAAATCTGACTTTTAGAAGTTGCATGATCATGTTAAGTGCATTAGAAGCCCATATGGTGACTGAATTGGCCTTGAAAGGAGAATTTGCAATTTTTGCCTTTTGGTGCATATCTTAAAAATCAATGATTTTTGTCAACTTTGTCACACCATAACTTTTGATCCAAGAAGAATTTGATCATGTTCTTGTACTTTTTGAAAAGGGAAAGATGTAATCTACAACTTTCATGACCAAAGTTTTTTCATTTGAAGCATTTTTGGATCAAGAATCAAGGCTTGAAAAATGACCTAAAATGAAGCATTCTTGAAAAGTCAACTATGCCCAAAAAGTCAACATTTGCAAAAACTCCAAATTCTTGATTTTTGTGGACTTCAACCTTCTTCCATGATCAAATAAAGATCATATACACTCAAAATGATGAAGAATGCCCATTGGTTGGGTCATTGGGGGCCTCAGATGCCCTGATTTTACACTGACTTGTTCAGAAAGTCAACCCTTGATCAGATGACTTCCCCATGGAATTTCTTCATGAAACTTGATATGCATACTCCCTATATCATATAAAGACCAATGGAAATAAAAATGACCAAAAAATTTGGAGTTATGGCCATTGAAACCAAAACCCTAATTTTAGGTCAACTGTGCAGTCAAACTTGGCTCTGCATCCACACCAATCCCAGTTCTTGTGATTCTTTGGAATTCTTGACTTTGAGAGGATGTAATATGATACTTGAACACACATGGATCCCTTTGAAATGATTGGTGGCCTTTGGAGTGGCTCAAGAAGCTCTTGGATTGCTCAGATCACAAACCCTAGATGCAGATGACTTAGAATCTATGTAGTGAACCAAAAATGTAATATGAGGTGATATGATTGTGTTTATGCACATGAGATGATCACAAGACATGGTGTGAATGGGTGAGGGCAAATTTGGGGTGTTTACAGCTGCCCCTATTCAAACATGAGTTAACTGTGCAGGTTGTAAGCGACGGCTTAACTGGCAAACAAGATAACTTGTGGTTGAATACCAAAGACAGTCCAAAATTTGCACTCACAGAATGAAAAAGAAAAGGGATATAGATTGTAAAGGAAAATAAAGTATATCGTAAAGTGTGGGCGACGAAGGACGACCGTCGAGCAGAGGACGACTGCTGGGTAAAGAGCAATGACGGGGACGGCCGACATGCTGGGAAAGTGCTGAAAATAAAGCAATAACGGGGACGACCGACATGCTGGGGATAAAAGGTAAAGCCAAGACGGGGACGGCCGACTGGCTGGGGAAAATAAGATATTACGATGGGGACGACCATCAAGTAAAGCTGTAAAATTCTTGGGGATCCATGAAACATGACGGGGACGGCCATCAAGTTCATGAAGCAGGGTAACCAACGATGGGGACGGCCATCGGGCTAAAAAGAAAAGGGACCACGACGGGGACGGCCATCGGGTTAAAGAATAAATGAAATAAACAGATGATGGGGTACGGCCATCAAAGGTGAAGGACGATCACCTAGCAGGGTACGGCTGCTCTGTTGGGAAATAAAGGAATTATGATGGGGACGGCCATCAAAGGTGGATGACGACCACCTGGCAGGGTACGGCTGCCGAAAATATCAACGATGGGGACGGCCATCGGATGAGCAGGATGGAGGACGACCATCAAGAGGTGGAGGACGACCACCTAGCAGGGGACGGCTGCTCTCGGGGTTTATCATAACACAGGACGAGTGTCAGATAACCAAAATCAACAATGGGGACGGCCATTGGATAAAATGATGAAGGATGATCATCAAGAGGTGGAGGACGACCACCTAGCAGGGGACGGCTGCTAAAAATCAACGATGGGGACGGCCATCGGATGAGAATGATGGAGGACGACCATCAAGAGGTGGAGGACGACCACCTAGCAGGGTACGGCTGCTCTCAAGGTTTATCATAACACGGGACGAGTGTCAGATAAAAAGGAAATTTGCTTGCGATCTACTGGGGAATAGTAAACACGGACGAGTGTTCACATCCAAGAAACAAAGGGTATGAGTGTTTAGATGTTGTGTATAGATTAAAGATGCAGACGAGCATCCTTAAGACTACGGTACGGACGAGTATCGGGTAGAAACAAACTGACACATGTTCAGAGATGATGATACGGACGAGTATCAACTGGTTAACAGAGAACACGGACGAGTGTTGAATTCTGAAAGAACTCTTCTGGGGAATAGTAGATACAGGCGAGTGTCTATATTCAAGAAGAACAGAAGTATTTGACACAGTGTATGGATTAAAGATGCGGACGAGCATCCTTAAGACTATGATACGGACGAGTATCATGTAGAAACAAACACTAGACGCAATGTTCTGAGATGATGGTACGGACGAGTACCAACTGGTTAACAGAGAACAAGGACTATTGTCGAATCTGTGGGGATATGAATAGTATATACAAGATACGGACGAGGGTGACACGAACGAGTGTCAAAGTATAATAATATTAACAAGTACATGGGTTGTAAAAGTATAAGCGACTGCGCTGGGGAAATGACACGGACGGGTGTCAGGAGAGTGTATATAGGTATATGTGAGTGCAAAGAGGACGTCTTTGGCTTTCGGCTGGGGTATGACACGGACGGGTGTCAGGAAGTATCTGTAATACGGGTGATATTGTTGTAAAGAGTGTTCAGGCGGATTTACTGGGGAAAGATGGCACGGATGGGTGCCAAAAGGAGTATATACTGGTGTTTGTGATTTGTAAGGCAACTGCTTTTGCTGGGGACTTTGGGGGATTTTCTTGTACGTTGATGGACTGTCGTTATTCACAAGTGTTAGTTCATAACATGGCTTATGATTATGCTATGAGTTGGATTTTTTTGCCGTAATGCTCCGTGTTAAAACGGAATGCTACGCTTTGTGGGTAAATATGATGTGAATGTTATGATTATGCAAAGATACCAAACCGGGATCCGGGTCTCGTTGCTGCGAAGATCTTTGATCGATCTGTATGAAGAGGACATCCCAGCTGGGGATGAGATCATTGACAGACCTGGAGAGATGTATCTGTTTGGGGATACAAGTCACTGATCGACATATCCTTGTAATGTGGGACCCAGCTGGGGTCTGTAGAAGTCTTCTGTACTCTGTTGTGACTCCTTCACGCGCTGCTCTTCTGAATAGAGGCTGAGGATTCTGTGGGGAGATGATTCCCTGACTTCTGCCTTCTACTGAGGAAGAAATAAATGGTACTATAGCTGGGGAATGTTGTTGGCCACTCAGCTGGGGAGAGAGAGAGGCATCACTGAAAGACCTCCCTAGAAATTCTGTTACGGTGACTTCTTGACTCAGCCGGGGATATGGGCATCTTCTGTGATACTTGCCCATTCTGATGGGGATAAGTAATAAGTGGCCAACTCAGCTAGGAGGAGTCATGAAAGGCAACTCAGCTGGGGAGAGAGCACTTCGGGTGCTAAAATTGAGTGTTGATTTGCCAGCTTGCTGGGATGGAGCTTACACGCCCCAAGTTGCGTTCTGGATACCTGCAATCCTAAAAAAGATAGAGAAACGCACAAGATAATCCCGAGGTATCCCTTACTGGATTCCGTCATAGGAGTTAGGATACTTCTGAGAGTAAGCATGTTTCCTGCAAGCATGTTTTTACTTTTGAAGATAAGCATCTGTATTCTTATGCAATCAATTTTTCTTTTAAGACATCAGACATTTTTTGCAAATAAAATGTACAAAACGAGACATGACTGGAAATCTGATTTTATTAATTCATACGCCCTGAATTGGCAAGATACAGTCAAAGAAACAAATCTCCTGAAATGAGGAGATTGTTACAAATTGAGAAACAAAATGCTGGCAGTGTTGATGACGCTTTGAGGAGCTTCCTCTCCTGCTATGACTTGTTATGACAATGACGTTCTTCTCGTCTTGCTTACTGAAGAAGGCTGATTCTAATCGAAGCTTAATCCTTTCGAAGCTTACCAAGTTGTGAACGATACAGACGAATTCAGAATGCAGTTGTTCGCTTATTCCCTTATTTTGCATGGATCGCCCTTTCGGGTTTTCAATCCATCGGGATACCCATTTCTGCCTGAGCTGTCCAATGCGGCTTTTCAACTCAGCGGGTGTACATTTTTTTTTTTTTTTTACTTATTTTCCCTTATTTTGCCCGAGTCTTTTATTCTGTTTTTGACTCGCCGGGATGCCCTATTTTTGCCTGGACTTACATTCTGTTTTTGTGTCCAGCGGGTCAATTTATGCGAAGTATTTTTTAACTGCATCTGAATTCACAGGGGATGGGAAATCTTCGCCATCCATGGTGCTGAGCATCAGTGCTCCACCAGAGAAAACTTTCTTTACCACAAATGGTCCTTCATAGTTAGGTGTCCACTTGCCCCTGTGGTCTGTATGAGGGGGGGAGGATTCTTTTCAGCACAAGATCCCCCACCTGGTACTCTCGGTGTCTGACTTTCTGATCGAAGGCTCTCTTCATTCTCTTCTGATACAACTGTCCATGACAGATTGCAGCCAATCTCTTCTCTTCGATCAAACTCAGCTGCTCGTATCGGGACCTAACCCATTCTGCTTCACTCAGTTTGACATCCATCAACACTCACAAGGAGGGTAATTCAACCTCAACTGGTAGGACTGCTTCCATTCCATACACAAGCTGATACGGTGTTGCCCCAGTGGACGTCCTGATTGACGTGCGGTACCCATGCAAGGCAAACGGTAGCATTTCATGCCAGTCTTTGTAGGTGACTACCATCTTCTGCACAATCTTCTTGATATTTTTATTTGCTGCCTCAACAGCGCCATTCATCTTTGGCCTGTAAGGAGAAGAATTGTGATGTTGGATCTTGAAGTCCCAGCACAGTTCTGCCATCATTTTATTGTTTAGATTGGAACCATTATCAGTAATGATTCGCTCGGGAACTCCATATCGACAGATGATATCTCTTTTCAGAAATCTGGCTACCACTTGCCTTGTGACATTTGCATATGAGGCCGCTTCAACCCACTTGGTGAAATAATCGATGGCGACCAGGATGAATCTGTGGCCATTTGAAGCAGTTGGCTCAATCTTACCAATCATGTCAATGCCCCACATAGCAAAGGGCCAGGGTGAAGACATGATGTTCAAAGGATTGGGAGGCACATGCACTTTATCCGCATAGATCTGGCATTTGTGGCATTTCCTGGCGTAGGCACAACAGTCTGCATCCATTGTGATCCAATAATAGCCTGATCTTAACAACTTCTTAGCCATTGCATGTCCTCCAGCATGGGTACCAAAGGAGCCTTCGTGCACTTCATGCATCAATAAATCTGCTTCTGTCTTGTCAACACATCTGAGGAGTACCATATCAAAGTTCCTCTTGTATAAAGACCCATCAGCATTCAGGAAGAAACTACCAGCTAGCCTTCTTAATGTCTTCTTATCATTGGAAGTTGCCCCAGGTGGGTATGTTTGATCCTCCAAGAAGCACTTAATGTCGTGGAACCAAGGCTTATCATCTTTAACAACATCTGCTGCGAACACATATGCTGGTCTGTCAAGTCTGGACACTGAGATCTGAGGTACGAAGTTGGCAGCTTGAACTTTGATCATGGATGAAATGGTGGCAAGAGCATCTGCAAACTGATTCTCGTCCCGAGGGATATACTCAAGCTTGACTGTTGTAAAGAAAGTCAATAACCTCCTTGTATAATCCCTATAAGGTATCAGATGATCCTGGTGGGTGTACCATTTTCCGTTGGTTTGATTGATTACCAAAGCCGAATCTCCGAATACGGTCAATGTCTTGATCCTGAGGTCAATGACTTCCTCAAGACCCATAATGCAAGCTTCGTATTCAGCTTCGTTGTTAGTGCAGTTGAAAGTGAGTTTTGCCGAGAAAGGCATGTGAACTCCTTTAGGTGTAATGAGTACTGCACCAACACCACGGCCATTCATGTTAACAGCCCCATCAAACATCATAGTCCATTCTTCTTCCGGGTCAGGCCCTTCAGTGTGAACAGGCTCTTCATGATCTTTTGCCTTTATGAACATGATGTCTTCATCAGGGAAGTCAAATCTCATAGGCTGGTAATCATCAATGGGTTGCTCAGCAAGATATTCAGATAGTACACTGCCCTTGATGGCTTTCTGAGAGGTGTACTGGATGTCGTATTCTGTGAGAATCATCTGCCATCTTGCAACCCGTCCGGTAAGAGCTGGCTTCTCAAATATGTACTTAACTGGGTCCATCTTGGATATCAATAAGGTAGTGTGGGTCAACATATACTGTCTCAGTCGGCGAGCAGCCCACGCTAAAGCACAGTAAGTTTTCTCGAGCAGTGAATAACGTTGTTCACAGTCGGTAAACTTTTTGCTTATGTAGTATATTGCATACTCTTTTCGACCAGACTCGTCATGCTGGCCCAACACACACCCCATTGACTCCTCTAATACTGTCAAGTACATGATTAGAGGTCTCCCTTCAACTGGAGGCATAAGGATTGGAGGTTCTTGCAGATACTCCTTGATCTTGTCAAAAGCCCTTTGGCAGTCTTCGTTCCACCTGACCGTCTGTTCTTTTCTTAACAGCTTGAACAGGGGTTCACAGGTTGCTGTAAGGTGAGATATGAACCTTGAAATATAGTTCAATCGACCTAAGAACCCTCGAACTTCCTTTTCAGTTTTAGGTGCAGGCATCTCTTGGATGGCTTTGACTTTATCAGGGTCAACTTCAATCCCTTTTTCGCTTACAATAAAACCCAGCAGCTTACCGGATCGCACCCCGAATGTGCATTTGTTGGGGTTCAGCTTCAGTTGATACTTCCTCAGACGCTTGAACAATTTGAGCAGATTTACCAGATGGTCTTCTTCAGTAAGGGACTTGGCGATCATATCATCCATATAACACTCGATTTCCTTATGGATCATATCGTGGAATAATGTCACCATAGCCCGTTGATATGTGGCACCAGCATTCTTCAGTCCGAATGGCATCACTTTGTAGCAGAATGTGCCCCAGGGTGTGATGAATGTTGTCTTCTCCATGTCTTCAGGTGACATTTTAATCTGATTGTATCCTGAAAATCCATCCATGAAAGAGAATACCGAGAACTGAGCCGTATTATCAACCAATACATCGATGTGAGGTAAAGGGAAATCATCTTTCGGGCTGGCTCTGTTCAGGTCCCGATAGTCGACACACATCCTTACTTTGCCGTCCTTTTTAGGCACAGGTACTATATTAGCCACCCACGGCGGATAGCTAGTCACAGCAAGGAACCCGGCGTCCCATTGCTTTTGTACCTCTTCCTTGATTTTCATTGCCATGTCCGGGCGAGTACGGCACAGTTTCTGTTTAACCGGTGGGCACTCTTCTCTCAAAGGCAGCTTGTGCACAACAATGTCGGTATCCAACCCTGGCATATCTTGGTAAGACCAAGCAAACACATCTACATACTCTTGAAGCAGGTCAACCAGTTGTCTCTTCACTGAGTCTTGCAGGCAGGCCCCAATTTTAACCTCTTTCACGTCTTCATCTGTACCAAGATTGATCACTTCAACCTCCTCCTGGTGAGGAGTAATAACCTTTTCCTCTTGTCTCAACAACCTGGCTAGCTCTTCAGGAAGCTCATATTCTTCTTCAACCCCTTCATTAGCTTGATTGATCGGATTGTCAAAGTCATATGATGTCATAGCAGTGCTGTTGTCGGTGCTGTCTGGAAGGCATTCTCTGCAAGGGTTTAATTTGTTCATTTTAGTGATCTGATTTTAATCTTGCTTTAGAAAAGTGAAATAAAAGTTGTCATTTTGAAAACACTGCCATTTATTTTTTGTACAAAAAAGAAAAATGGAAAAACAGTGAACGAGAAGAAAAAAGACTCATTTGCAAAAAGATGTCTGATATTTCATTAATTGATCTTGTTTGCACAAAAAGTACAGATGGCCCGATTACAAAATGAGTCTTGTCATCTTGGGCAAGATGCAAGACTTTGATGCATGCTATAAAAATACAGGAAATAATAATTACTCTGCTCGAGTAACTCTTATAATTTCCTGGGAAGACCAGTTCGAGATACTGCTCCCCGGGATCTTTGGACGAATCCAATCCTCCAGATTGCGCTCCTCTTCCAGCTCGTCTTCCAAATTGTTGATAGCATCAGGGGTAAGCATCCCCCCACTCACAAAGTTGGGCTCTTTCGCAGCCGCTGTTTGATCTTGTTGAGTTGGTCTGTAACCCAACCCAAATCTGTCTTCTTTCTTCTCCACCGATAGCAGTTTGCCCCAGCCTTGGGCGTTTCCTCCCTCAACAACCTTCCGGGCTTGTTGGTATGACGATATTGAAGTACCAGGCACAGCAGATGTTTCATTCACATTCAAAGCTTCAAACCCCTGGCTCATTGTTTCATGGATCTCCCCGTCCATTTCAATGTACTTATAGGTTGCCAGGTGGCTGACAAAAATGTCCTCCTCTCCGCAGATTGTAACGATTTGACCCTCCCACTCATATTTTAACTTCTGGTGAAGGGTAGAGGTCACGGCGCCAGCAGCGTGGATCCACGGCCTACCCAACAAACAGCTATAGGCAGGCTGAATGTCCATCACATAGAAGATAGTTTTGAAGGTCTGCGGGCCAATCGTTACGGGCAGCTCAATCTCTCCCAGAACCGATCTCTTTGAACCATCAAAGGCTCTTACCACCAGGTTGCTGGGTCTCAACGCCAATCCGTCATATTCTAGCTTCACCAGGGCCTTTTTGGGTAAGACATTGAGGGATGACCCCGTGTCTACCAGCACATGGGAAAGGACAGCACCTTTGCATTCCATGGTTATGTGTAAGGCTTTGTTATGGTTGCGGCCTTCCGCTGTCAAATCAGTATTGGTGAACCCTAGTCCGTGACTAGCATTAACATTTCCCACTACTGCTTCCAGCTGATTGACAGTGATCTCTTCAGGCACGTAAGCTGCGTGCAGGACTTTGAGTAGTGCATTCCGATGGGCTTCGGAGCACATAAGCAATGATAGGATCGAGATCTTGGAGGGTGTCTGATGAAGCTGATCCACTATTTTATAATCACTCTTTTTGATGATTCGCATGAACTCATCAACCTCTTGATCGAAGGGTGTCTTCAAGGCTTCTTTAACAACTTGATCTCCCTGCACAGGGCTCTTCCCTTTCGCCTTGGCAGCAGCTTCTGCTTCGGCAGCGGGTCTCGGAATTTGTGGAGCGAAAAGACGTCCGCTTCGAGTGAAGCCTCCGCCTCCGCCCACATTGTCTACTTGTAGTGCAGGGGTTGATGATTCAAAAGTGATTCTTTGTCCTTCGCAGTACAAGTCAGAGCCGTAATGCCAGGGGATGGCATTGCTGCTTTCATAAGGTACGGGTTCAGGCACCGTGATAGTGACTGGACTGACTGCGGCTGCTGAAGGAACTGTGATAGTCTGTGGATCAAAATAAATTGTAACTGGTGCTCTGATGGGAGCAGCACCTTCTGAGTTGTAGACAGAGTTGTTTTCAGGATCATAGAATATGGTAACAGTTGAGACATCTTCATGGTTTGTTGCTGGCGTTGTAGGAGACAATGGTGGAAGAATGGATGTTGTTGTTGTAGGAGCTTCATAATGGAGTGGTGCTGGAGTTGTAGAAGGAACACTTGTTGACATCTGGTCAGTTGAAATGACAGATGAAGTACCTGTTGATGAAAGTGAAGAATTGTCAGGAACAATGGATACTGCAGTTGTAGGAGGTTCTGAAACCGTTGCTGATGAGATTGCTGGATTTGTTGGAAATGATGTGGTGATCTGAAGCTGGCCACTCTGAATAAGGCCATCTATGCCATTCCTCAAATTATCGCACCCATTTACTGAGATATTGCAGTAAGCACAACCCAACTCGCACCCCGGGAACATTTGACATTCCAAGAGCTGAGCTTTGATTTCCACCAACGGTGTCCTGATCTGGCCCACACTGGTTATTAAATAAGACGGCTTGTCTTCTTCAATAGCGTTAATTCGAGGACCACCGTGGTTTGGCATCGGGTTCTTATTGACATTGGGTGGTGGTGCGAAATTCAGAGCTTTCGAGTCTACCAGGTCTTGTACCTTCATATGCAGAGCTCTGCATTTTTCTGTACTGTGGCCAGGTGCGTTTGAATGAAAAGCACACCTAGCATTGGAGTCATAATTCCTGGGTAGACTGTTGGGATCAGGAGGAGCCAACGTCCTTAGTTCAACTAGGTTGAGTTTCAGGAGTTGTGGCAGCAATGTAGCATATGGCATAGGAATCGGATCGATCACCCTATTAGCTTGAGATGGCCTCTGCTGAAATGGCCTTGGCTGGTTGTTGTTGTTGGTGTTGCTGTTGTTGTAATTTCTTGGAGGATACTGATTTTGTTGGTGGTACTGAGGTTGTTGCTGATAGTTTTGCTGCGGAGGTTGATAGACTGGTAGAGGATGAGCTGGAGCAGGAATGGTGACTGCTGCTATTGACCTTTGAACATATTGGGGCCTGCCCCTGTTGGTGTGGATGGCATTGGTCTCGCCAGTTCTTCTCGGGCCTGCAAAAGGCTTTCTTGTACTACTGGACGAGCTTGCACCGTTGTCTGAGATCTTACCCATCTTCAATAGGCTTTCGATTCTCTCCCCAGCTATGACAACATCCGCAAAGCTAGTGGAAGAGAAAGCAGCCAGCCTGTCAATATAAGTTCCCTGAAGGGTGTTCATGAACATATCTGCCATTTCCCGTTCAGACATAGGTGGCTGAACAGCAGCAGCCAATTGCCTCCATCTCTGGGCATATTCTCGGAAACTTTCCCTTGACGACTGTGACATTCCCATTAGGAGGGTCCTGTTGGGTGCCATGTCTAAGTTATACTGATACTGTCTGATGAAGGCCTCTGCCAGGTGTTGCACCCCAAAATTTGCCCTCACAATACAAGACTTTGTGTTCTAAGAAGGTTCACAAGTTTCTCAATGCTTATATAACCTTTCATGAGGTTCATGAAGTCTACAAGTCACTTCTTGAAGGTTCACAAGGTTCACAAGCTTCTCAACATTTACAAGACCTTTCATGAGGTTCATGAAGTCCATAGGTTGCTTCTTGAAGGTTCACAAGGTTCACAAGATCCACAATGTTTACAAAGCTTTCCTAAGGTTCATGAGGTTTACAGAGCCACTTCATGAGGTTCACAAGGTTCACAAGCTTCACAATACCTCCCATGGGTATCACAAGACATTTTATGAAGATTCACAAGGTTCACATAGTTCACAATTGGTCAAAGAAGTTGATAATTCCCTCAAACAATGCACCTCCTAAGCAGGGCATCCATAACTAGGGTTTTGACTTTAATCAGGCTAAATGGACTTCCAATACCTCAAGTGAGTTTCATAACATCTTATATGTGTACAAGAACCCCCATGTCAAGTTTCAAGACTTTTCTCAAAAGTTTGCTCAGTCAGATGATCAGATAAGTCAAAATCAGTCAATGCAGTTAAAAAGTCAAACTGAGGTCAACTGTGGTCAAACCAAAGTCAAACTTCATGATTTTTTGCCAACATCAAGTATATGAAGTAAAATTCATCATTTGATCAAGGGTTGATCATGATTCATCAAGGAGATTCCAGATCATCAATAATCAGGAGTTTCTAAATTAGGGTTTCCTCAGTAAAAGTCAACTGAACTTTGACCAGGCATAACTTTCACATACTTCATCACCAAGTCTCCATCCAAATCTCATTTTGAAGGAAATTGAATTCTCTACAACTTTGATGTTGAAGGTTAAGCCCAAAAATGCTTCATTTGAAAGATATGATCTAGGACATTATAGGTCATTTCAAAAGTCAACAAAAAGTCAACAACTTCAAAAGGGCATAACTTGAGATTGGTAAATGATATGGACCTGAAACAAATGGGGTTGTTTAGAGGACTCTTCAAGCTTTCCAAAAAGTCCAAGAACACCCTCATGCCTTTAAAATTGAGGGAGATATGTCTTTGCAAAGTTGGGAAATTTTGTGAGGGTTTATGTTGAAAATGGAGGCTTAAAAGTATTTCTTTCCAAATGGGCTGCCCAAATTGTGACCCAATTCACTTTATAATGACTTGCACGAAATTAATTTAAATTATTCATAATTTTATTTATTTTATTTTTATTTATTATGATTTTTATATTAAAAAGTCATTTTAAATTCTAATAAAATATAAAATCATGAAAATAAATTGTAATTTTATTTCTAGAAAGTCTTAAAGGGTGATTGGAACTCAAAGTGAAGGAAATCATGTGATCTCTCCAAAAATAGAAAGCATTCAAGAGCAAATATTTGCCTTTTACAACTTGATCTTTTTCAATCTTTTTTGATCCAAATTTTCACATAACCAAGCCATGTTTCTGACCTAAATCAATCACATATATATGCTAAACAAAACCCTAGCCTCATGGACGAAATCAAGCAGCTCATAGGTAAGTTCAAAGTTCAAAAATTCATAAGAAAAGTGCAATTCGGATTCTCTTATCCAAGGCTCTACAAGGTAAAACAAGCACATAGCAAGCTTCCTGGGACTTCTCTGATCATGAACCATTAATCATATGCATCTCATGTGCACCCTATGGCTCTACCCGAACTCATCTTTGCCTTGAGCTTAATTTTTTCGAATCCATCAATATATGTATTATGAATTGTTTTTGATGATTGATTTGTGTTTATTTTGATCCCTAGAACGATTCTGGATAGTTGGATTGAAGGATGAGAGTCTAAAACATAAACGGCCATGGTTAGGGTTTGAACCTCCAAATTAGGGTTCATCAATTCACTAAATATAAATGAATTTGGAGAACATAGAGATGTTGTATGGACTGTGTGGATCATAAAGCATTAATTAATTTCATGAATCGACACTGTTTTGTTGGAGTTTGGTTTTCGCAGGTTTGCAACAAGGAAGAACACGCAGGAGATTTCGCAGGTAAAATTGCATGAGATTTCGCAGGTAATGGGAGGAAGACGAAGGCCCTGCGCGCCAGTTTCAAAATTCAAATTTGATTAATATATTTTATGTTATTTGGTTGTTTCATTAGCACACACACGCGTGTGTCCTGGTGGTAAGCGCAGCTTGTGTATGTTGAAAAGGCCTTGGTTCGATTCTTGGCCATGGCATTGTTTTGTTTTTTTTGCAGGAATAAAAGGCAACATAATATATAATACGTTATTGCTGTTCCATGATCAGAAGGGCTCTCCCAGCCAGGCGGTTAAGCATGCGCATGAATATCCCTAAGGTCCTGGGTTCAACTCCTACCCCAGGCCTTTTGTTTTCTTATTTTTTCTGGATTTTTGCAAGGCAAAACACAAAACCAATTGGACTCATCTCTTCTTCACCTGCGCACAGACTGGCCCAGTGGAAAGTCTTCATTCAGGTTCTAGGGAGGTCCTGGGTTCAAATCCAGGCCTCCCAATTTTTTTGAAAATCAATTTCTTTGTATTTTCCTTTTTCTCATTCTTTTTTTTTTTTAATTATTATACTTTTCATAAAATAAATTATATATTTTATATTAATACTTTATTCTTTATAAATTAGTAATATAAATAAATTGAATTAATATTTACTATTTAAAATTTTGTACATAAAACCTAATTTATTTTATAAACCCTAATTCTTTAATATTATATTTAATATATTTAAAATTTCTAACTCAATTTTTAATTAAACATATAAATTGTTTATAATGTAAATTATTTGTACATAAAAATTAAAATTCTTAATTCTTTTTCTTTATAACGTGTAAATGTCCTATTATTGTTTATGATTAAATATATATGTAAATAATTTGTATTTATGTTTAAAAATTGCTAACTTAATTTTTAATTATAATTTACTTTTCATAATATGTTCATAATTTATTTAGTTTGTTTATAGTTTTAAATTTCATAATTAATTAACATAATTGTTCAATTTTTCTATTAACCATTAAAATTTTGTTTATTATAATCTTTTGTTTATTATTATTATTAATCATGTTTATGACTAACCATTATTTAACTTTAATTATTATTATTACTAACCTTAGTTATTTTTATCACTAACCCATGTATAATTTAATTATGTTTACTATTATTATTTTTATTTATTATTATCACTAACCCCTTTATTATTTATATTTTATTGCTTATTATTTAATTTGCTATTTTATTTATTATTACTATAATTTTGTAATTGTTTCCCGGTTGTAATTTTGTAATTATTTTAATTATTATTGTTATGGTTAGTAATTAGGGCGTGAAAATATGTTTGTTATTTAAAATAAATTTAGATAATTTTTAATGTAAGATAATTAAATTAAACACTTCACACACGTAAGTCGATTTTAATCGCCGTCTCACTTTCTAAGGTTATCCCTCAAGTTGCCTACGAATATTGGTTAAGTGGGGTGTATAAAGCAAGTCCCTCAAATAGAAAAATCATCAAAGTCCCTTATGGTTGCCTTTACGAATCGAGTCCCTTCGGAATAAATGATGATAGTCCCTCCTTTGTGCTTATTACACCCCACCATTGCCTTCAAAATCAAATTGTCCCTCGCATGTCCCTTAATATCCAAAGTAAGGACTACCTACTTCTTAATAGTAGGGATAGTCTTACTAAGAAAAGGATAAAGAATAAGAAAGACCTTAAACATTAGGGTAGGTTACTCCTAGGTACTTGCTCATTTCAAAACTTTTTCACACTTAAACCAATTTTCAACAAATTTTCAAACAAGTTTTTAACACATCCTTACATGGATTATTTATTAACTATTCTGAAAATTTTCTATTCACACACTACACTTTCAAAACCATTTAAAGTGAGCTTAAGTACCTAAGAGCCCATGGATAACCATGGATGAAAAGGATGCTAATACCTTCCCTTTTCATAACCTACCCCCCGGACCCAAAATATTCTCTAAGGTCTTTCCTGTTCTTTTATAACCTTTCCTTATGGATAAAATAAAAGTCGGTGGCGACTCTTGCTATCCGCAACATTACTTAAAGTCAGTTCTCCCACCGTGTTACAGAACTGGCGACTCTGCTGGGGATAAGCTAAATTAAAGAGGGGTACCCTTAGGAATTAAGATCACTTTGAATTGTTTGCCTTGTTTGTTTTATATTACTTGTTGGGGTGCTCTTATGTGTGAAAGGTCCTAACCCGGATCTAGTGTACCTTAGGTAAATGGCAATAGACCAAGGAAACTGTACGACGTATATCGATACGGTTGATCTGGTGGCCATAGTTAGTGCGACTTCTTGGTTGGTGCTTATATTCCTTAAGTCAAGTTGAGGATAATATTGAGGCTGCCATATGTTGTCAATGCACTAACTAACTTTTAGAACCCTAGTTAACTCATCTTGGCCTTTAGAAGGTAGTGAGGTAACCGGCTTTGGTGCATACTGAAGTTGGTTGACACTCGATACTACGCTCATTGAGATCTTAAACTTGGAGGGTTTTGGTTGACAAGTAAGTTGCCTTCTGAACAACCACCCTTGTGAAGGATCAATGATATTGAGATCCCTTAGAACCTGGTTACTTTCATAGGACAGGATGAACCAACTAACTTCAGGGGAGGGTACTTACCTTTGAACCTCATGCAAGCCTTTAAACCTAGGGCTATGGTGTGACTTGTTTGTGTGTGCCACATGTTTGTGATTGAACATAACATCATGACATCATCATGCATCATAAGCATAGCATTTTCACTAACCATTTCAAGGACCAAAGGATTTATCTTTGTTCTTTGTTGCAGGTCATGGCTTCTGCTCGTAGAAACACCATCAGGATCAACTTTGTGGGCATACCTCCCAAGCTTAAAGAGTTGGTTTCTCAAGTGTCTGATCACTCCCGGTTCAACAAGAGACATGGTCACCTATTGGATCTAGTTACTTCAGGGTTCAATGAGGACATGATGAGTGTCCTATTTCAGTTCTTTGATCCTAAGCATCATTGCTTTACATTCCCTGACTATCAGCTGGTTCCAACCATGGAGGAGTTCTCTAAGCTTCTGGGTATACTTGTTCTTGATCAAAGACCCTTCACAGGCTTGGAGAAGGAGCCTAAACCAGAGGTTATTGCTGCAGCCCTACATCTGAAGAAGTCTGACATTGTTCTAGAAACGAGAAGTGGAGTCAAGGGTATTCTTGCTAAGGTGCTAATGGATAAGGCTCAAATGTTCTTGAAGGCCATGAGCTATGATGCTTTTGAGGAGATCTTAGCCTTGCTGATATATGGTTTAGTATTATTCCCCAATCCAGATCAGTTCATAGATGTTCATGCCATCAACATTTTCCTGAGTCACAATCCAGTGCCTACATTGCTTGGAGACATCTTGCATTCTCTTCATACCCGTACTACAAGGGCAAGAGGAACTTTGATGTGCTGCATACCTTTACTCTCTAGGTGGTTTATTTCTCACCTTCCTCGCTCAGTAATGAAGAATGAGCAAGGGTTCAGATGGTCCAAGAGGATCATGTCACTTTCTCACTCAGACATCCATTGGTGCTCCAGATCTATGGAGAATGTCACCATCATTGACCGTTGTGGGGAGTTTCCTAATGTGCCACTTCTAGGCATAAGAGGAGGCATCACCTACAACCCATCTCTAGCTTTACGACAGTTTGGTTACGCCCGAAGTGATGGTCCACATGACATGTTGATTCAGGGCATTGTGTTTGATTACGACAACGATCTTCAGGGTTACCGTCAGAGATTCATACGAGCCTGGGGAAAGGTAAACAGGATTGACAGCAAGACACTGGAGCCTAAGTACACTATTCCTATGGAGGCTTATCTCAGATGGGTACGATCTCGTGCTCAGACACTCATGATGCCATATCCTGCCGTCCTACCAGTTACCATGGAACCTGTTGCTGAAGGAGACACTGCTTATACCATCCTTCACCCAGACATGCCTACTGATATGGAAGACTTGCAGAGATCATGGATCCAACTGAAGGAGCAAAGGGATACTTTCGAGGCTCATTACAAAGCAAGCCAAGCAAGAATCCTAGAGCTCACAAAGCAACTTCACGAGGAACGAAACCTCAACTCATACCTCAACACAAAGAGGAAACGTCCATGGGAGACTTAAAACCCCATCTTTTGTACTTATTTCATTTCCATTTTTGTAAGCCTAAAAGGCAAAACAAGTTATTACTAATAAAAAGTTACTTTCTTGTTTGTTTAAGCAAATTTAAATCCTGCGGTCCTTGAAAACATTGCATATGCATTCCCATTTCATTGCATCACAGGTTTATAATTGTGCACAGGTTTCTCATCTTCTCGCTGTTTATTTCAGCAATGGCTCTTGAACAATCAGTTAAGGATCTTCAGGCACAAAATGCACAGTTCCAAGAGCTGATCTTGAACCTGTCCAAGGGGCAAGATGATTTGAAGGCACTGCTGGCCAAGAAGACTAAGAAGACTAGAAGGTCTGCTGGGTTGCTCAACATGGGAAGAAGGTTCAAGGGTCCTGTCAAGACCAAAGAACAGGTTGAAGACTATGAATCTGAGGAATCTGAGAAAGAGAGAGGCAGTCTCCACAACACTATAGGGGACTCTGATTCTGAGGCTAATTACTACCATGAGCCTAATGAAGACAAATTCAAGATGCTGGTGGATAGGATGGATGCTATGGAATTGCAGAAATCATCTGGGCTGGATTTTGAAGATTTGAGTCTGATATCTGGGGTTGTGATACCCATTGGTTTCAAAGTTCCTACCTTTGTTGTTTATGATGGGGTCTCTTGTCCCAAGCTGCACTTGAGGTCTTATGTCAGAAGGATTCAACCTCACACTGCTGACAAGAAATTGTGGATCCATTTCTTTCAAGAGAGCTTATCTGGAGCTCAGTTGGAGTGGTATTATCAGTTGGAGAGTGTCAACATCAGAGATTGGAATGACCTTGCTGAAGCTTTCTATAAGCAGTACCAATACAATGCTGACTTAGCCCCCACTCGCATGCAGCTTCAGAGCATGTCTATGGGTGCCAAAGAAAGTTTTAAGGAGTATGCTCAGAAATGGAGAGATTTAGCTGGAAGAGTTCAACCCCCTTTGACTGATAGGGAATTGGTTGACATGTTCATGTGTACGTTGAATGGTCCGTTCTACAGTCATCTCATTGGAAGCTCATCATCTGGCTTCACTGAGTTGATCATGACAGGAGAACGGGTAGAAAATGGTATCAAGAGTGGTAAGATCCAAGTGGGCGCTTCTTCATCAGGTGCTGCAAAGAAGCCTCCCACCGGGAAGAAGGAATCCAATGCTGTTTATGGTCAACCTGATCGTAACAGAAGGCATCAGTCTGTTAGTGCGGTTCATATTTCAAATCCAACTCCTGCAACAACAGAGCAGCCTCAAGGCAACCAACAGAGGGCTAGAAGACAGTTCACGAAGATCAACATGTCAATGGCTCAGGCATTGCAACACTTGTTGAAGGCTGAACTTATTACCCTGAGGGAGGCTCCTCAGAATCCCAATGTTACCTCTCCCAAGTACAATCCCAATGCACGATGTGCATATCATTCAAACTGTCCAGGACATGATACTAATAACTGTTGGGTCTTGAAGAACAAAATTCACGATATGATTGATGCTGGAGAAATTGAGTTTGATCCACCAAATGTGATTACAGCACCACTGCCAAATCACGAGAAGACTGTCAACGCCATTGATGAAGACATTGAGGAAGACCTGCATGTCTATTCAGTCCTGGAGTTGAGCACACCATTGTCTGTTATCAAAAAGAGGTTAATACAAGCTGGGATCTTTCCAGGTTGTCGTGAAGATTGTTTGTATTGTACCTATAAGCCAGATAGTTGCTTCGTTTTGAGAGATGGTATTCAGCGTCTCATGGATAAGTATACCATAGTGTTTGAAAGAAGACCAGCATCTGTAGAAGATATGGTGGATCGTCTGACTCAGGGTAAGAAGATTGAAGAGGTTGATATGGTTGACAAAGTACCGGTAAGAATCACTTCAAAGAAGCCCATCAAAATCTCTCATCAGGGTCCAATCAAGATTACTGCTGAAGGTCCTGTGAAAGTTGTTGCTGAAGCCAGAGTAGCTCCTTTGATCATTACCACTCCTGGTCCTATTCCTTATACATCTGATAAAGCTGTGCCTTGGCACTATGGGTCTGATGTTTACATCCATGGTGTCAAGCAGGAGCCTTTACCTGATATGCCTGCTGACATTGATAATATTGCTGGATCTAGCAAGATCACTCGTAGTGGAAGAGTCTTCTCTCCTCCAGTTGCTTCTAAGAGTGCAGTTACTCCTGCTGCTACTTCCACCACTGATGCTCGGGGCAAAGGTCCTGTTATTGAGCCTGTATCTACTGATGTGCCAGCTGCTGATGATCTCTCTAAGCAGATGGAAGAAGTATTGAAAATCATTCGCAAGAGTGATTATGACATTGTTGATCAATTGGGGCATACTCCCTCAAAGATTTCTATGTTGTCCTTGTTGTTGTGTTCTGAGGCTCATGCCAAGTCCTTGATCAAGTTTCTGAAGTCTGCTCATGTGCCCAGTGCAATTTCTGCTGATCAATTTGAGAACTGTGTTGCCCACCTGACCTATGATAACGGGTTAGGATTCTCTGATGCTGATTTGACCCCTACCAAGAGGGATCATAACAGGGCCTTGCATATTTCAATTGAATGCAGGGGCACCACCCTGTCACATGTGCTAATAGACAATGGTTCCTCTCTGAATGTGTTGCCCAAAGAAGTCCTGAATAAGCTGAGTCCTGAAGATACTGTGTTGAAGCCCAGTAATATTGTGGTAAAGGCTTTTGATGGTTCTAGAAGAGTAGTGCATGGGGAAATTGACCTTCCAATCAAGGTTGGATCTCAGGTGTTTACTGCTACATTCTATGTGATGGATATTCGTCCTTCATACTCTTGTCTGCTTGGTCGTCCCTGGATCCATGGGGCAGGTGCTGTGACCTCTACATTACACCAAAAGTTGAGATATCCGGTGAATGGAAAGGTTGTTACTGTCTTTGGAGAGGAAGAATACTTTGTCAGCCATGTAAACACTTTCAAGTATCTGGAAATAGAAGGTGAATACATTGAGACTCCATGTCAGTCATTTGAAGTGGTTCCCTGGGTTGGTAATGATTGTGTGGCTCCTCCTGCTGTGAAGAAAGTTCCTGTGGTCATCAGGAAATCTCCAACAATGGCAATGGCCTCCCTCAATGATGCTAGAGCTGTGGTGGATGAAGGTGGTTGTACTATTTGGGGTCAGCTTCCTGATATTCCATACAAGTCTGACAAGTTTGGTTTGGGTTTCACTGCAGAGTCCCAGAAGGCTGTTCGTCGTGCTCGTGCTGCTCGTATCACCAATCAAGGGGTGATTAATGCTGTGAGAGATCAAGATGAAGACTACAACTTGGATGCATGGATTTTTCCTACTGTGGGTGCTGGACTCAATAATTGGAAAGCTGAAGATGTTATCCCTATCTCCTTTAGTCAGGAGTAAATACTGTTACTGTGTTATTGCTTTTTAAGTTTGTAATTTCTTGAACAATAAAACTTTCAAGCCATGTGCCTTACCCGGGGCACAATGGTGTGCTTGTTACGGGTTGTCATTTCATTTGCATACTTCATTCAATAAAATCAGTGGACGTTTCGTTTTAGTAAATATTGTGTTCCTTGTCTTTCTTTTCTTTATTTTTTGCTTTATCAGCTATGTGTTCTTACACACACCCACATCACTAAAATGCAGATCCTCATCCACTCTGGATCCTGTTGATAACAGTTCTACTATTGCCAATTACAATTTCGAGAATCCGATCTATCAAACTGAAGACGGAGATGAGGACGATTGTGAAATACCTGTAGAGCTTGCTAGGTTGTTACAACAAGAAGAGAAAGCTATACAGCCACATGAAGAGCCAGTCGAAGTTGTGAATCTGGGAACTGAAGAAGACAGAAAAGAGGTCAAGGTAAGGGCTGATTTAGAAGACAGTGTCAAGAGCAGGTTGATTCAAATGTTACGTGACTATGTGGAGATCTTTGCTTGGTCTTATGAAGATATGCCAGGGTTGGATACAGACATTGTGGTTCACCGGTTACCAGTGAAAGAAGATTGTCGTCCAAAGAAGCAGAAGGTTCGTCGTATGCGTCCTGAAATGTCAGAAAAGATCAAAGCAGAGGTAATGAAACAGTTCAATGCAGGGTTCTTGGCAGTAACTTCTTATCCTCAGTGGGTTGCAAATGTGGTACCAGTTCCTAAAAAAGATGGTAAGGTACGTATGTGTGTAGACTATAGAGATTTGAACAAGGCTAGCCCCAAAGATGACTTTCCACTTCCTCATATTGATATTCTGGTAGACAACACTGCTCAGCATAAGGTATTCTCTTTCATGGATGGTTTCTCTGGTTACAATCAAATCAAGATGGCACCTGAAGATATGGAGAAGACAACATTTGTGACACAGTGGGGCACCTTTTGCTATAAGGTGATGCCATTTGGTTTGAAGAATGCAGGGGCAACATATCAGCGTGCTATGGTGGCTTTGTTTCATGATATGATTCATCATGAGATAGAGGTATATGTGGATGATATGATAGCCAGATCTCAGAATGAAGAGCAACATCTTGACCATCTACACAAGTTGTTTGAGAGGTTGAAGAAATACAAGTTGAGATTGAACCCAAACAAGTGTACTTTTGGAGTTAGATCTGGTAAGCTCCTGGGTTTCATTGTCAGTGGAAAAGGTATTGAAGTGGATCCTGCAAAAGTGAAAGCTATACGAGAGATGCCAGCTCCCCGTACTGAGAAGGAGGTTAGAGGTTTCTTGGGACGATTGAATTACATTGCAAGATTTATTTCCCAGTTAACTACCATCTGTGAGCCAATCTTCAAGTTGTTGAAGAAAGATCAGGTGATGGAATGGAATGATGAGTGCCAGACTGCCTTTGATGAAATCAAGAGATATCTGCTTGAGCCACCAATTTTGATGCCACCAGTTGATGGAAGACCCTTGATTATGTACTTAACAGTGCTAGACAACTCAATGGGGTGTGTGTTGGGGCAACATGACGAGTCTGGTCGAAAAGAGCAGGCAATATACTACCTTAGCAAAAAGTTTACCGACTGTGAAACAAGATACTCACTGCTCGAGAAAACTTGCTGCGCTTTGGCATGGGCTGCTCGCCGACTAAGACAGTATATGTTGACCCATACTACCTTGTTGATTTCAAAGATGGATCCAATCAAGTACATATTTGAGAAACCTGCTCTCTCCGGAAGAATTGCAAGATGGCAAATGATCTTGACAGAATATGACATACAGTATACTACTCAGAAGGCCATTAAGGGAAGTGTTGTTGCTGATCATTTGGCTCATCAAGCAGTAGATGATTACCAGTCAATGAATTTTGAATTCCCTGATGAAGATATTATGACTATTACCAAAGAACCTGGACAATATGACGGACCTGAACAAGGATCCCGATGGACTATGGTTTTTGATGGTGCCTCCAATGCACATGGTAATGGTGTTGGTGTTGTGATTAGTTCCCCTGAAGGTTGTCATACCCCGATTACTGCCAGACTTTGTTTCTATTGTACCAATAACATAGCTGAGTATGAGGCATGTATCCTGGGTATTAAAGCTGCTATTGATATGAAGATTCAGTTCCTTGATGTGTATGGAGATTCAGCCCTGGTAGTGAGTCAGATTAAAGGAGATTGGGATACCAAGCATGATAATCTCATTCCTTACAGAGAACATGTGTTGTCTTTGATCCCACATTTCAAAGAGATTACCTTGGGACATATTCCACGAAGAGAGAATCAGTTGGCAGATGCATTGGCCACCATGGCATCTATGTTTGAGATCAGCTGGGATGATGAAGCTCCCAAGATTACTATTGATAGATTTGAGAAGCCTGCATACTGCAATGAGATTGATACAGAAGGGGCAGATGAGAAGCCTTGGTTCGATGAAGTAAAAAGATATCTTGAAGCTCAGGAGTTTCCGGAAGAGGCATCTGTCAAAGATAGGAAGTTTCTGAGGAGGTTTTCTGCCAAGTTCTTTTTAAGTAATGGGATTCTGTACAAGCGCAATCATGATTCAACTATGCTTCGTTGTGTGGATAAGAAAGAAGCGACTGAGATTATGGAAGAGATGCACGATGGGACCTTTGGCACTCATTCTAGTGGTCATACCATGGCAAAGAAGATTTTGAGAGCAGGTTACTATTGGTCTACCATGGAAGCTGATTGCTATCAGCACTCCAGAACGTGTCACAAATGTCAAATTTATGCTGATAAAGTCCATGTACCTCCATCACCCTTGAATGTGTTGACTGCTCCTTGGCCCTTTGCCATGTGGGGCATTGATATGATTGGTGAGATCAAGCCTACTGCTTCTAATGGGCATCGTTTCATCCTGGTTGCTATTGATTATTTCACGAAGTGGGTAGAGGCAGCTTCATATGCATCTGTGACTAAGAATGTTGTGGCTCGGTTCATTAAGAATAATCTCGTATGTAGGTATGGTATCCCTGAGAGGATTATCACTGACAATGGCTCTAATCTGAACAATACTATGATTACTGATCTCTGCACGCAGTTCAAGATTAAACATCACAACTCTTCTCCGTATCGTCCAAAGATGAATGGGGCAGTTGAAGCTGCTAATAAGAACATTAAGAAGATTGTACAGAAGATGACTGTTACTTACAAGGATTGGCATGAGATGTTACCATTTGCTCTTCATGGTTATCGTACTACAATACGTACATCAACAGGGGCAACCCCATTCTCCTTAGTCTATGGTATGGAAGCAGTTCTGCCCATTGAAGTTCAGATCCCCTCCTTGAGAATTATGAAGGATGCAGGCTTGGATGAAGATGAGTGGATTCAGACCCGACTTGACCAGATAAATTTGATTGATGAGAAGAGGTTAGCAGCAGTTTGTCATGGCCAGATGTACCAAAAGCGAATGATCAGAGCTTTTAACAAGAAGGTTAAGCCAAAGGTATATCAGGCTGGGGACTTGGTAATCAAGCGTATCATATTACCACAAGGTGATCCTAGGGGCAAGTGGACTCCAACATATGAAGGACCATTTGTAGTCAAGACAGTATTCTCAGGAGGTGCCATGATACTGACTACAATGGATGGTGAAGACTTTCCACAGCCTGTAAACGCAGACATAGTTAAAAAATACTACGCATAAAAAGAGACCCGCTAGGTTGACAGGCCTAGGCAAAAATAAGGGCATCCCGGCAAACCAAAAGGGTTTGGGCAAAAATTAGGGATATATATAAAAAGATGTACACCCGGCAAGTCGAAAACCTGAAAAGGCGGCTTGGGCAAAAAAGGGTATCCCGGTGGATTGAAAACCTGAAAGGGCAATCCAGGCAAAAGTTAGGGATTAAAGCGTATGACTATGTCCCGTTTGGATCACTCATGAAACTGCAACCAGTTGTACTACTTAGTCAAGCTCAAACAGATAAAGCTCAATTCAATCGTTTCCGTCTCAACAGCAAGAAGATGAGATACTTGAGTGGCAATAGTAGAATTGAAACTCAATAGGATTGTTTCCCACATAGCTGATTTCCTTTTGTAAAAATTTTTACGACAAAATCCTCTTACTAGGGTTTATGTCTCCTTGTACAAACTTACCCATGTATGGGTCACTTTTTGATATAAATAAATTCCATCTTTTGAATTCAGATTTACTTTTACCCTATTTACATAAGCGAAACGTCCATTGGTTGTGTTTGAATGTATGTATGCTTTTGAATATGATTGATGTTTACCAAAAATGCATGTATGCTTTTAATATGATTAATGTTTACCAGAAATGCATGAAAATGCAGTAATAGTATTTACTAAGGACAAACGAGAGAAGGATTTCAACGAAGCTTCGCCGGTTCAAGACAGTTACAAATCCTCAGTAGGACTAATCCATCTTCATAAAGTCTCATCTCCCCTGGAATTTATATCCATCTCTTTTATCCTCATACGGATATTCGGGAAATTACTTTCCAATAAGGGTACGACGAACGAAGACGGAATGTTATACTTATCCTACTACCAAACGAAGACGGGAGGTTATACATACCTTACTATCCCCAGCATACGGGAGGCTGTCTATACCTTGTTATCCTCAGCAGACGGAGGGTTTTATATTCTTCAGCAACGAATCGGGATTTATTTTCCCTGGCCGGCAGTTGTTACACGAAGATATCCAGACGCTTCCGGCAGTATCATATCATACATACATCATTTACATCATACCATAGCATATATATCCATAGACATATAGTACATTACTTAGGTGCATCATATCATACATGCATACATAAAGCATAAACTAATATTATTATACAAAATGATACCTTGTTTCAGGTTAATTATCCAACAAACAAACTCATGATCTCCAGGACTGCTTTATTGTAACCTCAGGGTTACTTTATCCTCCTGATGAGCTTCTTCTTCTTTGGGACTGCTTTATTGTCGCCTCAAGGTTACTTTATCCTCCTGATAGCATCTCATTGCTTCAAGACTGCTTTAGAGCTATTGATTGCTCTATCCTCCTGAAGACATATCACATTATTATTTCAAGACTGCTTTAGAGCTATTCATTTCTCTATCCTCCTGAAATCATTGCTTCAAGACTGCTTTAGAGCTATTGATTGCTCTATCCTCCTGAAGACATATCACATTATTATTTCAAGACTGCTTTAGAGCTATTCATTGCTCTATCCTCCTGAAATCATTGCTTCAAGACTGCTTTAGAGCTATTGATTGCTCTATCCTCCTGAGGTCATATCATTACTTCAAGACTGCTTTAGAGCTACCCATTGCTCTATCCTCCTGGAGTCACATTATTACTTCAAGACTGCTTTAGAGCTATCCATTGTTCTATCCTCCTGAAGACCTATCACATTATTATTTCAAGACTGCTTTGGAGTTGTCATTGTTGATTGCTCTATCCTCCTGAAATCATATTATCTCTTCAAGACTGCTTTAAGGTTATCATTATTGATTGCCCTATCCTCATGAAGACATGTTGTTACATCAGTATTACTCCAGACCCCTGACAATTCTCATTATGCTACTGAAGAACTTTCCCCTAGTGGCATCTTTAAGCCCACTCAATCATGTTCAACTAACCATCAATATCATTCTATGCACTGGTGAGTGCAAATTTTTGGGCTTTTGTGTTCAATCCCCTTCAACCTTCCAGGTTACGACTGGCAAATATACCAATCTAACCCCTCAGGTTTCAGAAAATTGAACAGGGGCAGCTGTTGCACCCCAAAATTTGCCCTCACAATACAAGACTTTGTGTTCTAAGAAGGTTCACAAGGTTCACAAGTTTCTCAATGCTTATATAACCTTTCATGAGGTTCATGAAGTCTACAAGTCACTTCTTGAAGGTTCACAAGGTTCACAAGCTTCTCAACATTTACAAGACCTTTCATGAGGTTCATGAAGTCCATAGGTTGCTTCTTGAAGGTTCACAAGGTTCACAAGATCCACAATGTTTACAAAGCTTTCCTAAGGTTCATGAGGTTTACAGAGCCACTTCATGAGGTTCACAAGGTTCACAAGCTTCACAATACCTCCCATGGGTATCACAAGACATTTTATGAAGATTCACAAGGTTCACATAGTTCACAATTGGTCAAAGAAGTTGATAATTCCCTCAGACAATGCACCTCCTAAGCAGGGCATCCATAACTAGGGTTTTGACTTTAATCAGGCTAAATGGACTTCCAATACCTCAAGTGAGTTTCATAACATCTTATATGTGTACAAGAACCCCCATGTCAAGTTTCAAGACTTTTCTCAAAAGTTTGCTCAGTCAGATGATCAGATAAGTCAAAATCAGTCAATGCAGTTAAAAAGTCAAACTGAGGTCAACTGTGGTCAAACCAAAGTCAAACTTCATGATTTTTTGCCAACATCAAGTATATGAAGTAAAATTCATCATTTGATCAAGGGTTGATCATGATTCATCAAGGAGATTCCAGATCATCAATAATCAGGAGTTTCTAAATTAGGGTTTCCTCAGTAAAAGTCAACTGAACTTTGACCAGGCATAACTTTCACATACTTCATCACCAAGTCTCCATCCAAAGCTCATTTTGAAGGAAATTGAATTCTCTACAACTTTGATGTTGAAGGTTAAGCCCAAAAATGCTTCATTTGAAAGATATGATCTAGGACATTATAGGTCATTTCAAAAGTCAACAAAAAGTCAACAACTTCAAAAGGGCATAACTTGAGATTGGTAAATGATATGGACCTGAAACCAATGGGGTTGTTTAGAGGACTCTTCAAGCTTTCCAAAAAGTCCAAGAACACCCTCATGCCTTTAAAATTGAGGGAGATATGTCTTTGCAAAGTTGGGAAATTTTGTGAGGGTTTATGTTGAAAATGGAGGCTTAAAAGTATTTCTTTCCAAATGGGCTGCCCAAATTGTGACCCAATTCACTTTATAATGACTTGCACGAAATTAATTTAAATTATTCATAATTTTATTTATTTTATTTTTATTTATTATGATTTTTATATTAAAAAGTCATTTTAAATTCTAATAAAATATAAAATCATGAAAATAAATTGTAATTTTATTTCTAGAAAGTCTTAAAGGGTGATTGGAACTCAAAGTGAAGGAAATCATGTGATCTCTCCAAAAATAGAAAGCATTCAAGAGCAAATATTTGACTTTTACAACTTGATCTTTTTCAATCTTTTTTGATCCAAATTTTCACATAACCAAGCCATGTTTCTGACCTAAATCAATCACATATATATGCTAAACAAAACCCTAGCCTCATGGACGAAATCAAGCAGCTCATAGGTAAGTTCAAAGTTCAAAAATTCATAAGAAAAGTGCAATTCGGATTCTCTTATCCAAGGCTCTACAAGGTAAAACAAGCACATAGCAAGCTTCCTGGGACTTCTCTGATCATGAACCATTAATCATATGCATCTCATGTGCACCCTATGGCTCTACCCGAACTCATCTTTGCCTTGAGCTTAATTTTTTCGAATCCATCAATATATGTATTATGAATTGTTTTTGATGATTGATTTGTGTTTATTTTGATCCCTAGAACGATTCTGGATAGTTGGATTGAAGGATGAGAGTCTAAAACATAAACGGCCATGGTTAGGGTTTGAACCTCCAAATTAGGGTTCATCAATTCACTAAATATAAATGAATTTGGAGAACATAGAGATGTTGTATGGACTGTGTGGATCATAAAGCATTAATTAATTTCATGAATCGACACTGTTTTGTTGGAGTTTGGTTTTCGCAGGTTTGCAACAAGGAAGAACACGCAGGAGATTTCGCAGGTAAAATTGCATGAGATTTCGCAGGTAATGGGAGGAAGACGAAGGCCCTGCGCGCCAGTTTCAAAATTCAAATTTGATTAATATATTTTATGTTATTTGGTTGTTTCATTAGCACACACACGCGTGTGTCCTGGTGGTAAGCGCAGCTTGTGTATGTTGAAAAGGCCTTGGTTCGATTCTTGGCCATGGCATTGTTTTGTTTTTTTTGCAGGAATAAAAGGCAACATAATATATAATACGTTATTGCTGTTCCATGATCAGAAGGGCTCTCCCAGCCAGGCGGTTAAGCATGCGCATGAATATCCCTAAGGTCCTGGGTTCAACTCCTACCCCAGGTCTTTTGTTTTCTTATTTTTTCTGGATTTTTGCAAGGCAAAACACAAAACCAATTGGACTCATCTCTTCTTCACCTGCGCACAGGCTGGCCCAGTGGAAAGTCTTCATTCAGGTTCTAGGGAGGTCCTGGGTTCAAATCCAGGCCTCCCAATTTTTTTGAAAATCAATTTCTTTGTATTTTCCTTTTTCTCATTCTTTTTTTTTTTAATTATTATACTTTTCATAAAATAAATTATATATTTTATATTAATACTTTATTCTTTATAAATTAGTAATATAAATAAATTGAATTAATATTTACTATTTAAAATTTTGTACATAAAACCTAATTTATTTTATAAACCCTAATTCTTTAATATTATATTTAATATATTTAAAATTTCTAACTCAATTTTTAATTAAACATATAAATTGTTTATAATGTAAATTATTTGTACATAAAAATTAAAATTCTTAATTCTTTTTCTTTATAACGTGTAAATGTCCTATTATTGTTTATGATTAAATATATATGTAAATAATTTGTATTTATGTTTAAAAATTGCTAACTTAATTTTTAATTATAATTTACTTTTCATAATATGTTCATAATTTATTTAGTTTGTTTATAGTTTTAAATTTCATAATTAATTAACATAATTGTTCAATTTTTCTATTAACCATTAAAATTTTGTTTATTATAATCTTTTGTTTATTATTATTATTAATCATGTTTATGACTAACCATTATTTAACTTTAATTATTATTATTACTAACCTTAGTTATTTTTATCACTAACCCATGTATAATTTAATTATGTTTACTATTATTATTTTTATTTATTATTATCACTAACCCCTTTATTATTTATATTTTATTGCTTATTATTTAATTTGCTATTTTATTTATTATTACTATAATTTTGTAATTGTTTCCCGGTTGTAATTTTGTAATTATTTTAATTATTATTGTTATGGTTAGTAATTAGGGCGTGAAAATATGTTTGTTATTTAAAATAAATTTAGATAATTTTTAATGTAAGATAATTAAATTAAACACTTCACACACGTAAGTCGATTTTAATCGCCGTCTCACTTTCTAAGGTTATCCCTCAAGTTGCCTACGAATATTGGTTAAGTGGGGTGTATAAAGCAAGTCCCTCAAATAGAAAAATCATCAAAGTCCCTTATGGTTGCCTTTACGAATCGAGTCCCTTCGGAATAAATGATGATAGTCCCTCCTTTGTGCTTATTACACCGCACCATTGCCTTCAAAATCAAATTGTCCCTCGCATGTCCCTTAATATCCAAAGTAAGGACTACCTACTTCTTAATAGTAGGGATAGTCTTACTAAGAAAAGGATAAAGAATAAGAAAGACCTTAAACATTAGGGTAGGTTACTCCTAGGTACTTGCTCATTTCAAAACTTTTTCACACTTAAACCAATTTTCAACAAATTTTCAAACAAGTTTTTAACACATCCTTACATGGATTATTTATTAACTATTCTGAAAATTTTCTATTCACACACTACACTTTCAAAACCATTTAAAGTGAGCTTAAGTACCTAAGAGCCCATGGATAACCATGGATGAAAAGGATGCTAATACCTTCCCTTTTCATAACCTACCCCCCGGACCCAAAATATTCTCTAAGGTCTTTCCTGTTCTTTTATAACCTTTCCTTATGGATAAAATAAAAGTCGGTGGCGACTCTTGCTATCCGCAACATTACTTAAAGTCAGTTCTCCCACCGTGTTACACCAGGTCCTTCCAGCACCTAATAGTTGCCCTTGTCAAGTGAGAGTACCATTCTCTTGACGCTCCAGTTAAGCTGTCTTCGAAATAGAACATCCAGAGCTTCTCATCCATAGTATAGGCCTTCAGCCTCCCCAGAAATGATTGCAAATGAGTCCGGGGGCATGAAGTCCCGTTGTATTTTTCGAAACAAGGAGGCTTGAACTTATGGGGAATCCTGACCCCGTCTACCAAGCCCATGTCCATGACGTCAAAACCTAGAGAGTTTTGAGACTCTAAGGACCTCAATTTCTCAGCTATCTCTTCCAACCTTCTATCATAAGCTTCTTCCCCAGCACCTATTACCGTGAACTGGTCCTCTTGGGGGTCTTCTTGAAGTACCCTGGCTGCAGTGGCAGTCCCTTGAACATTTGCAGGAATATTGACCTCAGGATGGAGGTGTGGTCCAAAGACAGGGGGGTTAACATGGGGTTGGACCCTTTCATTGTTACTGGTGCCGGCAGTCCCTATATGTGGATCTTCTTGATTTTTCCTCTCCACCATGGCCCTCAATCTTTCCTGGCTCTGAGCCATGTTGTTCATAACTTCCATAAACTGAGTCATTTGATTCCTCATCTCTAGCCTTTCATTTGCCATTTGATTTCTGACCTCAGTAAGGTCCTGCTGCATCTGATCCATTTGAATGCCTGGAAGGTTGTTTCGGGTTGGATAACGGTGCGGACGGTTGAGGGGAAATACCCGGCGCCTAGCAATAGTTCCTGAGGCATCACAACAGAGGTTAGCAACAATAAAACAAAACCTACAAAACAAACAAAGGGTTAGCATGCAATGCAATTATGCTTATTTGTTCTCAAGGTATCCGGTTTGGCATTCAGTTTTGACCCTTCCAGACCCTTGAAGATGCCATTGTTGTTGCTTGAAGAAAACTCAGATGAAGCAAACTAACACAAATATATTACAGAAGGTGAAATAATACAACTTGTTCATTTTACAACACAAGCCCTCTAAGGGGTCAAAATACAGTACAAGAAAATAAAAGTACATGGAAAGAAAGCAACAACAAACAAATGGTCAAACACCAAGACCAAACTCATCCTCACGAACTTCCTTGAGAAGTGCTTCGGTCACAGGATCAGCCGGACGCTCCGTGAGATTCCTGATGAGGAGATTCCGGGTCGTAACAGCTGCTGCTAGCTTCTTGTGCTGAGTTTGTTCTTTGGACCTCTTCACCCCTGCTTTGATTTTCAGCTCTGATATCTCCCTCTGGGCTGCTGCCAGGGCCTCTTGCTGTTCTTTTGCACTAGCTTCCAGTTGCTCCATCTTGTCTTGAACTCTCTTGTCTTCCAAAGTACGAGCCTCGGTGATCCTGACCCACCGAGCCTGACTCTCCTTCAGATACAAGTCTGTCCTTGCTCTCTGGAACTGGGCTTCTTTGCAAGCATTCTTCAGGATTTGTTCTCCAGCCTTAGACTTTTTGATATAATCCCCAGACTTCTCAATCTTAGTCAGATGCTCTACTCTCAACTTCTCCAATCTCTCAATCTCCCTCATACCTTCACTCCTCTCCCGGAGGGTCTTCTGCAAGGCCTGGGTTAGCTTCTCATTCCTCTCCTTCAAGCTCTCAAACTCTTCCAAACTGATAGTGGCAGGGGGTGGTGAAGATGATTCAGGCATATCTTCTATAGTAAAGGGCATCCCAGAGGATTGAGCCCTGGCACGAGACCACTCATAATATTGTGCTGATGCCACATTGCTGCACTTCCCCAAAATAGTTATTCCCTTGGTTTGAACATTATCCCAGGCCCAGGCCGCCTGCCTAACAATAGCCAGATTAATCTTGTTCTCGCAATAAAGAGTCTCAACCAAGTCCTGTGCCTTAGGAGTGTGGACCAGTGCATAGCCCAATTATCGTCTAAACAGCAGAGGGTTGTAATTGATACTACCCTTAACTCCTATCAAAGGCACATTGGGAAAATGCCCACAGCTGGTGATGATATCCCTGCCCTTGGTGCTTTGAGTGCACCATCTGATATCGGCTGAAGTTAAAGCAGTGAATCTCTTAGCCCAGTTGCTCTGCTGATGAGGATTTAGAAATGCATCTGTCCTGGGTAGATGCTTGAGAAGCCAAGTGTGGAACAATGGAGCACAACACCTCACTAATCTCCCCCTCTGCTTCTCATTCCTCTGATGCACTGAATAGTAAAGATCCCCCAATAAAGTTGGCACTGGGTTCTTCAGGATGAACAGATGGATTGCATTCTTGCTAATGAATCGAGGCTCATCTGCAAACAATACAATTCCATATATGCTCAAGGCCAGTAAAGCACAAACAGCTTTCCATTCTCCTAGAGAAGCTTTCAGGGTAGCTTGAGAGATCAAGAAATCCAGATGAAAACCAGGGATCCCAGCTTTAGAAGTCATACGCTGCTCAATCAAAACAAGTTCCAGATGCAAAGCTTTTGCTACTTCTCCATTGCTAGGAAAGACCATCTCGGGGTTGAAAGGGATTCCACCCCTGATAGGCAAACCAACCAATGATGAGTATTCTTCTAATAGAGGGCCCAACTGAAAGTCTTGGAAAGTGAAACATCTCAGCGGGGGATCATAAAACTGAATGCAGGTGTGGATCAGGCTTCTCTGTGATGGGTCCAGATCCATAACCATATCAAGTATATCTCCATAACTTTCCCTGAACAATGGTATGTGATCTGGAGTGATCAGGGTCTGAATCCTCCTGATGTCTGATAGCTCTGGCTGGAAGAAGTGATAGGTGATGTTGCTCTTTTTAGGAGCCATGATGCTGAAGACTGAGTAGAGACAAGTGCTGATGATGATGCTGAAGAAATGGGCCACTGATTGGCTGGTGTAGGTGACTGATAGCTGAAGCAGGTGCTGATGAAGATGGGCCAATACTGAAGATGGGGTCAAAACCAAAACCAGATGGAAATGGATACCCTGAAACACAAATAAGCAAATGTCAATATGATGCAATGATTATGTATGCAAATGAAATGCAAGGGTCTGTGACTGAGCTGGATCTGATCAAAATGCCCTGATATAGGTCCAAGTATGTTCAAGAATTCCAGATGGAGGTCTATAAATCCAGTAACCAAGGTGGGGGGCTCAAATAAAGAGCCACATGTCCAGGGTTTAGAATCACAAGAACTGTTCCAACATGGAGTACTCTTAAACAATCAAAGTAACAGGGTATTCTGAGGTCAGGGTACCTGCAAACCTGTAAACAACCCAACCCCCTCACAGGTGGTGTTCTAAAACAAGGATCCTCAGACTTGGATCAGTTATGAGAAGTGTAAACACTTCTAACCCGGAGGTACAGTGTTTACAATAACCATAACAATTCCTCCTCTAATTCACCTCAGTTTCTGAAGGTCAATACTAAAAGGTCATCCAGACTTAGCAGGCTTCCTAGATAGCCCTAGCATTGCAGGAAATCTGCAACACAGAGTTCTCAAGAAGAAACCCATATCTGAACCGTGTTTCATATTCCCGCACCAGACCGAAATGGAATGGGAAAGAATATGATTCACTCTAGCCTAGGTGTCACTCAGGTCCCAGGTATAGGACCTTAACTCTCAATGGAACACCCACCCATCAAAACAAAGACCAGATCCAGCCAGCAGCATGACAGTATGACATATACAAAAGCAATAAAGAAAGCAGTAAAACAAACTGTACATAAAGCAGAATAAGTACAAATATACAAGCACAAATCAACACATAACACCCCAGTAAACACAAATCAAACAAGCGCTAGGAGGAACCCACAAAAAGAACCAGAAGCCCTGGTTGCAGTATAAGGTTCCCCAGCAGAGTCGCCAAGCTGTCGCTCCCGATGAATGGGACTGGCCCAAATAAAGGTACAGACGCGAACGGTCGGCGAAGGGAACAGTGAGAACACACAGCCGTGAACTCACTGGAGAATGAATAGAGTCGCCAGCTAGGCATTTTTATCCCGGAGGAAAGGTAATGCTGCATAAACCTAGAAAGATACGGATAAGACGGTTGCGAACCAGAGAGACTGAGAAAGGGGGTTGGTTACAACCTGGGAAGGTATTAGCACCCAGATTGTCCGTCGTACTCGACGGGATCCACGCTTAAAAGATTTGTGTTTTAAAGGGGTAGTGTCAGTGCAATCTGTGTATAAAAGAGCTGGAAAAGGATGTACAAGTGTCGGTGTAAAAGAAAAGTGAAGTGTATAAGTGAAGTGTCAGTGTAAGGACAGAGTGAAATGCTCATGATGATGAGGCTAAAAGAATGGGGCTAGAAAGAGGGGGAATATACAGAGACTTTTGTTCGATAACTGTTAAGTTATGCCTACGTATCCTCTCGTGCAATGAGGAAGTCAGAACACCGTAGTTCGACCCAAAGAGACTGAAAGATGAATTGACTTGAATTGCTTACTTGCCTAGGCTCAAGTGTATGATCTGTCTGGCACAGATGCAAATTGTCTTGCATTAGACGGAAGAAGCAAGTTCTCGCTTGTGAGTGAATGAGATGAGAAAAGAATCCTGAAGGAGACGATTATTGTTTGTTTTTGGGTTTTCAGTCTTTTATTGCTTTTTGAATTTTGTCATAAGAAAATGAGCTTAAGCCTAAACCAATGGATTTAGTAAACTCATCACATCCTCCCTATGATTAGGGGTAATGAGAATACCTTAAGTGTGAAGTCAGATTCTCACACTTAATCACCTTTGGTGAAGGATTAAGATCATTAACCTACTTGTGATTATTTAGATGTTTTTTGATGTTTTTGTTTAGTGTTGAGTAATGATATTAAGCCATAATCAGGGATTAAACAGACCCATTACACCATCCTAATAGAAGGATAATAGATGAGAATGTTTAAGCTGAGGAATGCTCCTCAACTTAATCCATGATTAGGGATTAAACTCATGACAACACAAGCCTTTGATTAAGTGGATTTTATTTAATGGTATGATGAAGAAGTGAGTTTCATGGTTTGTAAGACAACTTGAGGGGGACTTGTCCATTAACACTAGAGTTAGTCCTTCTTAACCAGTTAAGGAAGAATTAGAACCCTAATGCAAGGCCCAAGTTACAAGTGTGATGTCTTGATGATTATTAAATGGATTGATTAAGAGATTTAAACACATTAAGGGTTTAACACTTAGAATTAAAGTTATACACTCCATCCTAAGAGAAGGATGCAGGCATAAGCTTAATCACAAAGCCTCAAAGCCTTTAGGGTTTAGTCCCTGATTATGAGATGAGAAGAGAAGACTCAAAAGAGACACAAAGGTAAAACTAAGAGGGGAGACTAATCAAAACCCTAATCATTGTCATGCTTGGTTGTTCCTAAGGTTTGTGAGGTTTTCAAGATCAATCTTCAAAGAGAACCACCAGGAAGCAGATGAAAGGATCAGGAGAAGCAAAGTAACTTGCTTCATTCAAGAAGTCAAGTCACTTGAAGAAAGAAAGTGGGAGGAACAAGAATGAGCAAGCTCAATCTCAAACATAAATAAAATGCAGCAATGTATGCAAGAGAGATGAAAAGAAAAGTCATGAGAAGTGAAGGCAAATTCACTTCTCAAATCACTTACCACCTGAAATGTTAGAGAAAGAAATGCAATGCAATGCAAAATGGGATGAGATGACATGATGCAAAACAAAACCAGAAGCATGTTGATGATGATAATGATGCTATGAAGTGATACAAACATGAGGCAGCACATGGAAATGTTCATACAAGCTTATGGATGCATATGAAGCAAGCTAGGAACCATGAACATACATGAAAAGTTATGAAGTGCACAATGCAAACAACATGGCAAACACATGATGCAATGACCAAACATGCTTTCTATATGTCTTATGATGTCAAATGAATCACATGGATGCATAAAATATCATGGCAAGTCATGTTATGCAAGAGAATGCAAGATGGATGCAAATGGAAGCCCAAATTTAGGGTTTATGAATCAAACAACAAACAAAAACCAAAAACAGAAGCAAACCCTAAGATAAAAAATGGAAAATGCCACTCAAAGAAACCCTAATCCTATAATAAACCACTGCCCAAAGGGGAGGCCTCAACTCTTAACCAATCTCAAGTTATGATTTTTACAAGTTATTAGGGTTTTTAGGGTTCCTAAACAAAAGAAATACCAAACAAATTGAAAATGAGGAATCAAACCATGGCCATTTTATCTCAAAAACTACATGCTAAACACAATGCAATGCAAGAAGAATCAATGTCCAACTCCTCATGAATAGGCAGAAATGATTTTTTGAACTTAGGATCAAAATGATGCACAAAAAATGATTTAATTCAATTAAAAATTCTCAAAATGCATCAAGATCAAAAAAGAAATTTGGTTTGAAGGTTGGACAATGTTTCTAAATGTCTTAGAATATTTCATGAATTTTTTGGTGATTTTTAGATACTTAAAAGTATTTTTAATAAATTAATTTCCATTAATCAATTAAAAATAATCTTTTAAGTATTTAAAAATACTTTTTTAATGATAAAAATAAAATAAAAAATATTTTTGTGTCATAAAAATTATTAAAACTCAGGAGAAAAAGTTTCATAATTTTTAAGACGTTTTTGCTATTTTAAATTAAATATGCAAGTAAAATGAAAAAGAAATAAAAATAAATGAATTTAAATGGAAGTCAACAGAAGGAAGGGCCAGGATGAAGTCTGGGTTTGAAATGCTTGACCGCGCGCGCTATCCAAGGGTCCAGGTTGTTTCTGAGTTAATTAATTTAATTACTAATTAATTAAACTAATAAAATGAATTAGGGCTAATTGAATGCATCTGGGCCTTCCATTCGCGCGGGGAGTCAACTAGGTCAACCAATCCAACGCCCAGAATTCAAATGGAAATTAATTACGAGATTAGGGCACAAATGACTTTCAGGTGGCCGGAGAGGACCTCCGGTCGTCTTCTCCGGCAAGCATCCTCCCTGAGAATCCCCAAAACTCTAAAAACCTAACTAAAACGAAATCTAAAAACTGGGAAATGATCCCCACTCACTCACGAACCAAAACCCCCACTCAAAACAAATTTATCATTCATGGAAGAGCTGAATCGAAGCAAACACAAACTAGGGCAAAACAGTTTCAGGAAGCAATTAAATCCTCATTTCATCACCATTTCAAAAACTAAAAGCATATTCATGATCAGGAAGACATGTAGAACAAGTTTAGAACTTAAAAATCCATTTCTGGAAAAAAAGTTCTTGAGCTACCTGAGATTCGAAGCTTTCACTCCAGCTACTTTCTGACTTCTTCTCTTGGTGAAATCTACTCCTTATGACCTCTTGATGATGCTTGAGTGCTCAGGAGAAATTTATATTGGCTGGATGAAGAGTTTGAGTAACTTCTGCTCAAACTCAGTTGAACATGGCAATGATGATTCTGGCTATTTTTGGCAAGGGTGAAAGGTTGTTTGTGGTCCAGATGATGAGTGGAGAAGGTTTGTGAAGTTTGTTTGGATGTTTGTGAGCTGTGGAAAGAGATTCGAATGGAACTGCAGCTTGAGGTGAGAAATGGCAATGGGGTGTTCTTGCTCAAACCAGGCCTGACTCTTGGTGGTTTCTACTCAATAAGGCAAGGTGAGATGATTGGTGAAAATGGTTTAGATGTTTGTGAGTTGGGCAGAGAAATTCGAAGAGTTTTGCAAAATGGTGAGTTTTTGTGTATGTGATCCTTGAGAGTGTTTCAGCCTTGCTTGATGTATGAAATGTCTTGCTCTTGGATAGTATATTTTAATCCAAGTGGCCAGAGGATGTGACATGGCCTGTGGTGATTGGGATGTTTACTTTTGCAAAATGTCAACTTGGTTGTAAGAGAGGCATGGGCTTGGTGCTAGCTTGGTACAAGGGCTAGGGCTGGCGCAGCATGGTGTGGTGAGAGACTATGGCTGGTTCAAAGGCCAAGGCAGCAAGTTGTAGGAAACATCATGATGGTTTTGCAACTTGGTTAACTTTTGGTTCATATGGAAAAATCTTGTTACATAAGCCATGAAACAATGAGGCACCTTGGTTCAAATCTGACTTTTAGAAGTTGCATGATCATGTTAAGTGCATTAGAAGCCCATATGGTGACTGAATTGGCCTTGAAAGGAGAATTTGCAATTTTTGCCTTTTGGTGCATATCTTAAAAATCAATGATTTTTGTCAACTTTGTCACACCATAACTTTTGATCCAAGAAGAATTTGATCATGTTCTTGTACTTTTTGAAAAGGGAAAGATGTAATCTACAACTTTCATGACCAAAGTTTTTTCATTTGAAGCATTTTTGGATCAAGAATCAAGGCTTGAAAAATGACCTAAAATGAAGCATTCTTGAAAAGTCAACTATGCCCAAAAAGTCAACATTTGCAAAAACTCCAAATTCTTGATTTTTGTGGACTTCAACCTTCTTCCATGATCAAATAAAGATCATATACACTCAAAATGATGAAGAATGCCCATTGGTTGGGTCATTGGGGGCCTCAGATGCCCTGATTTTACACTGACTTGTTCAGAAAGTCAACCCTTGATCAAATGACTTCCCCATGGAATTTCTTCATGAAACTTGATATGCATACTCCCTATATCATATAAAGACCAATGGAAATAAAAATGACCAAAAAATTTGGAGTTATGGCCATTGAAACCAAAACCCTAATTTTAGGTCAACTGTGCAGTCAAACTTGGCTCTGCATCCACACCAATCCCAGTTCTTGTGATTCTTTGGAATTCTTGACTTTGAGAGGATGTAATATGATACTTGAACACACATGGATCCCTTTGAAATGATTGGTGGCCTTTGGAGTGGCTCAAGAAGCTCTTGGATTGCTCAGATCACAAACCCTAGATGCAGATGACTTAGAATCTATGTAGTGAACCAAAAATGTAATATGAGGTGATATGATTGTGTTTATGCACATGAGATGATCACAAGCCATGGTGTGAATGGGTGAGGGCAAATTTGGGGTGTTTACAGCGCCATCTTAATTTGATTATACTCGAAAAAACCATCCATGGAGGAAAATACCGAGAACTGAGTGGTGTTTTCTACCAATACATTAATGTGAGGTAATAAAAAGTCGTCTTTCGGACTTGCTCTGTTAAGATCCCGATAATCAACGCACATTTGGACCTTGTCTTCCTTCTTTGGTACTGGCACAATATTAGCTACCCAAGGTGGATAACTAGTTACGGCAAGGAACTCAACATCCCATTAATTTTGAACTTCCTCTTTAATCTTTATTGCCATGTCAGGACGAGTTCTACGAAGCTTTTGCTTAACTGGAGGGCATTCCTCTCTCAATGGCAGATTATGCACAACGATGTCAGTATCTAAACCTAGCATATCTTGATATGAGCAAGCAAAGATATCCAGATATTCACAAAGCATACCAATCAATTCTTCCTTCACCACGGCCTGCAGAATGGCCCCAATCTTGATCTCTTTCCTTGCATCTTAGGACCCAATATTGATGACTTTCAATTTCCTCCTGATGAGGCTGAATAACCCTTTCTTCATGTCTCAACAACCTGACTAATTCTTCAGGGAGTTCACAGTCTCCCTCAACCCCTTCATCAGCTTGATAGATAGGATTATCAAAGTCATACTTGGTCATAGCAAAAATGTTATCTGTGAAATCTGGGTGATTAGGTTTGCACAAGTGATGTGCTTATTTTAGAGTTCATTTTATAAAAAAGAAAAACAAAATAACACATTGTCATTTTATTGTTTTTGTGAAAAGTTTTAAAATGAAAGAAAGATAACACTGTTTTGAATGAAAAATGTCTTTTATTCATGATAAAAATAAACTACAATCAATGCAAAGGTGACACTACAAATGAATCCATACACCTTGGGCAGAGTGTAGGATTTGACATGCAAAATGATATGAGAAAAACAACAAAAATTACTTTGTTTGAAGAGTAACTGGGACAATTTCCTCAGCAAACTGATTCTTGAGCTCTTCCCCAGGAATGCATATGGGTGTACCCAGTTGTCCAGGTCACAGTCGCTATCAACATCTTCCCCATTGCAGCACACATCAGGTTAGGATCAATAACACATTCACTAGAGAAGCTTATCAAACCATTGCTCTTGGAAACAACTGCTTGACCTGATTTGTAGCCAATTCCGAACATGTCTTCTTTTCTGTCCACCTCAATAACCTTGCCACAGCCTTGGGTATTTCCTGATTGGACTACCTCCAAATCATGTCTATATGATGCTATGGAGGTACCCACTTGTTCACTACTCTGAACCACTGGACTTGGAGAGACTTCATTGATATTCACAACTTCGAAATCCTGGAACCGCATCTCATGGATCTCACCATCCATTTCTACATATTTGAACGATGACACGTGACTCACAAAGATCTCTTCTTCACCACAGACAATGACTACTTGTCCGTCAACCATGTATTTTAATTTCTGGTGCAGAGTGGATGTAATTGCGCCTGTAGCATGGATCCAAGGTCTGCCTAAAAGGAAACTATACGTTGGTTGTATATCTATCACATAGAATATGCATCTGAAAGTTTATAAACCAATTTTCATGGGCAACTTCACTTTATTAAACACATATCTCTTGGAGCCATCAAAACCATGCACCACTAAATCACTAGGCCTTAAGATAATCCCATCAACATCCAACTTCATTAAGGTCTTCTTTGGTAATACATTCAAGGATGAACAAGTATCTACCAAAACATGCGACAATACAGCCCCCTTTCACTCCATTGTGATGTGCAAGGCCTTGTTATGGTTGAGACCCTCTGACGTTAGATCATGGTTCGTAAACCCTAGCCCATGGCTAGCATTAACATTTACAACTATGGATTCCAGCTGAATAATTGTATTTTCTTGGGGTACGTAGGCCATCTGCAAAACCTTCAAAAGTGCCTCCCTATGAGCCTGAGAGCATATTAACCAGGATAGAATTGAAATATTCGACAGGGTTTGGTTCAACTGCTCCACAACTTTATAATCAATTTTCTTAATTATCCTCATAAACTCTTCAACCTCTTTCTTAAATGTACTTTGACTTGCAGCAGGAGTGACCACCTCCTCTGTTACTACCTGCTTACCCTTCACTGTAGTTGTTGCCTCAGCCTCAATATTTCTTCTCAAAGTTTGTGGAGCAAACAGACGTCCACTGCGAGTTAAACCTCCAACTCCACCAATATTGTCAACACTGGAACCACTCACTACCCGAGTCTTCTTCTCTTACTTCTATCCCTGAACGAAAAAAATATGCGCCATAATGCCATGTAATTGCTTTCTCACTAGCGTAGGGCATATGACCAAGAACTGTAATGGTTACCGGGCTTACATCATTGGGCACGAAGATAGTAACAAGTTTCAGCCTTAGCGGCACCCGAATCTTAGCAGGTGTAAAGTAGATAGTGACAATTGAAACGTCGTCTCTTTCTTTGTTAACCCTATCAAACTGCAGAGAGCCTTCGTCCATCAAGCTTTGAATTCCATCTCTCAACTTATTGCAACCATTATCACAAACAGTACATTCTTCACACCTATCATCACATCCGAGTAACACCTTCCCCTTCACCAAGAGATTCTTCACTACCAACAATGGAGTCTTAACTTTATTTACATCAGCAACAAGATTCAACACTTCCCCGTATTCCACAACATTTACTCTTGCGCCTCCATGATTGGGCATTAGATTATTAAGGACACTCGGAGGAGCAGATATATTTATAGCTTTCGCGTCAATTAAATCCTACACTTTCAGCTACAAGGATCTACATTTTTCAGTCGTGTGCCTAGGAGCACCCGAGTGAAAAGCACAATGAGCATTTGTATCATAACCAGCAGGTAAAGGCCCAGTGGGAGGTGGCAAAGTTCTCAACTGCACCATGTTCAATTCCAATAACCTTTGCAGCAAATTTGTATATGTCATGGGGATTGGTTCAATAACACGATCAACCTTCCTAGCCGGACGGTGGTACTGTCTCTGTTATTGATTGTTTTGCTGTGGACACTGTTGTTGTTATTGTTGTTGAGCTAGCTCTGAGGGAATATAGACAACAACCACTTGATAGTAATAGCTAGAGCGACCTCTACCTCTTCCTCTACCATAAACATCATTGGTTTCTCCATCCATTCTTCTTTGAGGTCCATCAAACGGTTTCCTAGCTCCATATGAGCTACACCCACTCACATCTTCAATCTTGCTAAGTTTCAACAAATTTTCTATTCTTTCTCCTGCAACCACGATGTCAGCAAACTATGTGGAAATACAAGCAACCAAACGATCAATAAATGTAGCTTGCAGCGTGCCCATGAACATGTCAGTCATTTCACGGTCCAACAATGGTGGTTGAACTCTGGCGGCAAGCTGGCGCTAGTGTTGTGCATATTCTTTGAAGCTTTCCTTAGACGTCTGAGCCATACTCTGTAGCAGAGTACGATTTGGTGCCATATCCATATTGTATTGGTACTGTTTCACGAAAGCTTCAACAAGCTCCTTCCAACTCCTTACAAATGACCTACTCAACTTCGTGTACCATTCCTGGGATGCCCTAGTGAGGTTGTCCTGGGAATAGTACATCCACAGTTTCTCGGCATCTGTATAAGTAGCACTTCTTCCTACATAGGACTGTAGGTGAGTCTTAGGACAAGTTGAGTCGTTATACTTGTCAAAGATAGGAGGCTTAAACTTGTGAGGGATTCTGACGCCAGGAACCAGACCCAAGTCTGCCACATCAAAGCCCAAGGTATTCTGAGATTCAATGGAGTAAATCTTCTCAGCAATTTCATCAAAACAACGATTCACCACAGCATTCTGAACCTCCATATCCCCCTCCAGCATAGTAAACTAGTCTTTTTGACCATCCATATAGACATTAAGACCCTGGTCTCTACCCGATCTACCAACAACAACAATAGGAATAGGAATATCCTCAGGAGTAGCACCAGTATTTTCTTGAGGTGTAGCACCAGTACCTCCACCAGCTTCAAGGTTGCCCTATGGGGTCGTTTGAGTCCTTTCGACCATCTCTCGGGTCCTCTCTTGGTTTTGATTCATGCCTGTCATCAATGTCATAAATTGGTGCATACGAGTCCCCAGTTCCGCAAGCTCGACTTGTATTTGATCCATTACTCTTACCCTATTTTCTTTGGTTGGATAATGATGAACTCTTAGGTCAGAAATAGTGCCTACAAAGGAAGAGATGTCAGAAATATGGAACCTGTACCTACAAAAACAAGAAAAGGGTGACATGCATGCTATGCAAATGCTTATATTTTCATTTTCAAGGTCGTTGTGCCCTAGTTCTGGCATAATGATAGAGAAATCCAGATGGCTTTCAGAACCTGACTTTTTAAGAAGAAACATTTGCATGAGGCTCAGATTTGGTTATCTGGGATGACCAGGTGTCAGTACATATACAAATAATATAAAGCTGAACATGAACGAATTAGCATAAACTAGCCCAAAGGCAACAGAAAAATCTCCCCGAAGGGTTACAAGTTTTACAAAACTAAAAAAACGGAAAGATAAACAAAGATTCCTATAACAAGCCTGTAGGTAATCTAAATATATCAAAAAAAGAAACTAAACCCTAGTGAACTGCACATCCTTCAATCTCTAACTGAAGTGTCTGGCAGCTTCAAACATACGGCCCACATCCGAATGAATAGGATCTTCAATCAACTTCTGGATCAATAAATATCTCTGCTCGAACGAGGCGTGCAATTCATCGGTTTGTTGTAGAAAGACTTCTGCATCCTCCTCACTAGGTCCTGGCTCCGTCCTAGCCTTCTTAGTCTCTGCAAGAATCTTAAGCTCTTCTATTTCTTTTGTGCTTCTTCCAGTGACCTCTGGCTTTGCTCCAACCTTTGAAAGTACTATCGACGTCTTTTATGAGCTATTTGAAGTTCTTCTTTCTGGTATTCTATCTGCAACTAGTAGTTTTCCTCTTTTTCTTTCTGCTCTTTCTGGTTCTTCTCCCACTTATCCTTCCAGAGAGTAATATCTTTGTTGGCTTCTTTCAAAGACTTCTTTTACTTCCTCCATGAATTGGATTTACTGGTCTCTGCCAAGCTCTTCTTCTTGAAATACAACTCTCTATCAGCAAAGTCTTTCTTTTTGTCTTCCATGGTCTTCTGGAGAAACTAGACCTTTTCTTCCAAGGTTGCATTGATGTAGACTGAATGTTGGTAAAGGTAACTAAATTCTAAATTTTCAAGCCTAATTTTGCGTATTTCAGCTTCTAACTTCTAATAATCCTCCATAGGCACTGTAGCCTGTGGCATGAACACCTTCGGGTATAAATGAGGGTCTACTGAAAAATGAAGGAGTAATGCTTCTACACGATCTTTCAACCATGCAGCATAAGGCTCATAGGTCTTTGGGTCCACTCTCCCAAATTCTTTCTTTCCTTTTTTGACTTTCAGTTCCCAAGCCTGAGAGACTTATATGGTTAACCTTTCATTTCCCTCAACAGGAAAATATAAATATTCTACTACCTCTTCATCAATCGGTGGAGTCTTAAGTGGATATCCAAATCGTTTCTTTGCTAACACAGGATTATAGTTGATCATTCCCTTCCTCCATAGCAAGGGCACATTAGGGAACTCGCCACAACTGGTGATTATTTCTTTCCCAACCGAATCCCTGTTATAGCACCAAGTGATATCATCATAAGTAAAACCTATCTACCTCCTCGACCATTTCACATCACCTTTCATATCTATGAAAGTTCCTAACTTCGGCAGATGTCGAGCAAACCAAGTAGCAAATAAGGGTGCACAACAGTTCACATAGCCACCCCTCTTCCTCTCATTCTTGTAATGCACCAAGTAGAAGAAGTCTCACAATAGTGTAGGAATAGGGTTCCTCTTGATGAAGATGAATATGGCTTCCATGCTTACAAATCCTTTCTCTCCTGGGAAGATACTGATCCCATACACCATTAAGGCTAGCAAAGCAATAAAGTCAATCCACCTCTTCTCCAAAGCACACCTTTTAGCCTCAGCAAGAAGAAAGTCAAAATAAATCCCTTTATGCTCCTTTATGATCTCGATATTCCCTTTAACTTGAGCCAAGGTTAGATGAGTAGCTCTAGCAATCTCCTCCTCTAGAGGATTTCTCTCAGAACCACAGAATGGAAGACTGTCCCGGACCAGAACCTTCAGCATGCTAGAAATCTCTTCCAAGGTGGGGACCAATATGTAATCAGGTAACACAAAATACTGAAACTAGGGATCATAAAACTATAGCAGATTATGAAGACTATCATTTTGCTTTGTAGAAGGCTTGTCCATGTAGCTCAGAATCAACCCATACCTCTTCCTGAAAGCCTTTAAAACTTGGTCATTCATCACCCCAACCAAACTCTGAACCTCTTCAGCTTCTCGTCATCCATGTAGCTCAAAAACAAACAAATGTTAGGATTGACTCGCATAGGGAACCAAAGATACTCCGGTTAGGAGGTCCCAGCAGAGTCGCCAGCCGTCGCTACTTGGATTTCCATCCTGGTACAAACGCAAAAGTGGCGCAGAAAAGGTTAAGTCACCATCCAGGAATTTTTATCCCGAAGGAATGGTAATGTTGCACAAATCGGGGAGAAAGGAAAGAACGAGGTCTTACAAACCAAAGAGATTGGGTTAGGGAGTCGGTTACGAACTAGGGAGGTATTAGCACCCCTGATCGTTTGTCGTACCCGACGAGATCCATGCTTCCAAGAAACTGTTTCAAAGGGTGAAGAAAAAATGTTGCTGAACAAAAGAACTGCTATTGGAACTGGATAAAAGAAAAGAAAAGGGGGGAAAATGTAGGGAAAATAAAAGAGTGCTCGAACGGGCCCTACCCCACTATCTACGTATCTCATCGGAAATGAGAATCAGAGTCGACGTAGTTCCCCTAACTAGAGACGAAATTATGTTTGTGTTTTTTAAGGCTTGAACTGCTTATGTCTATGCTCAGGTGTTGCAGGCTCGTCTGAAATGATTGCGTTTATCGTCTTGCAAAGAGACAAGTAGGAGCGAGTTCCTTTGTTATGAGTGAATGAGATGAGAAAAGAATTCCTGAAGGAAAGACATTGTTTGTTTATTCAGTGTTTCTTAGAAGCTTTTTCTCTGAGGTTTGCACATGAGAGTGTATTCAAGTCTTATTCCTCAGAGATCCAAGTAAGGAGAAGATCCCTAAAACTTGGTTCCAAAAATTAGGTCTCAAGTACACTACCCTATTGTCCTTTATTAAGTGTTTTTCCTTTTGGAATGAAGAAATGCTTTTTTAGGTTTCTCTTTGTGAATGTGACTTCATGATTAGACTTGTACATCATGCTAGACAAGTTTGCATTATCCCAAGATGGGATAGATGCAAATGCCACATGACATAAGTCCATACATACAAAGTCACTTCAATCATTATTAGATGTTTTTTAGCTTTTTGTTTGAAGATGAGAGAGAGGAAACAAAAGAGAAACAAAGGTAAAAGTCTAATGGGAGACTAAACAATCCTAAGTATGTTGTCATGCTTGGATGACCTAGGTTGGTGAGGTTTGAAGAACTCTATCCTAATGAAGAAAAAGGAGAGAAAATAAAGAGGAAGAAGAAAAGGAAGAGAAGAAAAAGCTAGAAGATAACTTACTTCTCAAAAGAGGTTAAGTTGTTTCTAAGATGGAAAGTGAAGAAGTTGTACAAGCAAAAAATACTTGATGCTAAGAAAAACACAAATTGAATGCATAAAAGGGAAGAGATAGAATCGAAATGTGGAAGCTCATCCACATCCCTCGTACTTACCATTAGCCCCTACAAGGTTAGTAAAAATAAGAAGACAATCACAAACAACACTTACTACAGCGCTTCAACACTTACATAAGCATGAAAACAAGTAAACAGCACAAACATCCTATAACAGCTCACATTCAACACCAAAACAGATGTTAAAAGTCAAGACAAAACACAAAATTGCACACTTTTTGTAGCATTCATGCACCAAGACAACAATGAAAGGCAAGACACATTTGGATGCAAAATGAAAACACCACAATTACAATGAAACACTCCATATATTATGCACCAATTACACACCAAGAATGCATCATAATCATACAATAATGAGCATTGATGAACATCAATCAAACAACATGAATATACATCAAACAAATCCATGATGATTGAAGATGGTATGGTACAAAAACAACCTTGAAAAAGCACAAAGATCTCAAACTGCATCAGTGTTAACCGGTTAATGAGCCCAAAACCTGCATAATATGGAAAAATAACAGTGTGTTAATCGGTTAACCAGAGTGTTAACCGGTTAACACTGAACAAACAACAATAAAACCTGTAGAAAAAAGCACTTCCAGCAACAACTTATTTCCATAATCTCCAAAGGTTCCATCAATCAAATGTACATGAAAATTACACCAAATTCAGCATAAATCAAACACCCATTGGATCCACAAGCAACCATATAATCCAATTCACAAATTGATCAATCAACACAATCACATTTTGGATATACATCATACACATGCAAATAAGCTAAAAACAGGAGTAGATATGAAATTAACCAACCTACAAAGCTGAGATTTGCTTTGGTGAATGTTGATCAAGCTGAAGTTGATGAATCAAGAGGAAAACTTCAAGGATTCAATGCTCTTCTTCACACAAAATGAAAAATAAATGCAAGTTGATGCACTTAATGCCAAAGCTCAATCAAAAAGCACTTCCAATAACAAATTAAGATCCAAACCAATAACAACAACAAGAAATAGATGTGTAGAGATTCAATGGATGAAGGTTTAGTTCCAAGATCAACAAATTTCAATGTGAAATTTGATAATCTTTGAAGAAAATGGAACTTTGAGTGTGTTTGCGTTTGAAGAGAGTTGAGAGAAAAGTGTGAGAGAAATCAGAAAATTGAGAGGTAAAATGAAAATTATGAAGTGTGTCTTGAGGTTTGGAGAGAAATGGAATAAATATCACTTAGGTTTGGGGCCCAAAATATGTTTTGGAGCTAGGATTGGAGCATGCTTAGAAATGTGATTATGAACTAGCTTGGGAATTAGGCTTGGTAATCATTCTAGATCCTTCTCCATAATTCCATTTTTAATTGAAATGAAATAAATCAAGAAAATGGGAAAATGCACAAAACCACATGGAGCTGAAAATCTGCAGAATTTTTAAAATCCGCACGCGTTAACTGGTTAATGGATGTGTTAACCGGTTAACACATGCCAATTTTAATTTTTTCCCTCCTTTTGGTGGGAAACCTCAAAATTGCATTTGTGTCATCCCTTTTGAGCTTAATTTACTTCCGGAACATGATAAATGAAAACACCACATGAATACACCTGATCACATGCCTTATGCTTGATGATAAATGTTTTTTCTTTATTATTGTTTATTTTTATTCATTTTTCTTGAATTCAATGTGAATGTATGTTGAATTCCATGAAAATGAGAGGGCAAATTTTGGGGTGTTACAGGAACCTCATTTCACTGTGACGTGTTGTCGATCTTCATGGTAATTGCCCCATGATCTTTCCCTGTAATTTCTTTGACCAAATTGACCATCCATGTTGCTTGAAATGCATAGAGAGAAGCAACTATGTACTCTATTTCACACGACGAAGATGCCATTACTGGTTCTTTTCTTGAGTTCCAAGCAACTAGTGCACCACCTAGCATAAACACATAACCAGTTCTTGATTTTTTATCCTCAACATCACTACACTAACTTGACTCGGTGTGCAATCCACTAGTTTGCATTCTTTTCCTTCATCAGCTACATGAAATAAAATGCAATAATTGAGATAGACACATAGTATAAGCAATTCATTCTTGCTTCTTCTTTCATATACTTCATGCTCAATAGTGCACTCCACAAATTCCTTCTCCCTAAGAAAGCTCTCTATCTTCTTATTCTAATCTCCTGGAGCCTGCTTAAGTCCATATTGGGTTTTATGAAGCCTGTATACCTTGCTTTCTTCACCTTGTTTCACAAATCCAACTAGTTGTGCAACATAAACTTCTCCATCTAAGGGGCCATTCAGGAATTCACATTTCACATCCATCTGACACATATGCGAGTTGTTAATGTTTGCTAGACCAACTACCAACCTTATTGTTTCAATTCTAGCAATAAGTGCAAAAACCACGTCGAAGTCGGTTATTTCTTTATGAAGAAATCCTTTCGTCACAAGTCTTTCCTTGTGTAGAGTTACTTCTCCTTTGTGATTCAACTTCACCTTATATACCCATTTCACATTGATTTCCTTCTTGCCTTGAGGAAATTCGACAAGTGACCAAATGTTGTTGAATTTGATGGAATAAAGTTCCTCATTCATTGCTTTGATCCACTTCAAATCTTTCAATGCCTTAGTTGCGTTGATCGGTTCGACATCTACATAGAAATCATAATGTATCAGCTCCCCTTCATCGTCGACCACATCATATGATGTAATTCCAAAGAACCATAGGGAGTGTAATTAAATCGGGGGATGATTAATTACATCATATATATTAAGATAGTTCAAAGGTACTCTAACCTTTTTACAAAAAGATTACAAGCCTTAGAAAAACAAGCTACATCATATAATCATTGTGCAACATAATCATCTTACAATTAGATTTATTATTTCACTCGAGTGGAGAGTAAAAAACACGAGGAATGATCAATCAAAAATATTAATTCTTGTGTATCAAGATAAATTCAAAATTTTCCATAAATTTAGTGTAATTCCCACAAAAACAAACCTACATAATTAGTGTAGAATTTTTCTTCAATCGTTTGAAATACTTTTTTATAAACAAAATAATATTAAGATAATTGAAAGGTACTCTAACCTTTAAAAAAAAAAAATTCAAACCTTAGAAAAACAAGCTACATTATTTAAGTTCCAATAATCTAAAGTGAAACTTTTAAATTCTTTAAAATTTACCACCATCCATTCCCAAGTTAAAATTTTAACTTAGAATTAGCATTTCCCTCACATCTTTGATTCCACCTACAAATATTCCACTCACCTTTTTAGATTAAAAAAAAATTAACATACATAATTGGCTTAAAAATTTTCTTCAATCGTTTAAAATACTTTTAGATTAAACAAAAAATAAAACAATATGTAGTTTGTCATGAATATTGAGCAATTTTGCTAATGTCCCCATAGGATACGAACTTTAGCTCTAATACAAAATATACACCGTTGTCGATCATTTTTTGGAATGTTATTGACAAATGGAAGTGTTGCATCATGCCAATTAATCAATTAATATTCTTTAGCCGAATGTCATCACATTACATTTCCATTACCACTTCAAAAGAAGACCATTTCAAATTACATGTACACATTCAATATAAATAGTCCTTATACTATGCAAATACTCATCTACCAATACCACAATTGATACTACACATTCCCATCTCAGAATCTACTAGAGTTTACAAGCTTAAAGTTCTAATCAAATGGCTAATCTCTCGTTAATCTTTCTGTTATCTTTAGCTTTTTCACTTTCAGTTGTCTTTGCAGCTGATCCAAGTACTCTCCAAGATTTTTGTGTCACAAACCCAATAGGCCAAGGTATAACTTCATTTTGTTCTATATATTCATGTGGTTATTAAATTGAAATTCTAACTTTTTTTCTTCTGTTTTATCAATTGTGGCAATGCTAGGTAATTCAGTATGCAAAGATCCTAAACTTGTTGAGGCAAATGACTTCTTCTTCAGTGGACTTCACTTAGCAGGCAATACTACTAATCCTGCTGGGTCTAAAGTAACTCCTGTCTTCGCATCTCAGCTACCAGGATTGAACACACTCGGAATCTCTTTGGCTCGAATCGATATAGCACCATGGGGAGTTAACCCTCCTCATTCACATCCTCGTGCTACCGAAATATTGACTGTTCTTCAAGGTACATTAGAAGTTGGATTCATCACTTCCAACCCGGAAAACCGTCACTTTACAAAAGTTCTACAAAAGGGAGATGTGTTTGTGTTTCCTATAGGACTCATTCACTATCAAAGAAATATTGGATATGATAATGTTGTTGCCATTGCAGCTCTTAGTAGTCAAAATCCAGGAGCTATCACTATTGGCAATGCAGTGTTTGGGGCTACTCCGGGGTTATCTAGTGAAGTGCTCAAGAAGGCTTTTCAATTGGACAGGAATGTCATCAATTATTTGCAGTCAAAGTTTTAGAATCATAAGAGAAAATTCAATTATATTTCATACTTAGTTTTACACTTAATGATTTGTGGTGTGGATGCTATATATTTTTTTTCTTTGTAATTTTTTTGTTGGTCTTTCCTTATTTTCTCTTGTGTGTTTATTATCATACTTTTGATTAATATTGAGATTAGTAAGTGGTTTGGCTTAATGGTTGTACTTGGTTAAAGAATTTTGTAACGTTTAAGGATTGTGTTACACAAAATTTAATGACTTCATACAAACTGCAAATGACCAAATGAATATAGTTGATTAGGAAAGTTTACCAGAAAAAATTCACCAAATTTTATCTAGTCAAAATACCTAAATAATAAAAATGAAATAGGATTTAAAAAGGATAGAAAACTTAGGAAAGATGTAGATCAAAAGAATAATAAACGTCCAATTTATAAATCTACATATCGTAAGAGAATAAGACATTTAAAACCTTTTTATTTTATTAAATTGAAAGGATCTAGAGGTATGAGCATAAAGATGAAACCTTTTTATACACGGAAGAGGTTGAATTCTTGATGCCTAAATATTTTGTTTATTAATTTTATCTAAATGCTTAGGTATCCACGATAAGTAATTGGGTATCGATACCTTTAGTATAAATTATGGTAAAACTTTAATTTATTTTAATCCTCAAATTTACTAAAATCAACTTATTTTATCTCTACTTAACGTCTAGGATCAACTCAGTTCGAAACAGATGCGAAAATAGGACGAATCGCCAAAAACTGCACTTTCTGCACACCATTTTATCCATATGCGTATAGACCTACCTATATGCGTATAGACTTGCTTCTACGCCACCCCTTACGTGTAATGCGTGCTCATACGCGTATTGCATGTATTCTCTACGCGTATGCTACTCAAATGGCCAGAGGGCCTACCAAATTCTCCTCCCTTACACGTAACGCCTACGTAACAGGCATGTGTTACGCGTAATGCCTAGTACTGCTACGCATGATACTAGATCTGCTATGTGAATCACCAGAATTCACACCAGTTCCTCTTCTGCTACGATTTACACAACTTCATCACTCCATTCAAGCCTAATTGGGTTTCTACATTGATTTTAGACCTCAATTCATTTGTATCACTTTGTCTAATAATTCTACAACTGATTTACGAGTCCTAAATCTCTTTCTCTACACGATTTCTGCAACAAAACAATCCAGCAACAACAACAACAACAACAACAAATATAGCAGCACGAATAATCTCATGACAACAACACAACAAGACTATCATATGACAGATTCATACAAAAATCAACAACAACTCAATATACAAGAATACAATAACAATTATACGAAAACTCAACCTACATACAGATTATCCTAATCCCAATTATAGAATTCGAACCCCACCCTTACCTTGGATTGAAGGCAACTCGAATTCACAGCAAAACTTCCACGAAAATCCAAACCTAGCCTCTTGTTCTTCCTCAAGACTTGTTCTCCTCTCACCAAAATTCTGATTAACCTTCTAATTAGGTTTTTCAGCTTATTACCTCTAAAACCTCACTAATTAGTTAAATTGCTAATGGGCCAAAAATAGCACCCCCCCCCCCAACTTTACTACTCTCACACTACAGCTAAACCCAACTTAATATTATATCATTAGTAATTATTTATTTATTCGACTTAATTAACTTAAACAATTCAAACACGACTTAACCATCAACTTAATATCAACTTAAACAACTTAACAACACAAACGACAAAACAACACTTAGCAACCAATTAATCGGGAAAAATATGCAATAATATTTAATTAAATTAATTAATTAAATACAGACGTTACACTTGGAAGTAGGGCACTTGAACACTTTTTTCCATAACTTAGAAAAATTTCTAAGATTCAAAGGTTAGCCATTTTACAAGTTTCTTCAAATTTATGATTTTTTGTGATCAAATGCATCCATGGACCATATATTCTTGTAATATAGGTCATGAGGATAATTTTGGGTGAAAAATTCAAACTTTGACTTTTTGCTCCAGGTGGAAATTACACTAGATACCCATAGTTTTCTGATTTTTTGACTTGACATCTTCTGAGGAATTTTGACCTTATGAATGTACTTACATGATGTATATGAGCTATTTAAACCATTACTTATGGTATAGACTCTTGTCTAGATGAAAATTTTGGCTTTGGGATCCTCGATTAGTCAGAAACCCTAATTTGTACATTGTGAAACCCTAATCTTGCAGTCATGGATCTCTGCACCTTTTGTACTTGTAAATGGATTGTCAAATTCATGTCATAATTTCTTGATGATATGTGCAGGTCTTGACTCCCTTTTTCCATGAAAAATTTCATCTGGAGGGCTCAGATGATTAAAACCCTAATTAGTGGTTATGATGGCTCGTGACCTAGATCATTGGAATTCTGTATAGTCTTTGAATGATTCTTCATCATTTGAGATTCCTCAACCCTTGGATTGGTGGTTGAAAGGTTGAAAATATTATGTATTAATGATTGGTCCTTTGTCTAAAATCCTCTGAGGGACTCAAGAATCCTGATCCATTGCGGGGATACTATTCAAACCAGTCTGACACAGTCCTTTGGTCAGTGGATTTCCTTTGATGAGGCATATATCATAAGGTCAAAATTTAGAGTATGACACTTTTCTATTAGATTTATATATGTTAATCACTCACTCCCACGAGAATCTTGAGGGGATAAGAGGAATTGGTTCCCTTGACATAAGGTCCTCGAGGGGCTATAAATAGAAGGACATCATTATAACAAAGGACAACCTACTTTAACAGATAGAGAAAACTACCATACCGAGCTTTTAACCATCCTTGTGTGAACTAGCCACTTCAAGAAAAAAGCTCATTACCCATGAAACAAAATCGTTTGTAACTTGAAAAGCCGATTGGAACGTCATCGACATAGTGTGGATGGTGAAACATTCGGTTTAAGATGGAAGTTCATTAAAGATATTACCTACTCTAATTGTAATTTATACGAATTCGACAAAGACCATTTATTCTTTTTATTATAGTTTTTGCAATTGATAGCTAATCTATTTGTTTTTGAGTCTCGTCTCGTTTTTTTTTAAATAGAATTTGAATACCATTTATTTCTTTTCGTTGCTACTTGGAGTTTATATAGTAGCCGACGTTCGACTTGCTCCTTCTCTTAACATTTCTCTATATGATCCACCCATGTGCTACCACCTTAGAATATGACTCTATTTCAATATTCATTTTAGTTAGTGGCACTATAAACCGGAACACAGTTCAATGCCAACTTGTTTTGCTAAATTCAACTTTCAACCAATGTGATCTGATAAAGATAAATTCTACCCTCATATTAATTTAAAAAGCATAATATCAAATATATTTTATATGATTTATAACCTATATGAATACAGAATTTTCGAAACTTTATTGTATTTTATATTATATAAATAGAAAAGTCAACTGACATTTGAAGCATCCCTTCATATGCATGATGAACTTGCATGTGTCTTCTGTTATACAACAAATTATCTCCTGCACACAACTCCTTGTCCATCAATTCCACTCGTGCATTTCAAGCTAGGGAGAGTCATTGCAATATCATTGCTGAATCCATTATTGCCCACAAAACGAGCAACAGAACAATCTGGGGAGAACAGACTTGTAGTCTGATACTCTTTTCCACCTCCCATTATTGGCATCTTTGCTCCAATATTCACACGGCTCACATAATCAGGTTTATATGTCTGACCCAACACACCACTCACCTGGTTGCTCAAAGAAAAGAATTTGAAACCTAAATCAAGGTGAGCAAAACAATCATCTTTGGTGATACCATAATTGTGAACCCTTGAATCTTCTTCTGTTATAGGCACAACCTTGGCAGTTATCCTAAATTTTCCATCAACTTGAACAATGATGTTGTTTGTGGAAGTTTCCCTAACAATGGACACGCGAGATGATTCCCATTTCGCACCTTCTGATTCTTGGAGAGTGATGGGTTCGCCATCGAATGAGAGGGCAAGACGATCGACAGAGTCCTCCCACGTGGCTGTTTTCTGTGCTCCAAGGAAGATTTGGTGATTGTCAAAGAGAATAGCAATGGATTGGACCCATGTGAAGTCCCTCTTCATGTTGTCATTTCTTCGACCTATGAAGTGTGCGTTGATGTGGAGATTGGTATCAGATACAAGACAAAAGTTGTTGTCTTTCTTGCCATGGAAGTAAAAAGTGATTCCATCACCACCAATGAAACGAGGGTCTTGACAAACAGATCCTGGTTTGTCACACTCTGCAAATAATGCATGCATTAATGAATCACATTGTCGAATAAATCAATGCATGCAAAAACTGTTATAACTAATTAGGAGATATAGAAAAATGAAAAGTCTTACTGCAAATAGGCTTGCATGAGACACAGTCGACAGTACAACGATGAGGACAGAACTTAGGACAAACATGAACTAAATTATAACAAAATTTGTATTTCTTTATCTTGCAGCTTGCATAGCCATACTCATCACGATCTTTAGCAATTCCTGGAGGAGTTGCCCCTGCCTCTGCCATTAGAACAAACACAAGTATGATTGCCACTAAAATTTGAACCATAATTTTAGCCATTGAAAATAAACCAATTTGAGATTCTTAGCCTTAAGTATAGATAGAATATAGATATAAGAGTTATTTGTTTGATGTGTGTTACAACTGGCCAAGTGCATTGCCTTTTATAGGCATAGAAGAGAATCTATCATTGCAAGAATTGAAAAGGATTCAAAATTAAAAATGTGATGTTTTCTTGTTAGTAACTACATCTCTTCTTCACACATGGTGCGTTTCTTAAGATGAAATTAAGCTTTAATTTGGCTCTATTCATATAAATGCAAGCATGATTGATAAAGCTTTATGTTTGCTTCTATCACGTTCAAAGTTGTCATGTTAAATTCCTATATGTAGCTTTATAATGAATTTACGATATACAGTGTTGCACCCACAAAAGGATGCGTGCAATCATGTAGAGAAACCCATTAAAATGATTTGGCAAATCACTAAAACCAATATTTGTAGGGGTGTACATGGGCCGGTTTGGGTTGGATTTTGCCAAATCCAATATCCAACCCATATAGGACACTCCGGTTTGGGCAGAAGACTTTACCATATACCCCCATCATTAGACCTATACCCCACACACACAAAAAAATTGGACTAAAATACCCTCATATAAATAGTAATTTTTATTTCCATTTTTACTTTTCATTTTCCAAAAAGTCTTCCGGTTTGGAATTTTTTTGTAATTAGTATACCGGAAGACATTGTCTAAGTCATCCAGTTTGGAAAATATTTGTGATGCATACCGGAAGACTTCCATTAAGTCTTCCGGTTTGATTTTTTTTTATAATACGTACCGGAAGACTTGGAATAAGTCATCCGGTTTAGTATATGAAAACAGTGTACCGGACGTCTTTTTACAAGTCTTCCGGTTTTCAACCTTTTTTTTTAATTAATTTTTTATTAATTACATCAATAAAAAATAAATATAACATGATATCAATTACATCAATAAATATATCATAATATCAATTATATCAATAAATAATAAATATAATATGATATCAATTACATCAATAAAAAATATTATATTTATTGATGTAATTGATATCATGTTATATTTATTTTTTATTGATTCTACTATTTATAAATGTAATTGATATCATGATATCATGTTATAAATTTTTTTTTATGTAGGGGTATAGGTCTAATTTGATATCATGTTATATTTATTTTTTATTGATGTTATATTTATTGATGTAATTAATATCATGTTATATCTATTTCTTTTTAGGTTAAAAGCAAAATATATTAGTATATAATAGTAATAGAAATTCATTCAATAAAAGTTATTTATAGTAATTTAAAAAATAAATATAACATAATATCAATTACATCACTAACTTAATAAAATTTTAAATATTATATTTTATAAAAAATTAAATTGATAACACTGTAACTAATATTAATTTAAGATAGTATATTAGTTTTATTTATTTTCAAATAAAATTTAGTAATATTAAAAATTTATTTGTCAATATTAAAAATTTAGAAGTTTGGTGGAAATTGAATGTGAAGGGGTGTATCCTCCCATCTCTGCCTCATGTGCGCACCACTGGAGAGAAAAATTAATAAAAAAACTTTTTTTTAAAACAAAAATTAATAAAATAAATTAATTAAAAAAAAAGGTTGAAAACCGGAAGACTTGTAAAAGGACTTCCGGTACATTGTTTTCACATACTAAACCGGATGACTTATTCAAAGTCTTCCGGTACGTATTATAAAAAAAAAATCAAACCGGAAGACTTAATGGAAGTCTTCCGGTATGCATCACAAATATTTTCCAAACCGGATGACTTAGACAATGTCTTCCGGTATACTAACTACAAAAAATTCCAAACCGGAAGACTTTTTGGAAAGTGAAAAGTAAAAATGGAAATAAAAATTACTATTTATATGAGGGTATTTTAGTCCAATTTTTGTATGTGTAGGGGTATAGGTCTAATGGTGGGGTATATGGTAAAGTCTTCGTTTGAGCAAGGTAAAATAACCACCCGCAATATCAATGGATTGGTTTGGGCAAATCCGTTAATTTTTGGGTTGGGTAGTGGGTTGCCAAAATATTTTTTCTATTTTATTAATGTTAAATAACTAAATGATGCATCATCATATTTTTTTCATTAAAATTATTCGAATATTTTTATCTTCTTAAATAAAATTAGATAACCTATTTTTAATTATTTTTAACATTATAAAATAATAAATGACAATATTAACTAATAAAAATCATCATAAAATACAAAATAAATTAAAGTTTTATGATATAAAGTTGTATTAGTATCAAAATAACCAAAGAGTGAAATATTTAAAATTAGTTAAAGTTATAGTTTACTAAAATAGTAAATATTCAAAAGACAAAACTTGTAATAATTAAGTTAATATTCATACCGATTATTAAAATTGTAATAATAAATGTTTGATTAGTAGGTCAGTGGGTTTTGTGGGTTTGGATCCGGTTTTACCCGAAACCCGAATTTTTTAATAGGTTTTTTAGTTTTTAAACCAATATCCACCCAATTACCCGACCCAACCCACTTTTATGGGGTCTTTTGGGTGAGTTTGACCGGATTTTGTGGGTTGACCCAATCCATGTACACCCCTAAATATTTGAAAAAACAAATTACAAATAAATTAATAAAATAATGTTTGGCAAAAGTTTATAAGAAAGTGCCAAAATGATTTTATTACTGCAAAATATAAAAATCTAATATAATATAGGAAATGTTACTCTATACCCCATCAATTATTCCTATACTCCAGCAATTCATCATTTCTTCTCTGTATAAATAGTTAAAGTATAACTATTTATTTATTTTTTTCATTTTAGTATCAAACAATCTGATTCATTATTGAGAGTTAAGAGAGTTTTGAAGATTCTTTTCTTATACCAGAAGTCTTAAAAGCAAGTTAATCCGATTTCTCTGTATAAATTGTTAAAGTATAATTTATTTTTTTTCATTTTAGCATCAAACAATCTGATTCATTATTGAGAGTTAAGAGAGTTTGAAGATTCTCTTTTTATACCAGAAGTCTTAAAAGCAAGTTAATCCGATCTATATATATTTTAGGAATTAAATCAATAACAATTAATTATATATAAATGTTCTATATATTATTTCATTGAGTAATCGATTACCCTCGTAAAATTTGAAAAATTCAACAAAGTTTCAAATTCATCAATTTTGGCACCAAATTAAAATTGATCACATGTGGAATATTCTAGATCACTTCCATTTAATTCTCATAAATAATCAAAATTAATTCCCACCATGTATCTTCACTAATCACCACTCTTTTACTAATTTTCCTCCAAATTTGATTTCCAAGCCTAATTTTGATCTCCCAAACCTAGCTCAAATCCACCAAATTTCCATACTAAAACACTATAAATAGAGCCTTCATTTCATTCAATTATTAAGCTTTTGAGAGCCAAAAAACCTCTTGCAAATTATATCCCCGGCCATCAAAAATCACTAAGCTCAATTTCTTTTGAATGTTATCAAGAATTCACATTGAAATCTTGATTAACTTTGAGCTAAACCTTCATCCATTTAATTTTTCTTCATCAATTTCAGTAGATCAAGCTTGCTTGTGGAGTAATTTGGAGTTGTTCTAACCCTTGAAGTGGTAATTCATCTCACACCAATGTAGATATTTGGTGATTCTTGTGCTTGATCCTTTTGGATCTCATTTTATTTTTTAATTTCTTGTTTTTACCATGGTTTTACTCTAAAATTTGTGCAAATTCAGATCTATGATCATAAGGTGTTTGGAAAAAGTGTTGAATGAAAATTGTTCCGGACTGGCCCAACCCTCAGAATTGGGCCATATCTATCTCACGGCCCAACGACCCAAAATGTGCAATTATGCTCGGAGCCCCGAAATCAACTGCTCGACTTGTCCTAGGTCGGATGACTTCAATGCCGATCACGGGACCTGTCGAGCAAACTCTTTCTCGCCTCAACGGCTAGTTCCTAACCACCGTCGATTATTGCGGGATCCGTGATCCGTGCCCAACAACTTGGGTCAATAAACACCCATTTGGACCAGTATTTAAACCCTCTCGTTTGAGAGGGTCAGGTATTCAAATCTTGACCCAAAAATATTGTACTTGCTCACTCGTTGCTCGCTTTATGACTTTAGCATCGAAGTGCCTTTGCAGGTACACCCTCATCTCCTCTCCATCATCAACTGTGCTCATTCACACTCGACGCGGCCATATCGGATCCTGATCTCCAGGTACGATCAGGTGGCGCCGTCTATGGGAAACAAACTTCCCCGTTCTTCTTCACCAAAGAAATTCAAGAACCAAAGTTATTATTCATAAAGATCCATGGCCACTAACGACATACCGTGCGAAGCCCGCACAACTGATGGTGTCCTCATTACTCAACAGGGGAGCAACATCTTCACCCCTTCGCACAAAGAAACCTTCCAAGATCGCCAGGACGGAAAAACTGTCTCACCATCTCCCGAGCGCGACCAACCGCTTGAGAGCCAACCAGAGATCATACCTTCCGTGGTCGCGCCCACTGGATTAGACTTCGCTGCATTGGTTGAAACAATCAATCAAACACATCTCCTGCTCCCAGCACACGGTGCGGTGCGAAGATAGCCCGTCTGGAAGATACTGGTCGTCGATCATCTCGATCTCCCAAAAGGTATCGGGGCCAACGCAGCCTTTCCCCCCGAAGGAAGAAAGATAAAGGCCACCACGACGAATCTTATATCCGGAACCGCGGTCGATCACCTCCACGAAGACGTCGTTCACCAGTACCGACCAAGGATCACTGTAACGCTCCGATTCGATTTTCCCTAATTTTAATGGAGTCTTTTATTTTATTTGAATGATAATTGTTTAATTTGTGAAATTAACCTTATAATAGGATATGTTAATGTGAATATGTGATATGTTGGTTTGTTGTGTGATTTTACCGACTTGTGAATTTTCGAGTAAAATTGGAATTTGAGGGTATTTTAGGCATTTTCTAATTAATGTTAAGTTAGAAATTAGTAGAATTGGTAATTTTGAGAGAAAATGATATTTGGGTGGAAAGAGTAGAAAATAGAAATAGAAAGAAAAAGAATATAAGAGAGTGAGAAAGAGTGAAATAGAAAGTTGGTAAGAAGAGAAAGAAAAAGAGAAGAAAGAAAAGGAGAAGAATGAGAAAAAAAGGAAAAGCTAGGTTTTGATTAAGATTGCTCCGCGTAGACGAAATAATCGGGTAAGGGTGATAAGCATTGTTATCTTAATATTGTGTATGATTATGTATGTGATTGATTGGTTGCGTTTTGGTTTTGATGGAAGTTTAGAGAAGATGAATAGTTAGGGTTTTAGTGGAAATGTGAGAAATTGGTAGATTAATCGGTTAGAAATCATTATAATCGAAGTATGATAGCTAGTACATGTTGTTGATCATGTTTAGTGGAGTTTTGGTGGAGTTTTGGAGTGAAAGAGTTGACTGTTACGCAGCTGGAAATTCTGGAAATCGCTGTTGTCGCTCAGCGAGCTATCCTCGCTCAGCAAAAGTTCTAAGGTGATTCTCACTCAGCGAGCGAGAGGGCGCCCAGCGAGCCTGTAGGTTTTGAGGGAATATTTGTTTTAATTCGTAGCTTTAGTTTCGGGTATCCGTTTTTAGTGTTCCTTATATCGATTCGAAGCTAGAAACGCGTAGAAACTAATGATGCTAAGAAATGTAATTTTTAGCCGACTTTCACCCGACTTTTCCGATAAAACGTAAATGAATTAATTATGGAAATGTGGGTTGATGTGGTGTTGTGGCCGTTTGGCAAATGAATATATTGTTTAAATTGAATGTCAATGTATGTGTAACACGGTGGGAGAACTGACTTTAGTTAAATGTTGCGGATAGCAAGAGTCGCCACCGACTTTTATTTTATCCAAAGGAAAGGGCATAAAAGAACAGGAAAGACCTTAAAAGATTTTTGGGTTCGGGGGGTAGGTTATGTAAAGGGAAGGTGTTAGCACCCTTTACATCCATGGTTATCCATGGGCTCTTAGTTACTTAGCTCACTTTAAACTGTTTTGAGAAGTGTAGTGTGTGATTAAAAATTTTCTTAAGTACTTTATAATGATCCTAGTATGGATATATATAAAGACTTTGTTTTGAAAATTGTTTGAAAATGTGAAGTGTTATGAAATGTTTTTGAAGGAGTGAGCAAGTACTTAAGAGGAACCTACCCTAATTTGAATCTTTACTGTTCTTATATGTTCTTTCAATGGTAAGACTATCCCTATTATTAAGGAATAGGTAGTCATTACCTTGGATGTGTAAGGGACATGTGAAGGGACATCTGAATTTAGGCAACTGTAAGGTGTCTTAGCAATTCGAAGGGACTTATCATCTTTTATTCGAAAGGGACAAGATCATTTACGAAGGCAACATCGAAGGGACTTGATCTTATAATCGTAAAGGGACAAGATGATATTAATGGAGAAGGGACTTTGCTTTTAAACACCTTACTTGACCTTTTTTATTTAGGCAACATGAGGGATAACCTTTAGGAAGTGAGATGGCGATCAAAGATCGACTTACGTGTGTGCGTGTATAAGTTCATATATTTATCTTATTATTAGTTATCTAAATTAATTTAAAAGCAAACATGTTATCACTCCCTATTTTACTAACCATAGCAATATATTTATAAATGAGTAAACCATAAAATACTACGACTATTACATAACTTATACAGTTACATTAGAATAAAAGCAAATTAAATAATAATTATATAATAAACAATTAAAATAAAATGGTTAGTGATAAAATAATAATAAGAAGAAAAGGTTAGTAATAATATACAAAACATACATATAATTTAATTAAGTATTTTTTAGATTTTAATTAAAAAAACAAATTTGAAAGAATTTTTAAGATGAAAATAATAATAATAAAGACATACTAATTTATTTACAAAATAAACTATGATTAATCATTTAATTAGATATTAAGAAAATTTAATTAATTTTAAGATTTAAATAAAATAAGAATTAGGGTTAGGAAAAATAAAATTAGAGTTTTTAAAAAATTAGGGTTTTAGAAATTTTAAAAAATGCATTAGGGTTTATAATTTAAATTGTGATATTAATTTAACTATTTAAATAATACATAATAATGAATATTGTTAAAAAAAACATATAAAGAAATTAATTTAGGTTTTGAGAAAATAATATAAGTTTTAAAAAAAATGGTTTATATATTGTTTAGAAATTATTTAAATTAATTTAAAGAATAAAAGAAAGAAATAGCAAAAATAAATAAAACAAAAATAAAAAAAAAAACAGGACCTGGGATTTGAACCCAGGTCCTTTACATGGACAATCAGAAGCACAACCACTGGGCCACCGCAACGCAGCTGATAGCCAACCCCTTCAAGCTTGTTTTGTTGTTATCCTGGAAAATAAAACAAATCAAGCAAAAAAAATGCATTTGGCTGGTTTCGAACCCAAGCCCTTCAGTTCATCATACGCACACCAAAACCAACTGAGCTACGCGCTCGTTTGTGAAATAATATAAGAACTAAATAATAAAATATTATGTTTCATATTTGAATTTCTTCTGCGCGCCAAGACTTCATCTTCAACCTCTGGCTCTGCGCATTTACCTGCGAATTTTTCCACGAACTTTCCTGCGAAATTTCAAATGGCAGATAATCCTACGAAACTCAAACATCATCATTCATGTAAAATTTTGTCAAATCGAACACACAAACATAATCCAGAGGTCATTTACGATTGATCTATGGTTTTAGAATTTGTTTATACTCATTTAATCATGAAATCCTAAATTGAAGGTCAAGAACCCTAAAATGGCATCCCTCGATTCGGCCACGGTTTCTTCAATTGAACTGCCAAGAATTCATCACAAACCTTCATTGAACACAAATCACTAAACAAAATTCATTAATAACATGTAAATGATCATGAACGAAAAAATCAAAAAAAGATGAAAAGATGGATTCGGATTATGTGAATGGAGGTGTTTTAGGTGTTGTTTATGATCCAAATATGTTCAATAGACATCATAGAACACATTGCAATGCTTAAAACTCTTTGAAATCCCCTCTACCTTGGAATCCGAATTGGAGTTTTTGAAGGATTTTGTGAAGTTTGAATATGGTCTTGGAGGCTCTGAATTCGTGAGTTTATGCTTGCTATATGTTGTATATATATGACACAATGAAATTAGGTCAAGAGATTCATCAAAACTTTGGATTTTTGGACCTTTTAAGATTGAAAAAGATTGGTTCTTAAATTTTGAAATATCTTGATCTAGCCTTGCTATTTTAGGATAATCCTCATTATTCTTGTATCAATCAAGTCCAAATATGATTTAAGACCTTCTAGAAACCAAATCAATTTAAATATCCATTATTTTATATTTTATTTGAATTTAAAATGATTTTTAACATAAAAAATCATAATAAATAAAAATAAAATGAATAAAATTATGAATAAATCAATTTAATTTCGTGCATGATGTCATAAAAGCATTTGGATCACAAAAAAGCAAGCCCATTTGGTGAATTATGGTTTTAAGACCCCATTTGCTTCATAAACCTCTCAAAAGTTTCCCAACTTTGCAAGGGCACAAATCCTTCAATATTAATGCTATGAAGGTGTTCTTGGACATTTTGGAAAGCTTAAAGAGTCCTCTAACCAACCTCTTTGGTCTCATGTCCATATCTTTTACCATTCTCAAGTTATGCTCTTTTGAAGTTGTTGACTTTTTGTTGACTTTTTAAAAGGACCTATAATGTCTTAGCTCATACCTTCCAAATGAAGCATTTATGGGCTTGGCTTGTGAGACACAAATTTGTAGAGAATTAAATTTCCTTCAAAATGAGCTTTGGATGGAAATTTTTTGATGAAGCATGTGAAAGTTATGGCTGGTCAAAGTTCAGTTGACTTTTCCTATGAAAACCCTAATTTAGAAACTCCTGATTCTTGATGATCTGAAATCTCCTTGATGAATCATGATCAACCCTTGATAAAATGATGAATTTTACTTCATATACTTGATGTTGACAAAAAATCATGAAGTTTGACTTTGGTTTGACCACAGTTGACCTCAGTTTGACTTTTTAACTACTTTGACTAATTTTAACCTATCTGATCATCTGACTGAGCAAATCTTTTGGGAAAGTCTTGAAACTTGACATGGGGATTCTTGAACACATATAGGATGCTATGAAGCTCACTTGAAGTCTTGGAAGTCCATTTATCCTGATGAAAGTCAAAACCCTAGTTTAGGATGTCTTGCTTAGGAGGATGCATTGTCTGAGGGAATTGTCAAATTTTCTGACTAATTGTGAACCTTGTTAACCTTGTGAATCTCATGAGATGTCTTGTGAGCCTTGTGAACCTCTTAATACACAAAGTATTGTCTTGTGGAGGGCAAATTTTGGGGTGCAACAGTATGTTAATTGAATGAGATGAATGCATAATTATGTTGTGAATAACGTATGCATTTTCAAGAATGTTGTGTGTCATTTTGCATGTAAAGCATAAATGTATGCATTCTTGTGTTGTGGGATTCCTTGTGAATCCATTGTAGCATCGTGTGCTCATGTGGAGTCTGAGCGATGACTTCAACAAGATTTTGTGCCCATGAGGGGTGTGAGCGATCGAATTGTGTGCCCGTGTGGGGTGTGAGCAATTCAGAAACATCGTGTGCCCGTGTGGAGTGTGAGTGATGGGTGATTTATTCACATTGATTGTGTGCCTGTGTGGGATGTGAGCAATCGGATTGTGTGCCCGTGTGGGGTGTGAGCAATCCATAAACATTGTTTGCCCATATGGGCTGTGAGCAATGGGGAACATTGTGTGCCCGACGGGGAGTTACTTTAGGTAACAAGCGATGATTCCATTTGGTTCCTGAGTGAACATGCTGAATTGTTGAGTCGGTACCGCATTTCATCTGCATAGAGTCGTGTGTCGGTCTCTATGAGTTGCATTTTATCATTTTAATTATGATATGCAGAAATAAACATGAATGTGCATATGTTTTTTTGGAGTGTTATGGAGATGATATTATGTGTGATGAAACATACTTGTTTGTAGATATGCATGTTTGATATATGTATATGTAAGTGATTTATACATTTGTAATGTATATGTGTGATTAAACATAGCTAGACGTATGTTTATGCGGAATGAATAGAGTTGAGGAATAAACATAAATAATATAAGTTTATGTGATTAGTGAATTGGTGCATGATGAATATGCTTGATTTTGTGTATGTACACGTTGCGATGTGTATAGGTGATGAGGTATGAATTGTGGTGAGAATATGTTTTATGTGCATTTTATATGTTGAGATATATAATTATATGCAATGTTATTATGATAATGTTTCTCACCCTTCTGCTATTTTATGATGCTCTATGAGGAATTGCAGAGTAGGTTGCTGGATGGCATATTTTTGTGAAGCTCGTCTTCATCTTTTGGTCGGTCAGCTCTGATATGTAGCACCGAGTAGTTAGGTTGGCTTAGTGCCATTTTTGTGATGCATTGTGTACATGTATCTTTTGGATGGATGTTTTGTATAGACATGAATATTGTTTTTGGCATCAAACTTGTTGATATATATATATATATATATATATATATATATATATATATATATATATATATATATATATATATATATATATATATATATATATATATATATATATATATATATATATATATGAATGGAAATATATATGTTTGATGTTATTGAAATGTTTCTGTTGTATAAGTATTTATCGTTTGGAAATTACCCTATTATTGCATATCTTAATGAGCAGGTGTAATGTGGTTTGATTTCAAGTATAATTTGGCATTGCTCTTTTATACCATATTTCGAATATACTCTGATGGAATATTGAATATGTGCCTAAGTGATTTAATTGATTATTTGGGGGTATAGAAAGGGGGTGTTACAATCACCACAGGTCACAAGAGGACGATTGTCGTTCCCTTCCCCGAAAAGGAAGACGATCTCGATCTCCATCCCCGAAATGATCAAAGAAGAGCAAGTCGAATTCTCCGTCCCCGCGACGAGACCGGAAACGCCGTTCAAGATCCCGTACAGTCATCTCTAGCGACGATGATGATATCAGAGGACCCCTATCTTTTGAGATTATGGCCGCCAGATTACCAAAAGGGCTTGAGAAGCCCCCACCATTGGGTTCGTACGACGAAACGACTGATCCCGACGAGCATATTGAGAACATCGACGCTCTACTCAACTACAGGGGCGTCCGAGGAGCAATCAAATGTCGTCTCTTTCCGACCACCTTAAGGAAAGGGGCGATGATTTGGTATAAAATCCTCGATCCCGAATCCATCACTTCTTGGAGACAGCTTGGTCGAACCTTCTCCAGGCATTTCACCACTTCCAAACGCCATCCAAAGACGAAGCATCACTTGAGGCCATAATCCAAGGCAAAGACGAACCCCTCAGGACCTACATCGAGAGGTTCAATAAAGAAGCCGTCCAGGTCTCAACCACGGACGACATGAAGAAATATTTGCTGGAACGTGGATTACGCCCGTCTACCGACTTTCACCGAGCAGTGGGTATTGAGACACCCGCTACTCTGGATGCATTACTCTTGAAAGCTCAAGCGTATATCCAATACGAGGAAAAGCAGGCAGCTACTTCCGTCCGCGATGCTCGACGTCGAGAGGACTCAAACCTTTCCAAATCAGATGAACCCTCGACATCTCATCGGGGAAGCGACAAAAGAAAGGAAGATCGCTCCCATGAACCGCAGGAGCAGATAGGACCGGTGGGCCAATTTCGTGAATATACGCCTTTGTTGGTGTCAAGGGAGAAAATACTGTCTGAATGTGCTAATTCGGAGTTCCGTCAAGCGGGAGTGCGCTTCCCCAAGCCGCTACCCGCCAAACCGGGCACCGATAAAAGCAAGTACTGCAGGTGTCACAAGAGCCATGGACACAACACCGAGGATTGCATCCAACTGAAGGATGCAATAGAGATACTCATCAAACATGGCTACCTCAAACAGTTCACTAAATCCAAAGAGACCTCCAGGCCAGAGATGCAAGAAGCCATCAAAATCGAGGAAGCAGCTACAGTCCTCGCGGACACCAATATGCAAGTGGCCCTCAGCATCTATCGCCTGGAAGACTTCTTTCTGTCCGACCTTCCGGTGAGTACAGGTTATCTTTCTTCCCATAGCCCATGGGAAGCCTTCCCTTCCGCCATGGTGATCTCAGGTGGGGGATTCAACAAGATCACGGTCGGCTCCGTAAAAAGGAAATTCGACCAGCTAATTGCGAAAGGGCCGACCCTGAAGGCCACACTGGACCCCCCAGAGAAAATTCAGTGCCCATCTCCTTCTATAAAGAAGAACTATTAGGAGGAGCTCCTAATGCCAGCATTCCACAGCTCATCCGAACCAAAATGGCCAACTTCGACGTCCGCAGGATACTGGTCATCCAAGGTAGCTCATGCGACATCATGTATTCGCTACACTCCAGCTGAACGAAACTTACCTGACATCATATGTAGGATCATATCTACAAGGTTTCAACGGTGCGGTGTCACGACCGTGGGGTTACGTCGACCTCATAGTCATGTTCGGAGCCGCAGAAACTGCCCGATCAATTCGCGTCCAATTCCTGGTCGTCGATTGTCCTTCTCTGTACCAGTGTATCTTAGGTCGACCGACTCTGGTCGGCCTTCTAGCCGTCTCGTCCACCGTCCATCTAAAGATGAAATACTACACCACTTCAGGAAGAGTTGCCACCCTGCATGGTGACGTGGAGGCAGCCCGTCGTTGTTTCTAAGCGGACTCTAAAGGCCTTAGCTCGATATCTTACCAGCTTAAAGCCTTCACTTCAGCTTCCTCCCTGAACACTGATGTGCCTGCACCTCTTCCCTGGGTCGATTCCATCGACCTCGATTGCAGGTTTCCAGATGAGGCCGAGAGTTCCCAGCAGCCCTTTTATTCATTAGCCCGGCCTATCCCCGACGGTGAATTCGAGTTGATCCCACTGGGAGAGGACCCTAGCAGATGCGTGAAGAACGGAGCACACCTCCCAGAATTAGCAAAAAGACAGCTGGAAGCTTGCCTGAAGGGGAACGCCGATCTATTCTCATGGAGTGCAGCAGAAATGCCCGGACTCGATCCAGACGTAGCATGCCACCATCTATCCATCGACCCGAATCACAAGGTCGTCGCCTAACGGAGGAGAAAACGTTCTACCGAAAAAACTAAAGCGGCCGAAAAAGCTGTAGAAGACCTCCTAGAGGCAAACTTTGTAACGGAGGCCAGGTACACCACCTGGCTTTCCAATGTTGTACTTGTAAAAAAATATAATGGAAAGTGGTGAATGTGTGTTGATTATACCGATCTTAATCGGGCTTGCCCGAAAGATGCTTATCCTTTGCCAAATATTGATAAATTGGTCGACAACTCGGCCGGTTTCAAACTACTATCATTTATGGATGCATATTCAGGATATAATCAAACTCCTATGGCCATGGCCGACAAAAAACACATGGCCTTCATGATCGAATCGGGCAACTACTACTACAATGTTATGCCCTTCGATCTAAAAAATACGGGTGCCACTTATCAGCACATGATGAACAAAGTTTTCCGAGCTGAAATTGGGGACATGCTCGAAGTATACATGGACGACATGATATTCAAATCTCAGGAAGAAATGGATCATGCTTCCCACCTACGGAAGGTGTTCGACCAAGCTCGAAAATGCAAGATGCGTTTAAACACTGAAAAATGTACATTCGGAGTTCAAGCAGGTAAATTCCTCGGGTTTTACTTAACCGAGCGAGGGATCAAAGCCAACCCGGATAAATGTCGAGCATTCACAGAAATACCTACCCCAAACTCTAAAAAATCCATAAAATCTTTAAACGGAGTGCTCGTCTCTCTCGCTCGATTTGTGGCTAAATCTGCCCAACACACGCTCCCATTCTACAAACTCCTCCGCAAAGAATCAACTTTCAAGTGGACCGACGAATGCGAGCAAGTCTTGGCTCACTTGAAAAAAAGCACTATCCGAACCACCAGTACTCTCCAGGCCCAATGAAGGTGAAACGATATACCTTTACCTCGCCGTATCGAACGAGGCGACCAATGCAACCCTTATTCGAGAGATCCCCGAGGAGCAAAAACCCATATACTTCACGAGCAAGGCATTGAACGGCCCCGAACACAGGTACTTACAAATCGAAAAGGTATCTCTAGCCCTACTCTTCGCAGCGAGGAGGTTACGACACTACTTTTTGGCCCATACTATCGTCGTCAGAACAAACCAACCCATCAGACAGATGCTCGGTAGGCCAGATATGGTCGGACGGATGCTTAAATGGTCGTTAGAATTAGTCAAGTTTGACATCAAATACGAAGGACGAAAGGCCCTCAAGGCTCAGGCGTTGGTCGACTTCGTAGCAGAACTTACCTTCAACGAGCAAATGGCAACATCTCCATCTAAATGGATCATCTTTGTCGATGGATTATCTAGCTCAACAGGCAGCGGAGCCGAGGTGATGCTAGAGAACGAGGAGGGAACACTCATCGAAGCATCCTTAACCCTATCTTTCCCCACATCCAATAATCAAGCAGAATACGAAGCTTTCTTGGCCAGTTTACGCCTTGCAGACGACCTAGGAGCAGAAGAAATAATAATATGCACGGACTCACATTTGGTCGCTGACCAAGTACGAGGCGATTTTCAAGATAAGAACGACAACATGGCCGAGTACTTAGCCTTGGTCAAAGAAAAACTAAAACGATTCACATTCGTAGAAGTCAGGTATGTCCCGCGCGAGAACAACATCCGAGCGGATATATTATCCAAGCCGGCGAGCACCAAGAGAAAGGGGGAAACAAATCCGTCATACAGGAGATACTCCCCCAACCCAGCATTGGAAAAATGTCAACACCAATGGACATCAACATCATAGGCGATACTAACTGTGATGACCCCAGTATTTAATTATATGACCAAAGACGAGTTGCCAACAGACCCGAAAATGGCCAGCACCGTACGGCGTAGATCGTGCTCGTACATGATGGTTTAAGGGAAGATGTACCACCGAGGCTTCTCCACACCACTTCTCAGATGCGTCGAGGAAGAAAACGTCCCACACGTGTTGAGAGAAGTCCACGAGGGGATCAACGCGCAACACCCTGGCGGAAGATCACTCGCTCGTAAGATCCTATGAGCAGGATACTACTGGCCGAAGATGCAGGACGATGCGAAGGAGCACGTTAAAAAATGTGACAAATGCCAACAACATGGTGACATACACATAGCGCCCCCTACTGAGTTAAAATCGTTGTCATTCCCATGGCCATTCGCCTGGTGGGGACTGGACATCTTAGGGCCCTTCGTCATCGGCACCGGCCAAAACAAGTATCTCATCGTAGGCGTCGACTATTTCACCAAATGGATCGAAGCAGAGGCCCTAGCCAAAATCACCGCACTGAACATCCTACGCTTCTTCAAGTGAAACATCCTCGCTCGGTTCGGAATATCGCTCGCCATCGTGACGGACAATGGAACACAGTTCACCGACCAACACTTCCAAGAATTTGTATCCTCAGTTGGAACCAAACAACACTTCGCTTGTGTCGAACACCCCCAGACTAAAGGGCAGGCTGAAGCTTCTAACAGGGTAATCTTGAGGGGCATCAAGCGAAGATTAGACGAACACAAAAAACACTGGGTCGAAGAGCTACATAACGTCCTTTAGGCATACAGGACCACACCTCATTTGACGACCGGAGAATCCCCGTTCCGACTGGCATACGAAACCGAAGCTGTCATCACCATAGAGATGCACAATCCGTCCATGCGCACAGAATCACCCATGGACCAAGATACTAACTCAGAAACGCTAAGAGATGAGCTCGACTTGGTTGAAAAAATACGATCAGGAGCAGCTCTTCGAGAAGCCACGCTCAAACAAAAAATCGCAGCTCGACACAACGTGAAAGTTATTAAACGAGCGTTCGAAGTCGGGAGCCTCGTATTGATAAAAAACCACAAAGACTCCCGAGAAGGGAAGCTAGCACCAAACTGGGAAGGCCTATATCGCGTCCGAGCAAAGATCGAAAACGGAGCCTATTACTTAGAAAATCTCCAAGGGTAAGAGCTCGCACGACCATGGAACACCGAGAAACTTAAACAATACTACAGTTAGTATGAAGGTCGCCTTACCCCCTACGAAGGGCGAAAGGCCCGACCAAACCTGCATGCCTAGGTACAAGCATCGCAGTCCAAAACGTTTGACCAACAAAACCTCCTCGTCGTAACGAGGAAAGTAACTGTCGCACGAACGGGTACACAAACGAGCCCGACGTCGCCTAAGTACCACGACCAGACAGAACCCCAGCTTGCGATGGGACGTTCAAGCCACGGATATCCGAGCCATAAACTTGGCCCGGATACCGACCCAGGATCAACCTCCATACATCTGATCGGTCCCCCAAACCGATGGATCACAACCCCTACGAGCATTCGTCCCTGTTTATCGACCATCATGTCACGTTCCTCGCACCAAACAAGCGCAAAACACTTAACAAAAAATAACTTTTAAAACGAAATTCCTCCGACGGACGAGCAATCATACACAAAACTAAAAACACTGCATAAATCATAAAACGACCACCAAGGCCAGAAATGTCAATTAAAAAAGTTGCGACCCCTAAAGGCCGACTTGTTTGAGATTGCATAAAAACGGGACCACGTCCCCAAACAAAGACTTTAAATTACAGGCCGACCTAATTACCCTCTCCCTTTTTCACCCTAGGCCGGTTTTCATTCGGAAGTTGCTGAACGGCTGGCTCAATCGGCTGCTCGGACTCCCCAGGTTGAGAATCGTCCACGATCATATAATCAGGGACCACGACCCGACCATCTTCGAATTTATACAAGTAGCTGATATGATCGGCATAGAGGTTCAGCTCGGGATGAAGGGCCTTAATCTGGTCCACAACATTCTGGAAACTCAACTTAGTCGAGTCCCTCAGATCCTCGAGATCCTGATCCAGTCGTGCGAGGAAATGCGCTCGACTCATCAGCCCCTTGGTGTCCTCGTCTTCATCATCCTTGGGGAAGAAGGTGTCTCTCAGCTTCCTGTTCTGATCGACGACCTTCTTCTTGTCTACCTCCAGCTTAGCGATCACGTCCGCCCGCACCGCCAACTCTGTGGTCGCAGCATCAGCGTCCTCGACGACCTTCTTTGCTTTTTCCTCCGAAGCAGCCAATTGAGCCTTCAAATGGGTGATCTCGAGCTCCTGCCCAGAACTCCCCTCGGCAAACATGGACGCCATCCATAACACCCTCGTCACTGCGCTAGCATCCTGCGCCAAGGACAACCGTCAGTTGGATCGGTCCATTTGCTCGAGATAGAGCGAATCTTCCCGATCAACCTCCAGAGACGTGTGTTCTAAAAAGTTCCACTGCACAAAACACGGAGGCAAAGAATGCTTCGGTATCGCAGGGGCGTTGGTCGTCAAATCCGTTACGACCGCTCCAACTTTCTACTTCTTGAGGGCTGAACCTGAGGTCACCCCCGGAGACCCTCGAGCAATAGGACCCGATCCAGAGCCGTTCATATCGTTTCCTACCAGTCGGGTTTGGATGACCTTAGCCTTTCGTTTGTTGCCCTGCATCAGTCGTTCCTGGATCTTGTCCAGGGATTTCATCGAGCCTACAAAACAAAGTAAACAAGGGTCAGATCGACCATGAACGTGGAATCACAATAAACAAACAATTTAGATAAAGCAAGAAATACCAAATAAGTCAGACACTTCTTGCCCGTTTTTACAGGCCAAGAGGGTTATGATGTCGATCAATGGACGTTCCACAGCTTCCCCTCCGTCGGAGGCTAACATTACCTTCCCCTCCCCGTCGACCATAGGGATCAGAGTGAAGGACGATACCAACTTGCGGAATTCTTCGAAGCTGGTCGCATCATCCTCGCCAAGCTTATTCCCTAGTTGGACAAAGTCACACATCGGTCGTCCGTAGTGACTGTACTCCCAAGAGAAGGAGAACCTCCAGATCCTCCTACGAATCGGCCGACCTTCAGCGTCCAACCGGGGCACGTCATTCTCATCAGTATCATCCCCCTTAAAACTGATCGACCTGGTTGCCCCTTTATTCATTGGCTAGATCAGAATATAGTCACCTTTAAACGACTAGATAGACTTCGAGTGCGCCTTGAAAATTTTGGTCCGTTGCTTGAAAGATACGAACCCTTTTCGAGCAGTTCCACGCCCCACATGGTGTTGCAGAGAGAACAGCCGGAAGAATAAAGGGAGAGTGGTCCCCGCCCCTAGGTGCGCGCACGTCTGTAACACGGTGGGAGAACTGACTTTTAGTCATGTTACGGATAGCAAGAGTGGCCATCGACTTTTATTTTATCCAAGTGGAAAGGACATAAAAGAACAGGAAAGACATATTTTAAAAAACTTGGGTTCGGGGGGTAGGTTATACAAAGGGAAAGTGTCAGCACCCTTTATATCCATGGTTATCCATGGGCTCTTAGTTACTTAGCTCACTTAAATTGTTTTTGAAGAGTGTAGTGTGTGATTAGAAATTTTTCTAAGTACTTTGTAATGATCCTCGTATGGATGTATACAAAGCCTTGTTTTGAAAAATGTTTAAGAAAGTATTGTGAGGTGTGAAAAGTATTTTTGAAGAGTGAGCAAGCAACTAAGAGATACCTACCCTAGATTAAGTCTTTCATATTCTCGTATGTTCTTTTAATGGTAAGACTATCCCTATTATTAAGGAATAGTTAGTCATTACCTTGGATGTGTTAAGGGACAAGCGCATGGTCATCGTATGGTCATAGAAGACAACTTAAGGGATGTCTTTAGCAATTCGTAGGGACTATCATCATTTATTCGAAGGGACAAGATCATTATTTCGTAGGCAACCTCGAAGGGACTTGATCTTTTAAACTGTAGGGACTTGATGATTTTATGAAGGGACTTTGCTTAAGACACCCCTATATTCAAGGGACTTGACCATTTTAAATAAGGCAACCAAGAGGAATACCCTAGGAAATACAGATGGCGATCAAAGATCGACTTACGTGTGTGAGTGTTATTTTTTAGATATTTGTCTTGTATTTAATTTTCTAAGTTCAATTATTTAGAGTTAGTTTTGCACTCCCTAAATTACTAACCACGCAGTTAAATATTTACAAAGAAAATAAAGACGGAAAAATAAATCTATAAGTTATTACAAGGCTTTGGCAGATACATAATAGTAGGATAAAAATAAATTATAAAGCAAGAATAATAGATATAATAAAATAGTAAATAAGCAATAATAATACTAATAAAGCAAAAATAATAAAGTTAAAATAAATTAAAACATTTAATTAAAAAAGAAAAAAAAAATTTAGGTTAGAAAAGTTAGATATTTTAGAAGTTATTAGAATTAGTGAAAAAAGGAATTAAGTTTAGAGAAAAACAATTAAAGATTATTGAGAAAAACTTTTAATTATTTACACTATATGATTATTACTATTATAATAAAATACTATTAATATATAAAATATTATTGACAAAATGTTATTGAGAAATTTTTTAGAGAAAAAAATTAATTTAATATGTACAAAATAATAAAAGAGTTAGTATTTACAAAATAAAGATTTATTGTTATAAATAAGTAGTAAAATAAGTTTATAAAAATAATAAGCATTTATTTACAAAAAAAATATAAAGATTATAGAAAAATATTAAATAACTAATTTAGTAGGTTTTCACGCCCTACATTACTAAACCACGCAGTTAATATAGGATCAATGTCAGGAATTTAAATGGCAGAAAAATAAAATGGCAGAAAATAAATGGCAGAAAAATAAAATGGCAGAAAATAAATGGCAGAAAAATAATATGACAGAAAAAAAATGGCTAACTATTACATCGCTTTGGGGCAGTTACATAATAAAGATGGCGAAAAGTAAAACTGAAAATATTACAAGTTAAAACTTAAAATATTACAAGGGCGAAACAATTACAGTGTATGAATAACATAAACATGAGCGAAAATAAGAAATAATAACAGGTTTGTTAAGGTTTGAGAAAAGGTTTATGGTTTAGAGGAAATAACACGGTTAAAGTTTATAAGAAAGTTTTAAGGTTTAGATGAAAAAAAAAATCATAAAGAAAATATATAATCAGTTTTAGAGAAACAATTAAGGTTTGTATAAAAAATTTAAGGTTTTAGGAAAAAAATCAGGGTTAAAGTTATAGGTTTGAAATTTTGAGTTTGTGGCGAAAACTTAGGGTTTATAAAAAAAACAGAGTTAGTTATCTGTACAGATCTAAATATATATAACATAAAAAATAATAATATGAATTTTAAAAAAAAATAACGACGTTGCTAACGCAAAAATTGCGATCATCACAACTGGATTGGATCAATACAAGTGTCACGCCCCATGCACATAAATATGCGAACAATGTATCGACACAACCCAATCCAAACAACGTAAAATAATATATATATATATATATATATATATATATATATATATATATATATATATATATATATATATATATATATATATATATATATAACGAAAAAGAAAAAAAGGTAAGAAATATATGTTAAAAAAAATGACAGTTAGTATATATTAAGAAAAAGTGACGGTTAATATATATATTTATATAAAGAAAAGGTGAAAATATGTTAGAAAAACATGGTGAAAATATGTTAGAAACACATGGACATATGTAAAACAAAATAACATAAAGATATGTTAGAACTATTTAGAAAAACATGGTCATATAAAAGACACAGACATATAAAGTAACGTAAATACATAGTATATGAACTGGAAACACACACACACAAACAGTACCGCTCTCTTTTTCTTCTTTTTTTCCGGTTCTGTTTCTCCCCGAGGCAAGAATTTTTTCGTATTGTGGTTGAGAGAGGAGTGATAAAATGAGAAATGAGAGGGAGCCTTCTTATGTGTAAAACAACATGTATTTATAGATTAAGAAAATTAGGTTAAAAAGTTTAAAAGGAAAAAAAAATAGTCTTAATCCCTATTGATTAAAAAATATTTGAACAAAATTATATGATTTTTACTTGGTCACCAAGTAGACCAGTTAGAAACTAAGTATGACACAAAATTGACATAAACTGACCAATTGAAAAGGAGTATACAAGAAAAGAAATGTTTTTGGTATTTATTATGATTTTTTTTGAATTTTTTTTCATAAAATAATGATTTTAATGTAAAAATCATATTTTTAAAAATGCATTAAATGCAAATACGAAAATTAAAAATTAAATAATTAAAAAATGTTATTTTTGTGATTTTTTCATATAAAAATAAAAATAGGAAAAGTTATTAGTAAAGGAAAAAATTAAAAAAAAATTAAAAAGAGCGGAAGGTGGGATTTGAAATCATAACCTCTCACAATTATATCCCTTATACCCATCTTTCTACCAATTGTGCTATTTTATTTATTCGAAATAAAAAGGCACCAGAAAGCATATGAAGCGGGTCAAAAATTGGGGTACGACAAGTGTGAGGAAACCTTGTGAATCAATTTGCCTCAAATATGTGAGGGCAAATTTTGGGGTACAACAACTGCCCATGTTCAATTTTCTGAAACCTGAGGAGTTAGATTGACATGTGTGTCATTCGTGACTGGAAGGTTGAAGGGGATTGAACACAAAAACCCAAAAATTTGCACTCGCCGGCACGTAGAGGAACATTGTTGATTGGTTGCATTGTTTGAATGGGCTTAAAGATGCCACTCAGAGGAACTGGAGATGGGCTTATAGATGTCATCCATAATATCAGAAGGTGAGGGTATCTGTAGGTTGTTACTGGATATCAATACTAGGTCTTCGTATAGACCGTCTCTGAATCATTTCTGTAACATGACTGAGTTAAATATCAGCACTGGATCTTTGTATAGATCGTCTCTGTATTATCTCTGGGGAAAAAGAATAGTCTGCATTAAGTGTCAGTACTTAGATTTTCGTCTAGATCGTCTCTGGACATAATTTAAGTTAAGCATCAGAATTAAATCTTCGTAGCGATCATCTCTGAATTGCTTTTGGAAAATATCCTTGACTAAGCACTAGATCTTCGTATAGATCATTTACGTACCATCCCAAGGACAATTTGTTGAATTGACCATCAGAAATAAATCTTCGTAGCGATTATCTCTTCTGGAAATATCCCGGACTAAGTACTAGATCTTCGTATAGATCATTTATGTACCGTCCCAAGGACAATTTGAGCATCAACATTAAATCTTCGTAGCGATTATCTCTGAATTGCTTCTGGTAATATCCTGGACTAAGCACTAGATCTTCGTATAGATCATTTATGTACCCTCCCAAGGACAATTTAAGCATCAGAATTAAATATTCGTAGCGGTTATCTCTGAATTGCTTCTGGTAATATCCTGGATTGAGCACTAGATCTTCGTATAGATCATTTATGTACCATCCCAAGGACAATTTGTTGAATTGACCATCAGAAATAAATCTTCGTAGCGATTATCTCTTCTGGAAATACCCCGGACTAAGTACTAGATCTTCGTATAGATCATTTATGTACCGTCCCAAGGACAATTTGAGCATCAAAATTAAATCTTCCTAGCGATTATCTCTGAATTGCTTCTGGTAATATCCTGGACTAAGCACTAGATCTTCGTATAGATCATTTATGTACCCTCCCAAGGATAATTTGTTGAATTGACCATCAGAAATAAATCTTCGTAGCGATTATCTCTTCTGGAAATATCCCGGACTAAGTACTAGATCTTCGTATAGATGATTTATGTACCGTTCCAAGGACAATTTAAGCATCAGAATTAAATCTTTGTAGCGATTATCTCTGAATTACTTCTGGTAATATCCTGGACTAAGCACTAGATCTTCGTATAGATCATTTATGTACCCTCCCAAGGACAATTTAAGCATCAAAATTAAATCTTCGTAGCGATTATCTCTGAATTGCTTCTGGTAATATCCTGGACTAAGCACTAGATCTTCGTATAGATAATTTATGTACCATCGCAAGGACAATTTGTTGAATTGAACATCAGAAATAAATCTTCATAGCGATTATCTCTTCTGGAAATACCCCGGACTAAGTACTAGATCTTCGTATAGATCATTTATGTACCATCCCAAGGACAATTTGAGCTTAGAAGGTATCCCTACAAAGTTGATTTGGATAGTATTCCTACGAGCAGAAGCCATGACCTACAACAAAGAACAAAGATAAATCCTTTAGTCCTTGAAATGGTTAGTGAAAATGCCATGCTTATGATGTCATGATGTTATGATGTTATGTTCAATCACAAACATGTGGCACACACAAACAAGTCACACCATAGCCCTAGGTTTAGAGGCTTGCATGAGGTTTAAAGGTAAGTACCCTCCCCTGAAGTTTAGTTGGTTCATCCTGTCCTACAAAAGTAACCGGGTTCTAAGGGATCTCAATATCATTGATCCTTCCCAAGGGTGGTTGTTCAGTAGGCAACTTACTTGCCAACCAAAACCCTCCAAGTTTAGGATCTCAATGAGTGTAGCATCGAGTATCAACCAACTTCAGTCTTCACCAAAGCCGGCTATCTCACTACTTTCTAAAGGCCAAGATGGGATGACTAGGGTTCTAAAAGTCAGTTAGTGTATTGACAACATATGGAAGCCTCATATTATCCTTAACTTACTTAAGAAACATAAGCACCAACCAAGAAGTCACACTAACTATGGCAACTAGATCAACCATATCGGTATACGCCGTACAGTTTCCTTGGTCTATTGCCATTTACCTAAGGTACACTAGATCCGGGTTAGGATCTTTCACACAAAAAGCCCAACAAGTAATATAAAGCAAACAAAGCAAACAATTTAAGTAATCTAATTCCTAAGGGTACCCCTATTTTATTAAGTCCCCAACAGAGTCGCCAGTTCTGTAACACGGTGGGAGAACTGACTTTTAGTCATGTTGCGGATAGCAAGAGTCGCCACCGACTTTTATTTTATCCAAGTGGAAAGGACATTAAAGAACATGAAAGACCTATTTTAAAAAACTTGGGTTCGGGGGGTAGGTTATACAAAGGGAAGGTGTTAGCACCCTTTATATCCATGGTTATCCATGGGCTCTTAGTTACTTAGATCACTTAAATTGTTTTTGAAGAGTGTAGTGTGTGATTAGAAAATTTTCTAAGTACTTTGTAATGATCCTCGCATGGATGTATACAAAGCCTTGTTTTGAAAAATGTTTAAGAAAGTATTGTGAGGTGTGAAAAGTATTTTTGAAGAGTGAGCAAGCAACTAAGAGATACCTACCCTAGATTAAGTCTTTCATATTCTCGTATATTCTTTTAATGGTAAGACTATCCATATTATTAAGGAATAGGTAGTCATTACCTTGATGTGTTAAGGGACAAGCGTAGGGTCATCATATGGTCATAGAAGGCAACTTAAGGGATGTCTTTAGCAATTCGTAGGGACTATCATCATTTATTCGAAGGGACAAGATCATTATTCCGTAGGCAACCTCGAAGGGACTTGATCTTTTAAACTGTAGGGACTTGATGATTTTATGAAGGGACTTTGCTTAAGACACCCCTATATTCGAGGGACTTGACCATTTTAAATAAGGCAACCAAGAGGAATACCCTAGGAAATACAGATGGCGATCAAAGATCGACTTACGTGTGTGAGTGTTATTTTTCAGATATTTGTCTTGTATTTAATTTTCCAAGTTCAATTATTTACAGTTAGTTTTGCACTGCCTAAATTACTAACCACGCAGTTAAATATTTACAAAGAAAATAAAGACGGAAAAATAAATCTATAAGCTATTACAAGGCTTTGGCAGATACATAATAGTAGGATAAAAATAAATTATAAAGTAAGAATAATAGATATAATAAAATAGTAAATAAGCAATAATAATACTAATAAAGCAAAAATAATAAAGTTAAAATAAATTAAAACATTTAATTAAAAAAGAAAAAAAAGTTTAGGTTAGACAAGTTAGATTTTTTAGAAGTTATTAGAATTGAGAAAAACTTTTAATTATTTACACTATATGATTATTACTATTATAAAAAATACTATTAATATATAAAATATTATTGACAAAATGTTATTGAGAAATTTTTTAGAGAAAAAAAATTAATTTAATATGTACAAAATAATAAAAGAGTTAGTATTTACAAAATAAAAATTTATTGTTATAAATAAGTAGTAAAATAAGTTTATAAAAATAATTAGCATTTATTTACAAAAAAATATAAAGATTATAGAAAAATATTAAATAATTAATTTAGTAGGTTTTCCCGCCCTACATTACTAAACCACGCAGTTAATATAGGATCAATGGCAGAAATTTAAATGACAGAAAAATAAAATGGCAGAAAATAAATGACAGAAAAATAAAATGACAGAAAATAAATGGCTAACTATTACATCGCTTTGGGGTAGTTACATAATAAAGATGGCGAAAAGTAAAACTGAAAAATATTACAAGTTAAAACTTAAAATATTACAAGGGCGAAGCAATTACAGTGTATGAATAACATAAACATGAGCGAAAATAAGAAATAATAACAGGTTTGTTAAGGTTTGAGAAAAGGTTTATGGTTTAGAGGAAATAACACGGTTAAAGTTTATAAGAAAGTTTTAAGGTTTACATGAAAAAAATCATAAAGAAAATATATAATCAGTTTTAGAGAAACAATTAAGGTTTGTATAAAAAATTTAAGGTTTTAGGAAAAAAACCAGGGTTAAAGTTATAGGTTTGAAATTTTGAGTTAGTGGCGAAAACTTAGGGTTTATGAAAAAAAACAGAGTTAGTTATTTGTACAGATCTAAATATATATAACATAAAAAATAATAATATGAATTTAAAAAAAAAATAACGACGTTGCTAATGCAAAAATTGCGATCATCGCAACTGAATTGGATCAATACAAGTGTCACGCCCCATGCACATAAATATGCGAATAACGTATCGACACAATCCAATCCAAACAATGTAATATATATATATATATATATATATATATATATATATATATATATATATATATATATATATATATATATATATATATATATATATATATAAAACTAACGAAAAAGAAAAAAAAGGTAAGAAATATATGTTAAAAAAATGACAGTTAGTATATATTAAGAAAAAGTGACAGTTAGTATATATATTTATATAAAGAAAAGGTGAAAATATGTTAGAAACATATGGTGAAAATATGTTAGAAACACATGGACATATATAAAACAAAATAACATAAAGATATATTAGAACTATTTAGAAAAACATGGTCATATAAAAGACACATACATATAAAGTAACGTAAATACATAGTATATGAACTGGAAACACACACACAAAGAGTGCTGCTTTCTTTTTCTTCTTTTTTTTCGGTTCTGTTTCTCCCTAAGGCAATAATTTTTTTCGTATTGTTGTTGAGAGATGAGTGATAAAATGAGAAATGAGAGGGGGTCTTCTTATGTGTAAAACAACATGTAGTTATAGATTAAGAAAATTAGGTTAAAAAGTTTAAAAGGAAAAAAAAAATTAGTCTTAATCCCTATTGATTAAAAAATATTTGAACAAAATTATATGATTTTTACTTGGTCACCAAGTAGACCAGTTAGAAACTAAGTATGACACAAAAATGACATAAACTGACCAACAGAAAACGAGTATACAAGAAAAGAAATATTTTTGGTATTTATTATGATTTTTTTTTAAAATTTTTTTTCATAAAATAATGATTTTAATGAAAAAAATCATATTTTTAAAAATGCATTAAATGCAAATACGAAAATTAAAAATTAAATAATTAAAAAAATGTTATTTTTGTGATTTTTTCATAAAAAAATAAAAATAGGAAAAAATATTAGTAAAGGAAAAAATTAAAAAAAATTAAAAAGAGCGGAAGGTGGGATTTGAACTCACAACCTCTCACAATTATATCCCTTATACCCATCTTTCTACCAATTGTGCTATTTTATTTATTCGAAATAAAAAGGCACCAGAAAGCATATGAAGCGGGTCAAAATTTGGGGTACGACAAGTGTGAGGAAACCTTGTGAATCAATTTGTCTCAAATATGTGAGGGCAAATTTCCGGGTACAACAACGTCATCTCAAATGCCCTCATGAAAGCATATGAGTTAGGGTGCAGTTGCAAGGGCGCTACCTCCAGATAATCGAGCACCGAGCAAACCAGATCACTAAAGGGCATCCTGATCCCTAGGGTCGTGATAGCATATTCGTACATCGAGAACTTTCTTCCGCCGAACTCCGAGAAAATCCGATCATCGTCGCCCGGGCAGGTCACTCTCCAGTGATCGGGATCCCCCACTACTGGCAGAGGATCCGCGCGCGGTCGGGCGTAGGACAATACCTTGTCCAGTAGATCTTCAACGACTCATTCCTCGAGCGCCAGCACCCTCTCTTCTTCTTGCACAACCTCGGGGGCACCAACCTCGTCACCAAAAGCTATCCCAGCGTCAGTCGCTTCAGTCGCTTCTGGATCTCCCGAGGAACTCTCGGAACCAGACGGGACGGTCGTCGAGGAGCCCGAATCCTCTGACGAACTCTCTTACGAAGATATGTCGAAGGGATCGACGAGCACGTTTTCACCTGAAAAGCAGATGAAAGGCGTCAGTGAATTCGATCAGAATATCAAATCCACCCTTCCACTACCTATCAAGTGAAAGAGCGTCCAACGGCCCGAAAACAGGGTCCCAATCATTAATCCCTTTAACGATCGACGTCCAAGACAGGCAATCAACGATCAGCATGGATCATTAACACGCGTAGTTCACTATGTACGTGAGCCCGTCGCTAAACCCTAACCTTAGTCGAACGACAAGCTCGACCACCGTCCACCGTGAACCCTGTTCATAGCAGACAACGGTACAACCACTACTTAAACCTAAAATCTACACATTACTCTAATCTACCGATAAAATCAAGTCCTAAGCTGCATGCATCTCTACTTCTTAAAAACTAAGTCTAAAAAAGCCAGAATAGAGGTCTAACCTTGGCCTTGAGACGCCATTACAGAAATATGACTTGAGAAGTACGGTGGTCGACGACGGTTTGCGGTGATCGACAGCGGTGAGCGGCAGATAATTGCACGAGCAGTGAAGGAAGGTAGAAGACGAAACGAAAAGTTCCCTTTGTGGGACAGCATTACTATTTATAGGGAAAAGGGCACGTGCACTAAAATTTGACCCCTATCCCTAGGCAATAATAGCCTACGCGCTAAGCCCTATGCTAGCCGTCAGAGCATTAAATTGGCACAAATCCCAAAACACGCCACCTTTTCGTTTCCACTTCCTCTGCGCCAACCTATAGACATGATGCTCGGAAAGTCAATCCCCCGATGTTCGCCGATATTTCCGAGCACCGAGCTAGCTTTAAGTCATCACTTCCTTGACCAAAAGCAACGACTTGGGGGGCTCCTGTTCCGGACTGGCCCAACCCTCAGAATTGGGCCATATCTATCTCACGGCCCAACGGCCCAAAATGTGCAATTATGCTCGGAGCCCCAAAATCAACTGCTCGACTTGCCCTAGGTCGGATGACTTCAATGCCGATCACGGGACCCGTCGAGCAGACTCTTTCTCGCCTCAACGACTAGTTCCTAACCACCGTAGATTATTACGGGATCTGTGATCTGTGCCCAATAACTTGGGCCAATAAACACCCACTTGGACCAGTATTTAAACCCTCTCGTTTGAGAGGGTCAGGTATTCAAATCTTGACCCAAAAATATTATACTTGCTCACTCGTTTCTCGCTTTCTGACTTTAGCATAGGAGGGCCTTTGCAGGTACACCCCAATCTCCTTTCCATCATCAACTTCGCTCATCCATGCTCGACGCGGCCATATCGGATCCTGATCTCCAGGTACGATCAAAAATCATGCTGAATTTTGCAAAAAAATTTCCTCTGCGTGCAGAGTAATCAGTTACCCTATTCAAGTAACTGATTACTCAGTGTAAATTTTCCCAGTTTTGTTGCGTTTTTGAACTAGTAACCGGGTTACTCTATTTGAGTAACCGATTACTCCAAAACAAAATTGATTTTTTTCCTTGTGTTTTGGGTTGTTTTAATTTTTCTTTCCTTTTTCCCCTTCCCTTTGATCTTAGTCTCAGATCACATAATTTTGTGGTTTAATTTGGCTTTCTTTTCATCTAATTATCCTTTTTTATTTTTGATCGATGAAAGTCTTATGGATCGCGGAATTTCTTTGTTGAATTCATGATCAATACTAGATTGTTACCTATTTTCTTTTCGTGCGGCATTGTTTTCGGATGACAACCTATATGTTATTCTATATAAGTTACTTGGTGATTTCTTAACAAAGCACTACATTTGTCCCTCTATATCCTGATCGGCATGTGTACTTTTGTGGCTCGAACCTTGATTGGTTGTGCAAGCCTAATCATGGTTAATCTTTGTGCTAAGTTCATAATTCTCAAACTTGTTGTTGTAGAAGCTTTGATTCTATCAATCTTCTGACAAGTTTTGTTAAGTAATGAATTGAATACATAGGTCAATCATATAATGCAAAATGCGAGACGGAATTCGGTTGTTGCTTTGAGCCTTTTGGCATTGTTACCTTTGTGGATGATTAAGTTCACCGCATTATTATGTATATTATTATATTTCTTTTATTTCCTTCTCGCTCCCTATCTTTTTTATTTTACCTCTTGCTCTCTTCTCTTTTATTTTATTATGCTTTATACCACCCATTATCATGTTTATGTTATTATTTCTTGTGCTTTTCTTTTCTTCTTGTCCATTTGGACACCAAAAACTATTAAAGGCCTAAACACTTTAAAAGACTTATTCTTAATTGTGGACAATGGTTACTATCCCTTTGCTTTGGAGGAGTTTTACATCTTGGACCTATGGACTTAGTGTTAGGACTTTATCCCATTGCTTGATTATTATAGAGTGGTTATGCTAGCCTTTATTTGACTCATCATTTGCTCAAGAGGATGGAATTCTAAGTTACTTTTGCTTTGAAGTGTCTTCAAGTGGTTAGATCTCCCCTACCTTAGCTCTTTTATTTTATTTTTTAGGATAGTCTATTCATCTCCTCTCATTCTTTAATTTTCAAAACCTTCTCCCTTTTTCAAAGGATTCTTCTTTTTAAATCTTTCACCACTTTCTTAATTCAAACCATGGCCTTAGTCAAGTGACTTTTTACATTTTCTTTTCATTTCTTAATAAATGTTAATGAACCTAAGCATATTGACACTATTTTCAAAAGACCATAGAAAATACAAAAACATAGGCAAGTCTTCAATGATTAACATTTCCATGCAAAGGAATAAGAGATCCTAATTCTAAGTCCAAAATTTCATCAATAATTCAAAGTTGTCCATAAGTTAACCACTCCAAAGCACGGGCAAGTAACCAATAGTCCAAGATGGGAATAATTAATTTTTTATGGTTTAAGCCTTTATTAATATTTTTGTGTCCAAATGGACAAAAGAAAAATCAACACAACAATATAATAGCAAGAATATAAACATGATAATGGATGATAAAGCAATAATAAAAGCAAAATAAAAATAAACGAGATAAAGGTGCGAGAAGAAAATTAAAATGTTAGTATAGTAATAGCAATAATAATATGTACATAATATTGGTATGGTGAACTTAATCATCCACAACCGAAGAGAGTAACCAAGGTACTTAATGCCAAAATCGAAAGGTAACTGATTCTGCTTAGTATCTTACACTATAGTGTTCAGTCTAGGCGATTAGAACCAAATTCAATGAAGTTTGAAAGAAGATTGGGAGACCCAATGCAACTATGTATCAAACTTCATAAGTCTTGGATCTTAACGCAAAAAGATTAATCACTTTGAGATTACACGACCAACACGAGGTTCGGTCCACAAAAGTGCAAGTATCCAATTGGATTTTTATTTCGAATTCGGGACACATTTAGGTCTATGTTAAATAATTGTCGAGTAATTTACAGAGTAATTACCCTACAAATGAGGCCGGCCAAAACAATTTAAGGTTAACGATGTTAGTGCAAATACATGTGAGATAAACGATATGTAAATCGCTATTAGAATACAATGTCGTAAGAAACTAAAGATGAGTACCAAATTGAGTTACACTTATGGTATTTTTTCATCTTTAAGTTCAATCACTCATCTTGGTGGATTCAAGTATGAAAATATCTCACTAATGCAAAGTACCTAAAGTGAATTAAATAATCCACTTAAAGGTAGATTTGGACTAATGAATATTAACCACTATAATCTACACCCAAAGTTTATTGAAATTAAAGAGAAATCAGTCCCAAAAATGTCTTCCAAGGTAAAAATAAGAAGAAAGGAGAAGAGGAGGGAAAAGGAACCAAAAACAGCTCCAAAATAAGCCAAAAATTCAGTTTTATCCCAGAGTAATCGGTTACTACCAGAGTGGTAATCGGTTACCTATACAAAAATAGCCGTTTCTGAAAAAATTAACACATGTAATCGGTTAGTACCAGAGTGGTAACCGATTACTCCACGCAAAATCATAAAAATGGCTAAAATTCAGCATGATCCATCTTTCAAAACTTTTTTCAAACACCTTATGATCATGAACTGAATTAGCACGAATTTTAAAGTTAAAACACAGTGAAATCCCTGCAATCAAACAACAATTTATGATCTAAAAGATCAACAACCAAAAGCATCAAGGATCTACATATTGAATGTTGATGATGAAGGTAGAACCATGGAAAAAGTGAATTATCAAGAACAATCTTCAAATTTATCTAATACTAAGTTTAATCTACTGAATTTGATGAGTAAAAATGAAAAGGATAAAGGTTTAGCTCAAAGTTGATCAAGAATTCAAGGTGAATTCTTGATAACTTTCAAACGAGAGAAAGAAGAGCTTTAGTGAAGTTGTGGTTTGGGAGGATATTTTGCAAGAGATTTTTTGGCTATCAAAAGCTTGTCAAATGAATGAGAAAATGCCTCTATTTAAAGAGTTTAGGTATGAGAATTTGGTGGAATAGACCTTGCTTTGGAAATTCAAATTCGGCTTGGTAATTAAAATTTGGGAGGGAATCATGAAAAGAGTGGTGATTAGTGAGAGTTTATGGTGGAAATTAAATTTAATGACGTATGAGATTTAAAAGGAGATGGTCTAGAATATTCCAAGAGTGATCAAAAATGAAATTTGAAATTGGGGGTAACCGGTTACTTAGAGCAAAACTTGAAAATTTTGTTTTTCTTTTGCACTTCTATGGCTTCGGCTCAATTATTTTGCGCGTCGAAGAAGGCATGAAAATAAATACATGAACCTTGGAAATCCTTGAATAAATCAATTAAATCGGGAAATCTTTGATCATATAAATTTTGAATTATTTGCGGATCGATCTTCGACTTTTGTCTGTGAAATTCAATCGAGCTGCGAGACTGCTCTTTTTGGCATTTTCACCTGCTCTTCCCCTGAAAATGTTAATAAAAGAAAACAAAATATTTTTGGATTTTGATTAATGGTTAGTAAACACAAACAAATAAAAACACATAAAAACAATGATGATCCCCTGTGAGGTATAAACCTACACCCGAGAAGAACCAAGGTACCAGTGCAATCTTGTTTGCATTGCAAGATGCAGATGAAATGCGAATAAATCTTAGGACCAAAATTAAGGTGTTACAGAAAGTGCAACATGTTTAGAGATCGTATGCAGAGGTGCGGTTTAATTGATATAGGGAAGACATGACCAAAATTCACTTGGCGGGGTCCTATATATCATGGAGGCCAATGCATCTATGAAAAATGGATCGTGTACTTTGTAACGCAGAGAGTGTTCAAATTTTAAAGTTCATGGTTAACAAACAACAATTATCAAGATGATTTGAGCAAAGCTTGGAGCAATGAAAAGAGACTAGAAGACAATTTTGCCAAATTCAGAGATGAGGTTAAAATATGGAAATTCAAAACATTTGACCAAGTGATGAATACACAAAAGCACCTCATGGCAAGATTAAAAGGCATCCAAGCCAAAATGCAATGCAACAGATTTCACATAGGTATGACGCAGTTGGAAAACAAACTTCAAAAAGAGTTAGATGAAATTCTTAAAGAGGAAGAACTCATGTGGTACAAGAGGTCTAGAGCCAAGTGGTTGACTGATGGTGATCGCAACAATAAATACTATCACATGAAGACGGTTACCAGAAGGAGATATAACAAAATCATCACTTTAAAAAATGATCAAGGTCAGTGGATTGAAAAGGAGAGTGAACTGAAAAAGCTAGTAAGTGAGTACTATGTAAAGCTTTTTGATCTTAAGAATCCTTGGTGCACTTGGACAAATATTGAGGTAAATTTCCCTATTCTAGTAGATGCCAATGAGCTCCATACTATCAAAAGGAATTTGGAAGATTTAGAAGTCCAAAAAGTTGTGTTTTCCACGAGCCCTTGGAAAGCTCCAGGCCCCGATGGATTCCCTGCTGGTTTCTACCAAAAATCATGGAATATGGTAGGAATAGTGTGTGTGACATGGTGCGTCGTATCTGGAATAATCCTAGTGAAATCATGCACTAAACCAGATGGATATATGCCTAATCCCCAAGATTGATCAACCCCAGATGGTTAATCATTTTCGCCCAATATCCCTATGCAATGTTTCTTATAAAGTGATGAGTAAAATGATTATTAATAGGCTTAAAGCTTATCTTCTGAAGCTTGTGTCACCATACCAAACTAGATTTATACCAGGTATGAATATTCAGGAGAACATCATCATTGCCAAAGAAGTAGGGCATTTTATTCATCATATGAAAAAAAAGAAAGGCTATTTCATTGTTAAGGTTGATTTATCAAAAGCCTATGACAAAATACACTGGGAATTCATTTGGAGAGTGTTATGAGAGATTAAGCTGCTTGTTACTATCTTAAACATCATTATGCATGAAGTTTCTAGCATGGAAACAAATGTTAAATGGAATGGTGCAAGAAGAAACTACTTTAGACCGAAGCATGGCATCCGTCAAGGAGATCCCATTTCGCCGTATTTATTTGTCTTATGCTTGGAAAAACTATGTCATATCATTATGCAAGGAGTAAGTACCGAAAAGTGGAAAGCTTTACGTATGGGGAAGGATGGTCCTATGATATCGCACTTAATGTTCACTGATGATTTATTATTGATAGGTGAAGCTGAGGGGGACAAATGGAAATAATAATGCAGATTTTGAAAGCTTTTGGTGATATGTCAGGGCAAGAAGAGAACAAAGACAAAACATGTATTATGTTCTCAAAGAATGTTAACAGAGGGTTGCGTATGAAACTCATCCATGCGTCTGGTTTTCGTGAAACTCAGGACCTGCGGAAGTATCTTGGAATTCCTCTCAATGGGCGGAGACTGAAGAAACATGATTACCAATATTTGTTTGAACAAGTTATCGAATTGGAAAGCGGATAATATCTCATTTGTAGGAAGAGTAACTCTGTCTAAAAGTGTTTTAGAGGTTGTTCCAATCTATCCCATGATGACAGACATCCTGCCAAAAGCTTGTATTGAAGGTATTCAGCGAATTCAAAAGAACTTAATATGGGGAGACACCATGGAAAAGAAGAGATATCACGCAGTCAGTTAGCATACGGTGTCGAACCCAAAAACAGAAGGAGGGTTAGGATTGAGGAAGCTAGAGAATATGAATATTGCTTGTATTAAGAAACTAGTTTGGCAGCTGCATTACAAGGAAGATGTACTATGGTGCAAAGTGTTAAAGTCAAAATATAAAGTTACAAACAATAGTTGCCTCAACCGCAAAGCCGTGTCTCGGAGCTTTGGAGTGATATTATCAAGGTTAATGAACAAGTCTAAGGTCTTGGAAATTGGTGCATCGGTGACGGCTCAAATACAAATGCTTGGACTGACTGTTGGATCAGCCCGGGAATCATCATTGAGGACTTAGATTCGGACATTCCAAGTGATTATATTCAAGCCAAATTCAAGGATCTTGTTGATAACAATGGTGACTAGCATTGGCAGATGATGAATCAGTGGCTACCAGATGAGATATTGCAGAAAATCAAGGCCATCCTTCCACCTAGAATGGAGTATGAAGAGGACATTTTCATGTTTGCAAGTTTCGAAAGAGACAATTTTTCTATTAAAAGCAGCTATGACATGTATGATACATCTCATAAGCAACCAGACCGGTTACATTCAGTGGTGGAAGATCTGGAAGTTGAAAGTACAGGAGAGATTTCGTTGTTTTATTTGGTTAATGAGTCATGATCGCCTTCTAATAAATTACAATAAAATCATTAAAGGGCTTAGAGGAGCGAATTGCAAAAGTTGCGGTAGTGTCATGGAAACGACATTGCATGCATTAAGAGATTGTCGTGCAATTTATAATTTTTGGTCCAAGATGGTCCCAAGTAGTATCAAGGAGAGATTTTTCACTATGAACCTAAAAGAGTGGATCAATCTTAATTTGAATATGAATCAGAGTTGGACCACTCTTTGGGAAGTTGGTTGCCATTGCTTCTGGACATGGAGAAACAAAGAATACCATGATATTGATTTCAACAGACCCTCGCTCGTGGACAAGCACATATTCAATAGAATGAATGATTATGTGGAAGCCATGAAGAATGATAAGATTATTGATGGAAGAACAAAACTATAAGTATGGTAGGTTGGAAGCCACCAAAAAAGGATTGGGTGAACCTCAACACCGATGATGCGTGTATTGATGGTAGAGAAGCTGGGTGTGGAGGAATAATAAGAACCACAAATGGCAAGCGCATAGGAGAGATCGCCAAACATCTGGGCAATTAGTGTGATGAGGGCGAAACTTTGGGGAGTTTTTGAAGGGCTAAAGCAGGTCTTGGAGTTTCAAAAGTCTCTATCCTTGTGGATTCCAGTACAGTTGTAGAATTGTTAAAGTCTGGTAATAACTTTGGAATGTATAGCTACCACTTGTTAAATTGTATCATGATAAAAATGATTTGCGAGGTCAATTTTTCTCATACCTACAGAGAGACAAATCGTTGTGCAGATGCGCTGGGTAAATATGGTGCTACAAGTGGCGAAGATATGACTTTTCGTGAAGATATTCTGGATTTCATTAGACACCTAATTCGTTTTGATGCTATGAGATCCTCTATCCCAAGATTAGTTTTGTTGTAGTTTGTTATTTTGTTTTGGTCCTCGGCCCTATTCACACAAAAAAAAACATGATCTAATGGTTGTCGTTTATTCCTCTTGTTCTGGACTGGGCCGCGAGGATATACAGGGGCACGACCCAACATGTGTCAGGCAAAGACCCATATGCTCGAGCAGGTGAACCTCTTGGATAAATCACCTGCTGATACGACGGGCATACACTGAAGACGGGCAGAGAGCATGTCTGCCAGCTCATCTGCCACGCCACCCAACTGCCCTTCATTATCTCCTGAAAGATAGGGGCAGTTGGACCAAGGGGCAGACCCTTTGTCTAGGTCTTCACGCTTCTTACGCGTCCCTTGGCAGCTCCTCCTTGGGCCTAGCCAGATTAAGCCCATTGAAGGGCCTTAGCCCAGCGCTGGGGGCACATTATAAATACCCTTTCTTGGCAAAGGGTCAGGTACTCTCACTCATTCTGAACAAACCTTAATATTTTGTACCTCTTCTGCCTTAAGCATTGGAATGCTTTGCAGGTACACCCCCTTCCTCACTTCATTCTCTGGCCCATTCATCAAGTCATTGGAAAGCCCTTCTGATCAGGTAAGATCACCTCTCATCTCTTATTTTAAAATCACTCTCATTTATAATACTGAAATTCTAATTTCATAGGATATAAATTAAGGACATATAATCGTAGTGATAAGTGTCATTAACAAAGATCAATCTTATTCATTATATTTTCTTTTTATTTATTTTTAATCTTGTTGTTCTAACACAATGATATGATTATGAATGTATTTTCTCAAATTTCTTTTTTGTTTTAATTTATTCAGGGAGGGGCGGATCTTCCTTAGAGGTAACGATTTGGTGGCACTTCTTAAATAAATAAAAACACATGCATATATCCTTTTGTGGGTGCAACACTGTATATCGTAAATTCATTATAAAGCTACATATAGGAATTTAACATGACAACTTTGAACGTGATAGAAGCAAACATAAAGCTTTATCAATCATGCTTGCATTTATATGAATAGAGCCAAATTAAAGCTTAATTTCATCTTAAGAAACGCACCATGTGTGAAGAAGAGATGTAGTTACTAACAAGAAAACATCACATTTTTAATTTTGAATCCTTTTCAATTCTTGCAATGATAGATTCTCTTCTATGCCTATAAAAGGCAATGCACTTGGCCAGTTGTAACACACATCAAACAAATAACTCTTATATCTATATTCTATCTATACTTAAGGCTAAGAATCTCAAATTGGTTTATTTTCAATGGCTAAAATTATGGTTCAAATTTTAGTGGCAATCATACTTGTGTTTGTTCTAATGGCAGAGGCAGGGGCAACTCCTCCAGGAATTGCTAAAGATCGTGATGAGTATGGCTATGCAAGCTGCAAGATAAAGAAATACAAATTTTGTTATAATTTAGTTCATGTTTGTCCTAAGTTCTGTCCTCATCGTTGTACTGTCGACTGTGTCTCATGCAAGCCTATTTGCAGTAAGACTTTTCATTTTTCTATATCTCCTAATTAGTTATAACAGTTTTTGCATGCATTGATTTATTCGACAATGTGATTCATTAATGCATGCATTATTTGCAGAGTGTGACAAACCAGGATCTGTTTGTCAAGACCCTCGTTTCATTGGTGGTGATGGAATCACTTTTTACTTCCATGGCAAGAAAGACAACAACTTTTGTCTTGTATCTGATACCAATCTCCACATCAACGCACACTTCATAGGTCGAAGAAATGACAACATGAAGAGGGACTTCACATGGGTCCAATCCATTGCTATTCTCTTTGACAATCACCAAATCTTCCTTGGAGCACAGAAAACAGCCACGTGGGAGGACTCTGTCGATCGTCTTGCCCTCTCATTCGATGGCGAACCCATCACTCTCCAAGAATCAGAAGGTGCGAAATGGGAATCATCTCGCGTGTCCATTGTTAGGGAAACTTCCACAAACAACATCATTGTTCAAGTTGATGGAAAATTTAGGATAACTGCCAAGGTTGTGCCTATAACAGAAGAAGATTCAAGGGTTCACAATTATGGTATCACCAAAGATGATTGTTTTGCTCACCTTGATTTAGGTTTCAAATTCTTTTCTTTGAGCAACCAGGTGAGTGGTGTGTTGGGTCAGACATATAAACCTGATTATGTGAGCCGTGTGAATATTGGAGCAAAGATGCCAATAATGGGAGGTGGAAAAGAGTATCAGACTACAAGTCTGTTCTCCCCAGATTGTTCTGTTGCTCGTTTTGTGGGCAATAATGGATTCAACAATGATATTGCAATGACTCTCCCTAGCTTGAAGTGCACGAGTGGAATTGATGGACAAGGAGTTGTGTGCAGGAGATAATTTGTTGTTTAACAGAAGACACATGCAAGTTCATCATGCATATGAAGGGATGCTTCAAATGTCAGTTGACTTTTCTATTTATATAATATAAAATACAATAAAGTTTCGAAAATTCTGTATTCATATAGGTTATAAATCATATAAAATATATTTGATTTGCTTATTCTGCATAATACCATAAACAAATATTCAAAATAGTCCTTGGGCAACTCACTAAATTTCCATAGTGTTACTATTTTACTGAATTCTTTAACAGCCCTATCTGCAAGCTGTATTACGCACCTCCTTCCTTTTGGTAAGTAACCACTGAAATTATTATAACAGAGCATTAAAAATAGAATAGCATGGCTTGAAATTAGGATCCACATTCTCAATTGCCCATGCAAATAGTCTCCACATCATTCCATGCACTTGCGGTGTGATTTCAATCTCATTATAACTACATATAAAGAAGTTGGTCATACTATTTTAGCAATATTCGTTTAGATGTTCTCATCAAAAATGAATATTTTATCATCAGAAATTTCAATTTGTTTTAAGTCGTCTTGCAGTTGTCTACTTTTTTCAATGGTCTATTTCAAGCTCATAGTTTTTTTTATAAGTAAGAAATCAATAAGAATAAATATAGGGGATCTCTAGCCCAGAGTTACAAGCTACAGAAAATACCAAGAAGTAACTACAATACTATTAAAGATAGCTTCAACATTTGCAACTTCATCATTAAACAAAATTTTATTCCTACATCTCCATATGATCATATCCAACACGTAATCAACCAAATGGAAGGAATCGTCTCGTTTTTGCATCTATCTTCCAGCTCCACGTATAAGCCTCCCAAGAGCCCATCTCACTGATAGTGCAGAATTTAGTATTAGTGGCACCAAAAAGGAATGGAAAAGAGTCCCGCCACAATGAATTCCCTAGCCAATGAGTACACCAGAAATTAACCGAACAACCAGAACAGATTTTGCAAAGCATATCATCAATTAACCTCCTTTTATCGTTTGGCCTAACTACCAATAGTAAATCATTCATCCAAAGAGAATCAACAAACTTACTGGAAGCATTATTAGAGAACTGGGAATTTCAACACAAGGTTGTCGTACGTGCTAGATAATAGCGGTCTCAACACCTCATTGCCATCATTAATCAACTTTCAAGCCCACTTAGTCAATAAAGCATTGTTGAATTTATCAACTTCCAGGCCCACTTAGCTTTCGGTTTTCACACAGAATGTTGGCTAACCTAGTTAATATATTTCATATTCATCAAACTATGCCACAAAAATCTTCTTTGGATTGCTAAAATATCTTTCACGGCAACCAAAGGTAATGGATAGACAGGTTGGCCAAGGCAGAGTTGATAATGGTAACTCTCCCCCAATCAAAAGATTCCGACCAATCCAAGGAGAAAGCATAGCTCTAAAGCAGTTCAAAATTGGTTTCCAAAAATCCTTAGTTCTTTGATTACCACCTACCACAAGTCTCAAACACTTAAAAGGCAGATTATTAGACTTACATTGGAGAAAATGTTCAGCAACAGACATAAAATACGGATCTAGACCCACACAGAAGAGGCAACTCTTCACGAAGTTAATTTTCAGACCATATATGATTTTAAAAGCCACGAAGGATACTTTTAAAAGCCCAAAGGTTAGAATAAGACCCATCTCCAATTAACAGTGTATCATCCACGAACTGAAGGATATTAACGAACATAATCACTGACTTTAAAATCCTTCAAAATATTCAAAGAGACTGTCCTTCTAAGTCCTAACCATCATAGAAAGCCCTTTGACGACGATAGCAAACAAAAAAAAGGGATAGATGGTCCCCTTGTTTCAATCCACGTGTAGCCTGTTGGAAGAGTATTAGAGTAGGGAGTTTGTTATCATCTCCACAGGATTGTAAAGATATCTCGCTGTTAAATAGTTCAAAGGTTATAAGCAAACGATTTCAAAGTTATTTTTTCGGTATCATATGTTTGTCACTTGTTTTTGTGGCAGTGCTTGTAAATAAAATAATTTATTTGTTTTTGTAAAAGATATGTCAAGATTGTGGTTTGCTAATCTCTTTCAAATTCATTATACCAATCGAGTATATGAACGCGATTATGGTTAATATAATCATGTACCCTTTCCATACGTATCCTTTCGGTCCCGGTATCGTGAGAGTTATTGTACCGATCGATAATCACTCTCGGACATTATCAATCAATACAATAATAGTGAAGTTCAATACAAAGTGAATATTTATTCACAAGTCCGTTTTTGGTACTTGATCGTTAATAGATAAAGTAATTAGATCAAGGTTTAGAAATCTTATTTCTAGCTCAAACCAAACCATACAATTTTAAGAAACACAAATTACTTTATCATATATTAACATAATATTATTCATAGACAAAAGATCAAAAGAAATACATTATATAAAGATTAACTACCTTTAATCTTGACACAAGAGAGAACTTAGTCAACTACTTCCATGGTGGCTTGTGTTTCAAGGAAGGAAAGAAGTTGTATAAGAATCAAAAGCCGAAGAACCGAGAGTTGATGCGGTAAAACTTTGATCCTTGATGCTTCTAGTAAAATCTCTCTTAAGCACTAAAAATTTGATCTAGGATGTAAAATATGTGAAAAATGGATGGATGCCCTAAATATATCTCAAGGGAGATATTTATAGAAGTGGCAAAATTTGCCTAAAACAGGGAGGGCACTAAGAGGCATCAGAGCGCGCTTAGCGCCGTCAGCAGCTTAAACCATCCTAAGTCCTAACACTCTTAGCAATCCCCCAGCGGGCTCCAAGCATCCAAAATCCAGTAACTATTTCCTTGAGTGTGTTGGGAGCACGCTGGGAGGGCGCCTAACGCGCTAACACTTTCAAAATTCTTGCTCTTGTTCTTTTCAGCCTTCCTTCTTCACCAAAAGGCTTTAGGCATCCACTTTAGTATAAAAAACCTACAAAATGAAAGAAAACATCATAATACGGGAAATGGAAAGCAAAAATAGTAAATTACGTATTTATACTAACAGTGACGGTTTAAACAACCAATTTAAATAGAAAAGCATTGTAAAGTGCCATCAAATGATATGAAATAAAGCTCGAATTTGGCACTTAACAACTTTCCCCAACTTTAATACTTCGTTTGTCCTCAAACAAAAGCTTACAACTAAGAAAAGTAATCCTTATCACGACTCTTAAAACAAAGCATGAAAATGAAACTATTACTTGGTGAAAAGTACATCAAGATTTCTTATACAATACTAAAACAACTATGAACCACACCTAATCACACAATCATCACAAGATGAGAACAATTATGAGGTTTTTTTTCACTCTCCAAACAATTATGCAAGCATTCGGGACAAGTTATGTATTTAACCAACAAAATGCGATAATAAGTATGAAAGTAAGAATTTTAAGGACTTCAAAGGTTTTAATGTGGCTTGGGTTACAAGAAAGGGTCATATCTCAAGTTATGAAAACAAAATTTCCTAATGCTATGAGAGCTTTAAGACTTCATATTCATACACACTATAACTTTCACCTTCTTATTCTCATTGATGCATCATTACAATCATTTCTTTTTTTTCTTGGCCATTCATGCCATTTTCTTTCTTTTCTAATATTTTTTCTTTCTTTTCTTTTTTCCTTTTTAATTTATTCTATTTACAACCACTTTCTTTTCATTGATGCATAAATCTACCTTTTTCCTCTCCAACTTTAGTTCCAACCCTATACAGCTTTTCAAAATGCTCGCACACATCTAAGGCAAGACACAACAAGCAACCATACAAGGGTGAGATTCACAATTTTTGATAAGATATCAAGGTCTATTTTCAAAAACAAATTCTTGTGTAACAAAACACAATCCTTTACAACATAGACCTCAATAGAAAGGTTCACAAGGGGGTATCGAATACTCTCTCACTCACAAGGTAAATTGATCATACAACTTTTTGGTCATGGTGGTTTTTCTCAAAGTGCTAAGCAAAATTGCCTTAGTTATTTTCTTCCAGTCATAAAAACCACACAAATGCAAGATTTAAACATAGCACAAACGAGCTAAACACAATGTCAGTTTCCTGCATATATATACAAATGGAAGATACCTCACAATTGATATGTTCTAAATGTTCATAACTCATAAAGTATTAGGCAAGAATTCATGCAAAGTAACTTTTCACAAGCCTAGAGTTTCAATGATAATGCTAAGTCTAGAAAGCGATTAAAAATGTACCTTGCCGCGGTACCTCGACTTACACATATCATTACCACTCAAGTGTGCATGGCTTCAACAATTACGACACTCATGATTCCTTCACGGTTGAAAACTAAGGACCAAACAATTAAAATTTTAAAATTTTAAACTGTACTGCAAAGCGATAATATTAAAATATAAATATTATAATTAAAAGAGTTTAACACCTAAACTTGGTGTACACCATTGTTCCAAGTACCTCATCCACAAGAGGATGACACAAAATAAAACCAAACAAAGATAAATATCCATCATCCAAAATGATGGTACAAACAACAAATATCAATCCAACAAACAAAAAACATAACATAAAAACATCAAAACATCCAATCTATCCATAAATTAAGAAGAACTAGGATCCTTCGAGTCTACTGCCCAACTACCACTGTTGGTATAAGCACCATCACCACCTTTAGTCTCAACATATCTAGGCTCATTATCACTATCAATATGCACCAGAACACGCTGAGCTCTGGAGCTAGAAGGTTGTTGCGGAGGCAAATGCTTGTTGTCGAGGCTACTGGAGCACCTTCTCCCTCCTAATAGAAAATGGCAAGTCCTTAGGCCAAGCGGAAAAATTATGGAATTCCTCATCAGTGGGGAATGGATGATGAAATTGTGGTTCCTAAATCTGCAAATGGAGAGAAATCATAGATGAGTGCATAAAAGTAAGGGCCCTTTGATGAGTCGTGTGCATGTCCCAATTATGATACCAAAAAGCACGCTTATTAAAGGGTTGAGCGAATGGATCTGGACCGTCCTGCTACTGTTGTTCGATAGGTGGTGGCTGGGGTACATCAATCTTTGGTTTACAAAAAGTATTTATATGAACATCATTCACAATACCCTTGATGGTCTTATGGATCACCTCAAATATTGTGACTTCTGCTTCCTCACAAAGTCCCATGATCAAACCCGAAAAGGCAAGTGTCGTAGGGGTATTTGTCCCTAACACGCGTCCACTAGAAGTCGTGAATCGAATCTCATTCGAAATGATCCTCGTCACATCAATTTCCCTCTAATCAATGAAATAGAACATCATATAGGAAATTTCAAAGGGGACATTGGGAGTATGACTCCTAGGCCTTATGTTGTGCAGCACTTGGGTCATTATTATCTGAGTAATTGTATTCATATCCCCTCTTTTCAGAACTTTTGGCCTTCCAGTGGCCCTTATTTCAAAATCCCTTCCTGGGTGTACCAATACTTCCCTGGTCTTATCAATAGGCCACTTTTTGCTTACATAACTCTTAGCATACTGGAACTACTCACCATCAGCTAGTTCCATAGGGTTACCCAAATACTCATTAATAGCATCCCTAGAGAAGGAAGTGGTTTTCCCCCTCACAAAAGTTTTAAAACTATAGACTTAATTTTCAAACAGCATGGTGTTTGCATAGAACTCGTGAACGATATCATAATTGAGCTTGGTAGGATGGTCCAGCAGTCTCTCCCAGTTGTGGCCCTCCAAGATACTCCAACATATATAGTGATAACTTTGATGGTTGAAACGGAAAATCCGCTTGTTCCAGATGCTCCTCTTGGTTAAGTCATGGTACCTTGCCTCTTGATCTGGGCCAAGGAGTATGTGACCATCAAAAGCAGCACATTCACACCATTGAGCGGAAGTTTGGCCGGTAGAGCCACATGAGCGTTTGCTAGCCATCTACCAAAATCAGAATCAAACAACACCCAACAATTAAAATAACCAACCAGTATATTCAGATAAAATCATAACTAACCATCAATCAATTCATATAGGCAATCAAGGATGTTTTACAAACAAAAAGAACTGGATTGCTCCAGGGTTGCGCGCTTAGCAGCCTCAGAGGCGCACTAAGCGTAGTTGCGCAGACAGACAAAAGTTCCTTCTGCAGTAACCCGCTACCCTTCAATCAAACAAACACACAAGATAAAAATTAAACAACAAAAACATGCACAAAGAGTAACTACAGGTCAAGGTTCTAAAAAGTTGCATAACAGGTCACCAGACTGTGCTGTAGAGAGCTATTGATCTTGCTAAGCGCGGTCACAAAAATAGAGAGACATTGTCCCTTTTTCTACAACCTATCTTCAACAATCAAAGCCAACAATGGTTCAAACATTAAACCCACAAAACATATGCAAAAATTTCAGAAGAATAAAGAACATGCATTGAACCATTGTTTAAACTAAAGTTTGAACAATCACAAATATTAACACAAAATCAAAACCTAACAACAACTAACTTCTCAATCCTAAATCATTTTCAGAAAGCACACAACACAAACCCTAGCAGACATTTCTTCTAACACACAAAAAAAGAGAACCCTAACCCCAACTGGGTATCAAAATTTCTAAAAGAAAAACAGGGCAAACCTGGAATTTGAAAATAGAGGTAGGTAGAAACCTTGAGAGTGAGAGAGAGAGCTCTTGAGAGTGTGAGTGCTTGGTGAAGATGAGATGAAATGAGACGGGAATGAGAGAGTGATTGGTATTATAAAATGGAGTAAATGATAAAATGCAACATTTTATATTTTCAAACTTAATTTCACACCTCTTAAAAAATCAATCCCACTTAAGAAGAACCCTTTATGTTCCAGCCTTGAGGGGGCTGGTCCACGTGACCGCGCTAAGCAACCTCAGAGGCGCGCTAAGCGAGCACAGTGGAATCCAACCTCTCAAGGTTGGTTCAGCAAGGCTTTAAGCTAACTCTTAGTTCCCGACTACATGTAATTAAGTTAAAAACAATAATTACTTACAATGTTAGGGTGCCTCATAACAAGCGCTTTGTTTAACATCGTTTGAGCTCATCTGTCTAAAGTGACCACAAAAACCAACGAACGAAACTCGGAGCTACCGACTTGGAATGCTTTTTAACCATTATCTTGACCTGGCCTAGGTCCACTTTTTCTCCAAAATGAGAAGTCCCAACAAGACTTCATCATAGCTTCCTCATTCCTCCTTTGAAATTCTTCCTCGATTCTTTGCTCTTCATCCTTCTTTTTTTTCAAAAATCTCGTCTCACTTTGGCTCGAATACAAAATACCCTTGAAAAGAGTGAATCACACCTCCTCTTCATTTATCCGCACCTTCATGATCCCCTTATCCACATCAATCAACATGCATGCAATTTTCTTAAAGGGCCTACCAAGAATTATAGGGGTGTCATCTTCCTCATCCATTTCCATAACTACAAAATCAACGGGAAATAAGAATTTGTCAATGTTTATCAACACATCATCACTCACTCTGTGAGGATGAGCTCGCGACTTATCCTCCAATTGTAATGTCATAATGGTCTCTGTCACCTCCATGTTTTCAAGCTTCCTAATCAAAGAAAACGGAATCAAATTGATAATCTCTCCCATGTCCACTAATACATTGCATTTGAATTTACTACCAGTTATGATTGGTAGAGCCACCCTTCCTGGATCACCTTCTTTCCGAGGAAATGTATTTTGGACCATGGCACTACAATTCGTATTTAAAACTATGTTCTCTAGATTTGTATGTCTCTTATTCTTGGAAAGTATATTCATAAATTTAGCATGCTTTGGTATTTGATTTAGAGCGTCTTCAAAAGGTATAATCACTTATAAGTGACTAAAGATGTCCAGAAATCGAGCATAATGTCGATCGTTCTCCTTCTTTTTGGAAGGTGCATTGGGGTAAGGCACCTTGTTCATAAGATCATTTTCCAAATTCTCTTCTTCCTTGAACTTTCTTTTTTCTTCTCTTCCTTCCATATTTTCTCAAATTCTTATTTTTCGACTAACTCCTTATTTTTTTCTTCATCCTCTTCTAATATTTTTTATTCCATTTCAACTATCACTTTTTCACTTTCAACATTTTTTTCAACTAACTGTTCTCAAATTCAAAAAAAAATCAACTACACCTCCATTATTATTTCAACTCTTTGTAAAGATGGCCTTGCTGGATGCATTTGGGTTTATTTGAGTATTATCCGGAAATTTATCTTTGTGTTGGTCAACTAATTGCTGAGAAAGTTGTTGATGCGTGTTTTTCGCAAGTGTACGAACACGTCAGAGTAATATAAAAGATTTTCGAATCCACAGAGACCAAGTGTCAATCTATCGTATCTGTTGTTATGGTGTGTATCTAAGGAAATTGAAAATAATGGTTTTAAAGAGTGCACATTGATAAATAAAATAGTAATTTTAATTAATTGATAAGGACAGGTTCGAATGCAATTCACATAACCAATTGATAATCCAGTACTTGTTAATAGAACTACTTATGGGCAATGTTTTCTACTTTGAAAAGAACTAATTTGACAGGAACTGTCGCTTTCGCATATTCAGAACCGAGTTGTACTCTCTAATCAACCCCTCCTATTGTCGCGGATAAAAAGGTGCGTACTGCGTTAGAGTAGTAAACCTATTTTTAAGAAATATAGTATCTTAACTAATTTGAAAAGTATTTTGACCTGGACTTTCTAGCAAAAAGAGGTTCTCACGAACCAGACTCTAAATTTCTTAACGCGTCCGAAAATAGTTTTAAACTCTCTTTTCTTTTTAATCTAAAAACTCCTAATGAACTAGACAAAGCGCTTTTGGCTGTTTTTGAAATAGTTAAAAACAATTAAGTTAAATAGGTGTTGGACGACTTTCGATCTTACCCAACGAGACTTTAAAGAACATGAAACTTATATCGAAAGTTAAAATAGCCCTTAAGCGTTTCTACGAACAATTGTATGGATTACCGGTTCAATTATGATCCTTACATTCTAACATTTATAAATTTAGTTAGACATGGTAAAGTAAAAGTTCATTTTATTCATTTTCAAAAAAGTATTTAGTGCAAGTGTGGAAAGTAAAAGTAAGTAGTGCGAGTGCGAGAAAGTAAATAAAAGTAGTGCGAGTGCGGGAAATAAATGAAAGTAGTGCGAGTGCGAGAAATAAATAAAGTAAAGCGAGTGCGGGTAATAAATAAAGTAAAGTGAGTGAGGAAATAAAATAAATTAAAGCAATGTGGAAAGTAAATAAAATAAAGCGAGTGCGGAAAAATAAAATATGAACTGGAATTAAAATGGCGGCAAGATTAACTTCCTCCCAGAGTGCTCCAAAACACGATCACACAGACGTATACAGACTCGATCACTCGATTGTAGTAACACCCTGATGTGAAGTGATTACTACTTTAAAATTGATATATGCCTAAGAGATTCTAAGTTTGGATGATAAAAATGAAATTCTAAAGTCCTATTTATAGGCAAATTTTAAATGGGAAAAGACTAGGATGCCCCCTCCACTAAAACGTGGAGGGAAAGGTTTTTGCCTTGTGGCGCCCGCCACAGGCTCATGACGCCCGCCATGGGTGTAAAATGGTGAAGAAAGTGGGGATCGTGGGCTCTTGGCAGTTGTGGAGTGGTCTTGAGACGTGGCCACGTCATGGCTGACCCCATGGCGCCAGCCACAATAGATGTCGTAAGTGCAAAATGCTGAATTTCTTGATTTTTATTCTTTTCAGCTCCTTTTCTCGATTTATCCCCCGATTACATTAAAAACCTGAAAATAAAGAAAAACAAAGTAATAACATAACAAAATAGCAATAAAGACCTAGAATGCATGCGAAATCGGAGTCAGAAATACGGTGAAATTTAGTGTTATCAAATCCTCCCACACTTAGACCTTTGATTGTCCTCAAGCAAACATTTAAAGCTCAACGAAGAAAACTGGTGTCAACACGTGATTTGGTCTAAAAGGGCTTCTAAGTTTAGGTCAGGTTGCAGTGACATGTACTAACTAAGTGAACCAAGGGTATCATAATGACAGAGACATAAACTTCAATCCTATATTAACCAACCCATATCATCCCACAATACCTAGGCCTACCTTTTCATCTCTTTTTGGGTCCCTTTCATTCAGGCGCAATCACATTAAGCCCGTTATTCGTACATGCATCATAGTAGAGTGATCGGTTAGTGATTCTGATCCAAACATAGGGTTTCTGGCACATAAGCATGTGTAAACCCTTTTTATTTGACCTAAATGTAGTTGTGGGGGATAGGATCGTAATCCTCCCTACCAAGTTCAGTGCCAGATACCTCTGAACCAACTAACAATAGGTGACTGCAATTTTTTTCTTTTTGTGGGAAGAACTTTTTTCTCTTTTTGGTTTAAATGACTTTATGAGGGTCACCTATCCCAGAGTTTTCCTTTTTCTCTTTTTTATTAGCACTGGATCATTCACTTATGTTCATCGGTCCCCTACGTAGAGCATGTTTAGGCTGGAGCTGACTGCTAGAATAAACCACTTAGGACAATTTTTAAATGATAATAAAGGTCATGGTATGCGGGTTTAGGAGTGATTCCTATATTCAAGAAGTCTATGGTGCTAAAACGATACTGATGTTTCAAAGAGTTAACCTAAGTCACCACATCCTAATCCAAACCTATCTTAAAGCATAAAAAACATGTGAAACAACATTGTTTTCTTTTGAAATTTTTTGGTAAGGCTAAGGAAATGGGGAAAATGAGGGTGTACTAAAGATGCACTATACTGGTGACTCGTCAGGCTCATGCATTATCTAAAAATTTTAAACTAAATAACTAACTGAAAAGGAAAATAACAGAATGCAAATAAATAACTAAAAAGGGAAATAAAAGAAAGCAATAAAATCCCCTCCCACACTTAAATCGAACATTGTCCTCAATGTTTCGAAATAAGATAAGGAGAGTAACCTGGAAAACTATTGCGGAGGAGGACTGGTGCCCTTGCCGTCCTGCTGTGATGGTCTGGAACGACGGGATATACTATGATGATGGTCCCTCCGGTCTAGTCGTGCTGATAAGGCAGCCTGGGCACTCCGGACCCCTCGAAGGTTACCTAGGATGGAACCCTGAGTGGCCTCCATAAGCTGGTAGTGTCGGCGGTTGACTTCTCGCTGGAGGGCCTGCTCTGATGTGATATCGGTCAAGGTGCGGCAAACGTTCCCGTAGGCACGATCCAAAACCAATCGCGATTGTTCCATGTAGCTCATGTTGTCCGCCAGTTGTTGTGAAATGGTAGAGAGTAGCCCGTCTCACCTTTCCTCTCTAGCCTTCATATCACGCCACATATCCTCAGTGATATAGAATCCAGGAGTAGCACCTGCAATAGGCTTAGAGGAAGATGGTACGGTGTGTGACTGTGAAGGATGATGGGGGGACACATGAGGTACGGGAGAATGCTCTCTCCGATCATATTCTTCATCAGTGTCATGTCCCTCCCCATCAGGAATATTAGGAGGAAGTGACCTAAAACAGGTGGAGCTTTCAAATCATAGGTCCAGTTCCTTTCATGACGTACATCAGTACGTCTACTGCAAGGTAAAGCAACAGATGGGATAGCTACCCCATGAACCATCAACTCATAACCACCCGCTCTCCTTGTTCGGCACAATTTCATGTCTTTTAGAAATTTTAAGTTAATTGTGCAAGGAGGTAGGGGTTCAAGTGTAGCTATCTCATTGTTCAGGTTAAGGGCCCGAGCAATAGACGTAACAAGTCCTCCAATAACAATCGGTCTTATTTTATTAACAGTTAAAGCCATGTGTGCAAGCATAAATGGGACTGGATTGATATGACTATTTGTGAGGCTTCCTTGCAAAAATAGAAGCTCTTTAGAGTTTACCCTATTTGGACTCTCCCGGCCGAAAATAGTACATGCCAAAAGATATCTGAAAACTCTGATGGTCGGGTTATGGATGGTCGACGCAAGTATTCCTTCAAAAGAATTTATTGAAGTACTTGACAACCTCTGCCAGAAGGAAAATACTTCGGCCGACCATTCTAAATCCAAAGGTGTCTCACATATAGCACCCTCCCAATGAGGGATTCCTAACAAACCTGTTAGTTCACCGGTACTGTATTCGTATTCAATTCCAAATAGTCTAAAATTAACAGTACCGACTGTGCTAACAGTGTTAGGACTGACAGTATATATTAATGAACTCAAAAATTCAATTGTCAGCCTCTCAAAGGTGGGTTCTTGATTCACAAAAATATTATGCAAGCCTAGAAAATCTAATAAATGAAAAACACTATGATACAGACCCAAAGAGTACAGACAGTTATCATCTACGTACCTAGTCGAGAGAATTTCTCGACTCTGAAGCCTTTGAATGATCTTTCTCTGCCTATCTCTCGGTTTTCCATCGCGAAGAATATATCCGTTGAACTCCATTGTTGTTGCTCATTTTGTCTTCGGGGGGTCCGGATAGCGTTTTCTTCTTTCTTCTAAGGCACAAAGCTTGCATACCTTGAACAAATATTAAACATAGAGAAATATATATATATATATATATATATATATATATATATATATATATATATTTTTTTTTTTGTTTATTAGAGACATATATATAAAATAAATACTCATGCATATAATAAGGCATATATATATATATAAATGATTTGTCAACAAAAATACATGGGAAATGTAACATATGCGATAAAATAAAATATGTCTGGAGATGCGAGAAATAAAATAAAGCATGAAATATTAAATACTAGAGCAATAAAGTCAGTGTAAAACGATCATGTGGTAGGCTTCTCTTCCTGGTCCGATCCACGAATCTCAAAAATCACTCTCTGAAGCTCTCCAATCTCCTGATATAGAGCGTCTGCCTCTGTGGCGTGGGTGAGGTCAGATACCTCAATCTGTAATGCCAAGTCCGCAACTTCCTGTTTGAGTCGGGCAGTCTCCCTACGGAGCTCATAAATCTGGATCTGTAAATCAGGCGGCTGCAAAGACATATTGTTAGACATAACAGTGATTCGGGGAGAATGAGGTGTAGGAGTGTACTCAGCGGCGGGAGGTGATTTTGGCTCTTCGACAGTCTCTCCATAACCTTCTAAAGCATAACTCCAATTAGCAGGGTCATGGACATGGGTCATCAGCGGGTCAGGTAATGTGAAGTAGTGTATCACTTTGTCGTCGATCAATAATCTAAACATGTTGGGCTCAAAAGAGGCCCTCCCCATCAATCCTCTATCAAGACAAAAGTCAACATCCATGGTGGTGGTGTAGCTGCAGAAGGTCCTGAGATGTAATAATTTGCGAGACAAACCCAATGCATTAGCGATCTGAGTAAAAATCCCACCAACATGTATAATGCCTACAGATGACCTGGCGACACTGGCAAGGCCCTTTAGCAGAAAGTTGCCATAAGCAACTGGGCGTGACTGAGTCGCACAAAACAGCAGGAAAATCTCCTCCTCACTCAGCAAAGTCTTTGTATCTGGAAAACCGAGGAAAGACTGTGCTAGAATCATCTGGAAGTACCTTAATGCAGGGTTGTGGATGACTTGAGAAAACTGTGTCGCTCCCGGGATTTTCATCCTAGTACAAACGCGAAAGTGGCGCGGAAAGGTAGAGTCGCCAGCCAGACATTTTTATCCCAAAAGAATGGGAAAGGTAATGTTGCACAAACCTAAGGAATAAGGAAAAGGACGAGGCCTTGCGAACCAAAGATCTGGATTCGGGAGTCGGTTACGACCTGGGAAGGTATTAGCACCCCAGATCGTCCGTCGTACCCGACGGGATCCACGCTTGCTTGCTTGTTTCAAAGGGTGAGAAATAATATGCTGCTGAACAAATGAACCGCTAACTGGAATAGAAAATGAAATGAGAAAGGAATAAGAAGAGAGAATGGAAAGAATGAGAAATGTAGGGAAAATAAAGAATGTGCTCGAACGGGCCCTACCCCGCTGCCTACGTACCTCACTGGGATAATGAGGATCAGAGTCGACGTAGTTCGCCTAACCTAGGCGGGAACTGTTTGTTTGTGTTTTTTACAGCTGGAACTGCGTATGTCTATGCTCAGGTGTTGCAGGCTCGTCTGGTACGAGTGCGTTAACCGTCTTGCATGCGAGACAAGTAGTCGCGAGTTCGCGATGTGAATGAATGAGATGAGAAAAGAAGTTCCCGCAGGATAGTCGGTTATTGTTTGTTTTTGGCTTTTAAAAAGTTTTTATATGAATTTGGCACAAGGAAGTGAATTCAAACTCTTTTCCCTGGAATGTACACTTGACTCTACATTCCAAGATGGAATAATAGAACAAGCATACCCAGCAAGGAGAATTTATCCAAGACTGGTTTCTTAGGATTAGGGCTTAAGTTCGCTAGCTTGTTGAACTTTATTAAGTGTTTTTGTTGCTTTTGTGAAGAAATATCTTTTAAGTTTTCTTTATGAACAATTCCTTGATGAGACTTGTGCATCATGATAGACAAGCTTACACCACTCCAAGATGGAATGAATGCAAGTGCTTCATGGAATAAGGCTATACACAAGGAATCCTTTCATTTATTTGTTAAATGTTTTTTTGGATTTTGTTTGAAGATAAGAAGAGAATGACTCAAATTGGAAAAAGGAAAAATCTAATGGGACTAAGACTCAATCCTAATTTTTGTTTATTTAAGAGGTCCTAATGGTTAGTGAGGTTTTCTAATCCTAATGGAAAAAAGGAAAAGAAGAAAAGAGAACTTAGAAATCAACTTACTTCCTAAGGAAGGTAAGTTGTTTCTAAAGAACGAAAGGGAAACCTATGAACAAAACACAAAGTGCTAAGGCAAAGACAATTAAAATGCATAAAAGATAGGAATGAAGTAATGCTTACCTCAATCTTCCCCCCTACAAAACAAAAGTTAGCATGACAATGCATATTGAAAATAAAATCAAAGCATGAAAGCGATTAAGTACCATAAACGTCCTAGAATGGAACTAGGGTTCAAAATAAGACCTAAGTCTAAAGGTGAAGGTACCTAAAGGTTACATGACTTCTAAAGTCAGTAGCTACATGATATAGATCCCTAAGGATGCTAGGATACCTCACAAATTCAAACTATGTCAAACTATGTACAAAAAGTTCACCTAAGTTCACCTAAATGCAAGTTAAGGCTCATGGATGAAGTATGAATGCATATGGCTTACAAACATGAATTAATACATGAAATGAACATAAAAGTCAGTAGTGAATGCTTATGAAGATGGGTGAATGAATATACAATCATGGATGCAATGGATTAGGCATATGGAGCAAGGAGAAGAAGATATGAGAATAAACGAACAAAAATCGCATAAGATTGCACATGATGAAAGTTAAGGAAAAATGGCATGTGAATATGCAAGAAATGATTATGGGTCAGTAGCATACAAGGTATGAGATGCAATGAAGATGCATGAATAGGCATTAATGTTTTCCACATAATTCAAGTTATTATTTAGAGGAGAAGAGAAATGAATTTAGGTTGAAGTTAATTCACATAAGTATGCACTTTAAAGCACCAAAACAAACCAAATGAGTATGGTTCAAAAAAATGACCTATGACTGGAATTAAAGACATAAAAATGACCTATAATTAACTCCTAAAAGCTACCAAAAATCCCCACAATAAAATGGCATGAATGTCTCCTTAACATTTAGGTTATGCGACACATAAACACATGAATCAACCTAGGATCTAGGTGACATGAAAAAATAGCAAAAAGCCTTTAAAAATTATGAAATTAAATCCCTGGAATAATGAAGTCATTATCTCACATTTTCCAAAAGGATTCCACAAAATTATGCACCAAAGTGCCAAAACAATTCCTTGACTAGCAAGGTAACCAAAACATGATCATCAAAAACAACTCCCCAAAGTGGATCAAAAAGGGCACTAAAAATTATGAAAAAAATGCCTAATGAGCATCAAAATGTCACCAATTACAGTGATTAATCATATACAAAAAATAGGTCTCACACCTATGGGGAAAAATCGATTTCGGTCCCTTATGCCAAAACCTTCCTTTTTGGGACAGCTTGTGAACTAAAATCCAAATTAATTATTAAAACTACCCAAATCTGGAAATAAAAAATATGACAAATTAATTAAGAGGATGAGGATCACTCATGAATTTTTCCAGAATTTTATCACACCTAAAACTATTTTTAATAAATGCGACGAAACGGGTGAAAAAGTGGATTTTAAAGGAAAGTGAAAGGAACCGATCTTAATGGTTCTTAACCTAATCCCTAAGTTCCGAAATCGATTCATATCATTAATAATCACAAATATAACCAATGCCTCAGGTGGGAGGGCTCAGATGCATCTTAAATTATATGGTCCTAAGCCGCATGCGACTAAAATGGTGCTTAAAGGCTTGAAATCACTTACTTGATCGAAGTGCCGATTCCTCACAAAAAGAAATCCGAAAAAAAAACCTTAAGCAATGTCTTGTAGTCTCCCATAAGCAAAATAAATGCTTATCATCCACATTTGCTTTTGTGAAGCTTCACCACAATCAAAATCGATGAATATCGATCAAAACAAGTTTATGGACACTTAATCCAAAATTAATACTAAACATAATTAAAATCATGACAAAAAAAATCAATATTACACAACAACCAAGGATTAACCAAAATATTAGTCCCCAAATATATATTTTAACGAGAATATTAATTAACCAATTTCATAAGGAAATTCAATTAACAATTTTCTCAAAATAAAGAAATAGGGGAGGTGAATAAGCAGAATTCAGGACTTGTGAATAACAAAAGAGGACTGGCCCAAGGCCCGTTTCAAAGGTAAACCCGCATGAGGGAAACAGCTGCTGCCAATAGGAATTTTCATGGGCTTGAAGCCCAATTCTCACAAATTCGCAGGGGAGGTCGTGATAGTGGTTATGTGGTGTAGATAGCAGTTTTGAGGGATTCCTGGCCCAACATCACACAACAGGTGCATTGATATGTAACCTTAAGAGAAGAAAAACCCTAAAACAAAAACCTCAAGCTTCTTGCGGCAAACACGCACAGCACTCATGTTCATCTTTTCTTCCCCGAAAGCTAACGGCGCCGACGACACTTCCTCTTCATGCCCTCAATCGATCTCGGCCTTGTTCTCTCTGTATTCGTCGTCATCTTCTTCACAAATACGTCATATCCCTCTTCGTGGTTCTTCTTGAATCGCAATAAATCACAAATTCCTCACATTGCAAGCGTCCTTCCACCGTCGTGGCTTCATCATCTTCATCTCGAACCTGTTTCTTCTTCACAGCAAACACTTACCCTCAACAAACAAAAGGAACTTCACCGTCACCCCCAATCTCACAGCGCCGTCACACATCACCATGGGTTGCGTCGCTCTCCTCAAATCGGTTACGGTGTTACGCGCCTTCCATGGTTCAGCTTGTTCTCTCTCAGATGCGACACGAACAAAGAATTCCGCCACTCCACGTCCTCTGCCGTGACTTCCTTTTTCCTCTTCGCGATTGCGTCAATACGGATCAACCGAAAGTTTCTTCCTTTCGCTCATCACAAAATTCAGGTAAGTTCCTTGTTACGATTCAATCTTTCACACTTTGAAATGCTATCGAAACACTCCGACTCGGTATTGCGATGTTCTTGGATCAGCGATACTGCATTTTTGTCGTTATCACTCTGAATTGTGTCAATACATGTCGGCATTTTTCTTGAAGATCTTGTGTGCGAATTGAATTGTTGCAGGTTTGGAAAATGATTGATGATGAAGGGATTGGAAAAAATGCAGATTGAAATGTGAGAAGAAAAGATGAAGATGGATGGCGTTGTCGTATTCAGAATCGGAGATTCAAGATCTTCATGAAGAAGAGTCAAAGTTGAAGAAGATGATGGAGGGTGAAAACTGATGATGCCGAGTTGAAAGCAAATCTGAGAAGTTGAAGAATGGTGCAGAGAGTGATGATGATGAATATGGATCAGGTTGAAGAATGTTGCCATATTGACGATGCGAGACGTCGAAAATTGAAGCCTGTGAAGACTTTTTTTCTTCTCTTTTTCTGATAAATTCTGTTATATCAATCCTTGAGTTTCTGAGTTTTTTATTGTAACTGCTTTTTTCTGTTATCTCCCTTGTAACTGAATTTTTGCATACCTGTTATGTAACTGAACATTTCTAGACTTTTCTAACTAGAATTCAATCAGTTTTTTTTGCTAAGTTCCACTTCTGCCACCACTTTTTTCCATTATTTTGGATTACTATTTTTGGGTATATGAGTGGGCCTTGGGGCTCGGTAATGAACTATGGACAAATGGGCAAAAATATGAGTTTAAACACACAAAGCAAGTTTGGCGATTTAAATTGTGGTTGAAACGTTAATCGGGTAAATGAGAGAAAAAGAATGGAATCATAACAAGTTGGTTTAATATGCATTAAGAAAATATGGTTCAATGGACTTGAAAAAATATGGTTTAATGGAAGTAATCACAAAAATGATTTGAAAATGATATTGGCTCAGATAAAAAAAATAAAAAAATTCGAATATTCGTATTAAACGAATTTCTACAATGAATAGCGAGAATATGGATGAGGTAAAATATCTAAAAATAGATTAGAACAAATGATTTGTAGGTAATGGGCTTAATGTTGAAAACAAATGGTTGATGGATTTAAATGGGTACGGTTGTATGAATTGGAATCCAATTGGTTTAATGAGATGAATTGGCTTAGTAAAAATGGGTTTAAAAAGATTTTGATAATCAAAACTTGAAAGTGATAATGAGATAGAATTCCGATTAAATGGATTGAGTTGAATCGAAAACTGGATATGGAAAGTGAATATGAATTGTATTTGAAATGAGTATGACATAATCGTTTGGATAGGGTGTGATTTCCATAAACTCGCATCTTCGAATTTCACTTAATCCCTATTATTCGACTTAAACTGCTCATATCAACTCAAATGCCCAATCCATATCAAACTTGTATTTTCAATAAATCCACAAGCTTCAATCAACTTCAGTCTAAAACCTCACGAACTTGTACCAAAATGACCTGAATATCACGATACCCTTGATACGAAACCTTGAACACCATTTCCAATTGATTGACACCATCAACAAAGCCATACCAGACATGGGAACCCTTGAACCGCTTAAATTAAATGCAATAGCCGGATGCACCACTTATGAATAGGGAAATCAAATCACAAAGGAATGCGCCGATCACATGCCATAGGAATCAATGAAATGCCTGATTATGAATGTTAATGACCTAATGGACTATGCAAATGGAATGCAAAGCGTAAAGCCAGTTAGGGCAAAAAGAAAGAGGGCAAATTTTGAGGTATTACAAACTGAGTGGCAGGATCTTGGCTCTCTCCACCTGAGATGTTACTCCAAAACTTCTCCACTTCTCTGCTCATAAAGTACCCCATCGGTGTCTCTGGAATAGCATCAGGAGTAGTCTGAAAACCTAGTAAATCGCCAAAATTTTTGTGAGAGAAAGAGTATTCAGTCCCGAACAACCTGAAAAAAACATGTCCATCGGGTCCAGCCCAGGGGTCATGATTAAACGATCTGAGGAACTCTAGAGTCAAGTTCCTGTAAGTATTGTTCATGTCGTTGAACTGGTCCCATTAGAGTTGGTGGCATAAGAATATGACGCTTGGCTCTATCCCCAAGGCATCTATGCAATCTTGGTTTGGGTACCGTGTCGGTGCCATAGGGCATCTCATGTGTACATAGTAACGCTATCTCTGTGCGTCGTCTCTGAAGGCCACGTGCATGTCGTCGGGATTCTGCATTCTGCACAAGGTTAGCAAACAAGGGTCCTGAAATCACATGAAACATTCAATCGTTAGTCCTGACAGAATAATAAAGTAAAAAAATTAAAATAAAGTAAAATTAAATAAAAGTAAGATAAGAAAACCATGGGTTGCCTCCCATGCAGCGCTTGTTTAACGTCGTTAGCTCGACGACCGGATTTTACACATCATTCGAAGGATTTGGTGGATCACTTAGAGTATGGCTGGAGTATGTTGTTGGAATGTCACGTCCTTCGTAGGGCTTTAGTCTCTGTCTATTGACGATGAACGGTTTACATGTTTGGTTCTTGATTTCAATAGCTCCAAATCTTAGAATCTTAGATACTTCGAAAGGGCCAGTTCATCTCAAACAAAGATTTCCTGGAAAAAGTTGTAACCTAGAGTCGAACAGAAGAACAGGATAGCCTATTTTGAAGTCTTTCCTTATGATTCTTTTGTCATGCCAGGCTTTTGTTCTTTCTTTATATATAATGGCATTTTCGTAGGCTGATTGTCTGAGCTCTTCTAATTTGTGGATATCAAGGATACGTTTTTCACCAGCAGTTAGGTAATCCAAATTCAAAGTTTTGATGGCCCAATAGGCTTTATGCTCTAACTCAAAAGGTAAGTGACATGATTTTCCATAGACTAGTTGATAAGGGGTTGTTCCTATAGGGGTTTTGAAAGCGGTTCTATAGGCCCGTAATGCTTCTTGAAGTTTCTGCGACCAATCTTTTCTAGATATAGAGACAGTCTTCTCAAGAATTTGTTTGATCTCCCTATTAGATACTTCCACTTGTCCATTAGTCTGTGGGTGGTATGGTGTTGCTACTCTATGCTTAACTCCATACTTGCTTAAACGTTTATCAAATATTCTCGATATGAAGTGTGATCCTCCATCACTTATGACTAAACAGGGTGTTCCAAATCTGGGAAATATATAATTTTTAAATAATTTGATGACTACTCTGGTGTCATTCGTGGGAGCGGCGATAGCTTCAATCCATTTAGACACGTAGTCAACAGCTACTAAGATATACTGGTTTCCTAAAGATGGTGGGAACGGTCCCATAAAGTCTATACCCCATACGTCGAAGAGTTCTACTTCTTGGATATTTCTTAGAGGCATTTCATTACGTCTTGAAATATTTCCTGTGCGTTGGCATCTGTCACATTTGACAATGAAAGCATGGACATCACGCTACATGGTGGGCCAGAATAGGCCAGCTTGAAGAATCTTGGCGTAGGTCTTAGAGGTGCTTGCATGTCCACCATAGGGTGCAGAGTGACAATGCTCAATTATATTATGTACCTCCTCTTCCGGAACGCAACGGCGGAAAATGCCATCTTTACCTCTCTTGAAAAGAAATGGTTCGTCCCAATAGAAGTTTCTTACATCACTGTAGAACTTCTTCTTCCGATGGTAATTTAGATCGGGTGGTACGATGTCAGCGGCTAGGTAATTAACAAAGTCTGCATACCAGGGCACGTTACTTATAGCTAAGGATTTTTTAGAGTGCTCATGAGGGTTTGGGTTATCATCTTCAATAGTTTCTAGTTTGGCTATCAGTCTATCATAGGCAAAATCGTCATTTATGGGTACTGAGTCAGGTTTCAGGTATTCTAGCCTAGAAAGGTGATCAGCTACTACATTATATGTGCCTTTCTTATCACGGATATCTAAATCAAATTCTTGCAGTAACAGAATCCATCGAAGTAACCTAGGTTTGGCATCCTTTTTACTTAGTAAGTAACGGATGACAGCATGGTCGGTGTAAACTATAATTTTGGCTCCTACTAGATAAGATCTAAATTTGTCTATGGCAAAAACTACATCTAGGAGCTCTTTTTCAGTTGTTGCATAGTTGAGCTAGGCAGTGTCTAGGGTTCTACTGGCATAATAAATTACGTGTAACTTTTTATCTTTTCTCTGACCTAGAACGGCTCCAACAACATAATCACTAGCGTCACACATTATCTCAAACGGTTCTGACCAATCAGGGGGTTTCATTATAGGTGCTGAAATCAAAGCTTGCTTCAAGAGATTAAACGCTTCAGTACATTTTTCATCAAAGATGAATTCAGCATCTTTCATTAAAAGGCCCGTTAAGGGTTTTGTTATTTTGGAGAAGTCCTTGATAAAACGTCGGTAGAATCCGGCATGTCCAAGAAAACTTCTTATTTCCCTGATAGTCTTTGGCGGTTTTACATTCTCTATGACTTCTATTTTAGCTTTGTCTACCTCTATACATTTTTCGGAAACTAATTGTCCTAAAACAATCCCTTCGGTAACCATGAAATGACACTTTTCCCAATTTAGCACAAGGTTTACCTCCACACATCTTTCCAGGATTTTCTCAAGGTTGATAAGACAATTATTGAAATCAAATCCACAAACTAAGAAATCGTCCATAAATACTTCCATGATTCCATCTAGATAGTCTGCAAAGATAGACATCATGCAGCGTTGGAAAGTGGCTGGGGCATTACAGAGTCCAAAAGGCATTTGTCTATAGGCAAAAGTTCCAACAGGGCACGTAAAGGTAGTTTTTTTTAACTTCGGGGTGGATAGGTATTTGGAAGAATCCTGAATATCCATCTAGGTAACAAAAGTAAGAGTGTTTGGCTAGGCACTCCAACATTTGGTCTATGAACGGTAAAGGGAAATGGTCCTTCCTAGTTGCTTTATTTAATTTTCTATAGTCTATGCACATACGCCAACCTCCATCAGTTCTTTTTGCTATAGGCTCACCCTTCTCGTTTTGCACGACTGTGATGCCTCCCTTTTTAGGTACTACATGCACAGGACTTACCCATTTACTGTCTGAGATCTGATATATTATACCTGCCTCTAGTATCTTAAGAACTTCAGTCTTAACTACTTCACTCATCATAGGATTTATTCTTCTTTGGTGTTCTTTAGAGGGTTTTGAATCTTCTTCGAGCAAAATCCGATGCATGCATACGGATGGGCTTATTCCTTTTAGATCATAGATCTTATATCCTAAGGCTGAGGGGTACCTTCATAAAACATCTAACAATTGTTTTGTTTCCTCTTGGTTTAAGGTAGCACTAACTATAACTGGACGGTCCATTTCTTCATCAAGAAATTTATATCTCAAGTTCTTAGGCAGTTCCTTAAGTCTTACGGTTGGTTTCATAGGGCAAGGCATAAGATCTGGGGTAAGAGATAAACATTCGTGAAGGTTATCATCAATGTAGGGTTTTTTATAACTGTCATCTTCCTAAATAAGAGTTGATGGCAACTTTATTGATTCAGTTTCTTCTTCTTGTTCTAATTCCCTAATGCATTCATCAATGATATCTAAGGCATAACAAGCATCTCCTATTACAGGTACCATAAGAAATTTTGAGAGTACAAATTCTATCTTTTCGTTACCTACCTCAAAGGTTAGTTTCCCTTTTTTAACATCTATTATGGCTCCAGCGGTTGATAAGAACGGTCTACCTAGGAGGATTGGTATGTCGTCATCTTCTTTAATGTCCATGACAACAAAATCAGTAGGTATAAACATCTGACCTATCTTAACAGGGACGTCTTCAAGTATGTCTATAGGGTATTTAACGGATCTATCGGCTAATTGAAGTGACATCTTAGTAGGTTGTAATTCTCCTAAGTTTAACCTTTCACAAACTGTTAAAGGCATTAAGCTCACACTAGCTCCTAAGTCTAGAACAGCTTTTTCGATGACATGATTCCCCAAAATACAAGGAATGGAAAAATTTCTGGGATCTTTATCTTTCTTTGCTAACTTATTCTCAGAAATAGAATTACATTCCACGGGTTTCGGATCTTCAAGTCTACGTTTGTTTGTAAGTATGTCTTTGAGAAACTTTGTGTAAGAAGGTATTTGGGTGATGGCTTCTGTAAAGGGGATTTCTACGTGAATTTTTTCTATAATCTTAACGAATTTTTGATACTGGTTATTGATTTGGGTTTGCTTTAGTCTTTGCGGGTATGGTATTGGTGCTTTGTATTGGGCAAATTTTGAGGTATTACAGCTGCCCCTATTCAATCATCTGCAGACCTGAACGAATAATTGCAACAGCTTTTAGACGTTCAAGGTATGGAGTGATTGAATACTCGAATAAAACCTGAAAATTTGCACACTGAGGGTAATGGAAATGCCATCTGCCCATTTATTTATTTATATTTTTTGATTTTGACCTCTGAATAAGTAACGGGGGATAGAACCAGGTGGGAATATGCTAGGAAGAATGCCATCCTCGCACGACAACTCACAAGGGATCCTCAGATCCAACACGAAACCATCCTTGAATGGAGACGCAAAGGTATACCAGCCTCGACTGATAACCAAACACAAAGCTGACCTCAGACAGACTTTGCAAAAGAGACAAACTGACCTCGATCAATAAGCTCAAAAAGTGAACTACTATCCTCGAATAATAGCCACAACAACAAGACCAACCGCAGAAGGACTTGGACAAAAGAAATGCCATCCTCGAATGACAAATCAAGAGATCCTCGGATCTAACACGAAACCATCCTCGAATGGAGACGCGAAGGTATACCAGCCTCGACTGATAACCAAACAACAAAGCTGCCCTCAGACAGACTTTGCAAAAGAGACAAACTGACCTCGATCAATAAGCTCAAAAAGTGAACTACTATCCTCAAATAATAGCCACCACAACAAGACCAACCGCAGAAGGACTTGAAGAAAAGAAATGCCATCCTCGAATGACAAATCAAGAGATCCTCGGATCTAACACGGAAATGGTATCAACCGATCCAACCCGGAAAGCGAGAATGTAATATCATCCGATTTACAACTCGAAGAGAAATGATATCAACCGATTCAAGACTCAAATAAGATCAACCGATCTAACATGGAGATGGTATCAACCGATCCATAACCAAGAAAAAACGAGAATGTAATATCATCCGATTTACAACTCGAAGAGAAATGATATCAACCGATTCAAGACTCAAATAAGATCAACCGATCTAACATGGAGATGGTATCAACCGATCCACAACCAAGAAAAAACGAGAATGTAATATCATCTGATTTACAACTCGAAGAGAAATGATATCAACCGATTCAAGACTCAAATAAGATCAACCGATCTAACATGGAGATGGTATCAACCGATCCATAACCAAGAAAAAACGAGAATGTAATATCATCCGATTTACAACTCGAAGAGAAATGATATCAACCGATTCATGACTCAAATAAGATCAACCGATCTACACGAAAATGGTATCAACCGATCCATTATCTTCGCACTGGGACGAGACCATTGTACTTAAATGGAGACTCGAAAGGAACGGGATCGTTGTACTTAAACGAGAGCCCAAGCAAACAGGATCATTGTACTTAAATGATAACCTGAGACGCGACCGTTGTACTTAAACGGGGATGCGAAAAAAATGAGACTGTTGTACTGAAACAAGACTCAAGTACGAGACCATTGTACTTAAATGGAAACTCGCAAGGAATGGGATCGTTGTACTTAAACGAGAGCCCAAGACGCGACCGTTGTACTGAAACGGAGACGCGAAAGAATGAGACTGTTGTACTGAAACAAGACTCAACGACGAGACCATTGTACTTAAATGGAGACTCGAAAGGAATGGGATCGTTGTACTTAAACGAGAGCCCAAGACGCGACCGTTGTACTGAAACGGAGACGCGAAAGAATGAGACTGTTGTACTGAAACAAGACTCAACGACGAGACCATTGTACTTAAATGGAGACTCGAAAGGAATGGGATCGTTGTACTTAAACGAGAGCCCAAGACGCGACCGTTGTACTGAAACGGAGACGCGAAAGAATGAGACTGTTGTACTGAAACAAGACTCAAAGACGAGACCATTGTACTTAAATGGAGACTCGAAAGGAATGGGATCGTTGTACTTAAACGAGAGCCCAAGACGCGACCGTTGTACTGAAACGGAGACGCGAACAAACGAGACTGTTGTACTGAAACAAGACTCAAAGACGAGACCATTGTACTTAAATGGAGACTCGAAAGGAATGGGATCGTTGTACTTAAACGAGAGCCCAAGACGCGACCGTTGTACTGAAACGGAGACGCGAAGAAATGAGACTGTTGTACTGAAACAAGACTCAACTAGGGATGACAACAAGACTTGGTAGAAGTATCTACCCGGGGAAATGAGGTTGTATTCTGTGGGGAACACTTCAATCTGATTGGAGATGTAACGGGTCTTATGTAATATACCTCAGAACTGGCCCATGCTGGTATGCATATGTTTGGATTTATGGCGTAATGCTCCATGATGATGGAAGTGATATGCTTTGGAGGATGCAAATGTAATGATGATTATGCGTATGCAAATGCAAAGAGATCTTCTGACAAGGGGACTGCAAGTATCCCAGATGGCTTGGCTGGGGAGAAACGATGATCACTGCATTGATCTGGTTTGTCCTGATGAGGAGGAAACAACTCTGCGGGAAAAGCTGTTAATAATTCACTGGCTCTGAATAGCCGCCACTGCCAAAAATAAATTGGACTTTGAGATTGGAGAGCCAAGACCCTGCTGGAGAAGGGCTCTTCTTGAACTCTGATGGGGAAATGAAGACCTCCTGACTTGGCTGCGAACCGAAGGCATGACACTACTGAGGAAGAAATTGCTGGGGAGGCAAGACACTCCTTATACGGCTGAGAATTGCCCCTGTCTGACAGGAAACTTCCGCTTGGGGACGACACCCACCTTTTGCTACCTTGCTGGGAGAAATTTCAACTTCCATTTTACTGGGGATGACAGATAATGTCGATGATAAAACTTCCCGCTGAAGATAAGAGCTCAAGTTGCCACTTGCTGGGGATAAAAGATAAATCCTCCCATGTTGGGAATGAGAGATGTAAGGCGTCTCATGCTGGTGATGAGAGATGATGATACCCTTCTGCTCAAGAAGTAACCTTCCATTTGCCGCACTACTGGAGAAGGGATTGTCTAATGAGACTTGCTAAGTAATTTTGATCAATGAAGTCCGCCAATGAAACAACTCTTGCAGTACTGTGCCGACACTGGCCTTGCCCCTAGCCCTGGGCTGATAGGTTGCCAACTAATCATGAGTGAACAATGGTTCTTACTATGATCTATCCAAAGATAATGTCTCAAGAGGATTTTACAGAAAACATGGCATATGAAATGCCTTAGTGTCTTCAAACTCTTGGAGAGATTCGTTGGATCTCGAAATAACTGCCCCAGACTTCATGGTCTGTGCAAGAATTTTCCTCGCGAGGATTCATGAAAAACCTCGTATCACTGTGAGATATTCTGCTCCATTATTTTGAAATCTGGATAGGTGCCTCTGATTAACCGTCTTCAGGAGAAAGTACTTCCCATGCTCTTGGGATGGCCTGCCCCAGTACGAGCCTCGAAGTGATCACCTCTGACGGACTGTGCTTTGAAGAAAACACCTATGCCAATCGTTCTTTGAGAGATTGGATCTCGAAGTGATTGCCCCAGTTTGGTTGAATTTTGAAGAAATTGCTCGACGTGATTGCCTCGGCTTAGTTGGCTCTCACCACGACTGTCGGGAAAGTCCCTACTCAATGGAGTCTTCTTGAAAAGTGCACCTCGATAGATTGTCCTTTGGAAGTTTTAGCCTTCTCAACTCGGCAAGATTAAGCTTCTGGACTGAAGTTTCGTATGTGAATTTTTATGATGTCCAACAAATGTATGCAAGCAGAAAATGTTTATTCTAAGAATGAAAATTCTAATGCAACACACATATTAATCTTGAAGTTTTACTGAAAAAGATGTCGCAAACCTTGGTGAGCGAATCACTGGTTAAGATACGACATAAAATTTGTTTGAATAATAAAAAGCATGCACATGCAACACCAACAAGGATCTTTCAACACCACTCATAGGAGTCAGGAACGCGGTCTCGTGGTAGTATGCTCTCAAAAATAACCCTGTTTCAGTTAGGACTTTTGAGGGTTGTATCGTGGCCTGGTTCACGGTTATAGAAACAAAGGATATAGGCTCGAAATTTATTTGTGCCCACCCATCTTCGTGATGTTCTCCATTCCTATGTTCAGCTAGCTTTTACAAGCGCTCACCTCTCAAAAAGGGTTTTGTGATGGTTGAGGAACCAATTAAACTAACGGTTTAAGCACCAATCAAATTATTGTTTGGAGTCAGCCACCCTTTTGTCTTTCGTGTTTGTGCCACACGATTCTGTACTTGTTCAAGGATCTTTCTGGTGTAATCCTTTTCGTCTTTCGCTTTTGCATTATTTGATTATCCCTAACTTTTGCCTGGACTGATTCTTGTGAATCTTTGATTGTGAAGTCCAGCGGGATGCCCTGATTTTTGCCTAAGTCGCTTGTTTTCAAGTTTCGACTTAGCGGGCTTTCTCATTCATTTTTTTTTCAATTCTTTTTTTTTTGAACAAATCGTGTGACACTGTTTGTCTTGAATGCTTTGCGAGGGTCGTGACTGTCTCACTCCTTTGTTGTTGAGGAATAACCATTATGGTCTCCGGTCTTTGGACCTCTTGATTGGGATAACCATTGTGGTTTCTGGTCATTGGACCTCTTGATTTGGTACAACGAAAGGTAATGGATCCTCAGATTTGCACTCCTTTTCGAAATTTGAACGATCGGTCCAGCTAGCTGACACCTACCCTGCCCCTGGGTTAAATGCAAGGGTTTTTTCATGCGAAAATAAACTCCTACTTCAAGGCTCAAATGGGTTGGCGAGGGTTTATCTTCCTTATATCTCCGGTGTTTAGGATTTGAAACAATGCCTGTACATCGTCAACAGGGTCTTTCTCAAAAGCGAACAATTAGAGTTTTTTGCGTTTTCATTTCGTCATCCTTCCTCATTGAGTTTAAGCTCAACAGTTGGTATTGCAATGCACATACACAAATTCATGAGTGAATACGAATGGATTACTTCAAGAGAAACATGTGCATTTTATTATGGTTATCATTCAAAAACAAATAAATTTCATGTATGCATACAAATGTTTAAACAAACAATATAAACTACAAATGAAAATGCAGTAAAGAAGCTGAACATTGCCATCATTGAGAAGACTTGACTCCGTCTGGACTTATTGCTTCTGAAGACGCCTTTGCAAACTAGGATGCCAATTTGATGAGGAGACTTCAATATATGAGCAGACTTCCTGGCATGATGACCTTTGAGCCGATCCAAATTTGAACCTTGTGCCTGAACGCATCATAGTTGTCACATGGTATGCCTAAATGCCCTTGAGCGGTACTTGCATCTAGCCTTTAAACCGTGGTTGCCATTATTGAGGAGACTTGACTCCATATGGACTTATTGCTCTTCGAAACTTTCAACGGTCAGAAATCTGGATATTCATATCATTACTGTTTTGGTGCCACATCCTCACTTTTACCTGGCGTGAACATAATGGTCTTGGAGTCAATCAAATTCGGGACCTTGTCTTCACCTTTGTCTCTGAAAGACTTGCAATCTTCAATTAAATGACCAAGTGCCCCAGAATGATAATCAGACTTGGCATTGAAACCCTAAGGGAAGCTTTATCGGAGATGATCCTGATGTGGCTAGCTCAACCAATTTGAATCTGAGCAAATGAGGAAACTTGTTGCGTGTACTACCTCGGAATATGATCAAACTTCTTCTCATGTTGTTCTGGCCTTTACCCATATGCTTTGGCCCTAGGACTCTCTTGGGAAGCTCAGGTTGGATTCTGACAAATGACATTTGATAAATGAAGTTGATAAATAAAGTTGCTCGGAAAGATCTCAGGTGATCTCCTGCCTACGTATCTCCATTGACCAATGGAGAATCAGAGCAGCGTAGTTCCCCTCACTAGGGATGAAAATAGCTTCGTTCAAAATTTTCATAACCAAGCTCATCCGAGTCTTCATCTGGTTGACTTCCTCTTTCAACAGTTTCTGACTTTGAAATAAAGCTTGTACCTCTGCCCTGAATGGTCTCAGCTGGGTCTTCGTTCGGTTACCTCCGTCCGGAGTTGCTTCAAATATATACCTTGATGAATGTGATTCAAGTTGTCCATTCTGATGAGAAATCAAGTCAGGAAAATAATCTGCCTCTGAACACCTGTCAAAAATGCAAGGATGTATGCAAATGCCACGTTCAATTACTTCTGAGGAATCTATCTGCTTTGATTCAAGTTTTGGTACAGAAAAATCCAACAGCATGATTCAGATATGTGATCCTCGGAAATAACTGAACATGTGTGCAAAAATGCTATGATGTCATGTATGCAACAGGCGTGTGATCAATGGTCTGATGTTGGTGTTGAGCAGTGAACCAAATGTTTGTATAGAACCCCAATAACGACACCATCTCTGTATAGAACCCCATAACTGAGAACCCAATAACTGTAGAACTGGATCACATAATAGAATAGTCACTGATGGTGTTGAAGTTGAACAATGAGCCAAGTGTCTGTATAGAACCATAATAGTAGCACCATCTCTGTATAGAACCCCATAACTGAGAAACCAATAACTGTAGAACTGGATCACATAATAGAGTAATCACTGATGGTGTTAAAGTTGAACGACGAGCCAAGTGTCTGTGGAGAGTCATAATAACAGTCACAATATCAAGGTCACAATGGTAATCACATTAACAATTTCTCTGAATAGAAATCCCGAATCTTAGAATAAGAGAAATATAGAACACTGATCAATACTGACAAAGTGGGTATGTTGAAGTTTAGGGTTCCTGCAAACCTGTAAACCCCTCCCAATCTCACGGGTGTGCTACTCGGGTCAACATCACGGACTCTCAAAGCCGAATAGCAATAATACGTTCACCATCTCCGAGAAATGGCTCATGACCAAATCAGGGAATCGGTTTGGCATTATGTACTACTCAGGGAGGTCTCAGTTGAGTCCGGAAAAACAAGCATCCCTCACAAGTTTCCAGCTTCAAGCACTGAGTCGAGAAACAATAGTACATTCATCCCGAAGGGTACAATACTATCGTCATACGAACAGTTTGCTTTAACTGAATTCCTATGAGAGAACCAGGCCATCCTATGCGAGTTCCCAGTGGGCCCTCGGATGCGAGTGGGTTTGCCAACAAATGTGGTCTGCCACTGTCATCACTGGAGAGGGATGTTTCCACAAAGGTTCTCAATGATCGGTCCCCTGACTGCACATAACTATCAAGGTAGCGCATCAACCCAGAAAGATTCCGGTATCAATACATTCCCGAGAAGGTCGCAAGTCAAGGTGTGGAACTCACTACTACCAACATAGCAAGATGCCATGAAGCCAAAGTGGAACCACTCTAAGTCCTAGGGTGCACTAAAGCCGGGTGGTTGGCTTATCTCACAGTAACTCCCATCCCACAGAAAAAATGAAAACCAGCACAGCCAGACAGTCCAATATAATATGATGCATGGAAAATAAAATACCGAAAGCGGTAAATAAATGCGATAAAGTAAAGCTGTAAATAAAACTGTAAATGAAAACAGTAAAGCTAAACTAAAGCACACAACAGCAAAACAAACACCCAAAGAAGCCAAACCAAACAGGCGCTAGGATTGACTCTACAAGGGAAACCGGAAGAATCAGGTTATTCCCCAGCAGAGTCGCCAGCTGTCGCTCCCGGGATTTTCATCCTAGTACAAACGCGAAAGTGGCGCGGAAAGGTAGAGTCGCCAGCCAGACATTTTTATCCCAAAAGAATGGGAAAGGTAATGTTGCACAAACCTAAGGAATAAGGAAAAGGACGAGGCCTTGCGAACCAAAGATCTGGATTCGGGAGTCGGTTACGACCTGGGAAGGTATTAGCACCCCAGATCGTCCGTCGTACCCGACGGGATCCACGCTTGCTTGCTTGTTTCAAAGGGTGAGAAATAATATGCTGCTGAACAAATGAACCGCTAACTGGAATATAAAATGAAATGAGAAAGGAATAAGAAGAGAGAATGGAAAGAATGAGAAATGTAGGGAAAATAAAGAATGTGCTCGAACGGGCCCTACCCCGCTGCCTACGTACCTCACTGGGATAATGAGGATCAGAGTCGACGTAGTTCGCCTAACCTAGGCGGGAACTGTTTGTTTGTGTTTTTTACAGCTGGAACTGCGTATGTCTATGCTCAGGTGTTGCAGGCTCGTCTGGTACGAGTGCGTTAACCGTCTTGCATGCGAGACAAGTAGTCGCGAGTTCGCGATGTGAATGAATGAGATGAGAAAAGAAGTTCCCGCAGGATAGTCGGTTATTGTTTGTTTTTGGCTTTTAAAAAGTTTTTATATGAATTTGGCACAAGGAAGTGAATTCAAACTCTTTTCCCTGGAATGTACACTTGACTCTACATTCCAAGATGGAATAATAGAACAAGCATACCCAGCAAGGAGAATTTATCCAAGACTGGTTTCTTAGGATTAGGGCTTAAGTTCGCTAGCTTGTTGAACTTTATTAAGTGTTTTTGTTGCTTTTGTGAAGAAATATCTTTTAAGTTTTCTTTATGAACAATTCCTTGATGAGACTTGTGCATCATGATAGACAAGCTTACACCACTCCAAGATGGAATGAATGCAAGTGCTTCATGGAATAAGGCTATACACAAGGAATCCTTTCATTTATTTGTTAAATGTTTTTTTGGATTTTGTTTGAAGATAAGAAGAGAATGACTCAAATTGGAAAAAGGAAAAATCTAATGGGACTAAGACTCAATCCTAATTTTTGTTTATTTAAGAGGTCCTAATGGTTAGTGAGGTTTTCTAATCCTAATGGAAAAAAGGAAAAGAAGAAAAGAGAACTTAGAAATCAACTTACTTCCTAAGGAAGGTAAGTTGTTTCTAAAGAACGAAAGGGAAACCTATGAACAAAACACAAAGTGCTAAGGCAAAGACAATTAAAATGCATAAAAGATAGGAATGAAGTAATTCTTACCTCAATCTTCCCCCCTACAAAACAAAAGTTAGCATGACAATGCATATTGAAAATAAAATCAAAGCATGAAAGCGATTAAGTACCATAAACGTCCTAGAATGGAACTAGGGTTCAAAATAAGACCTAAGTCTAAAGGTGAAGGTACCTAAAGGTTACATGACTTCTAAAGTCAGTAGCTACATGATATAGATCCCTAAGGATGCTAGGATACCTCACAAATTCAAACTATGTCAAACTATGTACAAAAAGTTCACCTAAGTTCACCTAAATGCAAGTTAAGGCTCATGGATGAAGTATGAATGCATATGGCTTACAAACATGAATTAATACATGAAATGAACATAAAAGTCAGTAGTGAATGCTTATGAAGATGGGTGAATGAATATACAATCATGGATGCAATGGATTAGGCATATGGAGCAAGGAGAAGAAGATATGAGAATAAACGAACAAAAATCGCATAAGATTGCACATGATGAAAGTTAAGGAAAAATGGCATGTGAATATGCAAGAAATGATTATGGGTCAGTAGCATACAAGGTATGAGATGCAATGAAGATGAATGAATAGGCATTAATGTTTTCCACATAATTCAAGTTATTATTTAGAGGAGAAGAGAAATGAATTTAGGTTGAAGTTAATTCACATAAGTATGCACTTTAAAGCACCAAAACAAACCAAATGAGTATGGTTCAAAAAAATGACCTATGACTGGAATTAAAGACATAAAAATTACCTATAATTAACTCCTAAAAGCTACCAAAAATCCCCACAATAAAATGGCATGAATGTCTCCTTAACATTTAGGTTATGCGACACATAAACACATGAATCAACCTAGGATCTAGGTGACATGAAAAAATAGCAAAAAGCCTTTAAAAATTATGAAATTAAATCCCTGGAATAATGAAGTCATTATATCACATTGTCCAAAAGGATTCCACAAAATTATGCACCAAAGTGCCAAAACAATTCCTTGACTAGCAAGGTAACCAAAACATGATCATCAAAAACAACTCCCCAAAGTGGATCAAAAAGGGCACTAAAAATTATGAAAAAAATGCCTAATGAGCATCAAAATGTCACCAATTACAGTGATTAATCATATACAAAAAATAGGTCTCACACCTATGGGGAAAAATCGATTTCGGTCCCTTATGCCAAAACCTTCCTTTTTGGGACAGCTTGTGAACTAAAATCCAAATTAATTATTAAAACTACCCAAATCTGGAAATAAAAAATATGACAAATTAATTAAGAGGATGAGGATCACTCATGAATTTTTCCAGAATTTTATCACACCTAAAACTATTTTTAATAAATGCGACGAAACGGGTGAAAAAGTGGATTTTAAAGGAAAGTGAAAGGAACCGATCTTAATGGTTCTTAACCTAATCCCTAAGTTCCGAAATCGATTCATATCATTAATAATCACAAATATAACCAATGCCTCAGGTGGGAGGGCTCAGATGCGTCTTAAATTATATGGTCCTAAGCCGCATGCGACTAAAATGGTGCTTAAAGGCTTGAAATCACTTACTTGATCGAAGTGCCGATTCCTCACAAAAAGAAATCCGAAAAAAAAACCTTAAGCAATGTCTTGTAGTCTCCCATAAGCAAAATAAATGCTTATCATCCACATTTGCTTTTGTGAAGCTTCACCACAATCAAAATCGATGAATATCGATCAAAACAAGTTTATGGACACTTAATCCAAAATTAATACTAAACATAATTAAAATCATGACAAAAAAAATCAATATTACACAACAACCAAGGATTAACCAAAATATTAGTCCCCAAATATATATTTTAACGAGAATATTAATTAACCAATTTCATAAGGAAATTCAATTAACAATTTTCTCAAAATAAAGAAATAGGGGAGGTGAATAAGCAGAATTCAGGACTTGTGAATAACAAAAGAGGACTGGCCCAAGGCCCGTTTCAAAGGTAAACCCGCATGAGGGAAACAGCTGCTGCCAATAGGAATTTTCATGGGCTTGAAGCCCAATTCTCACAAATTCGCAGGGGAGGTCGTGATAGTGGTTATGTGGTGTAGATAGCAGTTTTGAGGGATTCCTGGCCCAACATCACACAACAGGTGCATTGATATGTAACCTTAAGAGAAGAAAAACCCTAAAACAAAAACCTCAAGCTTCTTGCGGCAAACACGCACAGCACTCATGTTCATCTTTTCTTCCCCGAAAGCTAACGGCGCCGACGACACTTCCTCTTCATGCCCTCAATCGATCTCGGCCTTGTTCTCTCTGTATTCGTCGTCATCTTCTTCACAAATACGTCATATCCCTCTTCGTGGTTCTTCTTGAATCGCAATAAATCACAAATTCCTCACATTGCAAGCGTCCTTCCACCGTCGTGGCTTCATCATCTTCATCTCGAACCTGTTTCTTCTTCACAGCAAACACTTACCCTCAACAAACAAAAGGAACTTCACCGTCACCCCCAATCTCACAGCGCCGTCACACATCACCATGGGTTGCGTCGCTCTCCTCAAATCGGTTACGGTGTTACGCGCCTTCCATGGTTCAGCTTGTTCTCTCTCAGATGCGACACGAACAAAGAATTCCGCCACTCCACGTCCTCTGCCGTGACTTCCTTTTTCCTCTTCGCGATTGCGTCAATACGGATCAACCGAAAGTTTCTTCCTTTCGCTCATCACAAAATTCAGGTAAGTTCCTTGTTACGATTCAATCTTTCACACTTTGAAATGCTATCGAAACACTCCGACTCGGTATTGCGATGTTCTTGGATCAGCGATACTGCATTTTTGTCGTTATCACTCTGAATTGTGTCAATACATGTCGGCATTTTTCTTGAAGATCTTGTGTGCGAATTGAATTGTTGCAGGTTTGGAAAATGATTGATGATGAAGGGATTGGAAAAAATGCAGATTGAAATGTGAGAAGAAAAGATGAAGATGGATGGCGTTGTCGTATTCAGAATCGGAGATTCAAGATCTTCATGAAGAAGAGTCAAAGTTGAAGAAGATGATGGAGGGTGAAAACTGATGATGCCGAGTTGAAAGCAAATCTGAGAAGTTGAAGAATGGTGCAGAGAGTGATGATGATGAATATGGATCAGGTTGAAGAATGTTGCCATATTGACGATGCGAGACGTCGAAAATTGAAGCCTGTGAAGACTTTTTTTCTTCTCTTTTTCTGATAAATTCTGTTATATCAATCCTTGAGTTTCTGAGTTTTTTATTGTAACTGCTTTTTTCTGTTATCTCCCTTGTAACTGAATTTTTGCATACCTGTTATGTAACTGAACATTTCTAGACTTTTCTAACTAGAATTCAATCAGTTTTTTTTGCTAAGTTCCACTTCTGCCACCACTTTTTTCCATTATTTTGGATTACTATTTTTGGGTATATGAGTGGGCCTTGGGGCTCGGTAATGAACTATGGACAAATGGGCAAAAATATGAGTTTAAACACACAAAGCAAGTTTGGCGATTTAAATTGTGGTTGAAACGTTAATCGGGTAAATGAGAGAAAAAGAATGGAATCATAACAAGTTGGTTTAATATGCATTAAGAAAATATGGTTCAATGGACTTGAAAAAATATGGTTTAATGGAAGTAATCACAAAAATGATTTGAAAATGATATTGGCTCAGATAAAAAAAATAAAAAAATTCGAATATTCGTATTAAACGAATTTCTACAATGAATAGCGAGAATATGGATGAGGTAAAATATCTAAAAATAGATTAGAACAAATGATTTGTAGGTAATGGGCTTAATGTTGAAAACAAATGGTTGATGGATTTAAATGGGTACGGTTGTATGAATTGGAATCCAATTGGTTTAATGAGATGAATTGGCTTAGTAAAAATGGGTTTAAAAAGATTTTGATAATCAAAACTTGAAAGTGATAATGAGATAGAATTCCGATTAAATGGATTGAGTTGAATCGAAAACTGGATATGGAAAGTGAATATGAATTGTATTTGAAATGAGTATGACATAATCGTTTGGATAGGGTGTGATTTCCATAAACTCGCATCTTCGAATTTCACTTAATCCCTATTATTCGACTTAAACTGCTCATATCAACTCAAATGCCCAATCCATATCAAACTTGTATTTTCAATAAATCCACAAGCTTCAATCAACTTCAGTCTAAAACCTCACGAACTTGTACCAAAATGACCTGAATATCACGATACCCTTGATACGAAACCTTGAACACCATTTCCAATTGATTGACACCATCAACAAAGCCATACCAGACATGGGAACCCTTGAACCGCTTAAATTAAATGCAATAGCCGGATGCACCACTTATGAATAGGGAAATCAAATCACAAAGGAATGCGCCGATCACATGCCATAGGAATCAATGAAATGCCTGATTATGAATGTTAATGACCTAATGGACTATGCAAATGGAATGCAAAGCGTAAAGCCAGTTAGGGCAAAAAGAAAGAGGGCAAATTTTGAGGTATTACAAACTGAGTGGCAGGATCTTGGCTCTCTCCACCTGAGATGTTACTCCAAAACTTCTCCACTTCTCTGCTCATAAAGTACCCCATCGGTGTCTCTGGAATAGCATCAGGAGTAGTCTGAAAACCTAGTAAATCGCCAAAATTTTTGTGAGAGAAAGAGTATTCAGTCCCGAACAACCTGAAAAAAACATGTCCATCGGGTCCAGCCCAGGGGTCATGATTAAACGATCTGAGGAACTCTAGAGTCAAGTTCCTGTAAGTATTGTTCATGTCGTTGAACTGGTCCCACTAGAGTTGGTGGCATAAGAATATGACGCTTGGCTCTATCCCCAAGGCATCTATGCAATCTTGGTTTGGGTACCGTGTCGGTGCCATAGGGCATCTCATGTGTACATAGTAACGCTATCTCTGTGCGTCGTCTCTGAAGGCCACGTGCATGTCGTCAGGATTCTGCATTCTGCACAAGGTTAGCAAACAAGGGTCCTGAAATCACATGAAACATTCAATCGTTAGTCCTGACAGAATAATAAAGTAAAAAAATTAAAATAAAGTAAAATTAAATAAAAGTAAGATAAGAAAACCATGGGTTGCCTCCCATGCAGCGCTTGTTTAACGTCGTTAGCTCGACGACCGGATTTTACACATCATTCGAAGGATTTGGTGGATCACTTAGAGTATGGCTGGAGTATGTTGTTGGAATGTCACGTCCTTCGTAGGGCTTTAGTCTCTGTCTATTGACGATGAACGGTTTACATGTTTGGTTCTTGATTTCAATAGCTCCAAATCTTAGAATCTTAGATACTTCGAAAGGGCCAGTTCATCTCAAACAAAGATTTCCTGGAAAAAGTTGTAACCTAGAGTCGAACAGAAGAACAGGATAGCCTATTTTGAAGTCTTTCCTTATGATTCTTTTGTCATGCCAGGCTTTTGTTCTTTCTTTATATATAATGGCATTTTCGTAGGCTGATTGTCTGAGCTCTTCTAATTTGTGGATATCAAGGATACGTTTTTCACCAGCAGTTAGGTAATCCAAATTCAAAGTTTTGATGGCCCAATAGGCTTTATGCTCTAACTCAAAAGGTAAGTGACATGATTTTCCATAGACTAGTTGATAAGGGGTTGTTCCTATAGGGGTTTTGAAAGCGGTTCTATAGGCCCGTAATGCTTCTTGAAGTTTCTGCGACCAATCTTTTCTAGATATAGAGACAGTCTTCTCAAGAATTTGTTTGATCTCCCTATTAGATACTTCCACTTGTCCATTAGTCTGTGGGTGGTATGGTGTTGCTACTCTATGCTTAACTCCATACTTGCTTAAACGTTTATCAAATATTCTCGATATGAAGTGTGATCCTCCATCACTTATGACTAAACAGGGTGTTCCAAATCTGGGAAATATATAATTTTTAAATAATTTGATGACTACTCTGGTGTCATTCGTGGGAGCGGCGATAGCTTCAATCCATTTAGACACGTAGTCAACAGCTACTAAGATATACTGGTTTCCTAAAGATGGTGGGAACGGTCCCATAAAGTCTATACCCCATACGTCGAAGAGTTCTACTTCTTGGATATTTCTTAGAGGCATTTCATTACGTCTTGAAATATTTCCTGTGCGTTGGCATCTGTCACATTTGACAATGAAAGCATGGACATCACGCTACATGGTGGGCCAGAATAGGCCAGCTTGAAGAATCTTGGCGTAGGTCTTAGAGGTGCTTGCATGTCCACCATAGGGTGCAGAGTGACAATGCTCAATTATATTATGTACCTCCTCTTCCGGAACGCAACGGCGGAAAATGCCATCTTTACCTCTCTTGAAAAGAAATGGTTCGTCCCAATAGAAGTTTCTTACATCACTGTAGAACTTCTTCTTCCGATGGTAATTTAGATCGGGTGGTACGATGTCAGCGGCTAGGTAATTAACAAAGTCTGCATACCAGGGCACGTTACTTATAGCTAAGGATTTTTTAGAGTGCTCATGAGGGTTTGGGTTATCATCTTCAATAGTTTCTAGTTTGGCTATCAGTCTATCATAGGCAAAATCGTCATTTATGGGTACTGAGTCAGGTTTCAGGTATTCTAGCCTAGAAAGGTGATCAGCTACTACATTATATGTGCCTTTCTTATCACGGATATCTAAATCAAATTCTTGCAGTAACAGAATCCATCGAAGTAACCTAGGTTTGGCATCCTTTTTACTTAGTAAGTAACGGATGACAGCATGGTCGGTGTAAACTATAATTTTGGCTCCTACTAGATAAGATCTAAATTTGTCTATGGCAAAAACTACATCTAGGAGCTCTTTTTCAGTTGTTGCATAGTTGAGCTAGGCAGTGTCTAGGGTTCTACTGGCATAATAAATTACGTGTAACTTTTTATCTTTTCTCTGACCTAGAACGGCTCCAACAACATAATCACTAGCGTCACACATTATCTCAAACGGTTCTGACCAATCAGGGGGTTTCATTATAGGTGCTGAAATCAAAGCTTGCTTCAAGAGATTAAACGCTTCAGTACATTTTTCATCAAAGATGAATTCAGCATCTTTCATTAAAAGGCCCGTTAAGGGTTTTGTTATTTTGGAGAAGTCCTTGATAAAACGTCGGTAGAATCCGGCATGTCCAAGAAAACTTCTTATTTCCCTGATAGTCTTTGGCGGTTTTACATTCTCTATGACTTCTATTTTAGCTTTGTCTACCTCTATACATTTTTCGGAAACTAATTGTCCTAAAACAATCCCTTCGGTAACCATGAAATGACACTTTTCCCAATTTAGCACAAGGTTTACCTCCACACATCTTTCCAGGATTTTCTCAAGGTTGATAAGACAATTATTGAAATCAAATCCACAAACTAAGAAATCGTCCATAAATACTTCCATGATTCCATCTAGATAGTCTGCAAAGATAGACATCATGCAGCGTTGGAAAGTGGCTGGGGCATTACAGAGTCCAAAAGGCATTTGTCTATAGGCAAAAGTTCCAACAGGGCACGTAAAGGTAGTTTTTTTTAACTTCGGGGTGGATAGGTATTTGGAAGAATCCTGAATATCCATCTAGGTAACAAAAGTAAGAGTGTTTGGCTAGGCGCTCCAACATTTGGTCTATGAACGGTAAAGGGAAATGGTCCTTCCTAGTTGCTTTATTTAATTTTCTATAGTCTATGCACATACGCCAACCTCCATCAGTTCTTTTTGCTATAGGCTCACCCTTCTCGTTTTGCACGACTGTGATGCCTCCCTTTTTAGGTACTACATGCACAGGACTTACCCATTTACTGTCTGAGATCTGATATATTATACCTGCCTCTAGTATCTTAAGAACTTCAGTCTTAACTACTTCACTCATCATAGGATTTATTCTTCTTTGGTGTTCTTTAGAGGGTTTTGAATCTTCTTCGAGCAAAATCCGATGCATGCATACGGATGGGCTTATTCCTTTTAGATCATAGATCTTATATCCTAAGGCTGAGGGGTACCTTCATAAAACATCTAACAATTGTTTTGTTTCCTCTTGGTTTAAGGTAGCACTAACTATAACTGGACGGTCCATTTCTTCATCAAGAAATTTATATCTCAAGTTCTTAGGCAGTTCCTTAAGTCTTACGGTTGGTTTCATAGGGCAAGGCATAAGATCTGGGGTAAGAGATAAACATTCGTGAAGGTTATCATCAATGTAGGGTTTTTTATAACTGTCATCTTCCTAAATAAGAGTTGATGGCAACTTTATTGATTCAGTTTCTTCTTCTTGTTCTAATTCCCTAATGCATTCATCAATGATATCTAAGGCATAACAAGCATCTCCTATTACAGGTACCATAAGAAATTTTGAGAGTACAAATTCTATCTTTTCGTTACCTACCTCAAAGGTTAGTTTCCCTTTTTTAACATCTATTATGGCTCCAGCGGTTGATAAGAACGGTCTACCTAGGAGGATTGGTATGTCGTCATCTTCTTTAATGTCCATGACAACAAAATCAGTAGGTATAAACATCTGACCTATCTTAACAGGGACGTCTTCAAGTATGTCTATAGGGTATTTAACGGATCTATCGGCTAATTGAAGTGACATCTTAGTAGGTTGTAATTCTCCTAAGTTTAACCTTTCACAAACTGTTAAAGGCATTAAGCTCACACTAGCTCCTAAGTCTAGAACAGCTTTTTCGATGACATGATTCCCCAAAATACAAGGAATGGAAAAATTTCTGGGATCTTTATCTTTCTTTGCTAACTTATTCTCAGAAATAGAATTACATTCCACGGGTTTCGGATCTTCAAGTCTACGTTTGTTTGTAAGTATGTCTTTGAGAAACTTTGTGTAAGAAGGTATTTGGGTGATGGCTTCTGTAAAGGGGATTTCTACGTGAATTTTTTCTATAATCTTAACGAATTTTTGATACTGGTTATTGATTTGGGTTTGCTTTAGTCTTTGCGGGTATGGTATTGGTGCTTTGTATGGCGGTGGTGGTACATAGGTTTTGTTTTTAGGTTCTTCTCCTTTTTCTTGACTTTCCTGATTTTCAGATTCCTCTGGTTCCTTCTGTTATTTTCTCTCGGACGTTTCGGGCTCACTCATTCTTGGGTTAGAAGGTTCCTTATAAGCGGTTCCACTTTGTAGAGTAATGGAATTTGCTTGCCCTTTCGGGTTCTGTTGAGGTTGTCCAGGGAACTGTCCTCCAGGTGTAGTCCGAGGGGCTTGGTTTAAAGCTACCTGAGAGATCTGGGTTTCAAGCATCTTATTGTGAGTAATAATTTGGTCAACCTTGGTTCCTAACTGGGTAATTAGTTCGTTAACATGGACGTTTTGGTTCATGAACTCTTTGTTTTGCTGTGTTTGAGCGGTGATAAAATTTTCCATAATTTTCTCAAGGCTCAGTTTTGGTGGTACATGTTGCCTAGGTTGATTTGTTCTCGGGGCTTGGTAACCTTGTTGTCTCAGAGGTGCGGTATTTTGGATAGGGTTATTATTTTTATAGGAGAAGTTTGGGTGATTCCTCCATCCTGGGTTGTAGGTGTTTGAAAATGGGTTCCCTTGGGTGTAGTTCACTTGCTCAGGGCTGGTCTCATTTAACAAATTGCATTCTACGAATTGGTGTTCTTGCGTCCCATATATCTCACAATTCGACGAAACTGCAGTTACAGTATTCGGGGTTGTACACATATGGTCGACAATAAGGGCCAACGCGTCCATTTTAGCTTGCATCATGTCTATAGAGCTTAACTCATGTATTCCTCCTTGGACTTCCTTCTTTTCCACTGTTTCTCTTTCTACTCCCCATGATTGATAGTTTTGGGCCATATCTTCGATAAGGGCACTAGCTTCAGGGTAAGGTTTGTTCATCAGTGCGCCACTAGCGGCAGTCTCGATGGTCATCTTAGTGTTATAATGAAGTCCATTATAGAAGGTTTGAATGATTATCCAGTTCTCTAAATCATGATGTGGGCATGCTCTTAATAGCTCTTTATATCTCCCCCATGCTTCAAACAACGATTCTCCTTGGTTTTGGGTAAATCTGGTTATTTGGTTTCGAAGAACAGCGGTCTTACTCGGGGGAAAATATCTAGCAAGGAATACTTTTCTAAGGTTTTCCCAAGTTGTTATGGAATTGGGTGGAAGGGAATCTAACCATGATAGGGCTTTATCTCTGAGGGAAAAGGGAAATAATCTTAAACGTATCGCCTCAGGAGGAGCTCCATTGGTTTTAAAGGTGTCTGCTAACTGGAGAAATTTTTTTAAGGGTTGATTTGGGTTCTCGGTAGCAAGACCTACGAATTGTCTCTGCTGTACTAATTGCAGCAGGGATGGTTTAAGTTCAAAATTATTCGCTGGGATAACGAGGTTTACTATACTGGAACTAGGTTCCTCGTTTGATGGTTGGGCAAAGTCCTTAAGAGGTCTTCGATTTTGATCTTCGGCCATAGCTCTCCTAATTCTATGGAAAAATAAACGTGCGCGAGCATAACGTTCAGGTTCAGCTAGAGGGTTTACTAAGCTTCTGGCACTGCGAGTCTTTCGTATTGACCGGCAGGTAACAACCTTAGTCTAAATGGTATAACTACAGGGTATGAAATTTGACGATATTGGTCCCCGGCAACGGCGCCAAAAACTTGATGCGTGTTTTTCGCAAGTGTATGAACACGTCAGAGTAATATAAAAGATTGTCGAATCCACAAAGACCAAGTGTCAATCTATCGTATCTGTTGTTATGGTGTGTATCTAAGGCAATTGAAAATAATGGTTTTAAAGAGTGCGCAATGATAAATAAAATAGTAATTTTAATTAATTGATAAGGACAGGTTCGAATGCAATTCACATAACCAATTGATAATCCAGTACTTGTTAATAGAACTACTTATGGGCAATGTTTTCTACTTTGAAAAGAACTAATTTAACAGGAATTGTCGCTTTCGCGTATTCAGAACCGAGTTGTACTCTATAATCAACCCCTCCTATTATCACGGATAAAAAGATGTGTACTGCGTTAGAGTAGTAAACCTATTTTTAAGAAATATAGTATCTTAACTAAGTTGATAAGTATTTTGACCTGGACTTTCTAGCAAAAAGAGGTTCTCACGAACCAGACTCTAAACTTCTTAACGCGTCCGAAAATAGTTTTAAACTATCTTTTCTTTTTAATCTAAAAACTCCTAATGAACTAGACAAAGTGCTTTTGGCTGTTTTTGAAATAGTTAAAAACAATTAAGTTAAATAGGTGTTGAACGGCTTTCGATCTTACCCAACGGGACTTTAAAGAACATGAAACTTATATTGAAAGTTAAAATATTCCTTAAGCGTTTCTATGAACAGTTGTACGGATTACCGGTTCAATTATGATCCTTACATTCTAACCTTTATAAATTTAGTTAGACATGGTAAAGTAAAAGTTCATTTTATTATTTTTCATAAAAGTATTTAGTGCGAGTGCGGAAAGTAAAAGTAAGTAGTACGAGTGTGAGAAAGTAAATAAAAGTAGTGCGAGTGCGGGAAATAAACGAAAGTAGTGTGAGTGTGGATAATAAATAAAGTAAAGCGAGTGCAGGTAATAAATAAAGTGAAGTGAGTGCAGAAATAAAATAAAGTAAAGCAATGCGGAAAGTAAATAAAATAAAGCGAGTGCGGAAAAATAAAATACGAACTGGAATTAAAATGGCGGCAGGATTAACTTCCTTTCAGAGTGCTCCAAAACTTGATCACACAGACGTATACAGACTCGATCACTCGATTGTAGTAACACCCTGATGTGAAGTGATTACTACTTTAAAACTGATATATGCCTAATAGATTCTAAGTTTGGATGATAAAAACGAAATTCTAAAGTCCTATTTATAGGCAAACTTTAAATGGGAAAAGACTAGGATGCCCCCCTCCACTAAAAAGTGGAGGGAAAGGTTTTTGCCTTGTGGAGTCCGCCACAGGCTCATGGCGCCCGCCATGGGTGTAAAATGGTGAAGAAATTGGGGATCGTGGGCTCTTGGCAGTTGTGGAGTGGTCTTGAGACGTGGCCACGTCATGGCTGACCCCATGGCGCCAGCCACAGTGGGTGTCGTAAGTGCAAAATGCTGAATTTCTTGATTTTTATTCTTTTCAGCTCCTTTTTCGCTCCTTTTCTCGATTTAGCCCCCGATTACATTAAAAACTTGAAAATAAAGAAAAACAAAGTAATAACATAACAAAATAGCAATAAAGACCTAGAATGCATGAGAAATCGGAGTCAGAAATACGGTGAAATTTAGTGTTATCAGTTGCCCCACTTGCGTCTCAAGGTTTCTTATGGCCGCACTCGTGCTCTTCTGAGTGGATGTTGCCATTTTCATGAATTGTGTGAGTGTTTCCTCTATTTTTGAACTTGCACCAGGAGCTTGCGAAGCTTTAGTGTAGTTTTGGTATTGGCTTGGGTGATTTGAGGTTCCGACATCTAGTCTCCATCCTTGATTGTAACTTAATTACCACCTTGCGGTTGGTACCATTGGTTATTGCTTTGATAAGGTTGACGAGGTTGGAGCCTTTGATTTTGGTTGCATAATTAACTTCTAATTCAAGTACCGATGGAAAATATCCGGTATGGTGATCGCCCTGGCATAACTCACAACTCGCCACTTGTTGATTACTTTTGGGAACCTCTTGCAATTCTTTAATTTTTTATGGAAGCTTTGAAATTTTCTTGGTCAAGAGTTCCATTTGTTGCGATAAAAGCTTATTTTGCGAAAGTATATCATCGTATGTTCCCAAATCAAACATACCCGACACTTTTTGAATGGTTCCACGGTTGTGTTGGCTTTGATGATTGTTAAGTGCCATCTTTGCAATGATGGCAACCGCCTCTTCCGAACTTTTTTCCATTAAAGAACCATTTTCCGTAGCATCCAAAGAAGTTTTGCTAGTGGCTTATAGTCCATTGCAAAAAATGTGAACTTGTGTTAAGTCATGAAAATTGTGTCATTTGCACTTTGAAATTATGGTTATGCAGATTCTCCAATGTCATATCTTAATGTTAAGACAATGATTACTACACTTTAGGAAACAAGAGAATTACACAACTATTGTTTTGAAGTAGTGTAGCACAAATACCAACAGATGTCAAGACAACATCTTGGAACATATCAGTCAAGAAAACAATACAGAAAAACTATAAATCTGCAGAATATAAAGAACACAGTAATTGTTGACCGAGTTCAGTGTTAACAAACCTACATCTGGGAGATACCAATCCAAAATGAAGAGTCCATTAAATCGTAGTATTTTCATAAAGTAAAACTCTCCCATTTACAACTTTGTCTCCTAATCACTACCATAATGAACATCTTTACCAAATCTAAACTCTAGTCGTTTACAACTCTGATAATATAGACTAAATCCAACTCAAGAATATTGATTTCAATGACTTAGATCTTATTGAAGGGCAAAATGGTACTTTGATGATACATTTGTCTCTCTTTCTCTTTGATTATTACTTTAGCATTGGAGTGTCTTTCAGGTACACCCCCTTTCACCTCCTCAGATTCCAGCATCGTAGACGAAGTCTCTGGCCCACTTCAGGTTCTGATCATCTGGAAAGATCATATCCTATCACTAAAAGGCAACTTCAGTACGTAGGAATTTTTGATCCATAAGTTATCCACCAATTCCTTGGTTTCAAGTTCTACCTATCTTGTAATGAATCAAATTGGCTTAGCTCTCCTTCACGTCTTAAGAACTTAACAAATTATGGCAATTAAGATGTTATACACCATATCATAAAAGGATTCTAACTTTGACTCAACTCATTTCCCTCATGTTTATATATTGCTAATTTGAATTGCTCAATCATAGAATCTCACTTATCATAAACCAAATGAAGGTTTGACTCATCGGTGTCATAAGAACGAAGCATTCCATAGATAAACTCTCTAAATTTTAGGATATAATCGACTTTATCCCACCATCAATCATTTAAAAAAATTATTTCACAAAGGCAGCCTTATGAACACCATCCTCTATATATTCAGACCATTGTTCACTAATTACCATATTTAAGAGACCTTTTTAATGGTTTTCAACCTCTTAAGCATACAATAACTAAAGCAAACCTTGTTTCAAAAATAGAAAGAAACATAAAATTCACAAATTCTTTGAAGATAGGAAATCTCATGAATGGTTCATAATAAAAAAAATTAATCTAAAAACTGTCTTCAACAATAGCAGATATCCAATTACACACAAGATAAACAGCTTCATTACTTGGTGTATTTTTTGGTGCACATATACTTTTTAGAGCAAGATTCAATGTGTGCACTACACACGGTGTCCAAAAATATGAGGATATGTTCCTTCAACAATCATACCAGCAGCCTTACAAACAAGTGCATTATCAGTAATGATTTGGACAACATTTTCTGGTCCAACCTCATCAATTTTACGTAAAATTAGATCAGAAGTATAATGTTTATCTTTGACTCATATGTTCCATCAATAGCCTTCAATAACATAGGCCTTGAACTTGAAATTTCCATAAATTTAAGGGATAATTATACGAAACCCCCTTGCCATTAGGGCGAGATTCGGTTTTGCCCCCCTGAAGTTTTTTTTTTCCAACTCCCCCTTATAAAATCAAAAACCATATTTCACCACCCCCTTTTACTTATCTACTGTTCATCATCTTCCCCAACCACTCTCCTTCATCTGTTTTTCATTACCTCTATTTACACCATTTCAGGTGGGTCTTTGCTATTCCACTCTCTTACTTGGTCCAAGCTAGAGGTGTGTGTTTTCTTCATTCATCGTACAAATTTTGATTTTTTTTTTCGATTTTTTGTTATGCTTCTTTGATTCTTCCTTGGTCCAAGTTATTTTGTTCAAAGATTCGAACTTTGGGTCTTCAATCTGATCTTGCAAATCTAGGATTTTTGCAAGAAGCCTAGATGAAAGATCTTGTTTTGATTCACAGATCTGTTTAGTTTCAAATAAAGTTTAAGTTTTCCTGGGTTTTGCTTCAGATCTAGCAAATGGGTCGTGTTCTTTTTCGTGTTTTTTGGTTTGTTTTGTTTTTGGGTTGTGTGTTTGGATTGAAATCTGACATTTTTCTGATGTTTTTTCGGATTGTGTTTTTTTTCCAATGTCATAGGTGATGCTGTCGTGGGGGAAGGAAAACAGCAGAAGAAGAATGTTGGAGCAGGAGAAGGAAGAAATCATCACGCACTCTTACTTCTGTTCTCACAGCTAGAAGCAAGGTTTGTTGGTTTTGTTGTTGAGACATGATGTGGATTGGATAGATCTTTTATATGCTCATTTCTTTACATGTTTTCTTTTCATAATCTATTAGGCTGCATGTGGTCTGACAAACAAACCAAAGGAGATTGTTGACATCGATGCTGCTGATGCTCACAATGAACTTGCTGCTGTTGAATATCTTGATGAAGGAGAGTGGTTGGGGAAGATGATGAACAGTAGATAAGTAAAAGGGGGTGGTGAAATATGGTTTTTGATTTTATAAGGGGGAGTTGATAAAAAAAAACTTCAGGGGGGCAAAACCGAATCTCGCCCTAATGGCAAGGGGGTTTCGTATAATTATCCCTAAATTTAATCAGTGATCTTCTTTGGGCATCTATCCAACCATTTGTAACTATGCTCACACCTTTTTCGAGCCAAGTATATTTTATAGGTTTAAGTGGCTTCATTATGTTGGTTTTCTCTTTGTTTCATTGTAGTTCTTATGAAATTATTACTAGAAGGAAGATAGCCTGAGATAGAAGTGTTTGCAGCATAAGTGAATGCACTTATGAAATAAGGAAATCTAGCAACATTGAATGGAAAACTAACTAAATAAAATAGTCTAACTATTTCAGATGATAGATGATCTATTGCCTCATTATTAAATACCTTTGCTAAAGGTCTATCACTTTTTCTTTTTTTTACTCATATCAATAGGTGGACTCAAACTTGTAGTTCCATCCGGAAAAGGAACTTGAACAAGCTTTTTTCCTGTAGCAATCCTATCAATTTCTTTCATCTCAACCAAATATTCAAGTGTCACTTTAGAACAACAAATTATTCAGTCTTACCTAATAAAATTAATTACAATTTAAAAATTAGGAATTTCAATAAGATAATTTCAATTTTAACCATCCCTACGTCAACGGTTACCTAACTAGAGTACCACTAAAGAATTTTAATTTTGAGAGGTTTAATCTTACCTAGTTGGACTAAATACTGCTTAATAATTTTGATTTTGATGATACATATGTCAAGTCTTACCTAGTTAGACAAATTATGACTTAAGAATTATAATTAGAATGATTCAGACATCCAATATTATCTGATCTTACCTGATCAGGAGGACCTTCCAGCAATCGAATGTGAACAACAAAGGTGGTTAGAATGGAGAAGGGGTGTACCTGCAAGTCACTCTGATTCCAAAGTAAGTAGAGGTACAAAAATGGTAAGCAAGAAGAGATATTTCCGAATACCTGGCCCTTTAGTGAAAAAGGGTATTTATAGTGAGCCCCCATGGCTGGGCCAAGGTCCTTCCTAGGGCTGGATCAGCGAGGCCCAAGGAAGAACTGCCAAGGTACGTACAAGGAGCGTGTAGACCTAGAAAGTGGTATAGTCCTTGGTCCAACTGCCCCTATATTTCAGGAGATAATAGGGGATAGCTGGGTGATGTGGTAAGTGGAATAGAGGATCTATTATCTGCCTGTCGCGTCAAGTGTATGCTCGACCCATGTAGTGTCTGCTCGACCATCAAGTATACTTGCCCGAGTGGATGGGCATCTGCTCGACGTATTGGGCCACGACCCAATACAGTCTCTAGAGGCCCAATCCAGAACATTATCTATTAAGATTAAGTACAGTTTGAGCATTTTAATTTCAACGATTCATATGTTTATTTTTATCAAATTACACTAAGTAAAACTTAATAATCCTAATTCTGATGATTCATATGTCAAATCTTACATAAGTAGACTAAGTAGGTCTTATAATTTGATAATTATGATTTCGATGATCCATATGTCAAGTCTGACCCAACGAGCCCACATACGACTTAATAGTCCTGATTTCGACGATCCATATGTCCAATCTTACCTAATTGGACTAATTAGGTCTTATGAATCGGGATTTTGGTGATACATATGTCTTGAACTCGACCCCGGTTTTTTTTTACAATTTTTTCATAAAATTAAAATATTATATTTTGATAAAAAAAATAGACTAAATCAGACTAAAGAGTTATAATTTCAATGACTTAGATGTTCAGTCTTACCTAATAAAATTAATTACATAATTAAAAAGTACCAAAATCATAATGCAAAAGATAAGAGGACACGTGAACGTTTGACCCATTACACTAACCACAAATCCATATTTGAGTTTCGCCATGATGCATTTCTTGTAATCATTGGGGGCACGACACTCCATTTCTTCATGCATGTAGAATTTCAAATCAGCATATGGAAATAAGTCGAGTGGATAAATAAAATTTGATTCATTTCATATGTTTGATTTCACTTTTGATACATAATTCATTTTTTTATAACCATTCAGTTTCATATTGAATACAACATTCATTTCATATTTTTTTATAACCATATCACGACTTAATAAATCATATAAAATTAATTAAATATAATATATAAGGAATGTTGACAATTGTAAAACATTAATTAGTGAGTTAGTTTAAGAAAAAAATTATAATCAAACAGCAAGAATTTGAAAGAAAAGGGAAAAAAATATGTTAAACCTAAAGTCTAATCACATTCATATCCTCTTTTCTACTGCATAACACACTCTTCTCCTTCTTTCAGTTTTATATCTTTTCTTTTTTAATTAAAAACAAATTAACTCAAGACCTAAAACACGTTTTCTCCCTCCTCAGTGGTTTAAGACGCCAAACTGGATTTTTCTTTCTTTCTACCCCACCTTCTCTGAATTCACCCACAACACCCACCTTCCTCACCTCTCATATTTTTCGGGAATGGAGTGGTCATTACCATGATGTTTCACGCTATATATTAACTCCCTGTTTTAACATTCAAGCACATCAATCTTGTTCTTTCTCTTATTCACATACATCAGCGAAGAAACATTACCATGGATTTGAATGGTGGTATTGAGGGTGTTTTACCCATTAAGAATTAGAGTGTTGCAACATGCGAGGTACTCCTAATCTCTACCTTCAACACATCAATTTTTTTTGCTCATGTTCACGTTTCCACTTTCACAATTGTTCATAACAAAGTTTAATGAAAAGATTCATATGGTTTGTATCAATTTTGTTCATCTTTGTTTTCTTTTTGTTTTTGTAATTTGGTTTGAGTTTTTCATCTTTGATCCTATTGATTTGGGAGACAAACTAAGTGATCTTACATTGAAAATTGACATAATTTTGAAATTATTTAATTTGTTTCTCATCTTCTTAGCATATCATGTGCATTAACATTTGATTTGGTTGATCGTTGGACGGTTATGTTTATGTTTATCCAAATTCAAACACAATATTTAAGTGAAGTGATCAACACTTTATATGGTTTGAGATCTTTTATTGATATTGTCATGGGCTTTCTTCAAGTATATCCAAATCCCTATATTTTGTTACTTAGATTCAAATTTATTTAAGTTGGGGCTTTATAATTTTTCTTATTAATAGAACAAATTATTTCAGGTTCTGTCGAAAAAGCTCGAGACCAAGTTGGATATGCCAACAAAAACTAGCAATCCATATCTGAGTCACAGCCTTAGGCCGATGCCTAAAAGAAAGGTTTCATCCATCCGTTCCAGATCTTCATCCGATGACAATGTTGAAGATGTTATCTTGATAATATCAGATGATGATGTTGATGATGATGAGATAGACAATGTCATTTTAGAGGACAAGGCTAAAAAGGATTGATGCATTGCATTAAACAGTTTCAATTAGTTATCTCTAAACTATTGTAGGCATGTCTACAATTGGATGTGTTTTTTTTTCAATCATTTTTGTAAGATTTTTCTTTTTGTCATTTTACACCGCACTCTTTTCCTTTTATTGATAAGGTTTTTAATGAGGTGGTTGCATTTATTCCTTTTGATTGTTGTTTTGAATAATAAAGTATTTTCTTGTGCTTCTATTATTGGAGTTATTGGTTGGTCGAGCTGTCTATTATGTTTTTATTCCTAATTTGGTGATATAAAATGTTACTTGTCACTATCTATCATTTATTAGAAGAATACAAAAATTCAGCACTCACTCACTCCTCAAATTATTGTAAATCCCCCAAACTTCACCTAATAATTTACTTGTACCCCAAATCTTTATGTCCTGGACAGCATTTGGCCATGATAGAATTGAAGGTGGTTTTGTCTCTCATTCTGTTGAAGTTTCGATTCTCTCTTTCATCAAGTTATTGTCATTCGTCGGCCTTTCGGTTGGTTATAGAACCTAGTCATGGAGTTCTTCTCAACATGACAAAAATTTAACTAAACAACAATGTAACAAATGATTCTTTCATTGTTCATTGAGGTTCAGTTTTCATTGTTCTAGTGAACGTTGTCATCTCTACCTAGGACCTTTTCTTGATTATTATAACAAAACAAATAGTATTCTTTTAACTGAATAATGGACAAACCGCAACACTAACCCAAGCCAATTGAGAGACTCCTGCAAAATTGACAGACTGCAACACTAAATACTTATGTGACTCTCTCTCTCTCTATCTCTCTCTCTCTCTCTCTCTCTCTGCCTTCCACTAAAACAATATTCTCCAAAAACCATCACTCCACACACAAAATTATTCTCTGTTCTCCAATGCTAACACACAAAATTGAAGCTTTAGAATTCAAGCCTTCGTTACTATGTGCATCAGCTATCTTGCATGTTGTACGCAGCAAATTACCCCATCATCTATCTTGCATGTTGTACGCTGCAAAAGAGAACGAAACAGCTTTGTAAAAAAATTGATATATGCAGGGAAGGGAATATAACATTAGAAGAAGACACATTTCTACTGATTCTTGGAGTTGTTAATTTGAGAAATGTTTTAGATATAGTTTAGATGATTTGACTTATTCAATTTGTATTTGGAACATGGTTGTCATGTAGCAAAACAGGTTGAATTATGCATTTTTCATGTAGCAGAACATGTTGAATTCTGCATTTTTATTAAACCACCAAATTGAACTAGTGTATTCTCTATTTGACATCCATTTGTCATTTTATCAATCTCAATAACTACAAGGTCAGCCCCGAAGCAAGTCCCTAGTGTAGTTTCAGGATTAGCCTAAGAGGGGGTGAATTAGGCCTTATAAAAATTTTCGGTTATTTTATCGGTGGATACATTTTTATCGTCTAAGTGTCTAGGTTATGAAAGCAATAAAGCAGAAAGTAAAAACGACACCAAGAGTTATCCCGGTTCCCTTCACAAACCGAAGGTACATCCAGTCCCCTTACACCTAGTAAGAGATTTTATTATAGTTTTAGATTGTACAGCCTATCACACCATAAACTGGTGAAGCCTACGTTCTAAAAACTATACAACAATCAAGTGTGCAAGAACAATCGTCTTGCCACACAAACCCTTGTATCCAACAATCCTGGATCACAAGTCAATACAAAAAACAATTCTTGAATAAATTGAAATATAGAGATGATGAAGTCTTTGTAATATCAAGCAATGTTGATCTTATCCTTTGATTGATATTTCTCACTCAAAAATAATGAATATAAGTGTCCACTAAAGTGTATGAAAAATTTAACTTTGTATACAATTGAATTTAGTTCACTTTGATAGATTTAGAAAATTTGAGATTTTGAGTAAGAAAAATATCTTATGAAAATTGTAGGTGTCTCAAAAATTCTGCACAAAACAAATTTTATAATAGACAAGACACCTCTTTGAAAAGGTACAAATAATGAAGAGATGTCTCAATACAATTTGAAAAACACAAAACGTAATTCAAAATTTAAATGAAACAATTTCTGAAAATTTGATCAGTGGTAACCGGTTACTTGCTGTAACGTTAAAAAGAATTTTCAAACTTGGGCTTAAGTAACCGGTTACTACCTACAAGGTAACCGATTACTTGATCAAAAACCAGAAAAAAATTCTTTTAAAATAAGATTAGTAACACATAGGCATGCAATATGTTTTGTTCAAAAATAGAAAATGTGAGTGCATCCTAAGTTGAACACTTAATTATCATTATTGATTTATAAGAAATAAAATTATATCTTCTGATGAGAAAAGCTTATCTTTATGAATACTCTATTTGAATGAAGCTTGAATGATCCTTTTTGTTTGCTTTCAAGACTTGATGGATTAGTTGTTATCATCAAAATATAATTTGAGAAGCTTGCTTCTACAATCTCCCCCTTTTTGATGATGACAACTAATAGTGAAAATGAAGTTTGCTTCTATGTTTCTCCAAAAAAACTCCCCCTTTGAAGGTGCTCCCCCTCAATGTGATACTAGGAGATTTGTATGAAAAATTCTGCATAAAGAGAGACACAAGAAAGCATACTAGAGACTTCTCCCCCTTTGTCATCCACAAAAAGGATGGGAAAAGTACTTAAAGAATAAATTAGCACAGGAATACTTAACCAAAATATATAAAACATATACATAACACATACTGCATAATAAAAAATTCAGAAAATGGCTGTGGTAACCGGTTACTACGTACCCGGTAACCGGTTACTTGCCTCAGATTTTCAAAAGCTTTAAGACAAAAAAAAACAGCAGTCTTAAATAGAGAAAATGGTGATGAGTTTTGTCAAAAACTTTTCACAAAGTGTTAGCACATAATATTACACAACTTTTGATCAAAAAATATTTTGAAACCGATTATTTTCGGGTATGCAAAAATGAGAAAAACGAAAAATGGCGAAATATGAGTGCTAGCATTTTGTAACACAAAAGTGAAAATAAGCATATTTTAAGCTACTATACCATAGAATAAGCAATTTTATGAAAAGGTTAGATGTCACCTTCATTGAGAATACCAAGTTCTTGCCGAATCTTGAAGATCTTTAGCCAATGGTTTTGTGAATATGTCGGCAAGTTGGTTGTGTGTATCTATGAACGTAACATTTACATCTCTGTTGAGCACGTGATCTCGAAGGAAATGATGTCGGATATCTATGTGCTTTGTCCTTGAATGAATGACCGGGTTCTTTGTGATGTTGATGGCACTTGTGTTATCGCATCGAAGAGGAATGCAACTGAGGTCTATACCATAATCGAGAAGTTGTTGCTTAAGCCATAGAATATATGCAGAACAACTGCCTGCTGCAATGTACTCTGTTTCGGCCGTGCTAAGTGCGTCACATGTTTGCTTCTTGCATGCCCACGACACTAGTGCATTTCTAAGAATATGACAAGTGTCACTTGTTCTTGTTCTATCGGTCTTACATCCTGCATAATCAGTGTCAGAATAACCTATCAAAGAACATGTACTACCTTTTGGATACCATAGTCCAACGTTCGTTGTTCCTTTGAGATACTTCATAATCCTCTTCACGATGGTGAGATGCGATTCCTTCGGATTTGCTTGAAAGCGTGCGCACAAACATACACTAAACATAATGTCAGGACGGCTTGCCATCAAATAATGAACCAACCATACCTCGATATTTTGTGATATCTATTGAAATGTCGGATTCATCTTGATCAACGTACGTTCCGGATCCCATAGGAGTTGACATCACTTTGCAACTATCCATATCGAATTTTTTTCAACAATTCCTTGCAATACTTGGATTGGTTGATGAAGATGCCATCCTTTGTTTGCTTGATTTGTAGTCCAAGAAAATAGTTCATTTTTCCCATCATGGACATCTCGAATTCTCCTTGCATCATAAGTGAAAACTCTTCGCAAAGATCTTTGTTTGTTGAACCGAAGATGATGTCATCGACATAGACTTGAACCAATAAGGTGTTACCCTTGATATTCTTTATGAACAAAGTCTTGTCAACATTTCCTTTTACAAATCCCTTTTCACATAGAAAGTTGCTAAGGCGGTCATACCACACTCTTGGTGCTTGCTTTAAGCCATATAGTGCTTTCTTCAACTTGTAAACATGTGAAGGATTCTTGAAGTCTTCAAAACCCGGAGGTAGTTTGACATAGACTTCTTCATTGATGTAGCCATTCAGGAAAGCGCTTTTGACATCCATCTAGAACAACTGAAAATTCATAGAACAAGCATAAGTAAGTAATAATCTAATTGCTTCTAACCTTGCTATCGGAGCGAACGTTTCATCAAAATCAATTCCTTCCACTTGGTTGTATCCTTGTGCGACTAATTTTTCTTTGTTACGAACTATGATCCCATTCTCATCAAGTTTTTTTTTGAACACCCATCTCGTTCCTATGATATGCTTGTTGTCTGGTCTTGGTACGAGACTTCAAACTTGATTTCTTTCGAATTGGTTGAGTTCATCTTGCATTGCTACTATCCATTGATCGTTGCCTAAGGCTTCATCTACTTTTGTTGGTTCGATTTGAGATACAAAATCCATGTTGAGACAAGCATACTTGAGATTTAGTCGTGTTGCAACGCCTTGGCTAATATCACCAATAACTTTATCTATCGAGTGATCTCTATGAGTTCTCCATTCTTTCGGTAGATCATGATGCTCTTCAATGATTTGTTAGTCATCTCCTTGTGGTATTGATTGAACATTTGGAACTTCCTTTTGTTGTTGTGACATATCTACTATATCATCACCATCAACAATAATATTATCCTCTTTCGAGGGGTTAGTCTCATCAAAAGAAACATGAATAGATTCTTCAATAGTAAGAGTTCTTTTATTAAAAATTCTAAAAGCTTTACTAGATAGGGAGTAGCCAAGGAAGATACCTTCGTCGGATTTCTCGTCGAACTTACCAAGGTTGTCCTTATCATTATTGAGAATGAAACAATTGCATCCGAAAATATGAAAGAACGATGTGTTTGGTTTCCTACCTTTGAACAACTCATACGGAGTCTTTTTGAGGATCGGTCAAATATTGACACGGTTTCTTACGAAACATGTTGTGCTAACCGCATCCACCCAAAAATACTTAGGTAAATTTGAGTCGCTAAGCATCGTTCTCGCAAGCTCCACCAATGACCTATTCTTCCTTTCCATGACACCATTTTGTTGAGGAGTCCTTGGTGCGAAAAAGTTGTGAGAGATTCCATGCTCTTTGCAAAATTCTTCAAAGAATGTGTTTTGGAATTCTCCACCGTGGTCACTTCTTATGGAGGTTATTGTGAGGGACGTCTCGTTTTGAATTTGTTTCGCATATTTCTTGAATGCTTTGAAAGCATCACTTTTCTGCACTAGAAACAATGTCCAAGTATATCTAGAGAAATCATCAACAATAACTAAAGCGTAAACATTACCTCTGAAGCTTTTCGTTCTTGATGGACCGAAGAGATCCATATGCAACAATTGTAGTGCCCTTGATGTGGACACCACTTTCTTGGATTTGAAAGTTGTCTTGGTTTTCTTTCCCTTTTGACATGCGTTACAAAGTTTATCCTTGATGAACTTAATCTTCGGAATACCAACAACTAGGTCATGCTTTATTAACTTATTTAAGTGCTCTATGTGAATGTGAGTGAATATTTTATGCCATAGCCAAGCCTCGTTGTTGTTCGCCATTAAGCATTTTACCTTCATGGAAGAGTCATCAAAAGAAATCATAAAAATATTATTAAATCTTTTACCTTTTAGCAAGATGTCATGGGTGACTTCGTGTTCTATCAAACATTCATCCTTTGTGAAGTTGATTCGGAACCCTTTGTCACACAATTGACTTATGCTAAGTAGGTTGTGTTTAAGGCCTTCCACATAAAGGACATCTTCGATGATTGTAAATGGATATGCATCAACGATTTCTACTCCAAGAATTTTTCCTGTATTGTCATCACCGTAAGTAACATATCCTTTGGCCTTTAAAGATAGACTTGAAAATTTGTTGACTTCGCCCGTCATATGCTTTGAACAACCGCTATCAAGATACCATTGATTCGAAGTTGTCTTCAAGCATACCTACGAAACAAAATCAAGTTTTGTTAGGTACCTAAATTGCTTTGGGTCCTTGATAGTTAGTACCCATTTCAACCCACACATAATGCCCTTTTGCAACGCCAATGTTTCGCACATAACAAGCATTAGGTGTGTGACATTTTATTCCACAATAAAAACAAGTAGGTTAGAAATGACTTCTATATCTTGGAACATAATTCTTCTTCTTAAAAATCATTTTCTTTTTATGACTTTGATGCATACTCTTAGAATTGTTTACTTTCTTTTTAACAACTTGTTCACTTGCTTTAACAAAAATGGTCTCATTTGTGCTTGGTTTGGAAAACTTAGAATATCCTAATCTACTTTTATCATTAGGATACCTTTGGTGCATAAGAATTTCCTCCAAGCCAATTTGAAATTTTTCATATCTTTCTAAAACTATTTTAAGTTGAACAATTTGGAAAGATAAAGACTCGCAATTCTTACATACAAGACTTTGTTTTTCATCCATCAACTTTTGTTTTTCACTTTCAATATTTTTTTCCAAAGCAATATAATTTTCTTATAAAGATGAAATTCGTTTCTTTTGGGATGAAATACTTTTATACAACATCTTGCATTCTTTTAAAAGTTCATCTATAACATCTTGTGCGTCATTGTCATAAATTGAAAAGTTGTTACTAACCTCATCAATTTCTTCATCAGAGTGATGTGAAGCCATAAGAGTCATGTTCGCACAGTCATCGCTTTCCGACTCTAAGGATGAACTTATCTCATTATCGTCCCAAGCAACATAATCCTTTTTGTTCTTGAATTCCTTCTTGCCTTTGAATCCTCCTTTCTCTGCAAGTTTCGGGCAATCCAGCTTTATGTGACCTTGCTTCCCACATTCATAACAAGTGACGTCTTGCATTGATGTGGATGCTTCCTTTTTCCTGAAATGTTTATTCTTTTTAGGATAAGAGGAATTTTTATTTTTATTAAAAAACTTACCAAGCTCCTTCACAAGAAGCATAATGTTCTCATCTTCGGACGTCTCATCATCTTTGTCATTTTTTGAATCAACCTTCAAGGAAATTCCCTTGGACTTCTTTTCTTGACTTTCGTGCTTCTCGAGCCTTCCAAGTTCCAATTTGTGTTCTTGAAGTTTGTCAAATAGAGACGCGGATGTCATCGTTGAGAGACTCTTCTTTTCCGAAATAGCGGTCACCTTCAGTTGTCATTCTCTTGTCAAAGATCTTAGGACTTTCAGGTTGAGATCATCATTGGTGAAGGTTTTACCGAGAGCAATCAAGTGATTTGTTATATGGACGAATCTCTTTTTTAAGGCAACTATAGATTCATCGGTCTGCATGTGGAACATCTCATATTCTTGACTTAGAGTATTTAGCCTCGATCTTTTCACTTTGGTGGTTCCTTCATGTGTTTCTACCAAGGTGTCCCAAATCTCCTATGCTGATTTACATTGAGATACACGGAAGAACTCGTCCATACTAAGAGCGTTTTGGAGTATGTTGGTTGCCTTTTTTTCATTTAGAATCTTTTTCTTATCGTCTTCGTCATACATATTTTTCAATTTTGCGGTTCCAATGCCATTGATAACATCCACCGGATTATGTGGACCATTCTCAATTACTTCCCATATACCTTCTCCTTGGGCTTCAAGATGTGCCTTCATTCTGATTTTCCAGAAATCGAAATATTCTCCGGAGAAGAGTGGGGGCTTGTTACTACTTCCACCATCTTTGAAAACTGGATTTGTGCTTGCGGAAGCCATGCTGGATCTCTAGGAACAAGTTACATATAACTTGCTCTGATACCAATTGTAGTTTCAGGATTAGCCTAAGAGGGGGTGAATTAGGCCTTATAAAAAATTTCGGTTATTTTATCGGTGGATAAATTTTTATCGTATAAGTGTCTAGGTTATGAAAGCAATAAAGCAGAAAGTAAAAACGACACCAAGAGTTATCCTGGTTCCCTTCAAAAACCGAAGGTACATCCAGTCCCCTTACAACTAGTAAGAGATTTTACTATAGTTTTAGATTGTATAGCCTATCACACCATAAACCGGTGAAGCCTACGTTCTAACAACTATACAACAATCAAGTGTGCAAGAACAATCCTCTTGCCACACAAACCCTTGTGTCCAACAATCCTGGATCACAAGTCAATACAAAAAATAATTCTTGAATAAATTAAAATGTAGAGATGATGAAGTCTTTGTAATATCAAGAAATGTTGATCTTCTCCTTTGATTGATATTTCTCACTCAAAAATAATGAATATAAGTGTCCACTAAAGTGTATGAAAAATTTAACTTTGTATACAATTGAATTTAGTGCACTTTGATAGATTTAGAAAAATTGAGATTTTGAGTAAGAAAAATGTCTTATGAAAATTGTAGGAGGTGTCTCAAAAATTCTGCACAAAACAAATTTTATAATAGACAAGACACCTCTTTGAAAAGGTACAAATAATGAAGAGATGTCTCAATACAATTTGAAAAACACAAAACATAATTCAAAATTTAAATGAAACAATTTCTGAAAATTTGATCAGTGGTAACCGGTTACTACCCCATGGGTAACCGGTTACTTGTTGTCACGTTAAAAAGAATTTTCAAACTTGGGTTGAAGTAACCAGTCAGTACCTACAAGGTAACCGGTTACTTGATCAAAAACCAGAAAAAATTCTTTTAAAATAAGATCAGTAACACATAGGCATGCAATATGTTTTGTTCAAAAATAGCAAATATGAGTGCATCCTAAGTTGAACACTTAATTATCATTATTGATTTATGAGAAATAAAATTATACCTTCCAATAAGAAAACCTTATCTTTATGAAGACTCTATTTGAATGAAGCTTGAATGATCCTTTTTCCTTGCTTTCAAGACTTGATGGATTAGTTGTTATCATCAAAATATAATTTGAGAAGCTTGCTTCTACACCTAGAACCAAGAAGAACAACGCAAACCAAGCAGTGGGGATGCCTGAACGGGAACAGCTCACAAACTGAAGTTGAACTATTCAAGAATAAAATAGTGACTGGATATAGTCTATTAACTCCAGAGGGAAGGCGGGAGAACTGAAAGAAGGATAGCAATATGCCGCAGACTACAAGCGCTAGCTGAACCGAAACACCAGAACGCAATAGAGCAAAACCAATATCATAAACTTTAGAATCTATATCTCTAACCCTTCGTGAAGCATTTTTTGAAGTCCTGTGAGTATACTTTCCATAACATACTATTAAAATAGTGAGCACCAAAATTGCAAAAATAATTGAAAATCCAAGGAAAGAAAATACGTACAATCAAGCAAAATTGTTGTAGAATACAATATTAACATCCAAGTGAGAATATTTCCTAAGTAAGAAAGATGATTAGTTTATTGAGAATTAATGGTCCTAAGAATTTGAAATAGTTTATAGTTGAAGAAACAAAATAAACTATGGTTTCTTTAGGTTGAGTTAAACAAGTCCTTTATGTGCTACAATTGCAATGTGAAGTTTAGTCGGTCCACACAAGTCCTTGTACTACAATTGTAATGTGAAGTTTAGTCGGTCCACAACATGGTTCAATAATTTCATAATAAAAAACAATGTGTTTTAATGTTTTGATGGATAACTATTAGACTATTATTAGATTTGACCTCCTCTTTTGAGTGTGTTGTTTGAATAAACAATACATAGCAGCAAGTTGAAAGAAATAAATAAAAGAAATTAAACAAGTAAGAAATAAGAGAAAACAACTTTATTGAATTAGAACAAACGGTTTTATTAAATCATTTCCATTACAACACATTTATGGACTAGGCGGTGCGGTGGTTTCTGCTACATCAGGAGTGGTGGTGGTAACAACAACACCAACATCAGGAGTCACAATGGTAATAACAGCAACAACAACATCAAGAGTGGCGGCAGTAATAGCAGCGGCATCACATTGAGGATTCACACAAGTGTAGCCATACATGCAGCGGAGGTTAGCATTTTCCGGAGGAGGAAGACCCTCTACCATTATCAAAGCAACAAAGATTAGAGAAACAAATTCAAATGTATTTCAGGATATCATTTAAAACTTGAAAATTCCAAATTTAATAGGACCAATTCTTCAATTCTAACACAAAAAATTGAATGTGTATGTCAGGATATCATTCAGTTTCAATTAATATCAATAGTCCAACCATTTCTAATATCAAAACACAACAATGCCACATCAACAAAACTACAACACAGCAGTAGGATACACAAACTGGCTGAAGTGGATCACCCTCACAAAACAAAAGGAAACATACACTCGAACCAGCAACCTGAACAAACTGACAACACCTCCATGCATACCTATTGTAATTTACCCTGGATTTGTGTGCCATTACGATAAACATAACTAAATCATGATATCTATAATCTGAAAAGGTTGTATCACCTAAAACCATAATCTAACTATGGTTGCATATGATGATGGCTTATGGGAAGCTCTGGATGTTATTTTTCGGAAAGCTCTAGATTGATGTTTTTCTATCTTTAGTCAAGATCATTATGCAACTGCAAGAACCATATATAATTATAACAATGGGTAATATATATATATATATATATATATATATATATATATATATATATATAATGATACCATTAAATAACAACAACAAAGAAATTGCTTACAGAGTCATCAGTGAATTCAATGTTGTGAAAATCTATGTGTGATGAATGTGTCGTGTTAGCATGATGTATGGGTTTTGGACATGTTTGCCACTTTTTTCTTCCATCTTTTGGATATTAACATCAGCTTGTTTCATATGGTCATTGAAATCATCACTACCCTCACTTGCTAATTTGCTCAAACGTATATATCGAAACATAAGAGCACCATATCTTGACGACTTGTGTGAATCCTGGTATTTTGGAAGATGCTTATTTGTGCTACATATTTCTTCCTTCGCGTTCTTTGTACATCGATCAGCCACTAGAGTCTTTGGAAATTTTGTGACATCTAAATAAATCAATAGTGCAACAATATGCTCACACGGGAGGCCAAATGATCTTCTTGCAAGAACATTTAAACACATCATCATCATCATGATAGAATGATACATTCCACTACATTTTTTATGCTTGGTATTTGTGAATTGTGTATATGAAGCATGTATAAGTTTATTGCATGTTGCCACTACCATCTCTAAGGACCGTGCAAGAATATCACGAAACATAAAGAATATTTCTCTTGTAAATAACTTTACAATGCAACGCTCCATGCTTTGAAATATTGTTTGTAGCACAAGATCGTCGTAATTTGATGCAAAGTCATCTTCGACCTCTTTATAACGCATGTAATTAAGGCACCAGTGAAAATTTAATAAAAATTCAGTTAAATTATACCGTGAGTGAAGAAACTTCCCCATTTCTAAGTGTAACCCCTCACACCGTGTAAACCCATAATTTCGACAGAGTGAAATTTGGAGCTTGAGGTCATCTTTGTCGAAGAATAAGGAAAGAAAAGAAATTCAAGAGATGCTGGCAAAGTCAAAAGCTCTAATGCTTCGACAAAATGGCAAATATTGTTCTGGCAGGATAAGTTTGGAAAGTTATTTATTTGACAGAAGAAGGTGGTCTTTCGACGGTTTCGACAGAAGAAGATTTTTGACAAAGGAAAATACTTGGCAAATGCTGAAAGAGTTGTTTCTTCTTTAAAAAGGGCTTCGACAGATTGAAGAGGTGCAAGGTTTCGTCACCAAAGAAGGGAATTCAAATTCAAAAGGTTGTAATCTTTGGCAGTTGGACACATGGAAGTTTCAGAGAAGAGAATTACATGCAGGCTGACACTTGTCGTTTAGTTATAGTTTTTTCCGTTCTAAGCAGTTATTTTGTTTGTGTATAAATAGGATAGTTTGTGTTTAGAATAGGTGTGTGAAAATTGATACCAAATTCCTGTAAAATACTCTAAGTACCCAGTGTGAGAGAAAATGAGTTTGATATTTGGAACCATGTACGTTTGAACACCATTTATATTTCAAAGTTATTTAAATTACTTGTTTATTCATCAAGTTTATGTCATTTTCAAGCTTTATTTACTTTTCTGCAAGTTCTAGCCTTCGACATTTCTTCTTATTCTCGTTTAAAACTTTTAACTTTAATTCATTTTTTAACTTAAACTATACTTTACTTGTAAAAATCAAAGTTCTCAACACTTTGACAGTATTGACGAAACAAACCATAAATCAATCACCAACACTAAGAATAGTTCGACAGAACCAATGCACATGTGTCCCAGGACTTGTTTGGTTGGTCCTGCAAGTAACCCAATTTACTGAGAAATTGGTTAACCAGAGGTTGTTCGCCAAAAATCACAGCGAACAAATTGGCACACCTGGTGGGACTTGTGCATTTGATAAAATCTAATAGAGAACTTCTTAGACAAATTGTTCCTTGCTACGTTGTATGATTCTTAGAAGCGGTAAACTAGTCGTAACCGACGTAGAGAGACCAAAGAGAACAAGAAGAAGAAAGATGGCTAACTTGCCAAATACTTCAAACAACCCTGACGAAACAATACCAGTTTCCAATCCTATCCCTTCGTCAGGAACAATACCAGCGTCTGGCCCTGTTTTAGAACAAATCAGGCCTCCTTTGGGGGATTCCATACCAACGGGTTCAGGATCCCAGAATGCGCCTAATTCTTCCACCATGGGACACGCCAGACCCTTTGGAACCCCTCCCCCTGGAGGAAATACCTTCAGGCCTTATCTGAATTATTCTCAGCCTTTGACTGGGAGGGAACAACCATATGGAATGCCAACTTCAATGATGGCAAGCCTACATAATTCGTCACCATTATTCTCTGATGCTATGGCTCAAATGTCATCACCATTGCAGGGGTCAGGATATGGCGGAAATGGAAATAGAATGAATCAAGTTCCACCAGGTTTCCACATGCCCACTATGACAAACCATTCTGCACAAGTAATTCGTCAACAGATGGATGAAAGCAATCATGATATGGTGCAGGCTTTGACACAGCAAATGGGAGAAGTGTTCAACCCCTTAATACAAAACACTACCCAAACAAACCAAATATTGGCAGAACAGATGGCACGCATTGCTGACTTTTTTGGAGTTCCTCAAGCACAGCAAAGAATGCAATTAAATCAGAATCCTGCCAATAGGGTTGTCGAAGAGGAAATTACTATAAACCAAAGGCCCTTAGGAAATCCTCATGAAAATCCCAGGGGGCAAGAGGTAATAGTCGAACAGCCTAATGTAGAAGAGCCTATTCGACAAGAACCAAGAAGGATAATAGTCCAGAGAGACCAAAATGCTGACGAAGTATTACAACAGAGAATGCGTTACAATAACATGCCTGTCGAAAATAATATTACTACCATGGTTGAGAGAATAATGGCACAAAATGGAGTAAACGTAGGATTACAAAGGCCTAGTTATACTTCCCCCTTGTCTGAATTTGTCTTACAACAAGAGTTACCACCAAGGTGGAAAGTCCCCAAATTCACCAAATTCTCAGGGGATACTAGTGAGTCCACCATAGAACACGTAGCACGTTATTTGATAGAGGCAGGAGAGATTGCTAATAATGAGAACTTAAGGATGAAATATTTCCCAAGTTCTTTGACAAAAAATGCTTTCACTTGGTTTACATCTCTTCCTGCAACTTCAATCTTCACTTGGACCCAATTAGAAAGATTGTTCCATGAACAATTTTATATGGGACAAACCAAGATAAGTTTGAAAGAGTTGGCAAGTGTTAAAAGAAAATTTTCTGAACCTATAGATGACTATTTGAATAGGTTTAGATTATTAAAAGCCAGATGCTTTACGCAAGTGCCGGAACAAGAACTAGTCGAAATGGCTGCAGGGGGTCTAGATTATTCCATAAGGAAAAAATTGGATACCCAGTATTTGAGAGACATGGCACAACTGGCAGACAGAGTGAGGCAAATAGAAAGACTAAAAAATGAAAAATTTAGATCAAATAAAAACAAGAAGGAAAGAGTGGCCTATGTAGGAATAGTTCAAGAAGATAATTATGACGAAAACGAACCAGTCATTTTCGACCAGCAAGAAATTGATCTGGCAGAATTAAAACAAGGCCCTCCATATTCTTGTAAAGTTTTAGCCCCGTCGAATGGAAAAAATCCAGTCGAAGTGGAAAAGAATGACAGGTTCCCTAAAAGAACCTATACATTCGACATCACCAAATGTGATGAAATATTTGATTTATTAGTCAAAGATGGTCAGTTAATAAAACCAGCAGGCACTAAGGAGCCTCCTGTAGACCAACAGAAAAAGAGAGGTTTTTGTAAATACCATAATTTCTTGGGTCATAAAACTTCTCAATGTTACCTTTTCAGGGATCTTGTCCAGAACGCAATCCAAAATGGAAGGCTGAAGTTTGGAGACAAAGCCAAGCAGCAGATGAGGATTGACTCCAATCCCATGCAGGTTGTGGAGGCCAATTATGCTGAACCAGAAATGGTAAATGTGGTCGAAATGGAGATCATGGCAGAGGAAAGTTTTGAAATGGTAGAAGTTATTGAAAGCTTCGACACCAACTTCACCATGATAGAAGCTGCTGAAGGTTTCGACACCCATGTAAATGTGGTGGAAGAGGGTGATGATCTTGCTGACCAGGCTGAGGAAAAAGAAGTCAAAATTTCTGAAGACTTCGACAGTGAAAATGCTATTGAAACTACTGAAGGTTTCGACGAAAGAAATACAGTCAAAGTGGGAAGAAGCTTCGACAAGGAAAACTATGAAAAAGATGTTGAGCAGGGGGTGATCTGGGACACTCTAGGAGAGTCGAATGGGAAGTTCGACTTCATGGTGAAATATTCAGCACCACCAAGCTCCAAAACAGATATCAACAAAATCAAACCCACAGGATGGGGAGATTCTTTCAAAAAGGATGACGAAGAGGAGGATAACAAAACCCTCATTGTCCAGAAAGAGGCCACTGAGGGCCTTGACCAAGGTGAGATCAAGACAACAGGGACTGATGACAATTCCCTTACTGTCGAACCAATAAACAGTGGTACCATCAGAACTGAAAAATATTCTGTCAAAGGTGTTGCACATTGCTGCAAATACATCCATAAGGGTTTACACCCAAGAGGCAGTATGAGTCAGTTAAAGGAAAATATCCCAGAGGAAATGATGCTAGTCGAAAAAATGAACAAATTGAAAATCACAACGGAACAGAATGCCGGGATTCATATGGTGGAAATCACTCAAAAGGTAGGACCAGATACCAACAAGGGAAAGAAACATCAAGAAAAGCATCAGAAGCTGGTTTACCCAGAAGAGAACGAAAGTCTTGTCGAATTCATCCAGAGGTGTCAAAGGAAGAATGCAGAAGTTATGCTTTGCCCAAGATGCAGTGCTGTGTTCGACAGGAAAGCAGCTGATGACTTAGAAGCAGCAGAAAAGGCCCAGAGGAAAAGAAACTGGGGAACAGTCCCACCAACCAGAAACGAAAGATTCGACCCAAGAAGATGGAAGCATCACAGCCAAGGGGTGGGAGAAAGACGTTTCAACACTTATAAACCATCCAACAGACCAAATGACGACAAATGGGTTCAACCTATAAGGGATGCCCAAGGTCAGAAGAGATGGAAGAGCTTTGAAGTAAACAGGGGTCCCTCAATGGAAGTCAAAAAGGAGGCAAGGCCAAAATACGTCTCTGAAAACTACAAAGGGAAGAATCCTATGTCCAGATCCCAATGGAGAAGATTCCAAAGGCAGAAGAAAATTGAAAAGGAAAATGTAGAACACAAAAGGGTTGGGCAGAAGGAGGCTGAATCAAGCAAATGTGTGCAGATCACAAGCAAGGGGATACCTCTGGCAAAAAAGGAAACCCCTCAGAAAAATGGATCTAGTGACACCACAGAAATGCAGAAAACAAACAACAGAATGCCAGTGGACGAAGAAGTTACAGATGACTTTAGTTCAGAATCAGATGCCTCCTTCGACGTAACCTGCAATGTGGTTTCTGTGCTGCCCAGAGACTATGACAGGATAATGGAAGTCGAAGACGAAGAGGATGACATGGCAGATGACAGCATAGGCCTGAAGCCTGTATGCTACTACATAATGAACAATGGCTGTGTCGAAGAGCAAAATGCTTTCTTCGAAAAGCCAGATGATGCAATGAAGGCTCACTTAAAGCCTCTTTTCATAAAAGGAAAGGTAGAAAACGTGGGGGTCAACAAAATTCTGATAGATGGTGGAGCAGCTGTAAATTTAATTCCTCATTACATGATAAAGAGGATTGGAAAAGATGACTCCGACACTAAGCCTCACAATATGGTGTTGTCCAACTATGAAGGTAAAGTAGGGACAACATTGGGAGTAATACAACTGAACTTGACTGTAGGATCCATCACCAGGCCTACAATGTTTGTGGTGATAGCATCAAAGGCAAATTACAACTTGTTGCTGGGAAGAGAATGGATCCATGGGATTGGGGCTGTGCCATCCTCCATGCATCAAAGAATAGCAATCTGGAGGCCAGATGGGATTGTTGAAAACATTGAAGCAGATCAGAGTTACTTCACAGCTGATGTGAACAATGTCACTAGTCGTAACTTCGACAAGAACCTAGCCCATATAGCACCATGCAATCCTGCTGCTTTCGACCTAACAGCTTCCGACAACGCTTACTGTTCCATGTACCTCCATCCTACGCATGGTTTCCAGTGGGATAAAGAAATAATTGGGGAAACAAATTACACTTGGGGAACTGCCCATGTCAACCCAACTGGATGGGGGAGTGAATTCAGTGAAAATGACTGAAGTTTCAGCAATGGAAAGGATTTCGGCTTATATGGCCGAAAAACAACTCAAAGCGGCCCTGGAGGCTGAAGTTAGAAATATGGCTGTTGAAGCCAGCACTCAAGTTGTCGAAGAACAACATCCTCAAGAAAATATTGAGGAACAACATATAGAGCAGAGTTTTGAAGAAGACTCTAATGGCGAATGGCAGAGTCAAAGACTTGATGCCATTTATGATGACGAACCTTTGGGGTTCGAAAAAGATCCAGCCCCAACCAATATGAAAATGGTGGCACAGGATCCTTTAGAAGAGATTAATCTGGGACTGGGGGCAGAGAAAAGGCCCACTTACATCAGTGCCAAGATGAATCCTCAACTCAGAGTCGAAATAATCCAACTGCTGAATGAGTTTAAAGACTGCTTCGCATGGGATTATGACGAAATGCCTGGTTTAGACAGAAATTTGGTTGAATTGAAGTTGCCAATACTGGAAGGGAAGAAGCCAATAAAGCAGACTCCCAGACGCTTTGCACCTGAAATTCTGTCGAAAATCAAAGAGGAAGTCGAAAGGCTTCTAAAATGCAAATTCATCCGTACAACAAGGTATGTCGAATGGATTGCTAATATTGTTCCTGTGATTAAGAAGAATGGCAAACTGAGGGTATGCATTGATTTTAGAGATCTAAACTCAGCTACCCCTAAGGATGAATATCATATGCCAGTAGCAGAAATGCTAGTAGATTCGGCAGCAGGCCATGAGTATTTAAGTATGCTTGATGGATATTCTGGTTATAACCAGATTTTCATTGCCGAAGAAGATGTTCCAAAAACAGCTTTTCGTTGTCCAGGAGCAATAGGAACCTATGAGTGGGTAGTCATGCCCTTTGGTTTGAAGAATGCTGGAGCTACTTACCAAAGGGCTATGAATTCTATTTTTCATGATTTCATTGAAACATTTATGCAAGTTTATATAGATGATATTGTGATTAAATCTGCCTCAGGCTCAGACCATATTAACCATCTTCGACAGTCCTTTGAAAGGATGAGGAAGTTTGGTTTGAAAATGAATCCTCTTAAATGTGCTTTGGGTGTGCAGGTTGGGGACTTCTTAGGCTTTGTGGTCCACAAGAAAGGGATTGAAATTAATGAAAACAAAGCTAAGGCCATAATGGAAGCAAAAGCGCCATCGACAAAGAAGGAATTACAGTCTCTACTAGGGAAAATCAACTTTCTCAGAAGGTTTATCTCCAACCTTAGTGGAAAGACACAGGCCTTCTCACCTCTACTTCGACTGAAGAAGGAGGGCTTCACTTGGGGGCAAGAACAGCAAGATGCCTTCGACAAGATCAAGGAGTATCTGGCAAATCCTCCAGTCTTAATATCTCCTTGTCGAAAAAGGAGCATGAGGCTTTACATATCAGCATCTGACAGAACATTAGGAAGCATGCTTTGTCAAGAAGATGAACATGGCGTCGAAAGAGCCATTTATTATCTCAGCAGAGTCTTAAATGATGTTGAAACTAGATATAGTATGATAGAGAAATTATGTTTATGTGTATATTTCTCTTGTACAAAATTGAAGCATTATATAAAACCCATTGATGTACATATATCTTCTCATTTCGACGTAATAAAGCATATGTTGTCTAAGTCTATTTTACATAGTCGAATTGGAAAATGGGCTTTAGCCTTGACTGAATATTCTTTAAAATATATGCCTCTAAAAGCTGTTAAAGGACAAGTAGTTGCTGACTTTATAGCTGACCACTCCATACTTGGAGATGAGACAAATTATGTCGAAAGAGAGCCTTGGAGGCTATATTTTGATGGCTCCAGTCATAAAAATGGAACAGGTGTTGGGGTGTTAATTATTTCTCCCAATAAAATTCCAACAAAGTTCAAGTACAAAATAGAAGGATTTTGTTCAAATAATGAGGCAGAATACGAAGCTTTAATTGCTGGACTTGAAATTTTGTTGGAACTGGGGGCAACAGAGGTCGAAATAATGGGTGACTCTGAATTGGTGATAAAACAATTGATGAAAGAGTACAAATGTGTCAAAGAAAATTTGATCATGTATTTTGTGATAGCCAACAGACTCCTCAAGAGATTCGACAGTATAGTCTTTAGACACATCCCCAGATTAGAAAATCAGGAAGCAAATGACCTGGCTCAACTGGCTTCAGGGTATAAAGTGTCGAAGGAAGATCTGATGAAAGTTGTCGAAGTGAGAGGAAAAGTTTTATCCACCAAACTATCCCCATCTGATTTGGAGACAATAAGATTGGGATATGATGATGAAGAAAACTTTGAGATTTTTAATATAGATAATCTAGAGGTAGGAGATTGGAGAAAACCTATCAAAGATTATTTACAAAATCCAAACCAGACAGTCGAAAGAAAGATAAAGTATAGAGCTATAAGTTATGTGCTCTTTGGAAATGAATTGTTTAAAAAGACTGCAGAGGGAGTTCTACTAAAGTGCCTAGGAGAGACTGAAGCTTATATAGCTTTGTCGAATGTGCACAGTGGTGCATGTGGTGCACACCAAGCAGGGCACAAGATGAAATGGCTATTATTTCGACAAGGGATGTACTGGCCAACCATGTTGAAAGATTGTGTAGAATTTGCAAAGGGTTGTCAGGAATGTCAAATTCATGTAGGCATACCTCATGTGCCAGCAAATGAGTTACATTCCATTATAAAACCTTGGTCATTCAGAGGTTGGGCTTTAGATTTGATTGGTGAAATTCGACCAGCCTCTTCGAAAGGGCAGAAGTACATTTTAGTGGGGGTAGACTACTTCACTAAATGGATTGAAGCCATACCATTGACGAATGTAGATCAGGAAGCAGTCATAGACTTCATCCAGAAGCACATAATGTATAGATTTGGAATACCAGAGACTATAACCACTGACCAAGGATCTGTGTTTACTGGAAGAAATATGCAGGCATTTGCAAAAGAGACAGGTTTTAAGTTGTTAACTTCGACACCTTATTATGCCCAAGCAAATGGTCAGGTCGAAGCAGCCAACAAAGTAGTAATAAACCTGATAAAGAAGCATGTGGGTAAAAAACCCAGAAATTGGCACAAGACTCTGGATCAAATCCTTTGGGCTTGTCGAACATCCCCTAAGGAGGCAACTAATTCTACCCCATTTAAGTTAACCTATGGACATGATGCAGTATTGCCAGTCGAAATCTGTTTACAGTCAATACGAATTCAAAGGCATCATGAGATTCCATCTGAAATCTATTGGAGTATGATGATGGATGAGTTGGTTGATTTAGATGAAGAAAGGTTACATGCTTTAGAATTAATAAGAAGGCAGAAAGAGAGAGTCGAAAAGTTTTACAACAAAAAAGTAAAATTCAAAGCCTTTTTAGTAAATGATTTAGTTTGGAAAGTGATCTTGCCCATGGAGAAGAAAGATAGATTGATGGGAAAATGGTCCCCTAAATGGGAAGGACCTTTCAAAATTTTAAGAGTTTTTTCAAAAGGTGCGTATGAAGTCGAAGAAATAAGGGAAGGCAGGAGAGTGCTGAAAATAAATGGAAAATACTTAAAAAGGTATAAACCAACATTGCAGGAAATAAAAATAAGAACATAATGAAATTGCAAATAAAACTTGTCTTCGCCAAACAGATGGCGTGAAATAGCATTACATATGAAATTGCTAAAAAACTTAAACAAATAAAAATTTCCTAATTCCTATTACAAACTACTGTCGAAAGAAGGTAGCTTTGAGTTCGTCGAACTTTTTCTTCTGAAGCTGAATTCGACGCTCGCAGAGACTCTTACTGACAGTCAGTTCGTCAATCTCCCTATGAAGTTGTTGGGCTGATTCTGCATGTTGGAGACCCCTTTGGAGTTCACTGTCGATTTCCTCTTGGTTGGGCTGTTGGAGAGAGGCCTGGCGTTCCTTCTCTTGGAGGATTTTCTTCTGGAGATCAGCAATCTGAGCCTGATAAGCTTGAATGTTGTTTTCACACTCAGCAGCAGCTTTGGTGTATTCGTCAGAAAGCTTGTTCAGTTCTGAAATTTTTTCTGTTGAAGAAGCCACAATGTTCCACTCTAAAACTTGTTCTTCAGATTTGGTTGTAATGTTTTGGGAAAACTCCTTTTGTCGAACCAAATCAGCACTCACAGAATCAATCAAGGACATCAAGTTCATCACCAAACGGCTCTCTTCAGTCGAAGCCTCCAACAAATTGGCTCGTTTCAAGAGTTTCTTCAGATCATACTGGGCAGAAGGATTGTCAGCCAGGATCTCAAACAGGTCCACCCCAAGGATTTTTGCTTTGATCTCATCCATAATGACACTGATGGGTTGAATGTCAGAAGTGGCCCCTGAAGCTGTCGAACCACTGGGAGAGGAGTCTTGGAAGTTATACCTGGAGTTAAGTAAGGCTTTTAAATATTCCAAAGGCTTTCTAACTTTCAAGCTTTCAATCTCTTCGTGTGACAAGCTCGTCGAATCAGTACCCAAAGGGGTTTCTGCAGGAACTTTTGATGAAGAAGGAACGTTTTGGGAAGTTCCTCCAAGGCTCAAGTTGACTCCTGTTTGATTCGACAGATCAACCTCTTCTTCGACATTCTCTTTGTCAGCTTCTGTGGTATCAGTTGGATCTTGAGCTTGTACATCCTGACCAAGAGCACCTTCGTCAGTTTCTGGTGCAGCAGCTGGTATTTGAGTTGGTGCATCTTGGTCTGGAGTTATTTTCTCCTCTGCAGTAAAGTCTGGTCGAAAGGGGGAATTGTTGCCAGAAGATTCAGAGTCACTAAGGTTGAATTCGTCCAAAGTTTGAGGTCCATGGACACCTGTATCTGGAGTAGCGTCTTCTTGAAGCCTTTTGGCCAGAGTCTTCTCAGAGTCTGAAGGAATAGCTTGTTCTTGGATTTCAGGAGAGTCTTCGACGTCAATGACAACCTAAAGGGAGCATAAAAGGAAGTGAGATAGGAATATATGCAGTCAAGACGAAGAATGTTGTTAGTCGAAGTAAATACCTGAGGGATCTCAGTGTGGACACTTGAGTCCCCACTTCTCTCACTCCTTGAGGGAATTTTGTTTATTGGACTTGCAGGGGGAGTTCGTCTGTGAACTATAGATCTTTGGGAGGCCACTGTTTTTATTTTCAGACCTTTGTTTCTTTTCAAGGGTTGAGGTTCAGGGGATTCGTCCTCAGACTCTTCGACACTCATCTCCTTTTCCTCTTGTTTCCTTTTCTTAGCTGGTGTACGAGTGACCTGTAGTAAAAGAAGAGGCATTCAGTATAAATGAAGATTGAGAGGCATGAATAAGAAGGTGTTTTCTATTTGTCGAAACCTTCTTGGTAGTTGTGGGAGATTTTTCGACTGTCCTAGAGGAGGTTCCTTCGCCAGCAGCTTTCTTGACAATTCTGACAGCTGAAAGAAAAAATTGCATGAACATTGATACAAAATAAAAGGAGTTAGAATTAAAAAGAGCAATGTAATTTCTTCGACACCTTCAAGAATGGGTTCTTCGACACTAATTTGTTCTATCCCAACAAGAAGGTGCCTAGTGTAGTTGCCCAAGTGATACTTCGTCGGAACCACACGTTCGGCAGGTTTCTTGCTGGATTCGCGAAGCAGTTTTAAATCAGATCCACACACAAACCAATCTGGAAATGGAGGGCTCAAAGCCACACCAAATTCTGCAGAAGGGAGTGGAGGGAATTTTGGAGGAAAAGTTGTGAATGCAAAGTTGTATCTAGCATGTGGTGGGAGAGATGAAGGCATCCCCAATTTATCCAATTTTTCTGTAAACTTTTGTTTTAAAGTTACTGCTGCTTCACCTATGGTTCGACGAAGATCATTGGGCCTGTAAATGGTTTCAAAATATTTTTGAAACTTTTGAATTTCTTTAATGTGTTGGTCTTTACCTTTTTTCTTCTTATCCTGCACAAAAGTAAAAGCGTTCGTCAGGAGAGTAGTGAAGGTTGCTACGTCAAAAAATTTGTTAATGTAGTATTCCTTCCACCAAACGTCGAATTCTTCAGTGCAGAGGAAGCTTGGTTGAAAGATGGTGGGGTAAACTTCTAAAGATGAGTCGAAGAATTTGTTGTATAGCTCCAAACTTTTGTCGAAGTTTTGAAATGAGTTATAGAAAATGATGGCGCCTTTCTTGTGATAAATAGGCTTCGTCTTCGTCTGAATTAATCCAAACTGCCTAGCTACCAGATTGGGTTGGTAAACAATAAGGGATACCTTTGTGTTGTTAAGACTGTGGTGGGAGAAAAAGTGCCTTGGCATGAGAAAAGCTTCCCAAATGGATATATAGGAATCTTCGTCTTTCTGATTCTCCACTGGGAGTTGTCTGGTAAACCACCTTGGACCTACAAGTCTGCTGGAAAATTGTGCCATCGAAGGAGAGAACTTGTAGCGTTTGGCGAACATTATGATGTAACCAGTGAATGCTTGTCGAACGCTTATGTTATCATCAGTAGGGGTCAGTTGAACTAACCTAGGCCATTCGACACGCCTTTCTTTTACTGCTTCTTCGACAACTGGCATTTTGATGGGGATGAAAGTTTCAAAGGTTGCATTCAACCATAATTGTAGGAGCCAGAAAGGGCCTGTAAGACTAATGTTGCCTTTGTCCTTAAGGGTCTTGAGGTTACTTACACTCTCACTCAAGGATTCGTAGAAATTTTCCAAAAGTAGCTCACTCAGGCAGAATGCAACTCCATTATGAAGTTGATTGGCCATAATAATATAACTTCTGGCAACTTGAAGTGATCTGGTGCAGAAGACAAATTTGGCTAGCCACAGGGTGAGGAAAGCAATGTGCTCTCTGTCGGAGACTTCTTCATTGTCTTCACCTTGGTGATGAGTGATGAAAACAAAGTATCCAGCATGCTTTGTGTCGAAGCCTATGGGGTCCTTGTTTAAATGTTCAGGGTTAAAGATTTCTCCTAAAGGACTGAGGCCAGTTATGGCTGCTATGTCGAATAGGGTAGGAGTCATCATTCCACAGGGTAAATGGAAAGTATTGTAAGTACTATCCCAAAAGTACAAAGAGGCTAACAGCATGTTTTGGCAATAACGGGGACCCTCCTTCGACAGTTGGATCAGGTCATAGATACCAGTTTTCTTCCAGAACTTTTCTTTGGCTTTTTCGACCCTATTGAGCCACGCTAAGTAGTCAGAGGGATCTTTCGTCAAAGGGGGACTCCTAAAAATCCTAGTTTGGTTCAAATAAGACAGATCTATCTCTGTCAAAGCTATGAGGGTTTCAGGTTCTTTGGATGAGGTTTCGACAGGTTTAGGGTTTTTGCTAGCAGCTATGGGTTTAGAAGCAGAATAACAGGGATAAAATTCTTTCAGACGGTTAGGGTCAACAGTGGGATCAAAAATAGGACCTAACATAGCATGATGAACTCCAGAAACAGAGATGGGAATCATTACCTGTGACCTGTAAATGCTTGCTTTCTCCCTTTCATTTGGGGGTTCTGGAAAGTATTGTTGTTGCTGCATTTGTATGGGTCCAGACAGTATGTGAGCAGGAGGAAGATCAACTGTCTTCTTTGTCTTTTTGGCACTGCGACCAGTAACAGTCTTTGGAGGAGCCATTGATAATGAGAAGATGAGAAGTTTGAAGGAGCAGAAGCTTTGAAAAGGTTTTGAAATGGAGTTTTTGCGTTTGGGTAAGAGAAGAGTTTTGAGGATGTGAAAAGAATGAAATATTGTTGAAGTTGGTATTTATAGAAGATGAGAAGGTGAAATAAATGAATAATAAAAAAAAGAAAATGAAAAGACTTTCAGTTGGAGAAGTGGAGACGTGCGTTTTTGATCTATTGGTGGAAATTAAAAAGTGGCAGTTGGTAGGAGGCCATTATTTAGCTACAATATAGGGTCATGGGAGATTGTGTAAACGTGGGCTAGACATGATGTTTTCATAAAGTGAAAATCATGATGTTTTCTTGGGACTCAACAAAATCACTTTATAATAAATGTGACTGACAGGAAGTCAAAGGTCATTTCGACAGCAAATGATATTTCTCCAAGAATAGTCGAAAACATCTTTGCTGGGGGGCAATTTGTAAACCCATAATTTCGACAGAGTGAAATTTGGAGCTTGAGGTCATCTTTGTCGAAGAATAAGGAAAGAAAAGAAATTCAAGAGATGCTGGCAAAGTCAAAAGCTCTAATGCTTCGACAAAATGGCAAATATTGTTCTGGCAGGATAAGTTTGGAAAGTTATTTATTTGACAAAAGAAGGTGGTCTTTCGACGGTTTCGACAGAAGAAGATTTTTGACAAAGGAAAATACTTGGCAAATGCTGAAAGAGTTGTTTCTTCTTTAAAAAGGGCTTCGACAGATTGAAGAGGTGCAAGGTTTCGTCACCAAAGAAGGGAATTCAAATTCAAAAGGTTGTAATCTTTGGCAGTTGGACACATGGAAGTTTCAGAGAAGAGAATTACATGCAGGCTGACACTTGTCGTTTAGTTATAGTTTTTTCCGTTCTAAGCAGTTATTTTGTTTGTGTATAAATAGGATAGTTTGTGTTTAGAATAGGTGTGTGAAAATTGATACCAAATTCCTGTAAAATACTCTAAGTACCCAGTGTGAGAGAAAATGAGTTTGATATTTGGAACCATGTACGTTTGAACACCATTTATATTTCAAAGTTATTTAAATTATTTGTTTATTCATCAAGTTTATGTCATTTTCAAGCTTTATTTACTTTTCTGCAAGTTCTAGCCTTCGACATTTCTTCTTATTCTCGTTTAAAACTTTTAACTTTAATTCATTTTTTAACTTAAACTATACTTTACTTGTAAAAATCAAAGTTCTCAACACTTTGACAGTATTGACGAAACAAACCATAAATCAATCACCAACACTAAGAATAGTTCGACAGAACCAATGCACATGTGTCCCAGGACTTGTTTGGTTGGTCCTGCAAGTAACCCAGTTTCCTGAGAAATTGGTTAACCAGAGGTTGTTCGCCAGAAATCACAGCGAACACACCGGGAGGTAGTTCTGAACCCAGCAAAATAATTTCTGTGTATATGAGTTGTAGCCCACATCTTTCTCTTTGCATATAGTTCAATAACCCACTTGTTGTCATGCAGCCCAAATGTGTCAATCATGGCAACCTACATGCGTAGAAACTCACATAGGTCATAGTCACCTAACATGCATTTCCTAAACTGACTAATAAATTCAGGAACTCCAATGTTAGACGTTGCATTGCGAATTAGATGCCAAGCACACAACCTATGATAAGCATTCGGAAACACCCTTTGTATAGCTTTCTTCATTGCAAGGTCGACATCAGTAATAACAGATATAGGAAACTTACCTGACATTGCTTCCAAAATTTGTTCAAGAACCCACACATATGTTTCTTCTTTTTCATTTGCAACAATAGCGCCGCCAAATATAATATTATGGTTATGGTTATTAACTCCAAAAAACACCACTAAGGAACAATGGTATTTATTTGTCCCATATGTTGTATCATATGCCAACACATCACCAAAAACTTTGAAATCCATTTGACTTATACCATCGCACCAAAAAAGGTGTTCAAGCCTACCTTCTCCATCAATAGTGTGGCGATAAAACATCATCGGATCATCTGATGCCAGCCCACGAAGATAGTGTAAATAATTTTTACCATCACATCGTTGCAAAAGGTGTTGCTTTCCTATTTGATTATATATATCCTTCCTACGAAACCCTATTTTTTTCATACCCTCCTGATTGGTTGGCAAAAGAACTATAGAATTGAGACGGCCTTATACAAACCTTCAACATGTCGTTCATCTGCATTATATCTGAATCTTTCATTTTTCTATGTGAAGCAAGCATTCTATGGTACTCTTCATCTAAAATCTCATGATTATGTTGATCGTTAAAAAGATTTATCTACCAACATTGTGAGAACATATTTATATGCGCTCGAAATTTTGCTTCACATCCACACCGAGTCTCAGGTTTACACTTACGATTTTCTATTGTTAAACCTCTGTCCTCCCTAAACCCTTATCTGTGACAAACAAATGTACGCTGTAATATTTCTCATGTCTTACTTCGAAGGATTTTGCTCTTATGAACTGCAAACCCGTTCAATTTCGCATACTGGTTATAGAACTCATAAGCCATGTCCAGACTTGGAAATTGAAATTTCCTTGTCTCATGGGGACTTAATCTTTTCAGGTCCATGCCAAGAATATCCTCCATGCTATCAATATTTATAGTTTTTCAATAGATTTTCCATCCTCAACACTAATATCATCAATAACAGTGGTTTCACATGTTGCTTCATCAACTGCTCCAATTGACCAGTCTTCTAGTCTCTATCACAATAAACAATATAGTTTTAACATGAGTACCAAATTACACTAATACTAGTATTTAAAAATTTCTCCTTTTACCTCTATACCACTAATAACTATTCGACTAATGGTAGATACTAAAGGACATCAAAAGTCAACTTTTCCAAATTATTTATGTCATCTATGATTACAAAACAAATAAAAAATTACAAAAGGAAGAATGGTTATGTTAAAACTAGACTAGAGACCAAGAAATCAATTATAATTTATTAGAAATAATTATGAAGAACATTAGAACTAAGATCCACCAAATCCATAATACACAATAACAATATGGAAATTTATGTGTTGTTTTAGGAATGTATATAATAATTAGTATCACAAAGAAATGCAAACAAGACATTCATTATTACTGCAGTAAAAGTGTAAACCCAGTCCAGAAAATAAAAATTTACACCTAATATACCAATAACATCCCAATTACAAATATGCAAAAGCCATGAAGGCATTCCATTACAGTTCTTGTTCTTTTGAATTATGCCTACACGTATAATAAAATCAATCATCTATTAGTATACTACTTGACCTTTATAAACCATAAAAATATTATCATGCAGCATCTGACTTATCTTAGTGTACTACCACACACATATATATATATATATATATATATATATATATATATATATATATATATATATATATATATATATATATGGGAATGAATTAGTTACTTAAAATCACAATTATTGTCCATAATTTACATCATTTCTAGGAAGTTCTAAATCTCATGTAGGACTTATACAGAAGTTGGGAATATTACATCAGTACTTGTTATTATCTCTGTGTCGTGTCATCCGAAAATAATAGTAATTACATTTAATTTATTCGACAGTGTTTCCGGTCTCTATTGATCATGATAGAAGTAAATTAAACAAGTACCAAATTGATTTTCACAAACATGAATTGATTTTCACAAAATTCTTGCTCAGAAACACCGATTAGTGACTAAAATAATTTGCAAAATCAAAACTGCTAGAGAAGAAAGCAATCAAGAGCCTTCGCCGGTGAAAATCTAGAAAATAATTGAAAATTGTGGGTTAAGGATTGAGAAAGCTTGAGAGAAAGGGAAAGAATCATAAACGGTAGAGAGAAAAATATGAAGAAGTAAGAACCTCGCGATTGAGAAAGTTTGGAGAGACAAGATCGGAAATTATAATGAAGCATAATTAGAGAATGAAAAGAAAACTGAAATTTTAGGAAAAATATTCTTACGGAAAGTAAGAATATTGTGTGTAAAAAAAATTACCTGTAATTTATTTTATGTGTTCTCCTTTTTATTATATTAGATCTGAATCATCTATTTAATCTATTGATTATTTTTTGGGGTTTCATCGGTGAGGGACTTAGTTGAACCCTCACCTTAGACTTAACCATTTATAACTAATAGTTATTAAAATAAATACTTAATATATATTTGTCAGTGATAAGAAAATGTGAGATACGAGACATCTGTTTATTATATAAAAAAGGTTTATTTAGGACCACGATTGAATGTGTAAGTGCGTATTACTTATTAGATTTTTAAATTGTTTGTATTTTATATTTTTGTTTATATATGCCTCTAGCAAAACTGTTTGTAAAATCACAGCAATCATTGGCAATTTGATAGGATGCAAATTAGAACCCTAACAAGACTAATGAAAAAACTAAGAATTAAAAAGACAAATAAATTTAACTAAGAAAATTAAAGACTTTTTCATTTCATTTGATGTCTTTCAAGAGAGGATAATGCATTTGTTATATACTACTTTAAACAAATAACAACCATCCAAGTGTCTCAATCTTAAGGGTCCTAAGAACATTCTAGAAAATATAATAATTCCTAATACATCAAAATACAAATAAAACTCATTTAACTAATAATAAATTATTCTATTAAACTCCGCATTATTGCCGCAGGGTTCACATAACCTTATCGATTCTAAAATTATTGTTGGAATAAAGATATTTTCCCATGATCACATTCCTTGAATTGAGACAAATTAACCAAAATCATTTGCATAAACTTCAACAAAAACCAACTTGAATGTAGATTCTTCCAGCTAAGGTTTAGAAAAGAAATTGAAAAATATTTAATATTATAAAATGTTTGATCCTTAGTTAACTCCATCTTTATGTCTAAATGGGAATTAAAGTGTGTAGCAGTTAGGATAACTGCTTGAAAGCTAATAGAACAGCTATCAAAGAATATACATGGCACATATTTGAATACCCCAAGAAAATGTCTTATACTACCTAATATAAAATTAAAATTAGGTGTATTTAAAATGCAAAGAATCACTACGAAAGGATTGGAAACAACAATACCCCTTAAATTAAATGCATAGGAGGTAGGTGTTATGATAGGCATCATCACCAACGACACTGCTTTTGAGAAAAGTGGAGACATATTGAAGCATTTATCACACAATTTTGTTGACAAGATATATGATAAGGAAGTTGGGAATTTACACATAAAGGGTTGAGTGAGAATTGAGATATAAGAATAAATTAATGACATGTGTCCAAAAGCAATTGGGTGAAAATATTTCACACAGATTGTGACTTTGTTGAATGTTTCAGATGTGTGCAAATAAACAAGAACATAATGGGAGAGAGGATAACATATTTGAGTAGCTCTAAATAAACCAATTTTTTATTTACCTTCATTGAGTCTGATTTGACAAATAAAATTTGTTTGCTACCCAACGATGGACCGCACTTGTGTGTTTTGGTTGCAGAAGTCTCAAACAATTGTTCTAAATATGGGAACAAATATGAAATCAATGGCTTAGAGGAGGATGTCCCTCTATGATGGAAGTTCCACGAACACAAAGTTTCAGCAATTATTACAGGATGATGTTGGATTTTCGGTGATTGCCACAATCTGAGGGTTTAGGTGGTGTTAGAGGTGAAGACTGAGTTAGAAACAAACCAGGTGGTTTTGATGGAATGTCCATAAAAGATGCATAAAATAGTGTCGGAAGCAGTGAAAAGATGCATACAATAATGTCCAGAAAACAAATCACACTTGATGTCATTTATAACACTAACTTTAGTAAAGAACAAGTGTGATACATACGCTATACAAATATTATCAGAAAAGTTTATACACCTAATTTTTATTTTAAAAAAAAGATGTGAAAGTTTGGTTTCTGATCAGATAACTCTGTTAAACTTTTATAACCCAATTTTAGAGAAAATTGATATGATATATATGTTCTACTTCTTTTTTAGGTAAAAACATGTGTCATAAGTTGGTTCCTAATCAAAATACTCTCCATTAAACTTTAACACCAGTTTTTGGAAAAAGTTGGTATGATTTATAAGTGTTTACACCTCTTTGAAGGAGAAAAAAGGTGTCGAGTGTTAGTTTTAATACCAATATGTAGCACTTATTACACTAGTTTATCACCAGTGTTAAATCCATTTTCCATACCTTTTTTAAAACCGGTGTTAAAAATCATACTTACAATATCGGTAGCAACAACACCGAAAACAATCAGGTATTAAATCTCTAAAAAATTGGTGTTAAAGTCATTATTTACATTAGTTATAACTTGAGTTTCATGTGTAACTTGAGTTTCGTAAGTTTGTTTAAGGTGTTATCAGTTGCGTTAGAAAGAAAACATAATAATCTTAATTTTTAAATGGGGGAAATTAGGTTAGGGGGCACTACAATTGTAGTAGTTCTCTGGTTTTTATACCAGAGACATGGTCAAATTTCAGTCATGTGTTGGTCATCTTATTTCACGCATAACTTGAGCTTCAGAAGTTCGTTTGAGGTGTGGTCAATTGCATTAGAAATAGGGTTTAACACATTTTTAAACCGGGGTTTTTATAACTTTATCATAATTCTATAAGTTTTGGTGCTATTGTGAAGTTAGACATTATGTTTTAGAGTTAAGTCAAGGATTTTAGAAAATCCTATTATAGTGAGACAATTTTAGAGTTAAGCAAGGGTTTTGGGAAAACCTTGTAGAGACTTAAAGAATCTGAATATATTTTTAACTAACTTGAATTTGAGCTATTTGATATGTTTAGAGTTGAGTGTGGAGTATTTGACATTCTTAGAGTTAAGTTTGAGGTATTTGATATTTTAAAGTAGAGTTTGAAATTTTTAGAGTTGAGTTTAGAGTATTTGACATTCTTATAGTTGAGTTTGAGGTATTTGGTATTTTTAGATTTGATTTGAATAAACGCGATTGAGTTCTGAGTCACTTGGTATGTTTAAAGTTATGAATAAGTTATTGAGTTACATTAATGTGTTTGGAGTGCTATGTGTGTCAAGGGGGTTGAGCTTTTGAGTTATCTGACATGTTCATAGTCGATTTGATCAGTTGTTGGGTTAAGGTTAGAGTACGCTTTGTGACTTATAATCCTTGAATAAAAAGTGGAAGAGTTAGTTGTGAACTCTGTTGAGTTATGAGTTGACCTTGTTGAATGTTTAATGTTGTTTGGTGTTATTTTTACCCTGTTGGTGAGTATTGTTGGGTGATTATTTAATTATAAGTATTATTGAGTTGTAATTATAAATGCATGATGAAATGTGTAGTTTAGAGAGGATCTACTCTATTGGCCTTACATTGGTGATATTTATGTTGAGATACATAATTCAGAGAGGAGCTATTATGGTGGCCTTATATTGGCAATATTTATGTTGAAGTCTGTAGGTTAAAGAGGAACTATTGAGGCGGCTTTATATTGGTGATGTTGAGAGTTCAGAGAGGAACCGATGATAATTTTTATATTGGTATTATTTGTTGAATTTCATGCATCATTTATGTCGGAGATTGGTGTACAGACTTCTGTCCAGAGATGAATTTCTAGTTCAGAAGTGGGGACTAGTGAAAAGTCTAGGACTTTGGTCTAGTGACGAGTTTCAAGTTCAGAAGCGGGGACCTGGGATGAATTTTTGTTAAGAGAGGACCATCGATGGGTGAATAAATGAATAAGATAACGTTGATAACCAAAACTTGGTACCACGTGCATTGGAGTATAGGTATTGATTTCATTGCATACATAATTGCACTTGTGAATGATGATTGTTGTGGATGATTATATGTTTGATGATTGAGTGAGCTATCCTTGTTGATTTATACACCATTAACATTTATGAATGTATTATCACCCCGTATTTTTTATGTGTTGTTCTTTACCATTATGGTACAGATACTCATGTAGAGAAGCCTTAGTTGTTGTTGAGCTGGAGGATGACATAGTGTCCTTCATGGTTTATTGCTTTGAGCTTATTTTAGCTTTGTGTGTTGTTCTGATAGTGTAACACTAGGATGAGTTATCCTTTGTTTTGTGTTTCTAAAAGTTGCTGAAATAACTTATTTATGTTTTTGGAAAGAATTGTTTTTAATTATCAGGCAATTGAGATTAGATTGTTTTTTTTTCATTTTCTACTGCTATAATTGAGAAAGATGTTTTATTTTGAAAAAAAAATGTGACACCCTATTTTTGAGTTAATTATTTTGCATGATTTAATTTAAATAGGTGTTTGGGTATTAAGATGTTACAACTTGTATCTCTCGTGGAGACAAAATAGGGAAATTTGAATCTTATAGTTGTGGAGAGAGCAGACGTGGAACTAAATGTGTAACGTCCTCCAACATTTTTATCACAAAGGAAAGTGTCGAAGGATAACTCATCAAGAGAACCTTATCTATCAAAGGAACCACTAGAAAACCTCTCTGACTTGGAACTATATAAAACATTTATAATGATTGTAATGGAATGACTATTAACAGAATAATGGGAGTCTGAGCTAGTTGGGGTTTCTATTCTAACAAAAGGGGGAGAACCATTATTTCCTAAATCACTTGAAAAATTTATTGGATGGTCATATATATGAGCCATGGCAAAAATAAAGACTAGATACGAGAAAATAAACTTGGGGTAAGAATGGCACCTTTAGAAATGGAATCTAGTGAAAATGCTAGAATTAAACATGGAAGGGGAAAGCTTTGTTCCAAAGAACACAAATGCTCAATAAAAAATCTCTTAGGAAGGAATGAAGCCTCTCAAACAAAGGGGGAGTTGACTCTCTAGAAGGGTAAAAAAAACCTTTCAACAAACAAAGGTTAAGGAACCCTTATATAGAGGAGAGCAAACAGCGGGTCAAATCAAAAGGGAAACGGAAAGTTAAAAAGTAACAGCAAGAATTCACCATGGGAACACAAGTGGACTCAAGTGAAATTTAATTCCCTAGATAAAAGAGTCATGCCCTGGACTATGAGGCTAAAGTCATATGCATGAAAATTGACAAATTGTCTCAATGATGGGAAATGAAAGTTAATACACTTATTCCCCAATTACTTTTGTTACTACTTCATCGCCTTCCCACTTCTCTTAGATTCATATTTGATAACTAGATATCGACCACAACTTCAAAATAGTTGTCGGCTGATAAGACACTTGGCAAGCCTTAGGGAAAATTATTGTGGACTGACTAAAGGCTTAATGCAGAGTGATTAAAATATTCATCCCAATCAACTAAAGCTCAATCAAAATTATCCAAAGTATATAATCAACACACGTGAGACTTAAAGTACACTTTTATGATCCCAAAATCTCACTTTACTCATCTTAGACTCGGTAACTGACTTTAACATTGTATTGTTAACCTTGTATGTCCATCCATGTGCCACCGCATCTGAAATAAGCACCACCATATTTAGAACCCACCATCATCCATCAAGTATAATTCAGGTTCCATCAATATATATATATATATATATATATATATATATATATATATATATATATATATATGTGTGTGTGTGTGTGTGTGTGTGTGTGTGTGTGTGTGTAATTTATCGATTTGTAACTAACAAGTGTAGACTAATTTCTATTAGAAACTTTGATATATAAGTTAGATTATGTTAACTAATTTGTAACTAACTCTTATATGTTATTTTGTGTTATCCCTCCACAAATTGGAGGATAAATGTTGATCATCCCCAACTTAAGTATTTCATTTTGATTTTTCTCTCAAATAAGATGACAAACAATATCCAAATGTTTGGTTTGTTCATTGAAAACAGAATTTACTACTATGTGGATGGAGCTGAGGTTATCACATTAGAGAACAAGGAGTTTGGCAAATGATATTTTGATGTCTTGTAGAAGATACACAAGCCAATCTAATTCAAAAGTAACTACAAATAAAGCACGGTATTTTGCCGATCTCTAGATGATCTTAAAACTGTCAATTTTTTTTTTTTTTTTGTGCCAAGGTATCAAATATTTAACTAGGAAGAAGCATTGGCCTTAGATGGACCATCTACTCTCTACATAGCTTGCCTAGTTAGTATCCGAGATGCTAATGGGATTTAAAGATGGATATCTTGGAAAGAAAAAACCTCGAGTAGGACATTGTTTATATGATTTCTTGTAGTTGCATTGAAATAAATTGTAGTTGGGTTGGTGAGAAATTAACTTAATGATAGAGTTGTGAATATAATTTCTGGTCTTGTGGTGGTTAAGTAGAGTAATTGATCAATCAATCTTGTGTCTGCAGGAATTTCAACAAAAGAATTTCATGCAATTATAATATCATCTACATGCACTAACAATAAAATGAGTGACGTAAAAAAGTTCTTGATGATATTAGGTGGAAGGACATCTATGTGTGGCTTATGCAAAAAAGGGTGTCATTTGGCATCTATGTGTGGCTTATGCAACAAGAATTCACACTCATCAATTCATATTATCTTTGACTGCCTATTTGGAAGGCGATAACCTCACATGATTCATCGCATTTTGCTGGCCATAAATGAAAGGTTTGTTCATTAACTTTACCCCTAATGTTCACATAACGGTTGGAATCATCCTCTCTCTCAAAATTTTGAATAGATTTGTAAGATAGAGTTAGACATTTTGGATTGATTATAGAGCGAGATAAGGTATAAAAATGCTCCCAAAATTATAACAATTTGATGGAAACCCCAAAATAGTATGTCGAAGAAAATATACACAAACTAGTTCGAGAGAATTTACCCTTGGGGGTATTGCAAGGGACCATCAGATGGAGTTCCTGGGCACATTTGTTATTAAAGTAGGGTCGATTACTATGTTACATGCAGATCTTACAAGGAAGCTCCAGAATAGATGGACTAACTACAATAATCTTTGGTTAATTAAGGCTTCCAGTCACATGTATATGGAAGATAAAGGTGTGAAGATAAGTTAGTTAATAATGGTCATGTGATCCTTGAGTTTCATTAGTGGGGTTTTATTCCTTATTTAATCAACAAAGAGTTCTATAGGGATATGTTAGGTGTACCTAATTATCGATCCTCTTGAGATCTTAGTTGAGGCCGAATGGGACAGGCTTACATGTGGAAAGGTATCTTGTCACTTGGAGTTTGGTTGTCTACTCATCTCTTGATTTTATTTTTTTGTTTATCCATTTTCTCTAGGTCAAGTCTAGCTCCCCAAATGTATACACTATAATAAGTGGTCTGGCCATGTCCCATGAAACGAGTCGTGTTAGCCCCTTTGAGTCACCCCCATACAAGCAAATTGAGGTTGACACAGTCATCCTGTGTTCCCTGACACAGTTTGTGTTAGTCCTCAACAGCTATGCATTTTTTACATTTGGACAGGTTTTGTGACCTTTTATCATTCATAACCTCTATAGCATTGATAACCAATTATTAGTAGTAGTAAACTGATCTGTATGAACTGCAAGTGCACATCAAGTAGGAAAAATTATTGATCTTATTGATCCCACAGAGAGAGAGAGAGAGAGAGGGATATGTGATGTGATGTGTGTGAACTGCAAGTGCACATCAAGTAGTAAAAATTATTGATCTTATTGATTCCAGAGAGAGAGAGAGATGTGATTACCAATTCTTATTTCAACCATGTTTATCTAAAGTGATCGAAATTGACTTGTTTGATTGCAGGTTGAAAAATATATTTAACGATTCAAAAATCAATCGGAGATATTATAAGAATGTTGCAACGTCTTGAACCACCTATTTTTAATGACATGTAATGTTAAATTTATATAATGTTTATCTATATAATATTTATTTTGATGTTAATTTATTTTTATTTTCCATTATGTCATTGTTTCTACCTCTTGTTATTTTAAACTAACGTAGCATATTCTGAATATGCATTCCGAAAAACGCACAGACCACTGAACTAATGGGGTTATAGAGATGTATCTCCGGCCTTTTATGAATACGACGATGCATCTCCAAATCAAATTTGAACAGAATAAAGATTTTTCAACATTTTCGTCTCGGTTGTGTGTGAAAATTGTGTATCTGAAGATGCATCTCAGAATGTTGAGGACATTTTAGTCTATAAGTAATGGTAAGTGAGAACCCCTAATAGTTAAAAAAGTAATTCCCTTAGAAAACTTAACTAATTTGTCAATTATTTTTATCATGGCATTAAAAGGGACTTGAAACTACTAGTCTGGTTGAAGATTACAACACCAACAAATCTACAGAGTAATTAAATTGTAGTGTTTCTCTTTCATAGTCCTTAATCCTGTTTACCATAAAGGGATCAAAATAAAAATGATGATAGAATTAGTCGCACATATAAAAACCACTAAACTTTCAAAGTAAAAGTAGTGTAAATCTGAAGGCAGCTGTGTTGAAAATACAATTCCTTGTGTCGAAGTAGTATAGCTCGATAGAAATAAGGGTATGTCAAATCATATAGTGTGTGTTGAGTTGTGTTAGTGTGTCAAAGTGTTAAAGCATGTTGCTTCACACAAGATTTCGACTTAGGCTTATTTTAGTAGTGTAAACTATTTTTGACTTTTAAAGTTTTTGGGATTTGGCTTGAGGAGCAAGCTAACCTAAATCTATAAATAAGGAGTAACTCTTATTTTTTGAAAATAATAACCACACATTGTATTCACAGATTTTGCAGTTGCAAGTGTTATATAGATTGTGGGTAGAGAAAACTCTGCATAAAATACTCATATTCTTCTCCAACGTTTTTTTCTTGCTTTATTTATCAATCTTTTCTTTTAATTATTCATTGTGTGATTGATAACAATCTTTTTCATCAAGATTGAGTGAAATTATCCATAGGTTGTGGTTGATTTTCAACATCTGTTATCTAGAGCTCCGGTTGAGCGATTCAATGGCAAGAAAAAAATCACAATGACAATGATTAATCCAAACGGGCATTTTCTAGAGAATCTTCTGATTCTCAAGAAAGATAATTATGAGAACTGGTGAAAGCAAATGAAGGTTGTGTTATGTTGTCAAGGTTTTTGGAATCTTATGAAGGAAGGAGTAACAATACTTGCAGAAAACGTGACGAATCAAGAAAAGGTTGCACACAAAGAATTGAAGAAGAAATATTATAAAGACCTTTTTATAATTCATTAATGTGTTGATCCATATAACTTTTAAAAGGTTAGTCATGTAGAATCAGCAAAAGAATCGTGGGAAATTCTGGAAAAATCGTTTAGAGGCGCAGAAAGGGTGAAAGAGGTGAGGTTACGAACTCACATAAGGACTTATGAATTGCTTCAGATGGAGGACAATGAAAGCATAATAGATTTCTTCACTAGGGTTACAAAACTGGTGAATCAAATCAAGGTATGTAGAGAAGTGTTGACATCAAGATCAGTTATTGCAAAGATTTTGAGGTCATTGGCTCCAAAGTTCAACCACGCGGTAGTAGCCATAGAATAATCGAAAGACTTATCAACGTTGACAAAGGAAGAGCTCCAAGGGACGCTTGAATCTCATGAGCAAAGAATGGCTTAAAGAGATACAGGCAAGTCGAAGAGTGATGTGGCTCTGCAGGCAAGTCGAAGAGTGATGTGGCTCTGCAGGCTCAATCAACAAGAGATGAGAAAGGCAAAGGAAGTTGGAATAGCAATAAAGTTGGAGGAAGCTACAACAATTTGATATGTCGAAATCAGCAAGAAGGAGGCTGGTGGAATCAAAGAAAACCATAGAACCAAGGCAAACAAAGAGGTAGTGTTGTAGGTAGAGGAATAGGTGGTGGTCAAAAGCCAAACAAGAGTCACATTCATTGTTTTAATTTTCAGAAGTATGGTCACTACTCTAGTGATTGTCCATAAAAACAAAAGAATCAAGAAATTGATGCAAAGCTGGAGAAACATGAAAAAGAATAGATGTTGATGTTGGTTACAACAAGAGATGAAGAAGTATTCCAGGACCAATGGTACTTGGACTCAGGATGCTCATCACACATGACTGGTAGGAAAGATTGGTTTGTCAACAGAAATCCATCGATGAAGAACATGGTGAAATTTGCAAATGATAACACTCTAGCAGCTGAAGGTATTAGTGATGTTCTAATTATGAGGAAGGATGGAAAAAGGTCAGTAATTACCAATGTGTTGTACATACCAGACATGAAGAGTAATTTGCTCAGTATAAGGTAGTTAGTCGAAAGAACTACTAGGTGTTGATTGAAGACAAGATGATGAGTGTTTCTGACACTAGTGGTAGGTTGATCTTGAAGGCTCAAATGTCTCAGAATAGAACCTTCAATATTGAACTTAATGTGATGAAGCATAAGTGCCTTGCAACTGCAGCCAGCAGAGATGAATGAATATGGTATTATAGACTTGTTCATCTCAAATTTAAAGACATCAGAGATCTGAAGAGAAGAAATGTAGTTTCGGGATTACCAAAAATCGACATTCCAAATGAAGTGTGTGAAGAATGTATTTAGGAGAAACAACACAAGAATAGTTTCAGCAAGGATGCGAGAAGCGGGTTGAAGGAAATTCTTGAAGTCATGTACTTTGATGTATGTGGTCCTATCCAGGTGGATTCGATTGGAGGGAACAGATACTTTGTCACTTTCATAGATGATTTCAGTCAAAAATTATGGACTTACCTGATCAAGAAGAAAAGTGAAGTGATCGAGGTATTTTCCGTTTAAATATATGGTTGAAAGACAAAGTGGTCGAAAACTCAAGATTCTGAGGACTGATGGTGGTGGGAAATATGTGTCGAAAGACTTCTACAAATTATGTGAGAAAGAAGGGATCGTGCATGAGGTGGTGTCACTCTACACTCCACAGCAGAATGGAATTATAGAAAGGAAGAACTGAACCATCATGAACATGGTGAGAACTATGTTGAATGGCAAGCATCTACCCAAAGAATTATGGGGAGAAGTTGTGTCGACTACAACATATATTTTGAATAGATGTCTGGAAAAGAAGTTAGAAGGAATCAAGCCAGAAGAATGTTTATTGGTGTCAAGCATAACTTGAGTTATCTGAAGGTATTTGGATCTATAGAACATAGACATGTGTCAGATCCGTTGAGAAGAAAACTTGATGAAAAGTCGAGTCAAATGATTCTGATAGGATATCATTCGACTGGAGGTTACAAGTTGTTTGATCCAATGAGCAAGCAAGTAGTGATCAGCATGGACGTGATCATAGATGAGCTTAAGGAATGGGATTGGACTGAACATGTCAAGAACGATTCAGTTAGAATCTTATGTGAAGAACCAGCTAGTGAACTCGAAAGAGATGTTCGACAAGAAGTCAGAGGTGAAGTAGGCCCAAGCAGACCTCAAAGAACAAGACATGTGCCTTCAATGTTGCAAGGATGTGTGATACATCAGATGATGTGGTCGATGATGAAGGTGAGTTGGTACATTATGCTTTATATGCATATGTGAACCAGTCAATGCAATTGAGGCATTGAAGGATTCGAAGTGGGTGAAAGCAATGAATGAAGACTTGAAGTCCATCGAAGTCAACAACACTTGATCACTTGTCGAATTTCCTCAAGGCAAGAAGGCAATTGATGTGAAATGGGTATACAAGATGAAGTTGAATCCCCAAAAGAGAAGTAACTCGACACAAAGCAAGACTTATGGCGAAAGGATATCTTCAGAAGGAAGGAAACGACTTCGACGAAGTTTTTGCACATGTTGCTAGGATCGAAATAATCAGGTTGGTTGTTGGTCTAGCCAACATGAACAATTGGCACATATGTCAGATGGATGTGAAATGTGCATTCCTGAATGGCTCTTAGATGACGAATTTTATGTAGCATAACCAGTTGGGTTTCTGAAACAGGGCGAAAAAAGAAAGGTGTACAAGTTGCACAAATCCCTGTATGTACTCAAGAAAGCCCTGAGAGCTTGGAATAAGAAGATAAATAACTTTCTAAGGGAGAAGGAATTTGTGAAGTGCACAACTGAGCATGGAGTATATGTAAGAAGAAGTAAGAGTGAATTGCTTATATTGTATCTCTATGTCGATGACTTGCTGATAACAAGGAATTGCAAGAAGGAGATCGAAGACTTCAAACATGACCTAAGTGAGGAGTTTGAAATGTAAAACTTGGAAAATCTCTCATATTTCCTTGGCATCGAATTATACAAGAGTGGTAGAGGTTTGATGATGCACCAAAGAAGATATGCAGGCAAAAAATCAAGAGATTTGAGATGCAAGATTGCAACCCAACTTCGGCTCCAGCTAGGCCTAGATTACAATTGTCGAAAGACACAAACGAAGATGATGTCGACCTAACGCAGTATAGAAGACTCATTGGTTCATTATGATACATTTGTCACGCAAGGTCTGACTTAGCATACAGTGTAGGTATGGTGAGTAGATTCTTGCAGAAGGCAAAGGTATCACACCTAGTTGCGGCGAAGAGCATACTAAGGTATCTGAAAGGAACTCTCGATTATGGCATTTTGTTTTCTATAACTGATAAAGGAAAAGAATGCAAGATAGTGGGGTACATTGACTTAAGTTGATGTAGTGATGTTGTGGATCGAAAATCCACAGCTGGATATGCGTTTATGTTAGGTGGTGCACTAGTTGCTTGGAGTTCGAGAAAGGAGTCAGCAGTGTCATTGTCATCATGCGAAGCAGAATACATAGTTGTTTCTCTTTGTGCATGTCAAGCAACATGGATGGTGAATCTGGTTTGAGATATTACAGCGAAAAGTCATGGAACAATTACCATGAAGATCGATAACATGTCAGTTATTAGTCTGACAAAGAATTCGATAGCACATGGAAGAAACAAGCACATCGAAATGAGATTTTGGAACACTGTAAAACTGAGAATCAGATTGTAGATATCATGACGAAGGAAGTGCAGGTCGAAGTGTTCAAGAAGTTTATGTGAATATAGATAGCTTAGACACAATGAATTAGGTGGTGTGTTGAAAATATAATTCCTTGTGTCGAAGCAGTATAGCTCGACAAAAATAAAGATGTATTGAATCATGTAGTGTGTGTCAGATTGCGTTAATGTCAAAGTATTAAAGCATGATGCTTCACACAGGATTTCGACTTAGACTTATTTTAGTAATGTTAACTATTTTGAATTTTTATAGTTTTTGGACTTTGACTTGGAGAGCAAGCTAACCTAAATCTGCAAATAGAGAATAACGTTTTTTTTTTTTAAATAAGAACCACACATTGTATTCACAAATTTTGCAGTTGCAAGTGAAAAAGAAAAGTTTTCACATTATGGACCGAGTGAACTCTTAAGAAAATACCCACCTTCTTCTCCAACATTCTTTTCTTTCTTTCTCCCTGTTTTCTTTTCATTGTTCATTGTGTGATTGATCATAATCTTGTTTATCAAGATTGAGTGAAATTTTCCGTAAGTTGTAGTTGATTTCCATCAGTGTGTAATAACTACACTCTAAGCAAGTAAAATGAGTTAGTTATCTACAATAATTTGACTATCAAATGTCACATCTAAATCTGTAGCAAATCCAAGAACATAAGCAAACAGCATGCTTCACAAATTATTTTTGAACTCTCAAATTATCAGTATGTTTTAAAACCCAAGAACACCAAGAAACATTGTGACTTCTCATGAGTATGATACAGATTTCAACAACCAGCCTATAGAGCCCTCCTTTTCCAAAACAATTGTTCTACCATGTACTTTTTCTAGCGCCTTCTTCACTGTTAGCTCCAGACATTGCCATGCTTATCTGGAAAATTCACAACAGAGATATCTAATTCAAATTGTGAAATAAATACAATAAGCTGAAAATATATTCAGTGTGAAGAATAGAGACCTTGGGATGCGGAATGCAATGTTAGACTCAGTATGAACTAGAAACATTGACTTTGGTTAGATTTCCAAGTTCGCAACACTGAAAATAACACAAATTACTTATAAGTAATATAACCTTACAAAAATCAAAAGAACTACAAATAGGATCAAATCAACAAAATCTAAATCATTTATTTTAAACAATTTTTGGATTCTTAAAATTGTGCATAACGTATCTAGAAGCGAGGAAAATGATATCGGCTCAGTCAATTTTTCCAGTAACATTTCATCGAGCATGTAAGATATGTTTATGTTTTACTTTCTAAGCATTAGATAAACCACATAAGGCTATTTTTCTCAAATCAATTTTTTAAATCTACTGGAAGCCTTATTTTCTGTTTTACTTTATAACCATTCTGCTGAGTAAGGAAGAATCAGATTATTATTATCTACATCAATCCTTATTTCACTCTTAATAGAAAGATACTACTATTGGATTTTATATCTCTTTCAGCTCAATACTACTGATGTGACTGATTAAAATAAATCCATCTAAAGATGTGAATACAAAAAGACAAAATAACATAACTTCCAAGTACTTATTAGTATGTGCGTGTCATCTATATATATATATATATATATATATATATATATATATATATATATATATATATATATATATATATATATATATATATATATACAGCAAATCCAATATAGCTAGCTAATCTGTTAGAATCTAACATCTATGACAAGCTAGCAAATCCAATATATTCTGAATTTTTAAGACATACAATAGCACCTCGCGATAACAAAATATAAGTCTGAAAAAGAAAGAAAAAAAAGGCATTTAAACTTTATATAGTGCAAAAGAAACATTAAATTGATGAACAACAAAGAAAGAGTTCATATCATGAATCATTGCATTACTCTTGTTCATATATTAAAGATGAAAAGCTCGAAATAGTTACATTGCCCAAACAAAGATGATACCTAAATAGGATGTCCTGCTAAAAATTTAAAATCCAAAATTGACTTGCTTGGTGAAAACTGTTCCTGAAATTTACAAGGAAAGAAAGAAATCAATTTCAACGAAATAGAGCAAATTGAAGAAAGAACACATCCAAAGTAGAAAATCAGAAGAAAAATCTCCAATAATAAACAAATAATAAAGAGTAATGTGAGAAAAGAACTAAAATGTAGACCTATAGGCTTTGTTTAGGAGTTTAGGAGGGGAGGAGAGGGATTCGAAAAAAGAAAGGATGAAGTGGAAAGAATGAAGAGTTTTGGGACGGGGAGGGCTTTAGGGAATTAATTTTTCTTCTTAATACAAAATCCCCCTACCCCTAGTATGGGGGAACTCAAAAACTGCATTGGAGGAGAATTTTTGAGAGTTTTGATAAATTGTCCAAATTCAATATGTTATAATTTTTCTAGATATTAAAAATATATTAATCACATGCATATATTACCAATATGTAAAAGCACACTCTCAAAAAAGATTTTAGAAAAAGATTAAAAAAAAAAATTTGACTATTTTTCTCTCTTCTCCTCTCCTCCCAAAGTTCTCTCTTCTCCTCTCCTTCAAACTCCCAAATAAAGTCTAAAAGTATTGTTAAGAGACCCACATCGAACAATATATGATTTGAACATGTCTTTATAAGTGAGGGCAAACCTCATCCTACAAGCCGGTTTTGTAGGGTTGAGTTAAGCCCAATCACATTTCTTAACATGGTATCAGAGTCTCGTTCTGCTATCAGGTTTCCACTATCAGGCCTCCCGCCATTTATTTCCATGCTCCAGATGTCCAATCTTGAGCGTGAGGAGTGTATGTTAAGAATTCCACATCAGACAAAATATGACCTGAACATGTCTTTATAAGTGGGAGCAAACCCCACCCTACAAGCCACTTTTGTATGGTTGAGTTAGGCTCAACCACATTTCTTAACCGGTATAAAAACATTATGACCACAAGAAGACAAACTAACATGGAAGAGTGTGTGCTTCTGAGAATATGCAGAGCAAAAGACAACATTGGCAAATGGAAGATGTAAGTCAAAAAGATGCATTACTTGGAGTCCTGCAACATAATATAAACAAATAAACTATCTAACAAGAGAGACTACTACAATACCTATAATGAAATAATAGGATATTTTTGGTATAGAAAACAAGATACGATGCCATCTAAAAATAATTACCTATTACTGTGCAGAAAAGCTCATATAATCTAACATCACCATCATTGTCCAAACTGCAATTGTTGAGAATAACCCACAACCTTCTGAAGTAGAGGGATGAGGCCAATCAAAACAATTTGAAGCTGTTCTGAACTATTTAATCGAATGCTAATTTGTCCAGTCCCGCGATTGTTCAAATTGACTCGTGCAACAAGGTTTGAATACCGTCCAATGGGAATTTGTGATTGTAAATTGCACCCAACAGCAAGATCTCCATGCCAATCCATAACAGAAAGCCCAAGAGTTGATAATGAGCGTCCTAAAGGGTAATCTTTATCTTTCAAGTTGGCCTCCAAACTGCCACCATAAGCAATATCATCACGCCCTGTCATTGCACCACCAGCAATAACCAACTCAAATTGCTTATTCGCAATCAACTTGTCTTCGATTTTAACTCCAGCTGACAAGGCATCACCCAAGAGAGTAAATGAGAGACCAGCAGTTGCTTTATTTCTCCTAAAATTACAAAATTTTGTCTCGCTGCGTAGTGTGTAAGCTAAGTCCTTCCCAACAGTCTGCATATCAAAACCTAACGAAGTTGCTTTTCCGTCTCCATACTTAACTGAACTTGCCATTTCCATCTGAAGATTGACATCCTTTTTATCCTTGGTAATTTGACCACTAAAAGACACAGGTATCTTCTCTTTAAGAACAAACAGCCTTTCTACATTTAAGCCTTCATAACCCACATCATGATCCCATCCTTGAGTTTCTAGGACAGGTCTTACAAGCCACTGGTTGGATGAATCAAGATAACGATACCGGTGAGCGGGAGTATCAGAATCAAAGGAAGCAGGCAAGGACATATCAGGTATGGGAACAGGAACCGAAGCTGCACCACCAATTTGTTCCTCAACATTTTCAACATAATCACTTGGCAGATCTTTCAATGATTCTGCCATTTCCTTCGTCATCTTTCGTTGTATTTTTTCATACTTTAATTGTTTCTTCATGAAGAGTTTTTCTCGGTACTCAACCTCATCCAGATATGCTTTCTTTTGAGCTCTGGAAAGGTTTCTGATTTGGGCCTTTGTCAAAGGTTTAAATGGTGGTAAGTCATCAGGGTCTGTTTCATCACCAGAATCAGATGGTTCATCAAGATCGTCGTTGAGACTGTCCTCATCATTAAATTGCTCCTCTGGCAATTTTAATTGTGGCCTTGACTGCAGAAGGGAAGACAGGAGAAATGGTAATGGCGGTGCTCTTGCACGAGCTGCGTAGGGCTTTTCATGTGGATTATCTTGTAACTTAAGAAGAGAATTTGCTTCCGCCAGAATTTTTGACGCAAAAGATAAGAGTAACAAATGAGGTTTCCAAACCTGATCATTAGGCAACACTCTTTGGCCGGCCGTATTAATTCTACATGCAGAATGGTTCTCCACCAACGATACAGGATTCATGAGACGCATATCACCAGCTGCTTGGCGAATGGCTTGCTGCACAACATGAGAGCGCTGTGTGACAAACATGTCATAACTAGAAGGAGTACCATTAGGTCCATCAGGTGGAGGAGATGCCGCATGAGTCAAAACCACAATAGCATTGAACCATATGGGTGGTCCAAAAATGTCAGTTATCGTGCGTAAGAGCGGCATGTCACTAAAATCCCGGCTCTGCATATCTAACCTATCAAGATACAGCACAATATCTGGTGGTGTTTTCTTAATAAAGTGTTTGACAGAGTGGAGAATCTTCACATTGTGTTGCTGGTCTGACCAGGAAGGTAGAAGTCCCGGTGTATCAATGACCCGGACTTTAATGCCCTGTACTGTTCCCACAACATCCTGAACCTTTTTTGTTCCCATACGAAAAGCATCAGTTTTAAATTTAACCTCATCAAAGATAGAATTGATAGTTGAACTTTTTCCAACTCCTGTCTTTCCAATAACCATTATTGTACAAGAGAAATCAAGTGGCTCTTGACCAGCTGATTCGAGTTGCTCGGCCATTGCACTTGCTCGATCAAAGCTAAAAGAGCCAACACGGCCCCCATTCCTCCCTCTAAGTTGTTCGGCCAGTCCTAATCTATAAAGAACTTGTGCTACAACAACATTGTGGGGTGTCTGCCCAAACCTATTAGCCAGCCGCAAAAACTTCACCCTAATCATTTGAAGTTTCTCTCGAGTTTCATCATACTCCTCAGCCTCCACAGTTGCGGAGTCTTCTATTTTTTGGGACTGTGTATTAGAAACAGTATTATTCACCCGTGGCTGCTGCACTACTCTGGGAGCAGGTTCCAACAAAGAAGTTGCAGGTCTAAGGTCAACAGGACGAACATGATGGGTGCTAGTAGCAACAGAATGTCCAGATGAGGAATTAAGCTCATTATTCTGATCTTTAGTGATCTGATTGGTTTGCTTTTCTCTAGTATTATTCATACGTGGTTGCTGCACTGCCCTAGGAGCAGGTTTCAATAATGGAGCTGCAGATCCAAGGCCAACAGGACGATCAAGAGGGGTGCTAGCGGTAACAGATTTTCCAGATGAGGAATCAAACTTGCTATTCTGTTTATTAATGATCTGATTGGTTTGATTTTCTTTGGTACTATTCACCCGTGGCTGCTGCACTACCCTAGGAGCAGGTTTCAACAATGGAGCTGCAGATCCAAGGCCAACAGGATGATCAAGAGAGGTGCTAGTAGCAACAGGTTTTCCAGATGAAGAATCAAGCTCATGTTCTTTAGTGATCTGAGTAGATTGCTTCTCTTTCGCATTATTTTCTGGTATCTTTTCAGGTTCCTGAACAATAAATGACTTCTTATAATTTCCTTGATTTTCTTCATTCGAAATCTTAGACAGATAAACTTTTGTACTGCCTTCTTCTGGATCAGCTGCAGCAGCCTGAACAGTTGGCATCTCATTAGCAAAAGAGTTTTCTGATGGAGATGAGCTTCCAACAGTTTCAGTCACTGTTCTTTCATCCAAGGCCAGAGAAGATCCTCCTGTTTCAGCTGCAGTAGCCTGAACAGTCGGCGTCTCGTTACCAAAAGAGTTTTCTGATGGAGATGAGCTTCCAATAGTTTCAGTCAATGTTCTTTCATCCAAAGACGGAGAAGATCCTCCTGTTTCAATCACTTTGCTTCCTTCAACAACAGATAAGTTTTCATAATTTCTTTGATTTTCTTCCTTGGAAATCTGAGACTGGTTTGCACTCACTTCTTCTGAATCGGATGCAGTAGCCTGAACAGCCGGCATCTCATTAGCAAAAGAAATTTCTGACAGGGATGAGCTTCCAGCAGTTTCAATCACTTTTGTTTCATCCACTGCCAGAGAAGATCCTCCTGCTTCACCAATTGTTTCCAGATGCTCTGAATTTGATCCGGCATGATCATCCTCGGTTGTATCAGATATTCCCATTTCTTGGCCACTTGCATCACTGTCGATGATATCAGTGTCAACGGTTTCATCCACCATTTCTATAGATCTTTCAACAGTATCATCTTGAATTTCGTTATAAGGATCCCCTGAAGCAGCATTGCACTGTTCCTCTATCTTTTCATCTCTGAGATCAGGATCCAAGCCACCCTCTTTCAAATACCCAGCATCAGAACCCTGGTTTCTCATTTCTTCATCGGATCCCAATTCTGTATTAAACTCATCAACAGCATAATCCACCTTGCCCGTGCTTCCAGTTTCCAAAACCACACCACCATTTTGTCTAGGAGTCGCGTATTCAAGATCCTCATCTTCACCCTTCTCACTCGAGAAACCATTGTTCCCATTCACCAAGTCTCTACCCTCCTGAAATACCATGCTTCCATCAGTATTTAAACCAGCTAACTCCTTTCCCCCACAAAAATCATCCCTGATACTGTAAGATTCATCACAAGATACAACTCCACCCTCGGTCTCTTCAGTACCATCTAAACAAGAGCTATAAAGTTGTCCCGGCTTATCCTCGGGCACCTCCTCCTGAGTATCAATCACTTCAACTACCTCCTCATTCAAGTGTCCAGTAGCCTCATCAGAAACCCCAATTGACTCATGAAAGTTATCCGGTTCTCCGGCATTATCAGCAATTTCATCAACCAAATCTGAAGGCAATGCACTAACAGTAGTAGCAGCAGCATCAACATTACCATCAACAACAACATCACCCTGATCATCAAAATCCTTTACCTGAACAATCCCCTCCTCGAAAACCTCAACTCCTTCCAAATTCTTCAATTCATAAGATCCCCCAACACTCTCCACTCTTTCTCCCTCTTTATCCATCTCAAATCTTCACCTTCTCACAAAACCCTAGATTTACCATAAACACAAAAATTAATCCACCATAAATCCTTTTAAAAACATTAAGCAGAAAAAATCAATAACTAATAAATGATTAAACACAACATCAACCTCAATAATAATTCATTAAAATCAAAATCCAAGACAAAGTATATAATTCTACTAGGGTTTAACTTTAACGTATATATAATTAACTGAAATGAAACAGAACTTTGAATTAAATTCATAAAGTAATTAAATAACAAAATCAAAAATGAAAACCTGTGATGGAAGGGTGTGGCTCTATCTGTCTCTGTCTCAGGGTTGAAAAGAAAAGGGATGAATTATGCTTCACTTCATATATTGGTTCATTTCTACAGCAAGTGAATTCAGGATAAGGGATAAGATCAACGGTGGAGATGAGTGAGGAGTTTATAGATGGACGGTGGATAATGATGTATAAATATCATTGACGGAAATGGCGCAAGTTATGGTGGGTGAGGGGAACAAAAAGCGTAAGAAAAGATTAACTGCTTTTTTAACGCAGTAATTCGAGACGGTTGTGTTTCACGTGACTGAATAATAAGTCATTGAAAATAGAACAGGTGTGTTCCCAACAAATCTCAAGAGATATTCAAATTTATAAATGATTTTACTAATATAAAGTAATACAAAGGGATAATAATTATAAATTGACAGTGTAATAATTAATCTCATAAATTAAATATTACATAAAAAATTACTATTTAAATATTTAATATATTGTATATTCAATAAATTTATTTAAAAAGTAAACAAATTTAGGAGAAGGGAATAATATTTTACATTAAATTTATTTGTATTAGTATTTAATTTTTTTTATTTAATTTCTTTAATTTTTTTTTCCAGTATTGACAAATAAAAAAATCATTATATTATTACATGTATTAACTTTATAGTCGTTATAATGTTAAATGTATGTGGTTAAGTCTCACATCGCCTATTGATTGATTGAATGTTTGAAAATTAAATGAGTTGAGTTGAGTTATTTGATATGTTTAAGTTGAGTATGAGAATTAAATGAGTTGAGTTTGAGTTATTAACATGGTTAGAGTTGAGTTTGATGAGCAAATGAGTTGAATTAGTCTTGTGTTTGAGATCTTAAAGGATATGCATGTAACCTTTAACTTTGAATAGAAGTTCTTAGAGTTAATTGTGAGTTTTATTGATGTTATGAATATGCCTTGTGTGAATATTGATGGTTGTTTGATGATGTTTTGATGTTGTTAATGAGTTTGATGTTTGGGCTAGGAAGAAATCGGTGTTGTAGGAATCTAGTCCAGTGTTGTAGGACTTTGGTTCAGTGTTTGAGAATCACTTAGTAACATAACCATGATATTCAGCGTTGTAGGACTTCGGTCCAGTGTTGTGATTGATAATTGATAATGGGAGTAGGAGGTTCGAATGAAGATTGTTTGCATTTGTTATAACATCATGCATCATGTATATCGAAGATTAGCTTAGGACTTCGGTCCAATGTTGAGGACCCCTCAATAACATAACTCTGATATTCAACGTTGTAGGACTTCAGTCCAGGGTTGTAGGATGGTAACACATGCATAGGGGTAGAGGATTTACGCATAGCATAATAATTTGTATGTTGTACATTGTGTCGACTGATTATATCTATATGAACTATCCTTGTCATTTTATGTATCGTTATCATATATATGAATATATTTTTACCCTTTTCTTGTGTTATGTTCTTTGTTGTTCTACTTGATACAAGTGACCCCCCAGATTGAGAATAGAGAGTAATAACTATTGTTTTTGTTCGCTGAAATCTATAGGTTGTTTAGTTGTATTTGGTGTTGCTCTGATAGTGTGACATCGAGTTAGGTGTTTTGTTATGTTTTTAAGTTGTGTTGAACAATTTAATTTACTATGTTTTTCTCAAACTTAAGTAATTTTAAAGACTAAGTTTCTCATGTTAATCTCTTTTGGAATTAAAGTTTCGTATTTTGGAAAAATGTGACACCCTGATTGTTATCTTCATATTTTCTGCATTATTCTATCAGTTATATTTTAGGTTTAACGGTGTCACATAGTTAGTATCAGATCCAACCCTCTCCCAGTACGACGTGGTTCGAGGATGAACAAAACTGAAGTTAGTGGATATGTAACACCTGAGGCCGACGAGGCATGACAATGAGTGGATCTTTTAAGCATTTGGGAAAAAACCAAATTAATGTTGGAATGAGAGGGATCTTAAGATTGTGTAGGTATATGACTGTGTGATTAAATGAAGACTTATAAGGATTGATTGATACTACCTACAATAACAAGATGCGTCTTCTTTTCAATGGCCTAACAAATAAGAACTCCAAAGTTAATTGTGCTTGACTTGGAGTTATATTTGGATAGGTGACCTTCTGAAAAGTTTCCCAAAAAACGCGTGAATGAAAACAAAGCATCCTGAAAAGACCCATTGGTTGTAGGGTCAATCGGTAATCCTGAAAATAGTCTGGGGCGTTAGAATAAGCATAATCTCTTTTACGCAAAATTTGCTTCCGCCGTGCAAAATAAACTATGTTTTTGAAACTTTGATAAAAACATTTTCAAATGAGTTTTTAACTTATGAGTTCTATTCACCGCTCCCCCTTAAACCATTTATTGTTCATATTCTCACCCCAATAATTGGCGTCATAGTTAGTCTTTTGATCAGATCTAAGCGACTTAAAAGTTTAGAAATATGGGTGACGACAATCTAATGGGAGCATAATAGAGCACCACTCTTTAAAATGGACAGTAATCTAAGGGTAACAATTCTCGACAAGCCTTTTATCCCTAAAAATGAAGTTGATAATGTGAGAGGTACAGGTGTTTTAATGATGTCAAAACTTTTGTGATTCTAGAAGATACATTAATTCATAAGGGATTGGAAACTTAAATCGTCGGAATAAGATTTTCTGAAGATTGAAGGTAAATGGGTCAACTCATTTGTTCAAATAGGTCGACTCATTCAGTGGAAAACATTTTTGATTGCCACGGGTCTCAATAGGCTGACTGAAGGCACAAAACAGGTCGTGAAATTTAGCATTATCATTGAAATTTTAGGCTTGTGAAAATTTAGTTTGCATGAATTCTTGCCTAATACCTTTTCAATCGTGAACCATGTAGAACATATCCATTGTGAGGTAGTTTCCATTTGTATATATATGTGGGAAACCGACATTTTGTGTTTAGCTCGTTCTTGTTATGTTTAAATCTTGCATTTGTGTGGTTTTTATGAATGAAAGAAAATGATTAAGGCAATTTTTGTGCACTCTGAGAAAAATCATTTGACCAAAAAGTTGAATGATCAATTTACCTTGTGAGCGAGAGAGTATTTGATACCCCTTTTGAACCTTTATATCGAGATCCATGGTTGTTGGTGGAATTGTGTATTGTTGCACAAAGATTTTTTTTTGAAAATGGACCTATATATGTGTGAGAGCATTTGAAAAGCTATATATGGTTGAATCTAAAGTTGGAAAGGAAAAGGTAGATTGATGCATCAATAGAATAAAAGTGGCTGTAAATAGAAAGAGGGAAAAATAAACAAAGAAAAGAAAGAAAAATATTGAGAAAAGAAAGAAAATGGCATGAATGACCAAGAAAAAGAAAAACAAGATTGTAACGATGCATCAATGAAAAGACAACAAGAAGGTGAAAGTTGTGGTGTGTATGAATACGAGGATTCAAAGCTCTCATAGGATTAGGCAGTTTTGTTTCCATAACTTGAGATATGACCATTTCTTGTAACCCAAGCCACATTACAAACTTTGAAGTCCTTGAGATTCTTTCTTTCTTACTTATTGTCACATTTTGTTAGTTGAATGCATAACTTGTCCTGGATACTTGCATACTTATGTGGTGAGTGAAAAAACCTCATAATTATTTTCATATTGTGATGTTTGTGTGATTAGTGTGGTTCATAGTTGCAACAATATTGTTTAAGAATTTGAAATTCTGATTATGCAGATACTCCAATGTCCTATCATAATGTTAAGACAATGATTATTGCACTTTAGTGAAACAAAAGAATTACACAGCTGTTGTTTTGACGTAGTGCAACACAAATACCAACAGATGTCAAGACAACATGTTGTGACATCTCAGTCAAAAACATACATACATAAACCTGTAAATTGCAGAATAATAAGAACACATAAATTATTGACTTAATTCGGTGTTAACAAACCTACATTTGAGGGATACAGATCCAGGACAAAGACTTCACTATATCGTAGTATTATCACAAAGTTAAACTCCCTCATTTACAACTTTAGCTCCTAATCACTACCCTAATGAACATATTTACCAAAGCTAAACTCTATAATTTACAACCTTGATATGAGAGACAATTCACATCCTTCACAACCTGCGTTGCATCTGTCTTCTGCCATCACAGAACCTGTCACGGTTTCTTGACCTATAAGTTATCTTGGACATGCTTAAAATCTTAGTCCAAGAACAATACAATAACCATTACCTAAAGGCTTTTGTAAGTGTACATTCACCTATGTCGTCCTCTTTGCATCCCATATTGCAGATTGGAACTATAACCCTAAGAGCCAAAGACTCTCAAAACCTAAACCCTTATTTTTACAAAAGAGAATTAGGTTACACTTGTTACATAAGGCATGCCTAACCCTAGGTCTAAGTATTCATATTTATATCCTTCTATTGTTACTTGGTCCTTCTATCTTTGCTCTTTGATCCAGTCTTTTAGGAGTGAAACAAATCCTAAAAATATTTGTTACTGAATTAAGCATGCTGAAGTAATATCTCGGGATGTCTTATTAACATGATAGGACATATTTTTCGACATATTTGACTTCTGCAATTTTTCTTCACTATTAGGTTTTACCAAAATTCTGTTAAACACCAGGAGCTTTCAATCTCCCCCCTTTGACAAATTTTGGCTAAGACCTTCTCCTTGAATTCTTCATGCTTGTTGGTAAATATAAGGAGGGATTTTAAGCATGCTCTCCCTCAATCCTTTGTCTTCTTTGAAGAATAAATATTCTTCTAGGAATAAGAGAACCATTAATAAGAAGTGAAGTTTAAGTTCGTAACATAGAGTATACAACAAATGTAACTCGGATCACAAGACACAACCTGCTTCACAACTCAGATCACAGGACACAATTAGATAGAAATGTAGAATACAATGATATACCATCATCTTCCCTTTGCACCATTCTTGCACTGCTACGGCTTGAATGAATCCAATAACCAGGACACAATTCTTCTCCCACTTTTTATCCAAAACTTGGCAAAAGTAACAAAGACAACTCCAAATCCAGGAACAACCCATCCAGACTTTGAAAAATGCCATCGAGTACTTTACTTGAAGGAAGAGAGATATGAGAACAAGAAGTGTGACAACAATCCATTGTATAATGAGCAATATTATTTGAAAGCAGAGAACCATCAATCAAAACGATGGTCAATTCAAAGAGCCAATAACTTCACTAATAGTGCACTGGTCGAGACTCTTGATTGTTTATTCTTTTGAGAGAACCTTCTAAGGAAAACCAGTTACATACAAACATGTTCCAAGACAATGTCCTAACACCATGTCAGTTAATGTATTTGCTTTACTAGTTCTTCTACTGAATTAACATATTCAGAGTATTTTCACAGGAATCTGCAGAGAAAAATAAATTCTCCCAGACTGGTAGATGATTCTTTAAGCATCCAACAAGAATCATATATTCTGTATGGTCAAGTGTCCCCCAACTTGAAACAATATAATGTCAAAACATAACACTTTACATCTAATGTGACTGTTGTAGGTTCCCTAATGGCCTTCCGCGAGGACTATGGCAATTTCATTATCACCTAATCACCTCAACATGGGAGTGGCCTTATCTATTTTATAAAGTTTCCTTAGGAGTATGGTGTATTTAGAAAATTTCCTCCTGATCCCTTTGGCTTCTCCCTCGTTCGGTGGGAGTTTGCCCGACTGTAAGTAGTGTAGTATGGAAGATCCAATTGGACTTGAGAGTGGGTTCCAGTGAGTATACCACATCGACCTCTATACTAGGGGAGGAAAGAGTCTCTTGGATGACTATCCTATTGAACCCCACGACCTTCGAGGTGGCTAGTTTGGACAAGAGATCCGCCCTGAAGTTTTGTTAGCGAGGGACATGCTATATTTCGAATGAGAAGAAACGTGATGAAAATTTCACACATTTTGTATATATTTTATCAGCTGGGACTCCTTATCTTGACATTGTCCTGAGACCTGATTGGTGACCCAGTGAGAATCATTTTTGGATTTTAGTTTGGTAGCTCCTATTTCTAAGGCGATGACCATATCAGCGATGAGGGCCTCATACTCTACTTCATTATTTCTAGAAGTGAACTCTAACTTCAACATCTGCTCAATAACTATATTTCCTAGACCTTCAAGTATTATTCATTCCCTGATTCCCTTTACATTTGAGGTGCCCTCCATGGATAACACCATTCTGAAGGCGACTCTTCTTCGATGGGTGAGTTAAGTTCGGCTACAAAGTTGGTTAGGGGTTCATATTTGATACTCCTCCTAAGAACGTACTAGATGTCATATTCTAATAGCTCTACAAACTAAGATACCATTATTTCCGCTAGTTTGGACTTCTTTAATACTTGAAGAACACGATAATTTGTTCTTACCACGATCGTGTTCCCCTGGAAGTATGGACGGAGCCTTCTCACCGCAGTGACAATGACTAATTTGAGCTTCTCAATATTTCGGTACCATGCCTCAATGCCATTGAACACTTTGCTTATGAAATAATCAGGTCTCTTTACTTTGTCTATCTCTTGGATAATGATTGAGCTCATCGCCTGCTCGGTGACCGAGAGGTAGAGGAACAGAGGCGAGTCTCCCTTTGGGCGAGTAAGGATTGGAGGCAATGTGAGATACTCCTTGATCTTGGCAAAGTCATACTCACACTCGACGATTCATTCAAACTATTACTTTTTCCTCAAGGTAGTGAAGAAAAGGAAAGCTTTATCGGTTACACTAGAAAGGAAGCGAGACAAGGTGGCAAGGCGTCCAATAATCTATTTCCACTCTTTTATATTAGTGAGGCTCCTCATATTGATGACCACCTGGAACTTGTCTAGATTAGCTTCAATCTCTTTCCTCGTCAGCATGAAACCCATAAATTTACTTGCTTGTACCTAAAAGAGAATTTGGTAGGATTTAGGCATATGCCATACCTTCTTACTAATTGTAGAATGTCCTCTAGGTCATCGGCATGACTATTCCCATCCTCCGTCTTGAAAATGACATTGTCGACATACACCTCAAGATTTCGCCCAATCTGATGGGAAAATACCACATTCATGATTCCCTGGTATGTGGTGCCAACATTTTTAGGGTGAAAGGCAAGACATTGTAGTAGTAATTGCCATGGTTCGACATCAAGGCGGTTTTGAGCACATCCAAGGGACCCGTCTTGATTTGATTGAATCTCGAGTAGGCATCCATGAAGCTTAACACACAGTATCCTAATAATTCTTCGATTAGACGTTCAATGTCTGACAATGGATATAGGTCCTTGGGAAAATCATCATTGAGATTCGTGAAGTCTACACACATGCGCCACTTTTTGTTGGCCTTTCTTACTAGGACTACGATGGCCAACCATGTGGGGTACTCCATTTTAGTAATTACTCTGGTGCTTAATAACTTTTCCACCTCTTCATCAATGGCAACAATGTTCACATTTCCTAGCTTCAGTTTCCTTTGTGCCACTGGCTTAGCGGATGGATGAATGGCCAGGTGATGGCTTAAGACCTTGGTGTCAATACCTGACATGTTTGAGGGGGCCCATACAAACAAGTCGATGTTTCTTCGAAGTCGCTCGACTAGCTCCCACTCCTCTCATACAGATAATGAGGTTCCTATCTTTGGGACTTGGTGAGCATGAGGTCCTATTTGTACTTTCTCAAGAATTCTATGGACATGAGTCATTCTGGCTCCGCACTCAATCTTGGGACCCAACCCTCGAAGTTAGTATTTGGAACTTCGTAAGGATGTACATTAACTAATGTTAGCTATTCTCTGGCGGTTTCCAGGTTGCTCAAATAACATTCACTAGCTACTTGTTGGTCTCACCAGATGGTGCCCACTCTTCCATCTAGGAGCAAACATTTCAAGGTTAAGTATCGTATGGACACGATCGCCCCTAGGGTGTCGATGGTTGGGCACCCCAGAATGATGTTTTAAGGTGACACAGTGTCTATGATGACTAGTTAATGTCAATGGTTTTGGCATTAGCTCCCTCGCTGCATGTGGTTTTTAGGGTCACACAACCCATTATTTATATTTGTTTTCTCGATGATACGATCAAGGAGCCGGTGAACCTCTGTATGTCGTCCAAATTCAATTGTAATTTATGGAAAGTATCCCAAATTAGGACGTTAGCTAAGTTTCCCGGATAAATCAGAACATGCATGATATCCTAATTTCCATGTTGAGTGATGATTACCAAAGGATCATTGTTGTGAGGGTTAATGCCTACAACATCCTCTTCAAATAAAATGATGTTGACCCCTGTCATTCCCACATTATTTTCAGGAAAGTCAGGGGATATAATGTTAGTGACAAACACTTTCCTTGTGTATCTTTTTCGAGCGGCCCTGGAGAGGCCCTTGTCGACAATACCTCCCAACAATAACTACTAGAAAAATCACTTATAGTGACCGAAATTTTTTGGTCACTATAGTCACCAAAATTTGACATACTTTTAGTAATATTTTAAATGTCACTAAATCGATCACAAAATAATATTAGCCACCGAATTAGCGACTGCAATATTGTAACCGTATATTCAATCACAAAAATATATATTTTTTATATAATAAAAAAACTTAGCGAACAAAATTTTGGTCACTAATAATTTCGATTTTTTTCTATTCTTCAAATTCTCTAATGACGTGACAAATATATATATATATATATATATATATATATATATATATATATATATATATATATATATATATATATATATATATATTTGAAATTTGTGTCTTAATAACACATAAAGAATTTCATAATGAAATTAATTTTGTTTTACATTAATTAATATAAAACAATTAGTGTAATAGACAATGTAAAATATATATTTTTAACATTTTAGTATTTTATTAGTATATATAATTTTCAAGAGATTCTTAACAAAAAAATTGAAATGTCACTACAAGAAATTTGCCATATACCAATGGACACTGTTAGTGATGGCTAATAAAACGGTGGGTATATATGAAATATACCTACAAAAAATAACTTCTATAGGTATAGGAATTATATCTCAAAAAAATAACTTATAGGTTTTGTGGGTATAGGATTTCATGGGAATATTTGTAAGCTTTAGTCGCGTGTTCGATTCTAATCTCTTTCATTTTTTAAAATAAATTTGTAAAAATTCAATTCAATTTTATGAAGGCACAAGAATCAACTTGAGACCTCTAATACCCAAAAATGAACAACTTCCACTCTGCTAACTAACAAATATAATATTTATGGTGCACAATTATGCATATATACAAACATATTTTCATTGTATTAATTGAAACACAACATTATTTTCGCGCTCCATTTCTAGGGGGAATTTGGCGTTGAATTGCTTTTCCTTTTTTACTTCTATTTTTCATTATTTTAAAACTCACTTATTTTACCCTAATTTCTCTTTTACGAGAGAAAATGGTATTGTATGACATAACTCCCATTAGCACCACAATATCCCCACACCGTTATCGTCTGTCATCTCTTTTAATCTATTTCTCCACAACTTATGAATCTTTTGTTCTTGTTTTAGGGTTTGTTCTTGATGGATTTTACGGTTTAAGCATATATTCAATCCTAAATGTAAATGTTTTGTAGTTTTTGTGTTCTATTTTTAGGGTTTCTTCTTGTATTTATGTGATAGAGATAGGGAATTTGAAAAGAGGAAATAACCAATCCCAATTGTAATTGTTCTGTTGTAGTTGACTATGACATTTCATTTACTAATCTCATAGTTTGTGTCATGCTCTGAATTTTCTCATGAGATAAATGCAAGGATTTGTTATGTTACTATTGTTATTGTGCAAGGAAATGATCAATACTTAGTTAATACAAACACCATCCAAATACTGTATTGTATAAGCCTAATACAAAAGTTAGGATAAATAATATTGTTGAGCTTGTGTTGTTAAACAATAACATATTCTATGTCATCCATTTGATTCTTTCTTGATTTAAAGACTTTATTATTCCCTAAATAAATGTAGGAGGGGAAGAGAAATATTTAAGGAGTGTTTGCTTTGTAGGTCATTAGTAATTTGTATGTAAAATATATTTATATAGAAAAATGGGAAAAGAAGTTAAATGACTCCATTGTGTTTTATTCTTTTTCAATTTGTATGGAAAATATAGTTATACAGGAAAATGGAAAAACAAATGAAATGATTTCATTTTTTTCAATTTTGAGTCTATTGATTCTCTGCTTTGCCTTTGGTTCTCTGTAATTTTTCAAATCATTTCCATTTAGGATTACTGTGATATCCATAATTAATGGATTCTCCCCCAGTTGCATGTAGTTCTTCCCATATAAACAACTTTTGTATGCTTTGGAAATCTTAAAGTTTTTACTACTATTGTTATTATTAATGTTTGAGTAGAAGTCGCTAAAGGTTAGCGACTATCACTTTTCTAACCACAAAGTTTTGGTCGTTAAATATAATAGTGATAGATTTTTAAGTTTTTTTGGTCTCTATTTCGTTCACTAAATACGAAATTTCTAATACTTAATGATGTTATCTACGTGATGTAGGACCCTGTTAGTTATCTCTAGAAGAAAAAAGGGGGATGATAGGTTTGGAATAAAATATGTATCCCATGTTAATTTTACGAGGACCCAATGGTAGGCTCCACTGTACTGTCCGAAAATTATAGGGTATGCGTTTCCCCTACAAGAGCAAGAACACTCAGAGGCCATAATGGGTATATTGTAGTTTTTGAGGACCAAAATTATACCTAGATCATGAGGTTCAAAACCCTAGTTCATAATTTCAAGAACTTCTCCCACCTTGAGTTAATTCTATCTAGGTACTCACCTATAATACCCTGTATTTTGATTAATGCCCTAGATAATATTAATTAAGATCAATAGGGTTCCGGTGTGCTCTAGAATTTTCAGTTAAAATAATGAGCAACTGACGGACTCAAATTAATTAGTTAATATTATCTGACTCAAAGGTTTTAGTAATTTAATGCAATAGAGACATTTTTGGATAACCTCAATTTGGACCCATTAGTTAGTTTTACTAACTAATGACAGTATAACATTACATTTTTCCTCTTCTTCCCTCATTTGTTATAAGAGATAGAAATAATGGTATGTGAGGGAGAGAAAAGCTAAAGAAGAGGAAAAATAAGAACAACCAAGAAGTGGAAGAAAACCTTGGATTATCATCATCAATCTTCATCATCTTCATCAAACTCTTCTTCTAATGTTGAGGTGGGTTCTAGATAGAAGCTTTAGATTCTAGAATTTGATGTTGGAGCTTAGGTTAGAATTTTATGAAAAGATGATAAATTGATAATCAATGAGTTTCTAATAGTTAAAGTGTTGATTAAATACATGAGTGTGATCATAGTATATATGGAAATGATCTAGAGAAATTACTAATGTGTTCCAATGAGTTTCAAATAGTTTCTTTTACTAGTTTTTATATGTGATAACGCATATTTTCAGATTCTGGCACAACAGTAACCAGTTACCCAGTGGGTGTTAACTGGTTACCATGTTAAAAATAGGTGTTCTGGGCGAATTTTACATTGAGTAACCGATTACCTTCTGGGTGTTAACCGGTTACCACTGAAGTTTTCTGAAAAATAATAATTCTTGTAAAATTCATAACTTTTTACTCGGGTGTCCGATTGAGGCAAACTTTATATTGTTAGAAGGCTACGACAACGTACTATCCAACGATGAGATAAAATATTTTTTTAGATGTGAAATTAATTAATTTGTAAGATTAATTAATTGATGGTAATTTATTTGAAATGTTATCTCTATGTGTGATAACATGAGTTAACCAAAAATGCTTGGTGAGGGGTTTGGCTCCGAAAGGCCTATCCATTATGTGAATCATTTACATTCATGTTTGTTTAATGTATCGTATTAAATGATTTTAAAAGGTGATTAACGAAAAAATGAGTAAAAGGAAAAGAATTGAGAAAGAGTGGGAAAACCTTACCATAAATAAATAATATGGCCTAGTAATGTAATTAGGAGTTGCTAGATGGTAATGCTTGTACAATTGATGTATAAGTATGTTTTCTTAGCATGTAATTATATTGTACTATTTTGGTAAATGCTTGAAATGGGTATTTCATTGAGTCCCATAGGAAGTAATGGTAATGACTTGAGATGGGTATAACATTGAGTCCCATGGGAAGTCTAGGAATAGTAAAGTCTTGAGGTGGATATTACACTGAGTCCCACGGGAAGCAAATGATAAAGTCTTGAGGTGGGTATTTCATTGAGTCCCACGGGAAGTAAAATAGTAACTGCTTGAGATGTGTATTACATTGAGTCTCATGGGAAGTAAAAAGGTAATATCCTAACTAGTGATAGTAGGATTTGTAGAACTCATTGACGTGTTCCCATATGAATGTGAATATTGTGAGTTATTGAACTCGTGAGAATGTTTTATAGTGTGGAATGTGTGAACTCAAGGTCGTATCCATTTCCCCCCGACTTGAGTTAGGTTTGATAGAACCTTGTAGAGCTGAGAGAATCCATAAGATAGGGAACTCACTGAGATGTTGATATCTCACCCCACTATTGTTGTTGCTTTTTCAGGTTTTGTTTGCATATTTGATTTACAAGTGGAGTCATGCTCGGGATGTTTCAAGAGAAGCATAGGCTTAGTTTTCTGTTGTGTATTATCTTTGTACGGTGAAGGATATTGTGTTGATCTTAGTATTTTTATTTTAGTATAATTTCCATGTCTTGTGCCAAACTTTTATATCATATTTTTAGTATTGGTCAAGAATGTGAATTATGCTATTAGGCACTTATGATGGTGTCAGTACCAAATAAACACTTGTATAATATTATTCTATATATATATATATATATATATATATATATATATATATATATATATATATATATATATATATATATATATATATATATTATGGGGCGTTTCAGTTGGTATCAGAGCAGGTCATACCCTCGACCTAGCCTTGAAACATCATAAGTAAACCTTTCTTGCCTCTTAAGTGTCTTGCCAGCATGACTCTTAATATCATATTATGTATTATTGGGTCTGATCAACCTAATGATATGTATGTGATAGGTAGAATAATGGTTGAGCGACCACGAAGACTCTGAAGTGTTGTTAGAACTTGTGGTGTGAGAGTGGGCTCAAGCCAAGAGTTATTAAAATGGAGTTTTGGTCAGCTCATTTGAGGTCTTCTTAAGAATTGTACTTCCTGTAACATGGAGTTGCAGAGTAGTGTGTTGTTCAAGAAATTATATGGAGTGGATAGAGTCTAAAAGGTAAAGATCTTTATAAGATGAGTGGTCAAAGTATCAAAGAATATGTAAAGTCACTGGTAGATCTGTATTGATCACTGGTATAGACAAGAATTTTAAGAAATCTCATTCCATGAAAAGGGAAGATGTTTTGTGGAATGTGTGACATAATGTTCGGGAGTGAGATAATTGTTAGTGTTTCAATTCTAAATTCACCATGGCATCTTAGATGAACGAGAGTACTACAAGGAATATATTCGGATAATACCTTATGGATGGATATAAGTTACTAGTCAAGAACGTTCATTTTCTTATGGGAACCTAAAGTAGTAGTGAAGTGTGAAGAGAAACACAAGGATGTGATTACACGTTTCAAGTAAAACAAGTATACCCCGGATAGAGAGTAGAAGATTATTGTTGTATAATTGGTTATGACTGAAGAGACAAAGTTTAGTATGATAAATCAGAATGTTGTATTCAATAAGAGATTAATTTTGAAATGTCAAAATGACCTAAGGATTAATATAAGACATTATGTCGAATGAAGAATGAATCTAAGTTAGTAGCAGATATTGTTGTGATACAGACTAGAAGGTGTTACTTTAAGAACTAGAGTAAGTGCCTTGGATTCAAGAGAAATCTAGTAAGATGAATAATGTTTGGGTATGAGAGGATCACCACAGAGGGTGAAGTGAATAGGGTGTGGAAAACAATGTCAACATTGTGATATGAGGAAGAGATAACGAAATGTATTTTTGGACGAATATGCAATGGATTTGTCAAGATGTTGTTGAAGCTAAAGTTAAGGAAGTGTGTCAATGATGGTTCACCCATTACGACCCTAGTAGTATGATCACTATATGTGTGAAATTATTTGTTCATAATTGTTATAACATTTGGTTGTGATTAGAATGAGTTTGGAAGGTTTAATAACAATAAAAACCAGTATTTTTGCTTCCACGGTTGAAGTAACCAGTTACCCTCTGGGTAGTAACCGGTTACCGAAATATGTCTCTAATTATCATTTAGCTACTGGAAGTTTAGAAAAGCACTAAGTAATCGGTTACCCTCTACATAGTAACCGGTTACCACTGTAAGTTTTCCAAAAATATTATTTTCTAAAATTCATATCCTTTGACTCAGGTGTCCGATAGAAACGTTCTTGGTAACGATAGAAAGTTGTGGAGACATTCTCTGCAATGTATGGTGGAGGGAAAGGAAACCCCGGTTAATGTATAAGTTAAGACAACAAGGTTCTTCATAGGAGTGTGTTGCCTCAGTTTTCAAGTGTAGGGAAAACTTCTATAATTGTGAATGATCGGAGTATTTAGAATATATCTCTAGTGAGATTAAGAACGTTGTTATTTTAATTCTAACCAAGGATTAAAGAGAGATGACAAAGTTGTATATTAGACATGATATGTCCATCATTTTGTTTTCCCGATAAGGATTGTATGTTGGATTTTGCTCAGGGACGAACCAAGTGTTACCTTGTGACTAAAAACCCTTTTGATGCCGTCATTGTCATTTTCCTACTAGCGTCGTTGTACGAGTGGAATCGAACTATTTCGTTGAATAATCGTGATGTGATCGTGAAAATAATTGTAGTCATATCTCGCCACTTGTTTGGAGTATGTCATCAGTTTTTTGTATCTTGTTTTGTGTTACCTTAAGTTGTGAACAGTGGGCAAATGTTACACATGTTTAGAAGCCACGGTGAGAATAATCTTGCAAGTTAGTGTAAACTGGATTTATAATTTTGAGTTTGGATAGTTTTTTTATCAAGGAGATATGGTTCTACTGTGGTTAACAGATTAACCTCAGATAGGTAATCGATTGACAAATGAGTTTTTTTAGAAAACTTTAGATACCCGTACTTTCTGAACTGTAAGTCTGTTTTGATTTCCGTTTGAAGTGTTAAAAGATGGTATGATACACCTTTCTTTGAGAGTGTTTTGGTAGACAATAAATGAGTTAATATCAGCTGTGTCATCATTGCGACCACTAATGACCTTAATGGAAAAGTTATAAGAGACTCATGAAGCGTTGATCTCATAAGGAAAGTTTTGGTATCTAAATTTTGTATGGATAAAATATGTATAATTGGTCACTTGCTAGTATTGTTAATTCTTAGAATCATTGTAGATTCTGTGAGTGTAATATAGACGTGTGCAGTTGAGTCGTGCCTAGAGATAAGAATTTGAAAGTTATCCTTCCAAGTAGGAGTGACAAATGGACATTACGAAGTTAATTGCATAAATTGGATCATTTATGGAACGAAACATTTGAGAGAAGTGAATTCGAACGAGAAGTATTTTGTAATCTCCAAAGATGTGTTTATAGAGTATTGTATGGGAAATCACCAGTGTGTTAAGGATGATTGTAAGTTCTGTAATATGGCTATATTGTCGTTGATTGAGAATTGATATGGAATATAGTAACCATGGTCAGAGTTGTTAAGCTGAATTGGATAGATTGTTTCAAGTTTAGAATGGATTTGCAAATTGTACTAGTTGTGATTGTAGTAATATAACCTATGTACCTCTATCGTTGGAGAGTTTTGGACCGATGTGAATATTGTATGTTTCGTAAGGAAATTGTTCTACCCTTGGGTATCAGCAAGTTTCTTTTACTATTGGTTAGAGGGAACTCCAATGGATACGTGTGTTCTCCGTAGACTGTTAGTTACCTTGTATTGCTTGAGAATTAGTGACATTCTATTATTAGATCTTGAATGCATAATAGGAAGTGACAGATGAAAGAGTTCAGCTAGATTATTAAGAATCAAAAAGAGAATTATTATAATAATTAAAGTAATAAGATCTTGTTCTAAGTATGTTATATTTTGGGTATGGTACAGAAAGGATAAACATGTCGGTTTGTAAATGGTTACCGAGTATAATATCGGACCACGTGGGATTGGTAAATAAGTCGTTTGATGAATTTTTGAAGTGGTTTTAGTAATTGAAGGATTTGAATAAAAGTATTTGTCGGTATTTGCATGGAGATAAGATTTCACTAAAATACATTGTGGAGATGTGTTGAGTGTTTGTTATCCCAAAATCAAGATGGAGTGTTACGCTTTTGTGTTATGACTCAATAGAAGAAATTTGAATGGTATGTTTCTTCGGAGGTAAGATGTGACTAAGTATCTCGGTATGAAACAATAGACGAGTTGCGAAATAGTAAGTTAGAAGTTAACCCAATGTGGAAACGAGCGTATGAGTTAATACGAAAAGTTTGAATGAATTGTGAAACGGGAACTTTGATCCGCGAAGTCAAGATTGGAATTTGGGCATGTCAGAGGTGGTAATTGAAGTAATGGTAAGTATGGAATCTAAGTCAAAGTTGTGAGCTGTTTTTATTGTTGATCAAAGGAAATTCGAGGACAAATTTCAATTCAAGGAGGGGAGGATGTAATACCCCGTATTTTGATTAATGCCCCAGATAATATTAATTAAGATCAATAGGGTTTCGGTGTGCTCTGAGAGTTTTCAGTTAAAATAATTATAGCAACCAAAGAACTCAAATTAATTAGTTAACATTATCTGACTCAGAGGTTTTAGTAATTTAATGCATTAGAGATATTTTTGGATACCCTCAATTTAGACCCATTAGTTAGTTTTACTAACTAATGACGATTAAACATTATATTTTTCTTTTTCTTCCCTCACTTGCTACAAGAGATAGAAACAAGGGTTTGTGAAAGAGAAAAAGCTAGAGAAGAGGAAAAAGAAGAACAAGCAAGAAGTGGAAGAAAACCTTGGATCATCATCATCAATCTTTGTTATCTTCATCAAACTCCTCTTCTAATGTTGAGGTGGGTTCTAGAAGCTTTAGATTCTAGAATTTGATGTTGGAGCTTAGGTTACAATTTTATGAAAAAATGATAAATTGTTAATCGATGAGTTTCTAACAGTTAAAATGTTGATTAAATGCATGAGTGTGATCATAGTATATATGGAAATGATCTAGAGAAATTACTAATGTTTTCCAATGAGTTTCAAATAGTTTTCTACTGGTTTTTATATGTGAAAACACATATTTTCAGCTTCCGGTACAACAATAATCGGTTAACCACTGGGCGTTAACCGGTTACCATGTTAAAAATAGACATTTTGGGTGAATTTTACATTGAGTAACGGGTTACCCTCTGGGTGTTAACCGGTTACCACTGAAGCTTTCTGAAAAATAATAATTCATGTAAAATTCATAACTTTTTACTCAGGTGTCCGATTGAGGGAAACTTTATATCGTTCGAAAGCTACGACAACATACTATATAACAGTGAGATAAAATATTGTTTTAGATGTGAAATTAATTAATTTGTAAGATTAATTAATTGATGGTATTTTTTATTTGAAACATTATCTCTATGTGTGATAACATGAGTTAACCAAAAATGCTTGGTGACGGGCTTGGCTCCGAAAGGCCTATCCATTATGCAAATCATTTACATTCATGTTTGTTTAATGTATCGTATTAAATGATTTTAAAAGGTGATTAACGACAAAATGAGTAAAAGGAAAAGAATTGAGAAAGAGTGAGGAAACCTTACCATAAACCAATATTATGTCCTAGTAATGTAACTAGGAGTTGTTAGATTGTAACACTTGTACATTTGATGTCTAAGTATGTTTTATTAGCATGTAATTATATTGTATTATTTTGGTAAATGCTTGAAATGAGTATTTTATTGAGTCCCATAGGAAGTAATGGTAATGGCTTGAGATGGGTATAACATTGAGTCCCATGAGAAGTCTAGGAATGATAAAGTCTTGAGGTGGGTATTACACTGAGTCCCACGGGTAGTAAATGGTAAAGTCTTGAGGTGGGTATTTCACTGAGTCCCATGGGAAGTAAATGGTAAACGCTTGAGATGAGTATTACACTGAGTTTCATTGTAAGTAAAAAGTTAATTTCCTAACTAGTGATAGTAGGATTTGTAGAACTCATGGACATGGTCCCATATGAGTATGAAGATTGTGAGTTACTGAACTTGTGAGAATGTTTCATAGTGTAAAATATGTGAACTCAAGGTCGTATCCCTTTTCCCCCGACTTGAGTTAGGTTTGATATAACCTTGTAGAGCCGAGAGAATCCATAAGATAGGGAACTCACTGAGATGTTGATATCTCACCCCACTATTGTTGTTGCTTTTCAGGTTTCGTTTGCATGTTTGATTTACAAGTAGAACCATGCTCGAGATGTTTCAAGAGAAGCATAGACTTAGTTTTTCCGCTGTGTATTATCTTTTTACAAGGAAAGATATTGTATTGATCTTAGTATTTTTATTTTAGTATAATTTCCATGTATCGTGCCAAAATTTTGTATTATGTTTTAGTATTGATCAAAAATATTTTTAGAATAAACACTTGTATGATATTATTCTAGATATATATATATTATATGGCGCGTTTCATCACCTCTAGAGATGAAGATGATGAAGAAAATGAGATGAAAATATGGTGATGATGATGGCTTCCACGACTTCTCATTCTTCCTTGAGATTCTTCTTCTTTCTTTTTTTCTTCTTCCATTCTATGATTACCTTCCATTTCTCTTCTCATGTTATGTGTCTTTATTTTTTATGATATGAATAATAATGATAAGGTAAAGGAGTGGTAGCAATTATATGTGTGGTGGAGAAGTGGTAGAGAAAATAGAGATATAAATGAGTGAATGAAATGAAAATATAGAAAAAAAATATCTCCAAGTATGAATATTTTATCTACTAGAGCAATTAACAATTATTAATGTCACTAAAATATCCTCTCTTGTACTTATTAATAAATGCCAAACTCATTTAATATGAATTGATCTCTTTCGAGTCTATTGATTACTCTATTTGTCCAAACTGACAATATTTATAACACTTAAGAGTATACGAGATATTACAATCCTAATCACTTTTTATTATTATAATAATCACTTCTATTCATGATTGCATTCAATTTTTAAACCAACTCCTAAGTTTGTTCCAATTTTATAACCTAAATAATATTATGATTGTCGAGTTATCTAATCAGTTAAAATCTATGCGGATACAAGTTTATTTTCTTACTTGATGATATTTTTGTCATATTTGTCAAATGTCCATCAATATTTTATGTAATTGTTGATATTGTATATTATGTAAATATCTAGAATTTATATTGTTAAATATTAAGTATCACATGTAATTGTCTACACATCTTCAATGTGATGTATATGTGATAAGTGTATTTGGGTATGATTTAAAGTGTTGTAAATTTTGGGTGTTGTATAATATCAATTATATAAAGGTGTTATGAATATATGAAATATGTAAATGTATTTTAAACACATGAAAGAGAAAACATGCTATGAATTATGTGATAAGTAACCTATAAAAATGTGATAAGTCATAAATTTGTTAATGATAATCCTTAAAGGTAATAAGTAACTTGAGTTAATAATAGAGAGGAAAACAATATAATTATTTGTGATCCAAGTGTAAAAATGTTCAAAGTCCAATTTTTTTGTAGATGATGACCAAAAGGTAATAGATAACTTTAGTCGACAATGGGAGAAATGCAATCATATGAACTATGATCTATGTGGGAATGTTTCATCATCATGTAAAAATGTGTTATGATCCTAATAGTTGGGGGAGCACAATTATATTAGATCCTTATTAGTGGTGATCTATTTGTTAGATCACACTGATATAAATAAGGGAGTTCATAAATGACTTGGGATGAACATACCAATTGTAAGGAGCTATCAACTAATATTTTTATATTGTGGTGTATCATATAAGAAATCTAAGAGTGATTGAGCAAGTCTAAGAAGACTTGAATGTGTTGCTTCAAAGGCAAAAAAATACTATATTCATCGCATTATATTCTAGAGTAATGTCACTAAGTATGTAGAAGTGTTTCATGAAAAAATAAGTATAATTGCATTATTGATATCTTATGAAGTGCCTAAGTGTTATGTGCAATGTCAAAAGAAACATAAATGCAAGTGTGAAAATAACATGTATTATCAAGCATCATAATGTGCATTGGTGATTGCAATTAAATTATTATTATAAACTAGTTATGTAATTATATACGTGAGAAGTGATGAATTAAATATGTTTCTATATTGGTTGATGTATACATAATTGTGCGATAAATAATAAATTGAAAGATCACTATAAGTTGAGACATAATAAATGTGATAATGTTATACTATGTGAATATATGTTAAATTTTGACATGCAAATATGTGAATATGTGCTAAAGGCGAATTTGTGAAATTATGCAAATGCAAATGTGCAAATATGAATATGTGTTGAATATGGATACGTGAACATATGCTAAAAATAAATATGTGAAATTATATATAATATATTTGCGTTGAATAGAGGAAGATAAACGTATGATTATGTGTAGGATATTATGAATATTCACATTATGTGTAGGATATTATGAATATGTGAATATGTAAATATGTATTATATGTTAGGGCTGAAAATAGACCGAACCAACTCGAAAATAGTTTGAAATTTAATTTCACAATTAAATCGTTGAACTAGGTTCATGAACTAAATGAGCCGAATATGAGCTAAAAACTAAGTTCATTGACTAAATTAGTCGAACTTGAACTATACATAATTCGACTCGTTAGGTTCATGAGTCAACTCAATTATATATGAGATGAATTATATTGTTTTTAAGAGTAAGTTTAAATATTTGCTCTAAATCTTAACCCTGTTTTTTTTAATCTAACGATTTTAATTGATAATTTAAATTTTCAAAAGAGCAAATTATTTCTAAAAAAATTATATAAATAGAATCAACATCGTATAAATTTTAATCTTATAAATTGAACCTAACAAGAAAAATCTAACGAGTTGAACCGAGATGTTCGTGAACTTCTAACAAGTCGAGTTTGAGCTAAAAAAAATTGTGAAAACTCGAACTTGAACTCAGTAAATTCTTAACGAGTCGAGTTTGAGCTGAAAAAAAAGTTTATGATGAACTCGAACTCGATCAATTCTTAACGAGTCGAACTGATATGAGGCGAGTTCGACTCGTCTCGACTCATTTTAAATCCTAATGCTAACTTATATTTAATATGATTTTTTTTTATTTGATATGCTTTACATGGTTCAATTATTCACTCATTCTTTATATGTGTTTATCATTTGCAAAATTACAATTATTTTAGATTGTTAGTTTGTGGTTTGTGTTCCAGGTGATATCAAATAAAATTCACTTACTATATTTTTTAGAGTCTTAATTTATTAATACATTGTAAAATTATTAGTCAAAACTATTATTCTATAAATTCTTAGTTTTAAAGGCAAATGATATTCCTCTTGTATTTTTAAATGTTTTGATGTTAAGAATATTTGTTTGATAAAACATTATTTTGATTCAAAGCTATTTTAATTGAGAATTGTAAACAAGTGTTTTGTGAAAATGTAGAATGTGACTTTATGAACATCATTATTTAAAATAAAATGAAATTATAATCTATTTTGAAACTAATTTCTATTCTCTTTAAAAAAAATAGTGTATTTTATAAATTATTTTAAATTGAGGTTTAATGTTTCTCATATATTTTTCTTTTTAAATTTAAGATTACTACAAGGGTGATTCATATTGAATATTTTATGATCGATCAACTCTAATAAATGTGTCTACACAACAATTTAAAACCTGAGAATGGCCATGATATATGTGGCATAATCAGTCAAAAAAAATAGCTAGGATAAATTCCTGAGCTTGTGTTGCTTGCAAACAACCAAAAACATTTTTTTTATTGCTTGCTTACATCAAAACTTGTTGCACTTTAGGGGAAACTATATCCTTGCTAAAATAAATACTTAACCCATTTTATTTTTATCTTTATATTTAAAATAAATGAATCTACCATGGAATGCATAATTTTTATTTTAAATATTTGTGCATATAAAAAATAAAAATAAAAATCTCAAAGTTGTTATTATCGTAAATTTTGTATGCAAAATTGAATTCGGTGAATTTTTATTTTATCATGGGTTTTTTTTTTCATTTGCACATGGTGTGATTTGGTAAAAAATTATTTTGTATTAAAATTAATTGTTGTTATGAATATTATCATAATATTCATGTTCAAATGATAGTATGATTATTGGATCAATTTGAAATTTCTAAGGCAATTATTTACTTGTATAAATTATGAATTTACATAAAATATTTATTTGTACATGGCTATTTAATTATTAAATGTGGCTTTTTGGTCTTTTGAGTATATTATTAGATCATAAATATTATGATTTTTATTTTAATTTTATTTATATTTTTGTTTGATTCAACATTAGGAGCACAATTTTTTTTAATAAAAAGATGTGCAAGGAGCAACACCTAAAAGATATTAAAGATTAAAATAAATACAAAAAGAAGGGGGCATAAAGCCTAACCTTTAGAGAATTTAACAAAATAAAAAAGACAGTTAGCCTAAATGGTTACGAGCAAAATTCAGTAATACCGAATCCATAATAGAATTCCACCATTGAAATCCCTCAACGGAGAGGCCTAAGTTTGCAATCTTATATGTATAATGGTTGCCTTCACGATAAATATGTGAAATCGTGAATGTTAAATTAGTGACAATCTTGAGGCAATTTAACCATTTGTTTCTTAACTTCCAATGAACGATTAAGGGTTTTAAGAAAGCTTGACAAACAAGTTTGGAATTTGTTTCTAACCAAAGATGTGACAACCATTGTGCGGAGAGATTTTTATGGCATGCATTGCACTAGTCAATTCAGCATGGAAGGCGAAGGAAATACCAATATTTATGGCAAAGGCACCAAGAAAGTTTGAGTTATGGTTTTTAAAGAGGCCTCCACTTGCAGTAAGAACAATGACACCATGCGCAACTTCATGACAATTACATTTTATCCAAGGATTTGAGGGGGGGAGTCACACGACTTCAATGATATTAGAAGCATTTGGAGGGTGAAGGAGCACCTTGAAAGCTTTTAGGATACTAAACTCTTCCATGGAGTTGGAGGAAGTACCTTTGGTAGAATTTCTGAAGAGTGAAACAAGAGAGGCAATGTTAGACATTATGGTCTTCCACTGAGGTTTAATGTTATCATACTTGGCCAAATTTCTACTATGTCAGATGATGTTTACTGTAAAGGTGATTAATGTCAGAATCACTACCTTAGCTTGAGCAGACCAATTTTTCGAAGAAATGCTAAGAAGATTGGACTAGTTGGATGTATATGTTAAGGTTCAGGGTGTTTCTTGCAAGTTTCATACGTGCAAAGCATAATCATATTCACAACACAGATGTTGGATTGATTATACTTGTTTGTTGCAAAGATAACATTGTTATGTAGGATTTTTCACATCAATAAATATTTTGAGGGAGGAATTGCTAAGTTCCATAAGTTAGAAGTCCAAGGAACACGCTGGCTTGCAGGAACTATGAATAGGTCATCATCCTTCATAGACAAGTCACCAGAGGATGTGTGATACCATCAATTGTTTTGAGCGTAAATTGATTATTTTGATTTTGTTACTTGAAATCAACTTATTCATGAAAAACTACTAATTTATTTTGATAGTGATAATTTGATTTTGTAAACAAATGTGTAGTAATAAGCTTTCTACTGTCTATGCTACTTGTCCATACGAAATTTCTAATGCAAGAATTTTGTTGGTAAGAATATTGGTTGTCCATACATAAATCCTAAGACTATGTAGAAGCATGTTTTGTATGACTTACTGGACCAATTGAACCCTACTCATTATATAAAGAAAGTGGTTATTCCAAATAGCTATCTTGGCCAATACTCTATCTGCTATGATTTAAGGATGATGATTTCTAAGCTTTCATTTGAATATAGGAACTCCAAGGCAAGTAAATGGTTTAAATCCCACAGTGAATCCAAGCATATATGAAATGTGTCTCAACCTAGATCCAGAACTACCTCAACCATAAAGCTTACACTTAATTGGACTTATGTGCTGACCAAAATCCTGATCATATTCTTAAAGGAGATGGTTAATGACTTTATCCTTTTCCTGGCATGTTTGCAAAAATATCATAAGGTTATTTGGAAAAAAAAAATGGCTATAAATGATTGTCTTACTAACTGATATGCATGTCAACTTACTCTTAGCCACTGATATTGATAACTACCTATTAAGTGTCTCTTCAGTGATATAGAAGAACAAGGGAGACAAAGGATCTCCCTGCATCACTCCTCTAGAGAGAGGAAAAAAAATTATATTATCCCATTTATCATGATTGATAGTTTGGATGAGTGGATAATGATAAGAATCCAATCACAAAACTTTTGATCAAATCCAAATTGAATAATAACTTAAATAAGATAATGCCAATCTATTATCAAAGTTATACTACTTCCAATGGATTTATTGTCCAACATATTGATGACTTCTGAAGTAATCCTAATGCACTCATAAATATATTTTCCCCTAATGAAGCCCCTTTGGTGTTCTAAAATAGTTTTAAGAGCTAATATGGTCAACCTATCTAGAATGATCTTAGTGATGATTTTGTATTGAAAATTTTCAAGTGCAATAGATGTACAATATTCAATATAATTCATTCCATGTTGTTTGGTATTGAAATTACATTAACATGATTGATATTAGGAAGTTTTCAACCTTGTTCAAATAATTGATTTATTGATTTGATCACATCAATCCCCACTACATCCCAATAGGCTTGGAAAAACCATTCCCCAAAGCCATAAGGGCATGGAGCAGAATTACCAACCATATTCTGCATTGAAATATTAATTTTTCTCGGTTGAGACATTCTAGTGAGATATTCATTATTCATATGATTTGTAAGTTATCAGATAGTTCTCTCCACCAGATCATTATAACTTTAACTGCTTTCTGAATTAAATAAACTTTTATAGAAGTTAATAACATGTTTATCTAATTCAATACACTCCTTCAAAAAATGTTGCAATTCCTTAATTCAAATTGATTCTTGATCAAAATGGAGCAACTAACTATGTTCCAACTATCTAGCCAATTCTAATTACAAATGGTTTTGTTAAGCCTAAGAAAAGATTAAACACCACCTTTTCTCCTATTATTCCAAGTGTAATAGCTACCATTAGTGACAAGATGCATAAAATCGTTTTGATTCCTCCAACTAAGAAACTCATGTGGCATTTTTGTTCAGGGGCATATACCAAATTTCTTACTGGAACCAATAACTGAATTAAAATCATCTATCATGCACCAAGGGTCATGATTGACCAGTTTAAGATTGGTAAATTCATTCCATAACTATTTTCGAATCACATGGGAGTTACTTGCACAACTACAATGAAGAATTTAGTTTGATCCACTTCTAAAGAAAAAGTTACATGTTCAAATAAACTCAACACATAGGGATTCATATCTATTACACAAAAAAGCCATAGGGTTGAATCATGTTTATGTATAAAATTTAATGTAAATTTCAAGTCTGATTTATTTAAGACACTCAGTAGGGAAATAAACATAATGAATCATTTGTTCGACAATTAACATCAAATTAGGATTTTTTTTAATCATAAAGATTTTTAATTGTCAACCTAGTATCATGGTTTCATACTTATCTAGTATTCCAATAAATAGCTTTCATTGAGTGGTATTGTGTTTACTTGACATGACTCAGGTGTTAATTTTCATTCTAGGTTGAGTAAGTTTATGTCTTCCCTTATCTTTTTTTACCAAAGTAAAATTTTCCTGATGTGGCCCAAAAGGATTGTCTTCACCACTCCAAAGGTTACTATTCTTCTCCAAATTCAAACTATCACATGAATGTCTCAACACATCCGTACCATTATTTTCCATAACACAAGATCAATATCAAATTGCTCCATTCTATTATCAGTAGTATCTTTCTCAATAACCAAATTCCTATTTAAATAATTAGCGGTCTCTACTAGTATTTCTTCTTCATTCAGAGAGCTTGCTTCAAATAAATGCTCCTCATTAACATTATTCGTATTTTATGGTTGAATGGTGATAACATAGTCATCTTTCTCTATTCCATTCTTAAGATAATATTATTTATTTAAATTTTAATTACTTATTTGATATTCAATTATTTATTCATTTATTTTCAAAATGAAGACAAACAAAGTTACACTCATGCACCCGATGAGTTACACTCACATATTGAATAAATATTTTTGGAAAAATAGAATTAGAGGTCCTTTAAGTTTTTTTTTAACGATTAGGTCCTTTAAGTTTAAAATTGTTTGCATCGTTACCCTTTTCTAAAGTTCCTTTACAAAAATGCAGATGTGGAAAAAACGGACTTGAGGTGACATTTAACTGAGATGATTTGGATTTTAGATTTGATGATTTGGCAGTTGTGCTGACATTTTACAATATTCATGGATTTGTTACATAAATCCCCAAATCAAAGTCTTTGAACCCTAAAACTCAAAAGTGTGTCAATGACCCCCAAGGTAGTAGTGGAGCAAATCTAAGGTCTATGAACTCTAATACCCTCATTTATAATGTATCTTAAACCGGAATGGAGAAGGAGTGTGCATGTGGATCGAAACCTGTGTTAAGAACAGTTAAGAAAAAAGGAAGAAATTTTGGGAAGAAATTTCGGGGATGCCGATTCTTTGAGGTACGTCTGAAGCTCAAACTATTTATCAATTTTTGGCTTTGGTTTATGGTATTAATTTTGGTTTTGGTTTATGTAGAGTGAAACTTATAATGCGGGTTGCAATTTCTTTGAATAGTATGAACACAATGTCAATGATGAAGTCAATTCAGAGTTACATGCCCCAGTTATTTCGAAATGTCCCAAATGTGAAGAAAATGATGTTGAAATTAACATGCTCAGAAGGAAAGTTGATAATGAAGAGAGATACACTAAGGAGTTTATGAAGATCATGATGAAGATGCCAGACTATGTCATTGTGTTGTTAGGTCTTATTATGTTAATGTTATGTGTTTGTCTGTTTTGGTTGATACAATTTGTAACAAAAAAGGGGTTATTGAGTGATTGTTATGTTGCTTTTTTTGACAATACTTAATGAAAAACTATGTGTTGCATTCTGTGAAATTTATGTTTCCATTTGTGTGCCAGTTAACAGGGAAGGACTTCATTGTTGCATTTTAAAAACATATGGTACTATATTTTTAAATTTAAAAAACATGAAGGGTGTGATTGTTACAACTACATCAAGTGCCCATGAATCATTTGTCACTACTTCAACTATAACAAGTGCAATGGGCAACATCCGATCAATTGGATCTCTTCCCACTGATGCAAGAAGGTGACCTCCATAAATGCCTTTTAAAAAACAACCATCTACTCCAATTATGGGTCTGCAAATACCAAAATCCTTCTTGCATGCATCAAGGCACATGTACAATCTATGAAAACTAGGTTGGAGTGGTTTCTTAACATATTCTTCAGATTCAGCATGTGGTAGTTCAGTTGCTTGGACATTTAACTTGATGGTGTTGTTTGGATTAGACCTCAATAATTCATTTGCATAGTCATATAACCTAAGAAATTTCTCCTTGAAAGACCCTTCAACAACATTCAATGTTGTCTTCCTTGCCCTATAAGCCTTCATCTTACTCATATTAGCATTCCATTCTAACATTATACTCTCTATTACAAGTGTGTTTATCATTAAGAGTTCTCAATTGCCATGTATCTGTATTAGGCAATTTGGAACACAATGCCACCCATAGACACCCTTCATTGCAATCAACCCTGGCCCTAGTTTTATCATTCTTAAGATACCTTAAATCTCTTCTAGTGTGTACAACATAACTGGAAATGGCTTCCTTGAACTCCTTTTTTGTTGAAAACAAGCTACCTAAAACCCACTTATAGTTATTAAACCTCTTAGGATTAATAAATGAAGGATATTTAACTTTGTCATCATCCTCACTCTCTAGTTCTTCGGTTGAATATACAGGGTCAGACAAACCCCTTGGCACCTTCTTGGATGTATCTCTTGTCATAACTTCAGCCACAATGACATCTTCATCGCTTATTGCTTCATCATTTCTACTATGAACTGGACTTCCTTCATCCACACATTTTTTCTTAGGTCTTCCTTTATGTTTTTTGGAACTGAACTTTGAATTTTTTTTATGGTCTGCCTCCCATCCTCTTTTTTGTTTGAGTTGTATCATCCCCTAGAATATCAATACTAGGTTGATCAACTTGGCCAACAGGTAAGTCTTCTCCTACCAAGAGTTCAGAAAAACCTCCATTTAAAACTTCATCATTAGAGTCAACAAAGTCTCCTTCTCCTAGTGCACTATCATCACTTCCCTCATTTGTCTCAACATTTTCGTTTTCAACATTTTCTTTCTCATAAAAGTCCCCATCATCATCAACATTCTCTTTCTCATGATGGAACCCACCAGCCTCAACCTGCTCTTTCTCATTATGGTCCCCAACAGCCTCAACATTTTCTTTCTCATAGTGGTCCCCCACCACCCTTCACATGTGCTTCTTCCACATGGTCCCCACCCGCCTTAACATTTTCTTCCTCGTATTGGACCTCACAATCAGGTTGGGATTCAGGTAAAGCCACTATCTCATCAGGTTGGTCAATTGAGTGGACTATAAAGATGTCAACCTTTCCATTTGTCTTTGACCAATTCAAAGCTTCTATTGCTCCAAAATCATCTTCCAACACCTTCAAGGTTCCAACAAAATCATACCATATCTCTTGCACTTCTAGGTACTTCATTTCCTTAACAACCCCCAATATCTCAAAGTAACTCCACCTGTCACCATCACATTTTCAGTTTGATACCTCACCTCCAAAAAAATTTAAAAAAGATTAACTATGTAAACTTTTTAAAACGTAAAAGACTCAACGTTACAAAAAAAATCTTAAATGATCTAAATAGTACTATAAAATAACTTAAAGGACTAAAACATGTAGTTTACCAATATCTTTTTAAAATTCCCATTGGATTGAAATATATTCCTATATAGATCACACCTACCTACATATTTTAAGATTAGTGTATAATTAGTTCGAATGCAAGGAAAACGTTTGGAATTATATAGAAGAGGCCAGAGCGCCACCGGCTAACGCCGCGAATAGCCCGATTGCTCTGATGCGTCGTGCCTAAGTGCTCAAGTGCCGTCTACAAGCCGCCACTAGCGCCTCTACGCCCACGCCCTCGGATCCGGTTCCGGAGCCGGAGCCGGTGTCGCCGGTGGCGACACCGGCGAGGGGTGTTTTGTATGAGACAAGTGACATAATGCTTGAGACCACCACATATGACTATGTGGCACTTTATCCTCTTTGACTCCTTTTGGAAAGTACATTGTTCCAAGGGTCTTATAAATGCTATTTAATTTTACTCCACTTCCAATGTGGGACTTATGTGAAGCATTTATTGTCAATTAACTATAATCCACTTTGTCATGATTGAAACAACTTAATAGAAATAATATTTCATTATTTCCAACAATCCCCCACTTGTTCTAATAATGACAAAATAATAATTCCAGAAATAAGACATAAGAAGTGTTAGTACAGTTAAGTATCTTTCGATTTTAAACTTAACCTTAGTAAGGATAACACAAAGTTCAATCGGAATATTAGGTAGCAATGCTTCTAAACCATGAATCCATATGAATAGACCGGTGTTACCTTACACACACTCCTTAAAGATTCTTCCTCTGCATAACTCGCTTAGCACTTATTTATGGCCATGTGCTATCCTGTTTCATGAATTTTTATGAGAGAAACTCCAACTCTCACTTTGAGACGGCACCATCTCAGAATTCACATAGGTGAAGTTCATATTGTATCTGTTTCCAATAGATACGTACCCTCGGTATTGAACTTCATTAAGAGTTTAAAATAAAACTCAACCCTCATTTCCAAGGTCAACATAATCACGAAATGTTAGACAATTATCCAAATCAACGACTTGTTATTACCCATTGAAAATCTTAAAGTTAATGTTCTGTTAACTTAGGATTGGGTTACCGTCGTTGTCGGTACTCTTACTCAAGGAGTTTCAACCCCATATCTCTCGAAGTTGTTTTTACTAAGTCTCTGGCCAGTGGCTTAGTAAATGGATCAACCAAATTATAGTTTGTTCGTATATACGTGAGTGAAATGATTCCATCCTTAATCAGTTTTCTCACGAACGAATGTCTAAGTCCTATATGCCTAGACTTTCCATTATACACTTCGCTAAATGCTCTTGCCAAAGTGGCCTGACTATCGCAGTGTATCATCACTTTTGAAACATTATCTTTAGCCAAAGGAACTTCCAAAAGAAGATCCCTTAACCACTCTGCCTCTTGACCAGCGGAAGCGAGAGCCACGAACTCCGATTCCATGGTCGAAAGAGTGATGCATGTTTGTTTCTTGCTCTTCCAAGAAATTGCTCCTCCAGCTAGGGTAAAAATCCACCCAGTTGTAGATTTATGATCTCCCACATTAGAGATCCAACTCGCATCAGTATATCCTTCTAATATAGCAGGAAACCTACCATAATGAAGGCCAAGATCTTTGGTTTTCAACAAATAACCAAATATCCTCGTGATTGCCTTCCAATGTTCATTACTTGGATTACTAGTAAATCTACTCATTTTACTAACTACAAACGATATATCGGGTCTGGTACATTGCATTAAGTACATAATACAGCCAATCGCACTTGCATATTCTAATTGAGCCACTGCTCTTCCATCATTCTTTTCAAGTTTGATTACATGATCAAATGGAGTAGTGACTTCCTTAAATTTCAGGTGTTTGAACTTATCAAGCATTTTCTCAATATAATGTGTTTGGTTAAGTTCATAACCCCCACTATTTCGCTTAACTTTTATTCCTAAAATTGTGTCAACAAGTCCAAGGTCTTTCATCTTGAAAGTGGAAGTTAGAAACCTTTTTGTTTCTAAAATTCCATTAAGTTTGTTGCTAATTATTAGCATGTCATCAACATAAAGACACAAGAATATTACAGTGTTATTATTCACTTTTGTATATAAATCCATTTGACATTATTGTAGAATCAAACTTTTGATGCCATTGTTTTGGTGCTTGTTTTAAGCCATATAGAGATTTGACAAGTTTGCACACCTTTCGTTCATTTCCAGGAAGGACGTATCCTTCTGGTTGTTCCATGTAGATTTCCTCATCGAGATCTCCGTTTAGGAACGCTGTCTTAACATCCATTTGATGAACAATCAGATCATTCAAAGACGCTAAAGCAAATAACAACCTTATAGTGGTTGTTCTTGCTACAGGTGCATAAGTGTCAAAATAATCTATACCTTCCTTTTGTCTAAATCCTTTTGCCACTAATCTTGCTTTATAAGTGTTTAATGTACCATCACTATGATATTTCTTTTTAAACACCCACTTGCATCCAATGGGTCTTGATCCCTTTGGTAAATCAACAAGTTCCCAAGTGTGGTTGGACATAATTGAATCCATTTCATCTCGGATAGCATCTTTCCAAAAAGAGGAGTCTCTTGAAGCTATTGCTTCCTTATAAGTTTTAGGATCTTCCCCGACTTGAAGAATTACCGGAATGCTTTTAATAAACTTTGTATTATTCCCTTCAACCAGATAAAATGAAATGGATTGAGAATCAATTTCATCTGGTCCTAGGTTCTTTGTTTTCCGGACTCTTTTGCTTATCCTAGGTTCAGGTTGTGATTCAATGATTCGAGAAGTGCCTTCAGGTTGTATTTCTACAATCCGAGAAGAATCTTCTTCACAAGATTCTTTATTTATGGCCGACTCTAAATCTTTATCCTTAGTGATAAGATTTTCAAAGAATTCTACATCCCGAGATTCAACAATAACATTAGACTCTAAATTTAAAAGTCTATATGCTTTGCTATTTTGTGCATATCCTACAAAGGCACATCTTATCCCTCGAGGACCCAACTTAGTTCTCTTAGGATCTATGTTTTTGTAGTATGCCACACACCCCCACACCTTAAAATAGCCAATATTTGGTGTCATGTCTTTCCATACCTCATATGGAGAAATTCCAGTTTTCTTTAAAGGAATTCTATTAATTATGTGACAAGCGGATAATAAGGCTTCACCCCACAAATTGAAAGGTAGTTCAGAATGCATTAACATGGCATTCATCATTTCTTGATATGTTCGATTTTTCCTTTCGGCTATGCCATTTTGTTATGGTGTTCTAGGCGCCGAACATTCATGTATTATACCGTGTTCTTCACAAAATGCATCAAATTCAGTAGAAAAGTATTCACCGCCCCTATCACTCCTAAGGACTTTTATACTTCTACTTAATTGATTTTCCACTTCTGCTTTATAAATTTTAAAGGCATTAAAAGCTTCATCTTTATGCTTTAAGAGATATACATATGTGTATCTAGAACAATCATCAATGAATGTAATGAAATATCTATTTCCTCCACGGGTCAACATGCCATTAAATTCGCACAAATCTGAATCTACAAGATCAAGCAAATTTGTATTTCTTTCAACACTTTTGAAAGGTTTCTTAATCATCTTTGATTTAACACATAATTCACATTTATTGAAATTTTTGATATTACATGATATCAAGCCAAATTTTGTTAGTCTCTTCATTGAACTAATACTAATATGTGCTAATCTATTGTGCCATAAAGTAACTGAATCAAGCATGTAAGCAGAATTAGAAATTTCATTAATCATATTATTGGTGATACATAGTTTGATCATTCCTTCAGCGTTATATCCTTTTCCAACAAATACACCATTACGGGTTAAAATAAGTTTGCCCGATTCATACACAGATTTAATACCCGGTTTTCCCAATAAATCCCCACTAACAAGATTCCTATTCATGTCTGGGACATGAAGTACATTGACAAGAGTAACTTTCTTTCCAGAAGTGAAGTTGAGTTCGACCGTTCCGGTTCCAACAACTTTAGATCGTACTTCATTTCCCATTTGTACTTCTTGTCCATCATTTGTCTGAGAATATGTTTTGAATGCAGCCCTGTCATATGAGACATGAACCGTGGCACACGTATCATACCACCAGCCTTGGACTTTGCCTTTGATTGCCATAATTTCGCTCACAGTAGCAATTATATCATCATTAGCATTGACTGCATTGATCTCGTTTTTTGCTTTATTGTTCCTGCAATCTCGAGCATAGTGTCCAGGTTTTCCACATACAAAGCATCCATTTTTAGGACCCTTCGGACCACCAGAATTTTTGAACTTGGTATGTTCCCTTTTTGGTGCGAGATGACTTTTCTTGACATCATGTTTTTTCTTTTCCTTGTTGGACACAGCATTGGCTTTGGAAAGACCCGCAGATTCTGATTTTTCCCTCTCCTTCGATTCCTCCTCAATTCGAAGATGTTTCTGGATTTTCTCCAATGAAAAATCATCAGAACTGTGCAACAGTTTCTTTTTATAGCCTTTCCACGAAGCTGGTAACTTAGCAATGATAGCACCAACTTGAAAAGTTTCAGGAATGTCTATTTTCACCGCTTTGATTTTGTTCACCAGGACTTGCAATTCGTGCACTTGGGGAAGTATGGGCTTAGAATCTATAAATTTAAAATCAAAGTATTTGGAAATTAAGAACTTCTTCGTACCTTCTTCTTCGGCTTTGAATTTAAACTCCAGCGAATTCCATATGTCTCTAGCCGACGAATTGTCCGTGTATAGGTCGTATAGACGGTCAGACAGTGTGTTCAGAATGTGTCCACGGCATAGTAATTCGTCCTTCTTTCGCAGCATGTGCTCCTTCTTGAGTTGGTCAGAATCATCTTCAGTTGGTTCTGGAATTGGTGTCAGATCAGGATTCAAGACATAGTGAACCTTGAGTGCAGTAAGCAGGAATGTCATCTTGTCTTGCCATCTGGTAAAGTTGTTTCCATCGAAGCGATCCAATTTGACAAGATCCTGATTCATAACTTTGATGCTTGAAACAACAGCGTCGGAATCCATGATACAAATACTTTTAAGATTGTTAGATAATTCTTCAAGGTCGAATGGATCCAGACTGAATCGCGAACGAAATCACTTTCCTTAAAAGTATTTCAAGCACACTCTCAAATTGTCTTAGAGTTGGAACGGCCTGAATACCCAGGATAAGTCAGCCTTTTCCTCGAAACTGCACAAGACTGGTGAAGATTCGAATGCAAGGAAAACGTTTGGAATTATATAGAAGAGGATATCAGTTTTTTGGAGTAATGAATTTCGAAGTAACAATCATATATTTATAGCCATGCATTTGTCGTTTCAGAAGTTTGCAACTCTTCATGAAACAACACTCTCTAATGAACATTTGCAATGGTTTAAATAAAATGTCATGCACCACTTCATGAAATGTCATGTACTTCGAATTCAAACTCAAAATCAAACTCTAGGCAACGAATAAAATCTGGAGCTATAATTAAAACAAATTCGCAGTATCCCGGCCGAAGGCCGGAGCGCACGCCGCGAATAGCCCGATTGCTCCGATAAGTCGTCCCAAGTGCTCAAGTGCCGTCTACAAGCCGCCACTAGCGCCTCTACGCCCACGCCCTCGGATCCGGTTCCGGAGCCGGAGCCGGTGTCGCCACCGGCGAGGGATGTTTTGTATGAGACAAGTGACATAATGCTTGGGACCACCACATATGACTATGTGGCACTTTATCCTCTTTGGCTCCTTTTGGAAAGTACATTGTTCCAAGGGTCTTATAAATGCTATTTAATTTTACTCCACTTCCAATGTGGGACTTATGTGAAGCATTTATTGCCAATTAACTACAACCCACTTTGTCATGATTGGAACAACTTAATAGAAATAATATTTCATTATTTCCAATATATATATATATATATATATATATATATATATATATATATATATATATATATATATATATATATATATATAACTTTCAATCAAAATATTTATTTAAAAAAAATATTTATCCAATGTTATGTTAATAAGTAAGTGTAACTCTCTAGATGTAATATATATATATATATATATATATATATATATATATATATATATATATATATATATATATATATATATATATATATATATATATATATATATATATATATATTACATCTAGAGAGTTACACTTACTTATTAACATAACATTATATATATATATATATATATATATATATATATATATATATATATATATATATATATATATATATATATATATATATATATATATATATATATATATATATAAGGTATATCAAGTGAGAGTGATTTTAAAATAAGAGATAAGATGAATAAACAATAACTATTAAATCAGTCAAATAATTATGATTAATTTTTTTTTCTTTTTTTATATAAACTCATATATTAACTTATTCATTAATGAGTAAGTGTAACTCTCTAGATGTAATTAAAGAACTCCTTATATATATATATATATATATATATATATATATATATATATATATATATATATATATATATATATATATATATATATATAGAGAGAGAGAGAGAGAGAGAGAGAGAGAGAGAGAGAGAGAGAGAGAGAGAGATTAAAACTTACTCCAAATCTTGACAATTGATTCATTTGTAATCAGTAATTAATTGTGTCTCTATCCATATTTAATTAATGACTACTTATTATAATCATTGATTAAAAATGAATCAATGGTCAAGATATGAAGTAAGATTTAGAAACTTACCATTGATTAGAAATTTAATATGCTCCACATCTTAAAAATGAATCAATTGTGATTTCGACTATATTTTGATCTTCAATATTTTGATGTTATATATATATATATATTGGAGAATATGAAATGAGAGTGATTTTAAAATGAGAGATGAGAGGAATAAACAACATCCATTAAATTAGTCAAACAATTATGATTAAACTTATTCATTAATGTGACTATTAATTTCTCTCTCTCTCAATAATCTGATCTAACAGTTATTGTTTATTCATCTCATTTCTCATTTTAAAATCACTCTCACTTGATATGCTCCAATATATATATATATATATATATATATATATATATATATATATATATATATATATATATATATATATATATATATATATATATATATATAATATCAAAATATTGAAGATCAAAATATAGTCGAAATCACAATTTTTGAAAAAAAAATTGTATCTCAAAAATGTTTTGTTTTTTTATAAAAAGCTATTTGAAATATTTTCAAATTTTTTGAAATTTTGATATCCAATTTTTTTTTGATAAAATAATAAAATATCTATAATTATATTTTAAAAATACTTATTCAAACTAAATTTTATGAAAAATTTCTTTGTAAATTTTTTCCCCATAAAATTAGATAACAGTATAAAAAATCATTTGAAAAAAAACTAAAACATACTGACACTAAGGGTCTGTTTGGTTGGGAGTAAATGGAGGGGAGGGGAAGGGAGGGAATATTTAATAGTTTTTGTTTGGTTCAAATTTTATGAGGGGAAGGGGAGGTAGATGGAGGGAACCAAAATTCCTCCTGCTCCACTTCTTACTTCCCCCAATTTGGAAGGATTTGGAGGGGATGAGAGGTATTTTCTTTTAATCATAATTATATTTACATATTTATCCTTATTTATTTATTTAAATATAAATTTAACTTATTAAAATATTAAAATTTATATTTTGAACAAAGTTTATCTTTCTTTTATATTTTATGTATTTTTATATCTTCATCTTATTATTATTATTATTATTATTATTATTATTATACTATGTATTTAAATTTTTATTTTATGTTTTATATTATAATATTACTTTTTAATTATTGTAATATTTGCTTTTATAATAATTTTTGTTAGATTTTATTGTATTCGATAATCTTTTTAAAATTATATATTATAATCGTTACGTTTTTATAAAATCTTATGATAAAATTATAAACCGTAAATATATCGTTAATGAATTTCTATTTAAATTATAAACGGTAAATATAATGAGTCTTATGGGAAATTAGAAGAATTAAAAAGTAAAATTAGTTTTAAAATATCTCTCATTCTCTTGTGAACCAAATATATTTATAAATAAAATGCATCATCTTCCCTTCCCTTTCGTATTTTGAACTAAACATATATATAATTAAAATCTCTCCCCTCACTTCCTCTCACCTTGATAAAAATTTCTCTTCTCCCCTCTCTTCGATTGAACCAAACAGACCCTAAATATGAAAGCTACTTTAGATGATAGAGAGGGGGAGTATTCTTATCTAAAACAAGTTTTAATGAGTTTTAATTTTTAATTTTAAAAAATTATTTTATAAATTAATATAAAAAAATAGTTTTGAGAAAGAAAAAAAAGTATTATTTGGTAATCTTATTTTCAAAAATTATTTTAAAATTAGACAATATTATAAATGTATCATTAATAAAAAGTGTATTATTTTCCTTATTTTTTTATTTCCAATTTTCAAAATTAAAAATCATTTTTATATTGTAATTTTTAAATCTCTTAAACAAAAAAATTCAAAATGTTTTATAAAATTAAACTATCAAACAATTTTTATTATTTTCAAATTTAAAAAAAAAAATAGAAAATAAGTTTTACAAAGCAAATAAAAAGACCCTTAGTCTCCAGGATTGTCCCCTTAAAATCTCTAATGCATCCTTTTCATACATATATTTTAAAATCTAATATTAAGGGTGTTCACGGGTTGGGATGGATCTAGTTTGATTAAATTCAATACTCGATCCGATCAATATTCTTTGGATTGGGTTGAGTGTTCAATCCATACTTTTAAGACCAACCTCGAACCAAATCAATCCATGAGTTGAGTTAGGTTGGGTTTGTGGGTCACCCACTAAATATAATTTTCAAATTCTAAATAAAATATATCAATTTAATTAACTTATTTACATTAAAAAACATTAAAAAAATCATAAACTTTAAGTATTCAATTTGAATAAAATTTATTGATTAATACCTAAAAACTCTTTTATGATTCATATAAATTTAGAAAAGTATACAAATGGTGTAAAGGATAATTTAAAAATTAAGAAATATCTCTATTTGAATAAATAAAATTGATCTCTCAAATTTTATTTAGCCTTATGTTTTTACAATTAATAAAAACTATACTTATATTAAAAAATATATATGCATTCTAAGAATTATGGTAGATAATTTATAAATAAAATAAAGGGTTAATAGACATTCACCCCCTGCAATATGAGCGTGTTTCAGTTTACCCCCTACCATTGCCAAATGCAGGTTTTGGCAACGATTTTTTTGAAAAAACCGTTGCCAAAAGGCAGGGAGGGGGAAAGCAAAATTCGCTAACATTACAGGGGTGTAAATGTCTATTAACCCTAAAATAAAATAAAAATAGTGTGACATATATCATGGGTTGGGTTCGTGGGTTCGTAAATTTAAAACTTCAAATCCGTTATCCGAACAAAATACCAATGAGTTTGAATGGATTGGTTCGGATTGGACCCGTACATAATTGAATTGGGTAAAAATAAGGATTAGGTTGGACAGAGTGAGTGGGTTCGCGGGTTGACCCGTATCCATGAACACCCCTATCTAATATGAAAGTTAATAAAATACCCGCGAAAGTATTCTAAACTAATTCAGTCAAAAAGAGCTCGTTCTAAGTTATAACGATAGCCATCTCAAATTTTTGAAAAATTATGCATGAGAAATTGAAGTTATCTTCGATTGAGTGGTGATTTCTTTTTTTAAGAAATCCTATTTAATTATAAAATATGTGTATATTTTTTTTCCATTGCTTAATCAATAATAAAATATGAGATCTTATGCTATAAAATTGAAATTTTGATATCCAATTTTTTTTCGATAAAATAATAAAATTTCTAAAATTATATTTTAAAAATAACTATTCAAACTAAATTTTTTTTTAAAAATTTTCTGAAAAATTTATTTGTAAAATTTATTTCCACAAAATTATAGAAAAATCATTTGAAAAAAACTAAAACAAACTAACCCTAAATATAACTATGAAAAGCTACTTTAGATAATAGACAGGGGGAGTATTCTTATCTTAAACAAGTTTTAATGAGTTTTAAATTTTAGTTTTAAAAAATTATTTTATAAATTAATATAAAAAATAGTTTTGAAAAAGAAAAAAAATATTATTTGGTAATCTTATTTTTAAAAATTATTTTAAAATTAGACAATATTATAAATGTATCATTAATAAAAAGTGTATTATTTTCCTTATTTTATTTTATTTCCAATTTTCAAAATTAAAAATCAATTTTGTTTATATTGTAATTTTTAAATCTCTTAAACAAAACAAAAAATTCAAAATGTTTTATAAAATTAAACTATCAAACAACTTTTATTATTTTCAAATTAATAAAAAATAAAAAATAAGTTTTACAAAACAATAAAAAAACCTTTAGTCTCTGTGTTGTCCCCTTAAAATCTCTAATGCATCCTTTATAAAATCTAATATTATTATAAAATCTAATATGAAAGTTAATAAGATATTCCGGATGGATCAAAGTTAACTGTGATGATGTTTTTATTTCTACTTTTAATTATTGCGGTTATGGCGGTATTTTTAGAAATAATAGTGGTAATTTCTTGCTTGTTTTTGCGGAGAAAATTCATAGAGGTTCTTTATTAATAGCGGAATTTTTTGCTGTTCTGAGAGCTCTGGATATTGCCAAATCTCGCGGTTGGCGTAAACTTTGGATTGAATCTGATAGTTTGTTGGTGGTTAAAGCTTCCTCCAACCACCGGTTAATTCCTATCGGCCTTCTCAATAGATGGATTGATAGCACTAGGCATTCTAATTTTTCCAATATTATTTTTATGCACATATTTTGAGAAGGAAATTATGTGGCTGATTATTTTGTTAATATAGGTATCACCGTAAATTCCTCCATTATTTTTTACTCTATTCCGATCGGAATTAAAGGTGATTTTGTAAAAAAATATGTTAGACTTATCTTTCTTTAAGTTTTCTCATTTTTGATGAAGTTTTTTGGATCCTCTTTTTGTAATCTTTGATTGTTCTCCTTTTTAATTTATTATTATAATCAGAATTTATATAAATAAAAAAAATACCCTGTAAAAATATTATAAACTAAACCCGTAAAAAAATACTCAACGGCTCTAAGAGAGCCGTCTCAAATTTTCATATGTGAGAAATAGAATAAATCCTATTTAATTGTAAAATAATCATAAAATAAGTGTATAAAAATTATTTTTTTCTTAAAATAATCATAAAATATGTGTATAAAAATGATTTTTTCCATTGCTTAATCAATAATAAAATATGAGGTCTCGTGCTATAGGCGACATTACTTATAACATAAATACAAATAAATAAATGATCACACAATTACAAGTCCAAACATCCATTTTATTCATGATTCATAGAAAAGTACCACAAAAGTAACATATGATTAAGATTCAATCCAAACAAACTTAATCACCATACAACAACAAGTGGTCCATAAAAAACAATAACATAGTTTTATTCAACAAAACAAACAACAACTCCTCCAAATTGTTAATCAAATCTCACTGAGAGCTTCCTTAACCTTTTGAATAGTACCGGACAGAAGGGAGTTGACAGCAGCCATAGACTCCATGTGTTGCTGTGTAGCCAGTCCACTTGAAGTAGAAATCAGAATTTGAAATGCCAGAGTTACCAACGACCCAGCATCACCTCCACCACCACCACCACCACCACTTCCGACACTGCCAGATGTTTCAAAAGCTGCACCTGATCGAGCTTTTGAACAGACAACAAATCCCGTTGGAAGAATTTCTAGCGCTTTTGACTCACCACCTCGAATGGCTACATTCATAGACATTCTATCTGTTGGAGCATAAACAATGTATGATCCCACAGATGATGTGAAACTTTCTTGGAGGATCACCCGCTGGTCTTCGGTAGGGATGGAGGGCTAGTTCACATGAAAAAGATTTGAAAAGAATTAATAAAAATATTTGATATTAATTAAAACATGAATTTTTGAAATAATGGTAATTAAGTACCTGAATGATTGAAATGCTGTTGCCAGGATAGGGTCCATTGGAGATGTGTGCAATCTCAATCATTGAATGTGCAGTAGAAAGGACATCCCACTATAAGAAAAATATTTCATTAGTAATTACAGTTGCGCGCAGATGATGATAAAAAAAAACATAGTATAATGCTCGAGCGCGATTCTCCACATGTATAAAATTAAGCTAGATAATGTACCTTAGATCGTTTTGTAGGATCTCTGAGGAACTCAAAGATTTTTTGAGCAGCAAGAGGGAGCCAAATGGTGGTAGCAGCGACAACAACGGTGCCCTTTGGTTGGCCAATAATGTTGTTTTTGCGAATAGAAACTCTAACTCCGCCAATGCTATCAAGAGTCACATGTTGAAATTCCATTTGGCCTGTCATTGTTAAATTTTCACAGAACATTTTAACCATTCTATGAGCAAACTTCATCACACTTTTCCTCCCATCAATTGATCTGATCACTGAAAAATGATTACCATAGTCATTAAGTAACTAACTTAGCTAAATATAACATTGTAAAATTGAAAAATGAATAATGAAAAGAAAAATGTAACTAACCTCCTGAAGTTTCTTGATCAGGTATAGTTTCAACATAGAAACTCATAGATCTTTCGCACATTCTTTGAAGCTCCTTAATCCAGCTTTCAGCTCCATACAAATTGAAGTTACTTATAAGATGTCTATACACAGGGTGTGTATGGATCTTATCTTCCACTTCAACATGTTCAACCCAAGTAACCTAACATAAAACATGTCATCACATTTTTCTTCTTCGAATATCTACATAATAATGATTTGATTAGAGGTAGTGTGTAAATACTAACCAGGCAGGCACCATGAGGCAGTTCGCGGATTATGCATCCGGATGGATACTTCCAGGATTGACAGATAGGTGTAGTGTTCGATCGAGAACAATCAATCGACATATCAGTAATCATCCATATGCCAGCATCAACTTTTTTGCAGTAGCGGATGATGTTGAATTCGCGAGCACGCACAAGAGGGGATAAAATATGCATTTGTTCATGCATCTGCCATGAAAAATAAACATTCAAAAAGTTGATGGAAAATTTAAGTCAAGAAAATTCATATAAATCAAAATTTGCATGAGAAATGATTATACCAAAAGCAAAGCTCCATCTGGATTTTCTGTTGAACCAGTTTCGAACACTTTGACAGTTTCAGCTTTAGTAACAAGTGTTGGGAACAAGTTTTTCCATTTGACCTGAAAATTAAAGAATTTCATTTCATTCATCAGTTTATATTTTTACTAAACTTGGATCCTCTCCAACTGCTGCAATATGATGCTACATATACTAGTGCAGCACCATATTACAGCAGGAGAGGATCCAAACACGAGTTATATTGCATGCTTACCGAGTCGAGAAACATGTCAACCAACTGCAAGGCACCAAGTTTGATAACTCCAGAAAATTTAGAAGATTCTTCACACACATTTGCACCTTGAAAGTGATTATCCTTAGGAAAAACTTGCTCGTAACTTTCACGATCAAGAACGAATTTCCCGACTTGAGCATTTGTTGCGCTAACCCAAAAAGGCTCATTAACTCTGACAAGCCTAGCCAACTCTTCCATTGCAATGGTTGCAATTCGAGTCATGGTTCTCTTTTGTTCATCATGGTTTTGCTCCGAGATGTTGACTAACATAGCTTCTCTCATGGTTAGATTACCATGAACATGAACATGAGCATGAGCATGCCTTAGGGTTTCATAAACCGCGGGGGTTTGTGAAGAAAGGTCAAGGTCTTTGTCTCTTGAAAATGATTTCACAGTAGAAAGAGCTTGCTCAAACTCAGGTAGAGATATCTTTTTCTCCATGTAGTTTGCAAGAAGATTTGCCACTTTCTCACACTGAAAGAGAAAATCAATTCAAAAGCAATAAAGTCATTATAATTTATAGCTATGTATTTGATGCATGCACACAAAAGCAACATGGAAGAAATGATGAGTAACCTCTTTTTTGAGCTGAGCATTTTCTTGTTCCATGCTGCGCATGAAATGCTCATGCTCTTCTTGAGGAAATGGAGGACCACCACAAGTTGAGCAAATTGTGGCCTTGAGTGCCTCTTTGATTAAGAGGTTTTCATTATGAATCCTTTCATTCTCCATGCGAAGAGTTGTGTTGTTTTCTCTCTCGTGTTGATTCTTTAAGCAACAAATAAACTCTAATTATTAGCAACTAATCCGGTTAAATTATAAATTAGACACGTCATCCATTAAAATATATAATCATTCTAGATACTTAGAGTTCATGAAATAAAATAAAATAAAAGGTTTAATAAAAATATGAATGAATAATGATATGATATACATTATTTTATTATTTGTTTGACTTACACATAATTATATATGTTTTATTATATTAATAACTTTAAAAAAATAATATAAAGAAATGCTATTGCCAAAAGTTAAATCCTAAACTAGCTACTCACAATTGACTAAAATGAACTAATATAAAAAAAGTATATTAAAATATTTTGGTATTTTAATTAAAAAAATTGTAAGCTATATTACCTTCATGAGAGTTCTCTTATTCTGAAACCAAAACTTGATTTGTTTGGGCTCAAGCCCAACCTCTTCAGCCAATTGACGTCGTTGAGCATCGTCTGGATGGTGGCATTCCTTCATGAAACTGCATCCATAAAAATATAATTTCCCAATTAATTGAGGCATAAATTATATATTCAGTATTTTAAATAATAAAATACAATTAAAATATCAAAACAATTGATCATATATTTAATATTTTAAATTATCGGATAATGAAATATACGTAGTGAATTTGACGTGAATACTAACATCTTTTTTACCTGATGATACAGTTGAAAAAAACTTGAATCTAAACCTAGAAATAATATATTTTTCCGATCAAATTCGAAGCGAGTTCGAATGAGTCTCCATATATACAGGTTATGTTGTCATAAGCAGTCATATGAAAAGTTATTTAAGATTTTAAGCTAATTTCAACTAGATTTTATTTTTAATATTTGTTTACTTTGTCGATCGATCATTAATGAGACTATTTTCAAGAGATCGGACTATAATGATGCATACTCACATTCATAACTAAATATTATTCATTACAAGATAAAATTACTAGTTTCTATCTTAATATACAATTAATATTATTAACATTATTGAGAAATTAATTCTTTTACACAGACTATGATTTAGAAGAAGAAGAAGAATCTTACTTTTCAAGTATTGTTGATTGAATCGGAGTAAGACGTTTGTAGGAACCTCTTCTATCATTTTGTGCGTTATCAATGTCATCGTCACCAGACCCAGCTCCACCCATGCCTCCTAGTGATGAATTCATTTTAATATCTCGATAAACTCTCACTCGCCAACAAATATTGTAGAAAGTTTTCCTTTATCACAAAATTTTATGCAAATGATTTGTTAATGTTAAGGTATTTATATACACTAATTAGTTGTATGAAATAATAAAAAATAAAAAAATAATGTATGAAAGAATATTAGAAAAGGGAAAAAAAGGAGAAGTGGTATAATAATAATGAAAAGACAATAATTTTTAAAAAAATGTCACTTTAAATTTTAAAATAATAATAAATAGACATTTTTTAATAATTTTTATAATAAAGATAATTTATTAAATAAAAAAGAAAAAGTAAAAAAGTATGGAGACAGAAGATTGTTATTTCATTTCCAATCAAGTCATTTTTAATTAATTATTAACACGCTATATTCATCTAATATGAGAGTAAGGTAAAGTCATTTCATTGGAATTATTTAAAAAAAAATGCAAAACTCATATTTTATCTTTAATAGTCGTTTTTTATTTTAAAATATAAACGTCATTGACACGTTGGTGTCTTTATCCAATGTGTATGATTATAACAAAATTGTGCATTAACTCAATCTAATCAATAGTTTTAATGTTATTAGATTACAGTATATTTGAATTTGAATTTGCGATATTTTATTTATTTATTTATAATTAATAAAAAAAATTCTATTAAATTATAAAACAAAACAAAAAATTACCGGTTTTATATTTTAAATAAAAAATAATAAAAAACTTTAAACTTTAAACTTTAAAGTATTAGTAAGATGGACTACAATACATAATTCAAACTTTATCATAGTTAAATCATAGATAAATAGGATTTTATAATTGATTTTTCACAACTAAAAAGGGTCTTTCATAAGGTTATTTTAAATCATGTAACTATTTCATTACCTATTATTTCATAAAAAAAGTTTTATTTGACCAATACACAATTTTTAAGAAAATAATTAGATATATTAATTTTAATAAAAAAAATCGATATCATTTGCTAAAATACTCTTATTAAATGTGGTTAATAGAGTAGTTAAATAAAATAAAAATTAATGAATAAAAATATAGTAGTGGGAAGATAATAATAAATGTTGTATTGATAATGTAAATGGACAATTATTTCGGAAGAAAAAAAAAGAGGAAATGAGACACTTTTTATTAGATGTAATGAATATTAATAAAATTATTTTAGTAAAAGACGTTTATTTTATCATTAAAATCAACACAATTAATCATTAACTTTAAAATGTGAAAATCTCAAATAATAATATCTATTGAGAAATGAAAGAAATAGTTTTACAATGATTGAACAATGGTTAATCAACATAAATCTCAAAATATTTAAGACAATCTTGATTTTATCAAAAATACTAAATAAAAACATCCGCAAAAACAAATATTTTAAATATGGTCAAAATAATGGTTAAAATAATACATATTTTAAAAAACTTAATAAATAAATTTAAAAAATACTAATATTTAAAATAAATAAATAATTTAATTATATTTAAAATATTATATTTTATGAATTTTTTAAATTGGTAATATTTTAATAAGTATTAATTTAAAAACTTTTCTAAAATTAAGTATTTGAAAATAAAAGTTTGATAAATTGAAAAGTTAAAATATTAAAATGTTAAAATTTTAAAATATGAATATTATACTAATACTTTTAAGTTTCTTTTGATTTTTTTTCTTAAGAATGTGTCTAATAAATAAAATAAAATATATTTTTTAATTTTTTTCTTCAAATTATTCTATTTTTAAAATTATGTGAAATTTAAATGTATTGTGTTAAGTAAATAAAAAATATCATTAATATTTTTTGCTTCTTACAATATATACGAGTACTCATTTGATACACTTATGATATATATGAGGCATGTCTAATATAACTGAATGTATCTATCGTCGTAGGAAAAAAAAAAAATATCAACAAAAATAGTTGGATTATTTTCAATGAAAATCTCACATTATTCTATTTACAAAATGATTTGGAAAATCTTCTCTATTATAATCTTCCCTAATTTATTATAGAACTCTCTTTCCAAGATATTTTATTTTAAAGACTAAATTAGAGTTTTGGTTCTCCAATTTCATCTAATCACAAAATTAATTTTTATTTTAAATTTAAACAATTTTGATTCTCTCACATTTTTTTTAATAGAAAATCTGAGATATTTGTTTTCTTTAACTTTTTTTTATTTATAAAATTTCGAGATATATATATGATTTGTAATGTTTCACAATAAATTTGTCATTTCAAAAGTGAAAACATCTTTAACTTTAAATACTAAAATAGAGAAAAAAGAATTTAAATTTAAAACAGAGGGATCAATTTCGTGATTCGAGTAAAATAGGAGATTAAAATTGTAATTAGACCTATTTTAAAATGATACGATTTAAAATCTAAAAATTTATTACATTCTATTTAAAAATAAATAATATTAGTATATTATTTTAATATTTAATATCCTATTTTACTTCATTCACAAAATTAGTTATCATATTTAAAATCAAAAGTTTTTTTATCCTCTATATTAATTTTTCCGTTATATATCTATTTTAGAAAACGTGTCACTTGTAAAATATGACAAATCATCGTATAAGAACTTTTTTTATATATGTCATTAAAAAACAAAATTTTCATAAATTATTAAAGAAGAAGCCAGAAGGGGCAAAAAAGTATTTGAATAACTATAAATATTAAAAAAAATCTAATGAAAAAATTGACAACTACATCAATTTTCAATGCAAAAATATGAAGGAAAAAACTAAAACGGTTTGAATTTAAAATAGAATTCGTGAATGAAGTAAAATCAGAATATTAAAATTGTAATCAAACCTTACAAATAATATACTAACATTAGTTTTTGTAAGAATAAAAATTTAATAATATTATAAAACTAAAAGTAAAAATATTTCAAAATATAAATCTTATATTAATATTTTAAAATATAAATCTTATATTAATATTTTAAATCTTACTTTAAATACATTCAAAAATATGAAATTAAAGTAAGATTTAAAATATATAAGGTTGATATTTTAAAGTTTTTTATTTTAGTTTTATAATATTATTACTAAAAGAGAGTTCTTAAAAAAAATTTGTATACTTTTTTAAGGCTTAATATAGTTCCCCTATAAATGTGTCTATTTATTTATTTAAAATATTTAAATTGTGTTTAAAGTAAGATTTAAAATATTTATATAATATTTATATTTTGAAGAACCTTTAATATTATATATACATATATATATATATATATATATATATATATATATATATATATATATATATATATATATATATATATATATATATATATATATATATATATATATATATATATATATATATATATATATATACTTTAAATGTGTATTTAAAGTATGATTTAAAATATTAATATAATGTTCATATTTTAAAATATTATTATTTTAGTTTTATATAATAATAATAAAAATTACAAAAAATAATGTTAGTATATAGTTCTTAATTTTTAATTATAATTGTTGTCCTTGTATTTTCTCTTATTCACATAATTAATTCCCCTATTTTAAAGTCAAACAATTCTGTTCTTTTGTATCATTTTTGCACTTAGAATTATTCATTTTTAAAGGACATGATAGTCGCGAAACCTGACAAATCATCATATAAGAACTTTGATAGAATTTTAAAGATAAAAAAGAAAATAGAACACATTATTAAAAAAAATGGAGAATTCTTATCTACCTAATTCTAAAAGTTAGGTAAGGTTATATTCAATGTAAAATGTCTTGAAAACAACAAATAATTGTATTATTTAATAAATAATTAAATGTGTAAAAATTAGATGATATCATGTGATTGGTTGAAGGTACATTACCTATCTTTTGGTGATGGATAAAAAAGTTATCCCCTTAAAAAATAGTTGTGACATTAATTTTGGCAATTTCTTTACGCGTCTTATATGTTTCTTAATCACCTCGTGAGTTTTAAAAATACTCATTGTTTTTGGAGATATATCTCTAAACATATCTACTACGCATTTTATTTGTTTTTGAGTCAGACTCAAATTTTACAAATAAATTTATTTCGAAAAAAAATATTTCAGGAAACAAGCTTTTTTTCAACCATAATCTTTTTCAATAAATCACAAAGCAAACTCTTTTCCTAATCTTTGGGGTATCTGAAGTAATTTTTTGGATCCCGAGATCATCTTTAGTGGTGATTTGTGAAGCATGAGTACTCCATTTTAGGTAAAGTACCGGTACCGGGTACGTATCGGATACCGGTACACGTATGGTACGTACTGAAGTCGTATCAATTTTTTTAAAAATTGGTACACCAGCCGGTACACATTCGGTGCCACGTATCTATTTTTTTTTCAAATGGTATAATTTGGACTTTTTTTACTGAATAAAAATTAGGTTAACTATTATATCACAACCAAGTTCATTGCCCTGACACTTCTTTCACAGTCAAATTCTTTGAAAAGTAATAGGTTAAATCCTAAAAGGGTTGAGGATTTAGTTTTTGTTCATACAAATCTTTATCTTCTCCCGAGAAAGAGTAAGGTTTATAATGAATAAGCAACAAAAAAGTGGGATATTGGTGGAAATGTATGAGATCTATTTGATAAAGTTGATATTCTTGAACTTGCTGGTCTTTCTTTTGATGAATATGCACTAGAAGTCTCCCTTTTTAATGATATTTGAGTAAAAAATATTGATATTCAACCAAAATTTCATGATTTATTGATACTTTTAAGTGTGATTTATTTATGTTATTGCGCAAATAATTGAAGATTCAGTTTGCCAAAGGGAAAGATTGATGGTTCCATGTTTATAAAGTTGTCAAAGAGAAGTTATGGCATTCTGATATGGTAGATATGTGAGCTAATGTCCTACAAGATGTTGTAACATGTTAACACCAGAACATCAGTTTTGGATGTGTTTATCTCTTGACAAATTTATTATTTTTTAGTGAGTTTTCTTTTGGAATCATTTCACTGTTTTTTGCAGGTCAAGAAGATTGTCTATGTGACAAGTTTTGTGTTTACAACAGTATATAAGTTACTAAATTGGCCTTGAGGAAATTTAGAAAACTTTATTTCTTTTGTTCCAAGATTTAAGGAAACTTTAATGAATCATTCAGCGTGGATCAAGAATCTTGTGGATGTAGAATTTGAAGCCCATGGACTAAAAGAGGTGTATTTAAAAGGAATCTTAACCTAATGTATTGTTGGACTTTCACGATTGTAAAAACTAGGGGAAGGGTTTTATAACTTAGGTTTTGAGAGTCTCTTGGGTGAAAAGTTTGTAAGTAACCCTTTGTATCTTTTGATACATTGTGGTAGACATATTGTTGATGTTTATTGTTCTCACTCTAAAGATTTTAAGCAAAGAGTTTAGTATTGGTCTTGTTAGCATTATTTATTTAGTATTGTAAAAGAAAGATAGTAGATCTTTATTTTTGGTTCATTGAGACATTCCTTTGAACTGGGATTGTTTGATATATTGTGTGTGATTGAGGGGAGTGAGAGGGGATTCTCATATCTATAAGTTTCTAGGTAGAAGTTGCATTGGGTAGGGATTAAGTGAAAAGTTGTAAACTAGCATTGTTTAACTATGAATTGATACTACTGATAGTGGATTTCCTTCTTGGCTTTGTAGCCCCCAGACGTCGGTGATGTTGCACCTAACTGGGTTAACAATTCTTTGTTTTATTTATCCTTAAGCAATTAAAATTTTGTACCATCTAAATGGAAGGAAAAATTGTTCTTGTAAGTTTGAAGATGTTTCAACATCTGTCATGACATTATACTCTAATTTGGGTATATCAAATCGAATATCTTTATCCAGAATACTGAATGAGTGAGTGTTTGCAAGTGGATTTCATGTGAATAATTCTATGGCCTCCTCTGCAAGAGGTTTACTTGCGGGACCGGCCAAACAAGTCCCATGACAAATCTGTCTGATTAGTTATGATGCGAACTCTCGTAATGTAGAATGGTAATGGGGCTTTTGTGTATATTTGTGTTTATAGTAAACTCACGCGGAATTCTTGAATAAAAAGATAAGAAAAGAGAGTAAAAGTAAGATAAAAAGGATAAACGCAAAGGCAAGTATTTTAAATTGACTTGGAAATAAAATGACTTGAAATACATAAGTGTTTGGACGCTATCATACATTTATGTATGGGGTTAACTCGTTTCTCTAAGGCTCGGTATTTTGAGTGTGTCCCTTTTACAATGTGAAGAAATGTGACCCTGAATAATGAAAAGGAAATCTACTTATATAGACAGAAAATAAACGGCTGGACACTTTCTAACAAATCAGGCTTTGACACTTGTCAACCCATTCTCCTAGTAACCACCAACTACTTTGTCCCACTCCTTGGAGCAGTTTTCTCTTCACGTCTTCCTAAATAGCTTTGTCGAAAGATCTTCGACCTGGTGGTGTCTGGGGGATGCGTCAAAGTGCTTCAACTTCCTTCTGGATTCCTGCATCTTGCTGTCGACCCATGGTTGTCTTTTCTTTCTCTTTGGCTGGGTCGAACTCCTTCCCTTTGGAATTCTCATGGTTTTGCTTTTAATCCTCCTTTTTTGAACAAGTTGAAATCTTCAGCCAACAAATTCCCCCCCCCCACCAAAAGGCCAGTTTTGACATAAAGGTAGTCGACCAAGAAGCTTGGCCTTTTGGAATTTCCTGAGTGATTTTGACGCATTCTTCGACCGTCGATTTGCACCAATCAACTATTCACATGTTGTCGGACTGAGATAACCTGTCACATTCGTCATGATTCCACTTTTGGCGTCACAACTTTCTTAATATGTGGGGAATCTTCAATCTTCCCACTAAAATAGCTTAAAGCCCCGAAAAAAACCTTGCGTTGCATGACCTTGGGTATAAATATCGTTTCCCTTAGCCCTTTTGTAACTAGAGTGGAGATAAATAGCGTTGTAAACCAGGTAAACGCATTTTTGGTGAGGGAACCAAGGAAACATTTCATTTTTAAATCCTCATTATATTCTATATCCCCAGCCTCAGTATGGTAACATGTCACATGTTCGACTGTGGACTCTTCGGTCTCACCAGAGAATTTGGTGAACTTTGGGACTTTCCATCCCCTATGAAGTTCAGTTTATAGCACGTAGTTAGGTAATGGGGACATGTAGGTTGACCATCGAGGCCTGGGTTGGCACCATTTCGGACTATAATCCTTTCTATTATGGTTTTAAGGTTCGACTCTTCGGCCATGGCATCCTGATGAACCTGTCCTAACACATTTCATTGCTTTTGATGTCAATGTAACATCACGACGGGAGGCCCCTGGTCCACCCTGGGTATTTGTTCAACCTCTTCTTAAGGTTGCTCTAAAATCTCTTCATACTCCTTTTCCTATCGGACCGGTGTCTCGGGACGGGGAGGTAGGGTTCGATGTCGTAGGGCAATTGGTGCCCCCAAAAAATCTTCTATTCGAGCCATCTGAGTTTCCAATTGTTGGTAAGTCTGTGTTGAATCTTGTATTAAAGGTCTTAAGATGATTCCCATTTGTTTTGTTAACATGTGGACTATTTCATGGTTACTCTCATCCATACGTTGCCTTACGACGGCCATAGTGTTTGAAGTAAACGTTGGCATCGACTGAGATAAAAAAATGTATCCGATCATTCGAATGTATTGGTTTGTCAAAGGCCCTAGCCCTTGGTAAGGAGAAAAAGCTTCTGACGAACTATCTGCAAATGTCGAGTCAGAATTGTGGAAACTTGGCATGAATTCGGGAGGCATGCCCAAGGTTATGGAAAACAACATGGTGAAACTAGGCCTCGTTGTCCCTGAAGATCCACCCACATTCGGCCTGATTGGTTTAGGTCGAATCAGAGTAGTGGTAAATCTTGTAGTAGCAGTCGGTGCTGCTGTCGTAATGGGTTCAATTGTGTTCGTAACAACTAGACTTCATGTCTGTAGCGGTAAAATCATGAGTGTAAGCTATTAGTTAACTTAACTCAAAGTATACATAGTCGCCACTGCACTTTTATTTTATTCCAAGAGGAAAAGGAAAAAAGAGCAAATAAATCCTAATGAATCTAAAAGAAAAAAGCTAAAGAAACAAGAAGGGAAACAAATAAGGGGATATGTTACAAAATGGGAAGGTTTTATGAACCCAAAATGTCTGTGGTACTCCACGGGAGCCCTTTTGAAAAATGTATTGTTTTTGGTTTGAAAAGTTTATAAATGAAAGTGGAGGGATGAGAGAAGAATTAATTTTTAATGTTTTGTGTTTGGAGAGGTTTACCACCTCATGCCTACGTACCCACAACGTGCAAGCAAGATCAAAACCATGTAGTTCGTGGTACAAATAGTGAAAAATTATTGTGTTGGATTGATTTTAAAATTTAAAGATAAGTCGTTATTCTTTAGAGAATAATCCCGTTAGAAAGAATAAATCATATCTAAACTTATGAAAATGGTTAAAAGGAAAAGTGCAAGAAGGCACAAAAAGGATTGAATGAGTTTTATATTTTTTAAGGTCTTTTGAAAAAGGTTTCGATATGCTTATATGGTTTAGCATTTATTAAGAAATAAAAGAAAAAGTAAAATCGTTTGACCTAAGTCAATGTTTGATTATGAAAGTGGTTATAGTTTGAAAAAACAAAGAAATTTTGAAAAGAAGGAGAAGTTTTGAAAATTAAAGAAGGGGGAAGAGATGAAGAGGCTAACCTAGTGCACAAAATAAAAGTAAGGAAAAAGAATGATCTAACCGAAATGAAGTCACTTCAAAGTTTTAATAAGAATTTCATCCTTAAGCATGCTAAAGCCAAGATAACCAATGCCAAATAAAGGCAAAACTTCCACAATTAATACTCAATGCAAAGGGATAAGAAGTCCTAATTCTAAGTCCACAAATTCCATCAATACTTCAAAGGTTATCCATAGGTAAATCACTCCAAAGCATAGGCTAGTAACCAATAGTCCAAGATGGGAAGAATTAAGTTTTTTATGGTTTAAGCCTTTATTAATATTTTTGTGTCCAAGTGGACAAAAGAAAAATCAACACAACAAATATAATAACAAGATTATAAACATGATAATGGATGATAAAGCATAATAAAAATAAAGGAGATAAAGGAGCGAGAAGGAAATTAAAGAATAATAAAATGCAATAAGAATAATAGAATAGTAATATAGTAGTATTAATAATAATATGTATATACTAATGGTATGGTGGACTTAATCATCCACAACCAAAGAAAGTAACTGATTATGCTTAGTATCTTACACTATAGTGATTAATCGAGGCGATTAGATCCAAATTCTATGAAGTTTGAAAGAAGATTGGGATACCCAAAGCAACTACGCATCAAACTTCAAAATTTGGGGATCTTAACGCAAAAAGATTAACCACTTTGGGATTACCCGACCAACACGAGGTCCGATCCACGAAAGTGCAAGTATCTAATTGGATTTTTATTCCGAATTCGGGACACATTTAGGTCTATGTTAAGCAATCGTCGAGTTATTTATGAAGTAATTACCCTACAAATGAGGCCGACCACCACCAATTAAGGTGAACGGTATTTGTTCTAATACATGTTGAAGAGATGATATAATGGATCATCCTCCAAAAACATGTCACACGAAAAGAAAAAGAGGCAACGGTATAATCTTAATCGAGATTTCACATTGATGCGAAGAATCCCTGCAAACCTACGCATCCCTGATGCGAAGAATTACGAAAAATGGTGCAAACAAATAAAAATGTTGTTTGGCTACAAATATATTCTTGTAGTGATCAAGAACGGGGTGGATCCCCCTGTCCAAGGTACAACGGATGCACAACGAGCAACACATAAGGAAGAAATGAAGAGACATTTCAAGGTGTTGTTTTTTATCCATCAATGTGTGGATGATAACAACTTTGAGAAAGTTAGTGACAGTGAGTCATCAAAACAAGCATGAGAAATCTTAGAGAAGGAATGCGCAGGAGTTGACAAGGCAAAGGTGGTTAGGTTAAAAACGTACAAGCATCAACTTGAGTTAATTCAAATGGAGGAAAAGGAAACAATGAACTATTTTATAACAAGAATCACTAGGTTGGTGAATCAAGTGAAGGCACACGGAGAAACAATCATGGAGTTATATGTTGTTGCAAAATTCTTGCATTCTTTAATGCAAAGATTTGACAATGTGGTTGTAAAGATTGAGGAATCGAAGGATGGATGAGCAAAGAGGAGCTACAAATCTCTCTCGAGTTTCATGAGCAAAGGATGAAGGATATAAATAATGATAAGACAAAGGAGAAGATCGGTTTACAAGCTCTTTTCAACGAGAATGACAAGAGATCGAAAGGAAAATGGCTCATGAAGAGTAAACGTGATTTTTCAGAATTTTGGTGGAAGAGAGTCCTAAAGTTCCAAGAATTTGATTTGTAAAATGGGTGAGAGAAGCTGCAACAAAATAGTGGTCAAGGAAACTTTAGAAGTGAAAGGAAGAGTTTTGACAAAAGCAAGATGTAATGCTTTAAGTGTCAAAGGTTTGATAATTTTGCAAGAGAGTGCAATGCGAACAAGAAGGAACCTCAAGGAAATGAAGCCAAGATTGTAAGACAAGAGTTTGATAAGGAGAATACAATCTTGCTGATGATCACAAAAGACAAATACAACAGCAGGTTGCGAGACAACAACATCAATAATCCTGGGGATGCTGCAAAACCAGCTTGTAACCAGTTACGTGAAAGTTGTAATCGGTTACATTCAGAAGAAAATGTTATGGTGATTGTGAGAAAGGGAGTCAAGTGAAGAGAAGAATGGTATTTGGACTTGGCATGTTTTACTCATAGGACGGGGAGGAAGGATTAGTTTGTTAAAATCAATCGTTCCTTGAAGAACAAAGTGAAGTTTGCGGATGACATCATTCTAGCGGTCGATGGGATCGGTGATGTTTTGATCATGAGAATGAATGGTGGACATTCCTTGATCAGAGATGTATTTTACATTCCAAAAATAAAATGTAACATCATAAGAATTGGCCAATTTCTTAAGAAGGGTTACAAGATTTACATGGAAAACAAAGGGTTGTGTGTTATGAATGAAAACATAGTTTTGGTCCTTAAAGCTCCTATTGTTTCCAATATAAATTTCAAGGTTAAACTAAAGGTTATGGGTCATGGATGTATTGCTACAACAGAAAGTCGAGATGATTGGATATGGAAATATTTTCTTGGGCATCTCGATTTCCAAAATCTAAAAGACTCGCAAAAGAGCATAATGGTAACGGGGTTGCCATTGATCAACATATCGGTTGAAATTTGTGAAGAGTGTGTGAAAGAGAAGAAAAATAAGGGTAAATTCACCAATAATGCAAGTTGTAGAACCTAGAACCACCTTGAAGTGTTGTATTCGAATGTGTGTGGTCTGATGCAAGTAGATTTTATTGGTGACAATAGATATTTAGTCACATTCATTGATGATCATAGTAGAAAAATATGGAAATACCAAATCAAGAGAAAGAATTAGGTATTTAAAGTGTTTAAGAAGTTCAAGTCCATGGTTGAGAGGCAGATCAATCACAAGCTCAAAGTGCTCAAAATGGATGGTGGAGGCGAATATGTTTCAAAAGACTTTGAGAGGTTTAGTGATCAAGAAGGGATAGTACATGAGGTAGTTACACCTTATACACCATGGCAAAATGGTGTTACCAAAAGGAAGAATCAATCAATCATGAACATGGTAAGAAGCATGTCAAAGGGGAAGAACTTGCCAAAATAATTATAGGGAGAAGCGATATCCACGTCTGCCTAATTTTTTAAATAGGTGTCCAACAAATAAGCTTGAAAATGTATCAAAGAGGAAGAATGGTTGGGATTCAAACCGAATATGAACCATTTGAGAGTTTTTGGTTTTGTAGTGTATCGACATGTTTCGAGGAAGCTTAGAAAGAAGTTGGATGGTAAAGGAGAGTTTATGATACTTGCAGGATATAACTCTACCAGTGGTTACAAGTTGTTAGATGCAGCAAATATGCGGGTTGTGATCAACCGAGACGTCATTTTAGACAAAATAAAGCAACTGCAATATCTTGTAACCAGTTACGTAAAAGTTGTAAATCGATTATAGCTTTGAAAGTTCAGATTTTGCAGAATTCAGAAGTGCAAAAATGCTCGTTGCCGAAACCTGAATTGAAGAGAATGTGAGAAGATAAACAAGCCAAAAAAGACTCCAAGATTGTGAGTTTTTTTTAGACAACAAATTCAATAATGATGGTGATTTTGTCCGTTTTGCACTTATAGACGAATCTGAACCCATTAAAACAGAAAAGGCTTTAAGTGATCCAAAATAGATTTATGCCATGAATGAGGAGGTGGAATATATTGTGAAGAACAACATTTGGGAGTTGGTTGATCTAACGGACGAGAAGAAGCCAATTGGTGTGAGATGGGTATTCAAAGTGAAGGAAAATCCCAAGGTTGAAATAATCAAGCATAAGGCTTGATTAGTTGCAAATGGATTTTTGAAAAGAGAAGGAATATAATTTGAAGAGGTAATCGCACTGGTTGCTAGGATTGAAACCATTATTCTAGTTGTTGGTATTGTGAATAACAACAATTGGCCCATATACCAAATGGATGTAAAATCTACATTTTTGAATGAACCGCTTGAAAAAGAGGTGTATGTCGAACAACCCCCTTATTTTGTTGTGAGAAACCAAGAGGTAAAGTTCTACAAGTTGAATAAAGCATTTTACGATTTGAAGTAAGCTTTGAGAGCTTGAAACAAGAGAATAAATGGTTTCCTAAAAGAGGTTGGCTTCAATAAATGTGTATTCGAGCATAACTTGTATGCGAAGATAGATATGAGTGAATGAGTTATTATCCTTTGTCTATATGTAGATGACTTGTTGATCACATGCAACAACAAAAAATGCATTTCAAAGTTCAAGAGTGAACTTTTGAAAAAATTCGAGATGATCGATCTTGTCCTCATTACATACTTGTATGACATTGAATTTAAGAAGTCTAAAAGGGGACTGCTCATACACCAAAGAAGACATGTGCTTGAGATATTGTAGAAGTTTGAGATAGAGCATTGTAATGCTACCATTACTCTAGCTGAACCAAGGCTACAATTTTTGAAGAGTGAGGATGAGAAAGATGTTGAACCAACTTTGTATAAGAGGTTGATACGTCAAAGAATTGACTAGTTGCAGAATTCTCTTTCCCATATCGGATACGGGCAGAGAATGCATTGATTCCAATTGGTGCAGATATAAATATGATCATAAGTCTATAGCTGGATACCTATTTATGTTTAGTGTAAAACCAATCTCATGGTGTTAGAAAAAGGAATTAGCAGTTGCACTCTCGTCTTGTGAGGCCGAGTATATTGATGCTTTGTTAAGTGCTTGCCAACCCGTGTGTCTAATGAATCTATTGAAGGAGCTCGTCAACAATGAGGGTGAGATTGTTGCACTCTTGGTTGATAACGTTTCTGTGATTAATTTTTCTAAGAACCCGATTACACATGGGAGGAGCAAACACATTGATATGAGATTTCACTACTTGAGGGAACTTATTAGTGAAGGAAAGTTAAGATTGAGGTATTGTAGAAGTGAAGACCAAATGGATGATTTATTGATTAAGGAAGTCACAAATGATGTGTTCAAACGGTTGAAGATGAACATGGACATGAAAGACTTGGAGCACTTGAATTAAGTTGGTGTGCTAAGAGTTTTTGAATAATTCAAGTGTTGTAATCGGTTAACACGGGCATGTAACCGGTTAACACGAAGTTATAACCAGTTACAGATGTCAAAATGAGTCAAATAAGTTAAAGAAAACATGCTTTTGGAGTTGTTGTAACTGGTTACGCATTTGCAATAACCAATTGTCACTGTTTGTTATTTTTTAGTTTTAGCAGCTGTAATCGATTACGGGTTTAACTGATTATTGGTCCAATAATTTCATTTTATCTGTTATTTGGCTTATGTAACTTGAGTCTCAATCATATTGTAATGTTGTATAAATGCCTTATAGACATCTTCATCAATGTTAAGGAAAATATTCCCACCTTCGATTCTCTCTCTCTCTCTCTCTCTCTCTCTCTCTCTCTCTCTCTCTCTCTCTATATATATATATATATATATATATATATATATATATATATATATATATATATATATATATATATATATATATATATATATATATATATATATATATATATATATATATACTCTAATTTTCTCTAATATTCACTAATCTTATGGTTCTAAATTCTAACAAATACTTATACACGATAATAATATTTAAATTTAAAAATAATAGGCAAATTGCATTCATAAGTCTTAGTAGCCAATGAAGTTGTGAACTTTACGGTTAAAGAAAAGAAAGAGTGTTTTATTTTCAAATTCAATTTTGAAAAGGCTTATGATAAGGTGAATTGAAACTTCCTTAGGTATTTGATGAAAGGTATGAGATTCGGGGTTAAGTTGTGGATGAAGGCAACTATTTTTTTCTAGCTTTTTGTCTACTTTGGTGAGGAGGGTGAAGTTAATTCTAAAATTATATTTAGCTTTATAAAATCTTGCATTTGTCGTTGATGAACTTTTACTATCATATAATAATTTGGAAATAAAATTAATAATAATTTATAAAATATTTAAAAGATTATAGATAGATAAAGGTTCTAATGAGAAAAAAAGTGTGAATAATGGGAAAAGTCACACAGTGATTAGAAATATAAAAATTTGATCATTGATTGATAAGCGAGAAAAATCACATACATACCATCTTATAGAAAAGTCTCAAACTAAAAATATTTCCTCGTGTTGACTCCACTGAATTGACCCTAATAATGTTATTAGATCTGACTCGAGTGAAGGGATCATGTCACTTGTATCGGAAGTATCCACACATGATCGTTGGTAGAGTGTCCTGTTGAAGAGTATCAACGGCGATACAAGTGTATGTGATGAAAAAAAAGAGTTTCGGCCGCTTGAGGGGGAGCATTGTGGAAAGACTTACACATGAGTGGGGGTGTTGAGAAAAAATAAGTGTGGTGGTGTGGAGAACTCACAAATTGGTTAGAATTATGGAGATTTAAGTATTTATAAGGGAGACAACTCGCACACCTATCACCTTAGAATTTTAGGTGAATATGTGGTGTGTCTCTCATAAATACATATTGCTCTGAAAACAAGTCTTAAAGTAAAAATGTTCTCTCGAGTTGATCCCAAATTGGTCTTAACAACCCATGTTTATAATAACTTAATAAAATTTATATGGTATTATATATTTTTGTTTGTCAAAATTTATAATTTTTTTAATAAAAGATATAAAAATTTGATTTAAATAATTATTTTTAAAATATTATATTAAGTATTTCATCATCTTGAAACTTTTTTAAATATCAAAATTTTAAAAAATTATTCAATTTTGAGATTATTTTATAAAAATTATTTTAAAAATATAGTTATTTTAAAAATTGCAATTTTAACTATATTTAATAATGTATATTTATATTATAAAATATCAAAATAAACTTTTTTATTAATAAGAAAATGTTGGAAAAACTTTTAATATTTTAAAAAATATTTTCATAATTATTTTTAATTAAAGAAAAATCTATTTTTTTTTAAATTTTTTGTTTGCATAGATGATTGTAACTCTGCAACCGTTCAACATAGTTGTAGGAAATTGAATCCATATAAAATTAATTTATTAAGCACTCCACACACGATTCTTTTTATACAAAACATCTATAAGCATATAGAATGCTAATGTAGTTTCTTATAAACATAATTGTCATAATATTTGAATGTTATGCCAGATTAAATATCATTATATGATATTATAAACATTGCAGGTAAGTTTTAGGCTTAATACCTATTTTGATCCCTTAACTTTAGCTATTGTTTTGCTTTGATCCCTTAAATAAAAAATGTTACAGAATAATCCATTAACTTATACTCTGTTACATATTTTAGTCCTTTATGTTAGTTTTTGTTGAAAAAATGTTAAATCATGTATAAGTGGACATTTAATTGCTGACATGGAAATTATATTGATTAAAATTTGATGAGATGAATATATTTATTTAATTGCCTGCACATATTTATTTTATATTGATTAAAAATATAAGTAGAGAAATGAAAGGTTATGGCTCATTTGAAACATTCAACATCGTTTGAGAGAAGAAGAGTCACCATCCTCCATTGGAGACGCGCTGAACCGGTCACAAGCATCAATTGAAGACTAACTGAGATAATCCATCGTTTGAAGCAGAAACACTAAGGCACGAACTTGACAAGTTACTAAAAATGTTTTCTTTCTTCGTTACCGTAAGTTACGACTTGCTGAAATATTTTCTTTCTTTCTTCTATTATCGTAGGTAGGTTTATTAGGTTATGAAGAGTAAGTTTCAGTGTGTTGTTCATCAGTTTGGTGAGTTTTCTAGAGAGTTTGCAAATTTTACTAAGTCATGTTATGTTGGGTTAGAGGAAATCAGGGATGATGATCCTGATTATTTGAGCTACTTTGAAATACTTGACAAGTTAAAAGATTTAGGTTACCCTACTATAGATAAGTTATGGTATTATGATGACATGTATGCTGATGGCGTTGTTATGTTAGAAAATGATAAGGAAACTATAATAGAATGAAAACAATAGCAGTGTTAATTGAGGAATGTCATTTGTATGTTACACATCCTATTTCTGAACATGATGTTATTAATGAGCCCATACTCTTACTACCTGAACCTGAAGTTGTGTATAATAATGATGTTGGGACCACAATGGGTGAAGATGTGGTTAGTGAAGGGGACAATAATGAAGTTGGTACCACAATTGATGAAGATATTAGGGTAAAGGGGACAACAATTGAGGAAAGTGGGGATAATGTTGTAAGTGTGGAAACCGAGGAGAATGTGGGGAACAACTGTGATATTGATGAGAATTTGGGTCATGTTGAGATAAACTGTAACACTAAGGATAATGTGGGGGCCAATTGTGTCAGTGAGGAGAATATGGGCCAAGGGATGAATGTTGAGGTAAATGGAAGTAATGAAGGAATGAACTGTAACCAGCAAGAAGATGAGGGACTTAACTATGACAAAGAAGATTGAAGTGAAGATAGTGCATTGAATGTCAATTTTGAAGACTCAGAAAATGGTATGGATATTAATGGAGATATAGCAATTGATGAGGTTGAACTTATTTCAAATTCCAAGGGTAAAGGTAAAAGTAAGCCAAAAAGTAAGGGTAAGGGTAAGGGTAAAAAGAATGGGAAAGGAAAAGTTTATTTTATGAATGAAGCTGGTGATAATGATGGTGAAACAACGGGAGAAAATCTGAGAGGTTTAAGTGACATTGAGGAGTATGATAGTGATGAATTGCCTAAGGAGTATGATAGTGACAATGATGAGGTTGTAAAGGATGATTTTGTGACATTTAAGCTTCCAAAAAGAATGGAAGACTACAAATGGGAACTTGGTACATATTTTGCTACAGAATGTGTATTTCAAGAGGCAATAAGAACATAGGCTATACATTCAGGAAGGAACCCGAAGTTTGCTAAAAATGATAAAGTAAGGATGTGAGTAAAGTGCAAGGCAAGTTTCCCATTATAACAATGCTTGAGGAAATAAGATTTTATCTAATCCAGAGGTGGGAATCCAATAGGCAAAAAATTACTAAATATGATGGCATCATACTACCAAACATCAAGAAAAGGATGGAAAGGGAGACACAAAAAACTAATAATTGGATTGTTAAGTAACATACTTAATTATGACTATTAGGTAAGGCATATTTTATTATATTGGCTAAGATAATATTGGATACCTTTGTATAGGTGTACAGGTGGACATGACTATAAGGTAAGGCATATTTCACTCAATGGAGAAAAATATGTTGTCAACCTTTACAAGAAGGAATGTTCATGTAGAAACGGATGTTGACTGGAGCTCCATGATGTCATGCAATGTCTTGCATGAAGGATCAACAATTAGATATTGATGACTATGTATCATATTGTTACAAGAAAGACCATTATGCAACTTGTTTTTTTATCTTCATCCACCATAAATAAAGAGGTTGTTTGGAAGGCCAAAGATAAAATGAATAGGGATGTTGGAGAATTGGTAAGGGATGAGACACACATGAAAAAGGCAAGACATGATATCAAGTGTAGTCGTTTCCACAAATATGGTCACAACAAGGCAACCTGTAAACTGCGACAACCACAATCTCCTTCAAGTCAGGTACAATAAGGCACAACTCAAGAAGCACCATCAATTGTTTCAAGTCAGGTTCAACCATTAACATCTATTTCAAGTTAGGTTCAGCCACCAACACCTGTTTCAAGTCAGGTTTAACCAACAAGTCAAACACCACCACATGTTTCAAGTAAGGCTCAACCACTAACTATTTCAAGTTAGCCACCACCCAAGACCAAACAAAAGTTTCACAAGGGTGGCAAGCCAGTTTCAAGTCAACCTTGATGTTTTTTTTATCATATTGGTTCATATTTTGTAATACTTTTTGGTGGCTTAATGACAATGGCCTTTTTGTAATGCCTTTTTGTTGTTATATTAATGCCTTATAATGATTTTTGTTTTGTTTTTGAACCATTGGTTATGTATCAGACATCAAATATGGTAATCAAAGTTGAAATGGTTTATAATGCCACATTATCTTACACTATGGTCTATTTACACTTTTGCTGCAATTGTTATGTCAAATTTGTTCCCTTAATGAAGAATAATGCACATAGAATAATGAAAAAATATTTGATTTTTTTTTAAATAAACACTAACATTTTTCATTAAAAAAATTTCATAATACATTGAAATGGACACTAACTTGATTCATCAAACCAAATTGAAAATACATTGAACAAACTTCATAATACATTGACCAAACCTAAATCTATTTGAAATACATTGTTACAAAAACAAGGTTCAACTCTAAGCTCATCACTCGGACAATAATGCACATTTTCAACCACCCTCTAATGTACATAACCTCACTCCTTAACTTGTTGATTTTCTTCTTTTGTCTTTCAAGCTTCAAATCCCTTTCATCGACACCTCATCACCTAACCACTTGAAGAAATTATAACCCTTATCCATGTGATTTAGGTAATTTCTACAGCCCTAGAATTTTCTCTCATAGTTGCCATTATTCACATCGTTCACAGTTCTAAGAACACTTTCATCTTGGAATAAACACATCATTCTCTTGTTTCTACGAAGCACGGATCCATATGCACCATGGCTTTGGGTGTTTGAAGTAGAAGAATTACTTGCAACCTTTGACGAACACTAATTTGAAGAAGAAAATGGAAGAAGGAAGATGGGAAAATGAATATGGATAATGGAGAGAAAGAGGAAGAATATGTAGATGAAGAATACTGATGAAATATTGAAGAACAAAAACCCTAACAATGTTTATAATACATGAGTTGCTTACATGGCATATCAACTCAGTATTACTTATCGTTTTTCCACAAAAACTAACTATATGGACCAAATGATTTAACGGAAGTGGAGTTAAGGTATCATTCTGTAACAATTTTTAGATATGGGACAAAAACGAAACTTCGCTCATAATTAAGAGACCTATGAACTAAGTATACCTAAATTTTAAAATTTTATATCCATGACTATCTACTATGCTTTCCGATACAGATATTGGTGTGTATTGCTCTCTTTTTCTATTATGAACTCTTATGGAATGGTAATGTTCTTTTAAGTCATCTCAAAATAGGAGAGGAAAATATTTTATTTTTTATTTTTTTAAAAATAGAGAAGCATATCTAACTAATAGTCATACAAAATCCAGGAGCATCCATCATTATACTATAGATTATAATCCAATTTATCCATGCATCTCATAAATATTTCATTGACTTTGGCATATTATAGCAAATCTCTCTTTACTTTTTCTGGATAAGGACAACAATAAATAACCTAAGAATACCATGAGATATATTAATATATGAAATTAATATACAAGAGAATGTGATCTATTCACTTCTATCATGTACCTCTCCCATTTATCATTTATAACAAATAATTAAGCCTTGCCTTGATTATATTTTATTTTGAATCTATTCACTTCTATCATGTACCTCTCCCATTTATCATTTATAACAAATAATTAAGCCTTGCCTTGATTATATTTTATTTTGATTATTTTGGTGAGTTATGAATCAACCTTATTAGTATGAGATATGAAATTATATTTTATTTTGATTATTTTGGTGAGTTATGAATCAACCTTATTAGTATGAGATATGAAATACAATTTCAAATTTGCTTTCGGTTATATTTTGGTCTAATCTAAAATATGAAAAATAAAGATCAATTTGTAATTTTTGAAAATTTGAAGGACCAATTTGTAAAATTTGAAAATTATTAAAGATTTATTTGTAATTTTTCGAAAATTTTGGGGTAAATTTGAAATTTTCATAAAATATGAGGATTATTTTGCAAAATTTGAAAAATTAATAATAAAAATTTAACATTTATATTAAATATAGTGATGAAGTAATTTGAAATTCTTTATTTTTTGGTGTCATTTTAAATTCCTTAAATTTAACATGAATAAAATACTCCATAAATTTATTTTATTCTAACAATTCTCCATATTTTTATTCAAACAATGAATTTTGATCAATCAAATCATTTCAAATTCCCTTAAAAAATTAGTTCACCTCATTAAAATGTTTTATCCAAACACACTCTTAAAAAATAATTCTTTATATTTTAAGAAATGAATTTTATAAAACTATTTTTTAAAATATTATAATTTTTTATATTCTGTTTTTTTCTAAATTGAAAAATTAATTTTGATATCTTATAACATAAACATACATTATTGGATAAACATACATTATTGAAGATAGAAATATAATTGAAATCGCAATTTTTTTTAAAAAAATGTTTTCAAAAATAATTTTAATAAAAAACTATTTGAAATAGTTTTAAAATTGAGTTATTTTTTAAAAACAAAAAACTCCAACCAAAAGAGAGGAACTCACAGATGAAATGAGAAACAACAAATCATATAGTTCAAAGACTATCTATGTAAGAAAATTACCTATACAAACAAATCATATCTCATCATGTATATATCTATCTATCTATAAAAGTACATTAGGAAGTAATCTGTCAAAGTGACAGTGAAATATTTTGAAGGATTTGGTAGATATAATTGATTGATGTGTAAGAAACATTTACACTGATAATATATCTAAGTTAAATTCTATTAAGAATTAACAAACTTGTGAGGCTAAAGAACTTTTTCATCCACTCATCACATAGAAAGCTAAAGAACTTTTGAAGCTAAATATGCAATCATAAATATATTCTTCCAATAAATTACCATAAAATTCTGTTCATATGAAAAAATAATTTTAATGCTATCATAAATATATTATAATGTTAAGCAATCATAATTCATAAATATAGTCTTCCAATAAATTACCATAAAACTTGATGATTTGATCTTTTATATAAAAGCCTTTCTTGTCAATATCATTTACTTTTAACATAAGAGGATCTATCTCATTGAAGTATTTATCTTACATAATCCATATATAATCATTGAAGTATTTATTTTACATAATCCATATATAAGCACACTCACAAAAATGTTAGTCACCTTTCTCATTGAAGCATCATCACCGTCAAACTCTAGGCTGCAATACACAAAATTCGTACACTCGGTCAAAATAGTATTCATTGACGAAATTGTTACCTTATTGTCACACTTCCCAAAATTATATACCAAACTGTCATACTTGGAAAAAAAAAACTAAAATGTCACAAAATACAGGGATTCGTCCACCCCATGTACAACAATCTTTGGCGAAGGTATAGGGGTTCGCCCACCCCATGGACAAACCTTGCCAATGTATACTTTTTTCTGACCTTTTCGCAGGGGTTCGTCCACCCATTGACTAACCCTTTATTCGTTTTTTTCCTGACCTTTTCTCAGGGATTCGTCCATCCCATTGACTAACCCCTTATTCGTTTTTTTTCTTCCAATTTTAATAATACAAATATAACTCACAATTTTATTTAATTAATATTTTAATAAAATTAAATATTTTAATTAATATTTATATAATTAAATTGATTATAAAAATTATTTAATTAATATTTTAATAAAATTCAATATTTTAATTAATAATATAGAAAAACATAATACACAAATTTATTAATAATACAAATATAATTAAAAATAATAATACATTAATTTTATTTTGGCGGCGATTGTGGTGGAAGAAGACATGAGCCAGTATAGCACCTGGTTGAAATTTTTTCGCGTTCACCTCTGCCCGTTTTTTGTGTGTGGAGGGGGAGGAGTAGCATCGGATGACAAATATTCATCTTGATTCGGTGGACGTTGGTTCAATGTACCATCCACCAAACAGTCATTTAGGTCGTCAATATTGAAGTCTGGAAGTGATACAAGATTTTCTTCGGTTAGATCAAAGTTGGGCAGTGCTTGTGACGTTTGTGTGTATGACTGAGACAATTCCATTGATGGACGATAAACATCTTGAGAGAACGAGGAGTGATGGAAGTTAGTTTGACTAGGTGATGGGTGGAATATTTGTTGTTGAGATTGGTAGGAGGCAAATCCATAGTAAGGTTGAGATGAGGATGAGTTGGTTGTATGTTGTTGAGACTGAGAGTATGAATACTCAAAGTTAGGTTGAGGGATTGGAGAGTACTGGTAGGGTGGTCGTAGTGGGGTTTGATCTTGAAATTGTTGGTGGTAGTAGTTGGTTTGATGAATTGGTTGGTGAGGAGTTGGTTGTTGGGATGAAGTTGGTTGTTCTATTGTTCGGGTGTGATAAAATATTTGTTGGAGGAATGTGTTTGTTTGTTGTGGTTGTGGGGGAAAGTTTGTAGTATATGAGGCAAATTGACGGGGGTCGGCTAAATATTGTGGTTGTGAGGGAAATATTAATGGAATATTTCTAAACCAATTAATATATTCCTAGCTATGCCTCAGTTGTTGTCGTCTTAAACGTTACCCATTAAAAACCAAATGCCTTCTGTTATTCCATTCCTCGTTCTCTTCTTGGTTTACAGTTCTCCAGTGAACACACCATGTGGATTGCATTTCTATTGCATGATGTTCTCTCAGACATCTTGGTTGAGATGGAATTTCCTAAGGAAATCCAAACATCAATTTTACTCGGTCTGATTGATTTATCTCAACAATATGAAAACATATTATTGATGTTGTCGCACTCCATACACACGTATCATCACGAACAATATCTGGATAAACCGGGTATGACCTCAATTTAAATTGGTACACGAAAAAAAATTAGAGTGTAAATAATCATGTATGACAAAATAGTTATATTATTGGTTCCATGACTTACATCTTCCGGAGTCATGTGATCAAACGCATCTCGATATCCACGTATATAGAATCGGGGAGTATTGGGGTACTCCATACCTCTTTGTGCAAACCTTGCATTTTCAAAATATTAAAACTTGTTAAATTAAAAGTATATGCATTTAAAATAGTGCTATTATAAAAGAAATTTACCTGAGGGCGTACGGGTAAGTTGACATTTGGTTGCTATTAGGAGCTATCATGGGCATATGCCAATATGCCCAAATAGTCAAAAGGAGTATGCATCCTTCAATACTCACCACATCTTTGTTTGCCGCCCTGCACATGTTTCTATAAAGGGTAGCCAAACAAGAAGAACCCCAACTATAGGTGCCACATGTTTGTAAATCCCCCACCAAAGGTACCCAAGAACAATGTAACAAATTTTGTGACTTGTTTGGAAATAAAAATGACGAAATGAAAAGAAAAATATAAATTTTAGCATGGAGGATGTTCTCTAACTCAGTGGGATCATCCCGACTCTTAAGATAGTTTAAATATCGTGTAATCACATCATTTTAGCAAACTTCTTGTGTCTTTGTTGAGGAGAAGGTTCCACGCCCAGTTGTTCCATGTAGACATCATCCCCTAATTGAGTAGGTATGTTAATGGTTGGACCATAAATACGAAGACCAAACAACATACATACATCTTCTAATGTGTCTGTACATTCACCGATTGAAAGATGAAACATATGTGTTTATGGTCTCCATCGTTCCAATAGAGTGACCACAAGCTTTGAATCCATCATTGTTGTATGTATTTGTGAAACTTCGGAAAACCCGACTAGTTCCAAATACGGCATGATATGCTCACTAGGTGCATCAAAACAATGCGAATGAAGTCTAAACCTAGGGTTGGCTTCATCCTGTTGAAAAATTGTGAGAATGTATTAATAACCAACGTAAACAAAAATTGTAACTGAATATTAAAAACTAATGGATTAAAAACTTACGAACTGCACAATGTTACTTGGGGTTCTCCGGTGTTCTTCTCCTAACCATAATAAATCTACCATTGTTTTCTCTAGAGACTAATGTAAACACCCCAAATTTTCCCTCACTCATTTCACCATGGCTTGTGATCTTTTCATGTGCATAAGTTCAATCATAGCATCTCATATTGCATTTTTGCTTCACTGCTTTGATTCAAAGTCATCTGCATCTAGGGTTTGTGATCTGAGTCATCCCTGAGCCACTTGAGCCACTCCAAAGGTCATCAATCACTTCAAGAGGGTCCATGTATGTTCAAGAATCATATTATATCCTCACAAGGTCAAGAAAGTCAAAGAATCACAAGAACTGAGAAAGGCATGGAAGCAGAGCCAGGTTTAATTGCACATATGACCTAAAATTAGGGTTTTGGTTTCAGAGGCCATAACTCCAAATTTTTTGGTCATTATTGTTTCTATTGGTCTCTATATGTTATAAGGATCATGCATATAAATTTTCATGAAGAAATTCAATGGGGAAGGCATCTGATCAAGAGATGACTTCTTGAGCAAGTCAGTGCAAAATCAGGGCATCTGAGGCCCCCAGTGACCCAACCAAAGGGGTTTCTCCATCATTTTGAATGTGTATGATCTTTATTTGATCATAGAAGATGTTATAAGTTCACAAAATTGAATAATTTCAAGCCATTTGTAAAGTTGCCTTTTTGGGAAAGTGACTTGTAATGAAAACTTGCCATTTTGGGAAAGTTTTTCAACCTCCTCTTTTTGATTGAAAAATGCTTCAAATGAGAAAACTTTGGTCATGAAAGTTGTAGATTGGATCATTCCCTTTTCAAAAAGTACAAGAACTCTTTCTAATTCATTTTGGATCAAAAGTTATGGCCTTGCAAAGTTGGGAAAAATCATGAAATTTTCACTTTTGCACCAAAGAGGGAAACTTGCAAAAACCCTTGCCAAACCAATTTGTGACTTCAAAGTGGCTTCTAATCATCATACAACACAATGCAATGCCTAAATGTCAGATTGGTGCCAAGAATTTCTCACTTGCATGACTTGGATTACAAGTTGCATAAGGCACTTTTCTCATGAAACTTCAAAAATTGAATCTTTGCAAAAAAGAACTTCTCATGCTTGAATTGAACACTAATTGATCTCAAATCATTCTAGCAACTTCATATGGCTCATGTTGCTGCATTTTTCCCAAAATATCACAAGTTTCTTTACCTTGGTTCATAAGAAAACTCAAAGAGGGAAATATGTAAGAACCTTGGAAACCCTTGATCAAGACCAGCCAACTCACAAAATCAGATCCAAAGGCCTTCCTTGACTCAAGTTGAGGCAGGAAAAGCCCTAAGATCTCCTCTGACCCGATCCATACTCATAGTACATAAGATCTTGACTTTTTGCATTTTGCCCATGCCAATCACACTGTGCCACCACCAACTCTCTACCCAATCAAAGTCTAATATGTGGACCTCAAGCACCCCAAAACACACCACACACAAGCCAGAAACCTCCCACAATCCAGCTTGCACAAAATCTGTCCAAAACTTCTCCTATTCGAAACTCCCTCCTCAGCCATCAAAAATCCAAAATTTCTTCACCAACAAACCACAAATCATCCATAGAACAAGAATCACCCCCTGAAACAACTTGAAACATCACACACAAAGACCTCCATTTCTGCTACACCAGAACAAAACAGCCACAACCAGCCATTCTCAAAGCTCTCCAAGCTTCATTTCATCATCAGGGTGTTCAAAGGAGGGGGTTTGCACAAAGTTTGAGTCCAGAAAGCTCAGAATCAGAGTGTCTTCATCTCAGGTAACATGAAGAACTTTTTTCCCAGAAGCTAAGTTTTAAGTTCTTTTATGGTTCTGCATGTTCCCCTGATCATGAATATGTATTTACTTTTGAAAATGGTGAAGTAACCATAATGTATGATGTCTCTGAACATTTGCCTGTGTTTCACATTTTGTTTCGATTCATGCTTGTGAGGAAAAATAAATGAGTTTTAGATGAGGGTTTAGGTTTAGATTGATGAGAGGGTCATTTTGGTGGAAGAAATTTGAAGTTTGGTAACCTGTAGAAGAAACTAGGGTTTGTGCTTGCCAGAGAAGATGACCGAAACCACTGTTCCGGTCATCTGAAAGTGATTAATGATAATTAGGGTTTAGGGACGAGTTTGAATCTGGAGCGTGCGATCTTGCTTCCCGCGCGTGAATGGATGGCCTGAATGGTCTCATTAAGTCCTAATCCCATAATTAGAGTTAATTAATTAGGTTTAATATTTAAAAAGGTCAGATGAAACCACAACCATAGGATCTGGCGCCAGTCAATTCCCTCCAAATCCATTCAAACCACAGCCTTTGGATCTGTTGACTTTTTCATTTTTATTGTTTTAATTCATTTTGTTTATATTTAACTTTCACGAATTTTTAAAAATAGCAAAATATATTAAAAAATTCTGAATTTTTTTGTCAAACATTTTATTAATTTTCAGAACCCAAAAATAATTTTATTTTTATTTTTTGCATTAAAAATCATTTTTAAATCATTTAAATGTTTATTTTTAATTAGTTAATGGAAATTAATTAATTAAAAATGCATTTAGGTATTTAAAAATCACAAAAAAATTCACATTGCATTTTGAAACATTTAGAAACATTATCAAACTCTCAAAACAAATTTCTTTTTGGTCCTTGATGTATCTTGACAATTTTCATTGGAATAAAAGATGTTTAAAGGCAATATTTTTGTTCAAACTTAGAAAAATTCATTCTGCCTAACCATGAAGAGTTTGATGATGGTTCTTCTTGCATTGCATCCTTCATATCATGTAGTTTCTAGGGTAAAATTGGTTTGAATTTATCTTTCATTTTCAATTTAATGAGCATTTTTCCTTTTGAGGTACCTTGAAACCCTAGTTGACTTAGAAAAATCATAACTCCCATTAGGTTAAAAGTTAGGTCTCCCCCTTTGGACAGTGAACTTGTGTAGGGTTAGGGGTCCTTTGATCCCATTTTCAATTTTTTTTATCATGTCATTTGCTTCTGATTTTGAATTTTGTGTTACATGTTATGCATAAACCCTAATTCTTGCCTTCCTTTGCATCCATCTTTCATTTGCTTGTATACAAGAACTTGTCATGACATTTTGTGCATCCATATGACATATAAGACATCTTAGGACATATTAGAATCATGTTTGATCATTGCATCATTCATTTTCCATGTTATATGTTCATTCCATTTCATAAACTTTCATGAACTTTTATGGTTCAAAGCATGCTTCATTTGCATCATCCTCCTTCTTTGATCATCCACAACTCTTGACATGTGTTTGCATCATATCTTAGCATCATTAACATCATGTTTATGCTTCTGACTTTGGTTTGCATCATGACATTTCATCTCATTTGCATTGCATTTCATTTCTTTTGCTAACTTTTCAGGTGGTAAGTTGTTTTGAGAAGTGAATTTGCCTTCACTTCTCACAATCTCTTTTCATCTCTCTTACGCACCATTTCTGCATTTTATCTTGTGTATTAGAGTGAGCTTGCTCATTCATGCTCTTTCCCACTTTCTTCCTTCAAGCAACTTGTCTTCTTAAGTGAAGCAAGTTGTCTTGCTTCCCTCTGCTTTTTTCCTGGTGGCTTCTCTCCTGGAGATCTTTTGCAAACCTCATAAACCCTAGGAACAACCAAGCATGATAACAATTAGGGTTTGATTAGTCCCCCATTTAGTTTTGCCTTTGTGTCATCTTTGAGTATTTTCTTCTCATCTCATAATCAAGGACTAAACCCTAAAGGTTTTAAGACTTTGTGATTAAGCTTATGCCTGCATCCTTCTATTAGGATGGAGTGTATAACTTTAATCCTAAGTGTTAAACCCTTAATGTGTTTAAACCCTTTAATCAATTCACTTAATAATCACTAAGACATCAAGCTTGTAACTTGGGCATTGCATTAGGGTTCTAATTCTTCCTTAACTGGTTAAGAAGGACTAACCCTAGTGTTAATGGACAAGTCCCCCTCAATTTGTCTTACAAACCATAAAATTCACTTCTTAATCTTACCATTAGCTAAAATCCACTCTAATAAAGGCTTTGTTTTGTCATGAGGCTAATCCCTAATCATGGATTAAGTTGAGGAGCCTTCCTCAGCTTAAATATTCTCATCTATTATCCTTCTATTAGGATGGTGTAATGGGTCCATTAAATCCTTGATTATGGCTTAAACTCATTACTTAACACTAAACAAAAACAACAAAAACATCTAACAAATGCAAGTAGGTTAATGATCTTAACCCTACTTCATGCTTGAGGTATTCTCATTACCCCCAATCAGAGGGAGGATGTAATGAGTTTACTAATCCTTGGTTTAGGCTTAAGCTCATTTTCCTATGACAAATTCCAAAAGCAATAAAAGATTGAAAACTCAAAAAACAAACAATAATCGTCTCCTTCGAGATTCTTTTCTCATCTCATTCACTCACAAACGAGAACTTGCTTCTTCCGTCTAATGCAAGACAGTTTGCACCTGAGCCAGACAGGTCATACACTTGAGCATAGACAAGCAAGCAGTTCACAAGTCAATTTACCTTTCAGTCTCTTTGAGTTGAACTACGGTGTTCTGACTTCCTCATTGCGCGAGAGGATACGTAGGCATAACTTAACAGTTATCGAACAAAAGTCTCTGTCCATTCCCCCTCTTCCTGTTTTATTCTTTAAAGCTTCATAGTCTTGAGCTTCACACTCCTGTTCTTACACTGACACTTTTCTTATCCACTTCACATTTCCTTTTGCACTGACACTTGCATTCTTTTCGGCTTTGATACACAGATTGCACTGACACTACCCCTTTAAACACAAATCTTTCAAGCGTGGATCCCGTCGAGTACGACGGACAATCTGGGTGCTAATACCTTCCCAGGTTGTAACCAACCCCCTTTCTCAGTTTCTCTGGTTCGCGTCCGTCTTATCCATATCTTCCTTAGGTCTATGCAGCATTACCTTTCCTTCGGGATAAAAAGGCCTAGCTGGCGACTCTATTCATTTCTTTCTCTTTCACCGACCGTTCGCGTTTGTACCCCATCTGACCAGGCCTCATTTGGTGGGAGCGACAGCTTGGCGACTCTGCTGGGGAACCTTATACTGTAACCAGGGCTTCTGGTTCTTTTTGTGGGTTCCTCCTAGCGTTTGTTTGATTTGTGTTTACTGGGGTGTTATGTGTTATGTGTGATTATTTATTTTGCTTTATTTATTGCTTTATGTACAGCTTTATTTATTGCTTTCCTTTACAGTTCTTTTCATATTTCATACTATCATTATCATTGTTGGATCTGGTTTTTTGTTCTGGTGGAGGGGGTTTCATTGAGAGTTTAAGGTCCTATACCTGGGACCTGAGTGACACCTAGGCTAGAGTGGTTCATGTTCTTTCCCATTCCATTTCGGTCTGGTGCGGGAATATGAAACACGGTTCAGATGTGGGTTTCTTCTTGAGAACTCTGTGCTACAGATCTCCTGTAGTGCTAGGGCTATCTGGGAAGCCTTCTAAGTCTGGATGACCTTTATTATGACCTTCAGAAATTGGGGTGAATTATAGGAGGATCTTTTATGGTTATTGTAAACACTGTACCTCCGGGTTAGAAGTGTTTACACTTCTCATAACTGATCCAAGTCTGAGGATCCTTGTTTTAGAACATTACCTGTGAGGGGGTTGGGCTGTTTACAGGTTTGCAGGTACCCTTGGCCACATCATACCCTGTTACTTGTTTTGATTAAGAGTACCTCATTTTGGACAGTTCTTGTGATTTAACCCTGGACATGTGACTCTTTATTTGAGTCCCCCACCCTGGTTACTGGATTTCTGAACCTCCATCTGGACTTCTTGAACATACATGGGCTATATATCAAGACAGATAATCAGATCCAGCTTGATCATAAACCCTTGCATATCATTTGCATATTCATCATTTGCATCATTTAACATTTGTTTATTTGTTTTTCAGGGTATCCACATTATATCTGGCTTGGTTTTGACCCTTTCTTCTGCATAGACCTCTGTTTCATCAGTTATCTGCTTCAGCTATTCTCATCATCACCAACATCAGCTTATCAATGGTTCATCTCCAGCGTCAATCTTGATCTTCATCAGCACTTATCTTCAGTTCCTGCAGCAGTACTCATGGCTACTCCTAGGAAGAGCAACATATCCTACCATTTCTTTGAGCCTGTGTTGACTGGTATCAGGCAGGTTCAGTCACTTATCACCCCTGACCATATCCCTTTGTTTAGAGAGCATTATGGAGGTATCCTGGATATGGTTATGGACCTAGACCCTTCTCAGAGGAGCATGATCCACACATGCCTACAGTTTTATGACCCTCCTTTGAGATGCTTCACATTTCCAGACTTTCATCTAGGACCTCTGTTGGAGGAGTTTTCATCATTGATTGGAGTGCCTGTCAGGGGTGGAATCCCCTTCAACCCAGGAATGCCAGCTCCCATCAATGGAGAAGTAGCAAAAGCACTGTGCTTGGAGCCTGCTTTGATTGAGCAAAATATGACAACAAAGGCTGGGATCCCTGGTTTGCACTTGGATTTCTTGATTTCTCAGGCCATCCTGAAGACCTCATTGGGAGAATGGAGGGCAGTTTGTGCACTGTTAGCCCTCAGCATATATGGGGTTATACTGTTTGCAGATGAGCCTAAATTTGTCAGCAAGAATGCCATTCATCTTTTCCTTCTGAGGAACCCAGTACCCACATTGCTGGGAGATTTTTATTACTCCATCCATCAGAGGAATGAGAAACAAAGAGGGAAGTTGGTGAGATGTTGTGCTCCTTTGTTTCACACCTGGCTGCTCAGGCACCTACCTAAATCAGATGCCTTCTTGAACCCTCACCAACAGAAGAATTGGGCTAAGAGGCTCATTGCTTTGACTTCAGATGATATCAGATGGTGCACCCAGAGCACCAAAGGCAAAGACATTATCACCAGCTATGGGCAATACCCAAATGTACCTCTGATAGGAGTAAAGGGTTGCATCAAATACAATCCTTTGCTGTTTAAAAGACAACTGGGCTATGCTTTGGTTCACCCTCCTAGAGTGCAAGATTTAGCTGAAACCCTGTATTGTGAAGTAAAACCTAATTCAGCTGTTGTCAGACAAGCATCCTGGGCTTGGGACAACATCCAGACAAAGGGGATGGCTATTCTTGGAAGGTGCAATAATGTTGCTTCAGCTCAGTACTATGACTGGTCCCATGCTAGAGCTCAGATTACTGGAATGCCCTTCTCCTTGGAGGACATACCTGGACCCTCTACAGTACAACCTGCAGCAACTGTCAGCCTAGAAGAATTTGAGAAGCTGAAGGAAAGGAATGAAAATCTGTCTCAAGCTCTGAAGAAGACCCTTTTGGGAAAAGAGTGATGGTCGTCTAGACATTGAAAGGTTGGAGAAGCTTAGGTTGGAGCATCTGGCCAAGATTGAGAAAACAGAGGACTACATCAGGAAAGCAAGAGCTGGGGAACAAATATTGAAGAATGCCTGTAAAGAGGCCAAGATTCAAAAGGCTAGGACTGAGCTCTATCTACAAGAAAGTCAGGCTAGGTGGGTCAGGATCACTGAAGCCCGGACACAAGAAGATCAGAGAATTCAAGCCAAGATTGAGCAGTTAGAGGCCAATGAAAAGAAGCAGCAGGAAGCTTTGTTGGCAGCCCAGATGGGGATTTCAGAGTTAAAGCTTAGGGCTGGATTGAAGAGGTCAAAGGACCAGGACAAGCACAAGAAGCTGACCACTGCCATTGCCACCAGAAACCTCCTCATTAGGACCATTACAGAGCATCCAGCTGGTCCAGTGACTGAGGCACTTCTGAAGGAAGTCAAGGAGGATGAGTTTGGACTAGATGTCTGACTTTTTGTTTGTTGTTGTTTTCATTTGATGTACTTTTTCTTTTTGATGTATTCTGACCCTCCATGGGCATGTATTGTAAAATAAACTATGTATTGTTTATCATTTGTAATATATTAGTTTGTTTTCATTGGGTTTCTTTTCTCGGCAACATCAAGCATCTTCCTCGAGGTCTGGAAAGGTCAAAGCCAAGAACCAAGCCGGATACCTTGGAAAACAAATAAGCATACTACATTGCATACTAACCTTGTTTTGTTTTGTAGGTTTTATTATTTTTTTTTCTAACTCTGCTGTGATCTCAGGAAATATTGCTCGTCGTCGGGTGTTCCCTGTCAACCGTACGCACCGGTACCCTACTCGCAACAACCTTCCTGGTATCCAAATGGAGCAAGTACAGCAGGACCTGACTGAGGTCAGAACTCAGATGGCTAATGAAAGAGTGGAAATGAGGAACCAAATGACTCAATTCATGGCTGTAATGACTGGCTTGGCCCAGAGCCAAGAAAGATTAAGGGCATTGGTGGAAAGACAAACTCCCGAGGAACCTCATCCTGGAACTGGAGGAACTAGCAAGAATGAGCGGGGCCAACCTCATGTTAATCCACCAGTATTTGGACCTCATCTAGATCCGGAAGTCAACATCCCGGGAAATGTGCAAGGAAATACTGCTGGGGGGAGAATCTTGCAAGAGGATCCCCAAGAAGAGCAATTTACTGTCATGGGAGCTGGAGACGAAGTCTATGACCGGAGGTTTGATGAAATTGCTGAGAAGTTGAGATCTTTGGAGTCTTAAAACTCCTTGGGTTTTGATGTAATGGATATGGGGCTAGTGGATGGGGTGAGAATTCCCCACAAATTCAAACCCCCGTGCTTTGAGAAATACAATGGAACCTCCTGTCCACGAACTCACCTGCAGTCTTTCCTGGGGAGGCTTAAAGCATATACTATGGATGAAAAGCTGTGGATGTTCTACTTTGAAGACAGTCTGACTGGGGCTTCAAGAGAGTGGTATTCACATTTGACCAGAGCTACCATCAGATGCTGGAAGGACTTAGCTGAAGCCTTCATCAGACAATATCAATATAACCTGGACATGGCTCCTAACAGGACCCTCCTAATGGGAATGTCTCAATCTTCCAGAGAAAGCTTTAGGGAATATGCCCAAAGGTGGAGACAGTTTGCTGCTACTGTCCAACCACCCATGTCGGAAAGAGAAATGGCCGACATGTTCATGAATACTTTGCAAGGAACATATATTGATAGACTGGCTGCCTTTTCTTCTACCAGCTTTGTTGATGTCGTCATAGCCGGGGAAAGGATTGAAAGCCTTTTAAAAATGGGCAAAGTTTCTGATAATGGTGCAAGTTCATCCAGTAATCCCAGGAAGCCTTTCGTGGGACCCCGAAGGACCGGTGAGACAAATGCCATTCATGCCAGCAGTGGCAGACCTTAGTATGTTCACAGATCAGTAGCAGCTGTCACCATTCCAGCTCCGATTCCTCAGCAATCAGCATATCAACAACAACAACAACCACATTATCAACAACAAGTTCAGTACCCGCAACAGAGAACCTACAACAACAACAATAGCAATCAACAACAACGACCCTTCCAGCAAAGACCATCACAGGCAAACAGGGTGATTGACCCTATCCCTATGCCTTATGCTGCCTTATTGCCACAACTCCTGAAGCTTAACTTAGTTGAGTTAAGGACATTGGCACCACCAGATCCTCTCAACCTCCCAAAGAATTATGATGTCAACGCCAGGTGTGCTTTCCACTCCAATGCACCTGGTCACAATACTGAGAAGTGCAGGGCCTTACAAATGAAAGTCCAAGATCTGGTGGATTCTAAAGCCCTCAACTTCGCACCTCCTCCGAATGTCAACAAAAATCCTATGCCCAATCATGGCGGGCCGAGGATTAATGCCATTGAGGAAGACAAACCATCTACTTTGATCACCAGTGTTGCACAAATTCGAACACCTCTGGTCGAAATTAAAGCTCAGCTTCTAGAGTGCCAAGTGTTCCCTGGGTGTGAGCTCGGTTGTGGGTATTGCAACATTGCAGTCAACGGATGCGAAAATCTGAGAAGCAGCATAGATGGTCTTATTAAGGATGGTATTCTTCAGATCTCAACAACGGCGCCTACAAATCCAGCAATTCCTTTAACAGCAATCCCCGATTCTTCTACAACAGCATCAACAATCATTCCTACCGATTCATCAATATCATCAGCAATTACTCCATCCATCACTTCAACAAGTCAGATTTCAACAACCATTTCTTCTACAACATCAGCATCCATTTTATCAACAGAATCTTCTACAACGCCAACAAAAATTAACGAAGATGTTTCAACAGTTATAATCTACTATGACCCATCAGAGGTTCCTCCCAGCAACAATTTCCAACAACAAACAGTGGCACCTCCTGCCAGGCCACCAGTCACAATTTACTACGATCCGCACACCGTTACAATACCCTCCTCTGCAGCAGTCAGTCCAGTTACTATTACGGTGCCTTGACCAGTTCCCTATGAAAGCATTAATGCCATACCTTGGCATTATGGCTCTGATCTCTACTGCAACAGGGAGAAAATCACTCTGGATTCATCAACCTCTTCTCCACAAATTGATAATGTTGGGGGAGGTGGAGGCTTCACCAGAAGTGGACGCCTTTTTGCCTCACAAACACAAAGACCTAATGTTGAAGCAGAAGCTGCTGCCAAAGCAAAAGGAAAGAGTGTGGTATCTGAAGAGCCGACTACCAAAGAAACTCAGAAGACATCTTTTGAACAAGATGTAGACGAGTTCACGAGAATCATAAAAAGAAGTGATTACAAGGTGGTGGATCAGCTTCACCAAACTCCCTCAAAAATCTCCATATTATCACTGTTGATGTGTTCTGAAGCTCACAGGAACGCATTGTTAAAGGTCCTGCACGCAGCATACGTGCCAGAGGAGATTACTGTTAATCAGCTAGAAACTGTAGTGGCAAATGTCAACATCAGTCATGGACTGGGCTTTACCAATGCTGACTTAACAACGGAGGGACGCAACCATAATAAGGCTTTACATATCACCTTGGAATGCAAGAGTACTGTTCTATCTCATGTACTGGTGGACACTGGGTCATCACTCAATGTTCTACCAAAGAAAGCCTTAGTGAAGCTGGAGTATGATGGCTTGGCACTGCGTCCGAGTAATTTGGTGGTGAGAGCATTTGATGGCTCTAAAAGACTAGTGCTTGGAGAGATTGATCTGCATGTGATGATTGGCCCGCAGACCTTCAAAACTACCTTCTTTGTGATGGACATTCAGCCGGCCTACAGCTGTCTGTTGGGTAGACCCTGGATCCACGCCGCCGGCGCTGTTACGTCTACCCTTCACCAGAAGTTGAAATTCGAGTGGGAAGGCCAGATCATCACCATCTGTGGGGAGGAAGACATCTTTGTTAGCCATCTGGACACGTATAAGTACATAGAAATGGATGGAGAAATCCACGAAACCATGAGTCAGGGGTTTGAGGCCCTGAACATTAATGAAGCATCTGCTGTACTGGGAACTTCCATAACGTCATATCAGCAAGCCCGGAAGGTTGTTGAGGAAGGTACCGCCCAAGGCTGGGGCAAGTTGTTGCCCGTGGAAAAGAAAGAAGACCGATTTGGGTTGGGTTATAGACCAACTCAACAAGATCAATCAGAGGCTGCCAAGAAGCCCAAGTTTGTCAGCAGGGGAATGCTCATCCCGGATGCTGTGAACAATTTGGAAGACGAGGAGGAAAGCGACCGCAACCTGGAGAGCTGGATACGTCCAAGGATCCCGGGGAGCCAAGTCCTTAACTGGTCTTCCCAGGAAATTACAAGGGTTACTCCCGCAGAGTAATTATTATTTCCTGTATTTTAAAGCATGCATCAAGTCTTGCATCTTGCCCAAGATGTCAAGACTCATTTTGTAATCGGGCCATCTTGTATTTTGTGCAAAGATCAATTAATGAATATCAGGACATCTTTCATTTTTCTTTTTGTACAAAAATAAAATGGCAATGTTTTTCGAAATAAATAACTTCATTTTCGCTTTTTTCTAAAAAAGGATAAAACTGATCACTAAAATAAACCAATCTAAACCCTTGCAGAAAGTGCCCACCAAACTGCACCGACAACAACACTGCTATGACTTCGTATGACTTTGACAATCCAATCAATCAAGCTGATGAAGGGGTTGAAGAAGATTATGAGCTACCTGAAGAGCTAGCCAGGTTGTTGAGACAAGAGGAGAAGGTTATCACTCCTCATCAGGAGGAGATTGAAACGGTTAATCTTGGTACGGAAGAAGACGTGAAAGAAGTTAAGACCGGGGCCTGCCTGCAAGATTCAGTAAAAGAGCAACTGATTGACATGCTTCGGGAATACGTGGATGTTTTTGCTTGGTCTTATCAGGATATGCTAGGGTTGGACACCGACATCATCATGCACAAGCTGCCTTTAAAAGAGGATTGTCCGCCAGTAAAACAGAAGTTGCGCCGTACTCGCCCAGATATGGAAATGAAGATAAAAGAAGAGGTGCAAAAGCAGTGGGACGCCGGGTTCCTTGCTGTGACTAGCTGTAACACGGTGGGAGAACTGACTTTAGTTATGTTGCGGATAGCAAGAGTCGCCACCGACTTTTATTTTATCCAAAAAAGGAAAGGATATAAAAGAACAGGAAAGACCTTAAGAGATGTTTTTGGGTCCGGGGGGTAGGTTATGTAAAGAGAAGGTGTTAGCACCCTTTACATCCATGGTTATCCATGGGCTCTTAGTTACTTAGCTCACTTTTGAATTGTTTTTGAAAGTGTAGTGTGTGAATAGAAAAATTTTCATATGAGTTGATAATGATCCATGTACGGATGCGTAAAAACTTGTTTTTGAAAATTGGTTTGAAATTGTGGAAAGTTTGAAAAGTTTTTGAAGTGAGCAAGTACATAAGAGGAACCTACCCTAAAGTTTTAAGTCTTTCTTGTTCTTTATCCTTTAATTGGTAAGACTATCCCTACTATTAAGGAGTAGGTAGTCATTACCTTGGATGTAAGGGACATGAGAGGGACATTCTGTTTTATGAAGGCAACTGTGGGGTGTAATAAGCATATAGGAGGGACTATCATCATTATTCAAAAAGGGACTTGATCTTTAAAGGCAACCATGAGGGACTTGATGATTTTTCTTTTAAAGGGACTTGCTTTATACACCCCACTTGACCTTATGATTTAGGCAACTTGAGGGATAACCTTAGAAATGTGAGATGGCGATTAAAAATCGACTTACGTGTGTGAGTGTTCAATATTATTTATCTTTAATTAAAATGAGCTAAATTTATTTTACAATAAAATACATGTTTTTGCACTCCCTAAATTACTAACCATAGCAACAATTAAATATTATAAAATTTACATCCGGGAGCATTTACAAAATAATTATAAAAATAATAAATAGCAAAAATATAAATATATAGCAAAATAAATATAATAAGCAAAAATAATAAATAAATAAATAAAATAGGGGTTAGTAATAGTAATAATAAAAAATTAAATAAGGTTAGTGAAATAAGCAAAAATATTAGTAATAACATGGTTAGTAATAACAATAATTAAAAAATAAATAAAATTAACCAAAATATTATAAGAATAAAAGATTAACAATTTTTAATATAAACAATTATATTTAGAAAGAAATATGAACAAATAATTATTTTAATTTACAAATTATTAAGTTATTTTTAAATGTGTTATAAATATAAATTCAATTATTTCTAAACAAAAAAAAAGTTATAAAAGGTATTTACATATTATATAAAGAGAAAAATAAGTTACAAGTATATTTACAAAATTTAATTTTTATTGATTATTACAAAAATTATATTAGAGATTATATTCAATAAATGTATACATTTATATTAAGAATTAGAAAAGAAATAACTAGGTTTTTTTAATAAGTATTTAGAAAATAAATTAGGGCTTTGAAAATTAGGGTTTGTTATAAAAATATTTTTAGGATTTTTTAATTTAACTATACCAAATTATTTAATAATATACATATATTATATTTACACATATAATAAAGAAAATAATTTTTAACTTTAGAAAATAAAAGGTTTAGAATTTTAGAAAATAAAAAGCTATTTTAGATGCTTGAACATATACATAATTCCTTTTTTTTTATTAAGAATATAAAACAAATAAACTAATTAATTAAAGAAAATAAAAAATGATAAAAATAAGAACTTACCTTGGCTGGGTTTGAACCCAGGTCTTCATGCTTGCCAGTACCAAAACCTTCCACTGGACCAACCATGCGTGGGTGATAAGAAAATAGCTTCAATTCCTTTTGTTCATCATCTGAAAATAATCAGGAAAATAAGAAAAACAAAAAGGCCTGGGGTGGTGTTGAACCCAGGACCTTATGAATACTCAAACACGCACATGACCGCCTGGCTGGAAGAGCCCACCTGTTATTGGAATGAGAACAACACATAATATATTACATTCATTTAATCCCTGAAAAAGAGAAATAAAATGAACAAAAGCCAGGGATCGAACCCCTGCCCTTTTGCTTCACACGCGCAAGACCAAGCCATCAGCCACTGGGACAAACACGCATTTGTGATAATAATTCAATAATAAAACATAAAATATTTAAATTATAATTCAAATTATCAGAACGCGCGCCAGAACTCCTTCTTCAACCTCCTGCCCTTCGAAATTAGCTGCGAAATTCTCTACGAGTTTTCCTGCGAATTTCTCAATGTTCCAAACCTACGAAAATGAAACTCAAGCAAAACAGTATCGATTCATTAAATTGGTTAATGTTTTATGATCCTTGTGAATCATAGAACATTCCTATGTGTCCAGAATTCATTTAAACTTATTGAATCATCAAACCCTAATTTCAAGAGTCAAACCCTAACAATGGCCGAATCTGTTCTAGGCAAGGAAGCTTCAATCCATTGGTCCAGAAACAATCTATACAATGTCACAAACAAGATTATGTAAACAAATTTCAACAAAACACAATCAATCAATGGAATCGAAAAAATTTTATTCAAGGTAAAAGTGAGTTCGGGTTGGCCAATATGGTGCACATGGGATGCATATGAGTGATGCTTTAGCTTCAATGATGATCAAAGAACACGTCTATGTCTTTATTTTACCTTGAAACCTCTTGGATTGAAGAATCCGAATATCAATTTTTGATGAATTTTTGAGGTTTTGAAACTTACCCTTGGCTGCTGGAATCCGTGAATTTGGAACAGGCTCATGTTAAGTACTTATATGTGAGTGAATTAGGTTAATAATATTGATTAGTTGTATGAAAACTTTGATCCAAAAAGATTGAAATTGATCATGGTTTAAAACTCAAATATTTGCTCATGAAAGCTTGCTATTTTTGGATAAATCACATGATTTCTTTCTCTTTCAACTTCAATCAATATTGATGAGATTCTAGAAGCTCAATCTTCATCCAAAAATATATTTTCATATTTTATATTTATTTAAAATGATTTTTTATGAATTAAATCAAAATAAATAAAAATAAAATAATAAAAATTATGATTTTTAATCAATTGGGTCGTGCATGATGATATGATATGGATTGGATCACAATTTAGCAAGCCCATTTGGAAAGAATTGGTTCTAGACCCCCATTTTCAATATAAACCATCACAAAATTACCCAACTTTGCAAGGACATATCTCCCTCAATTTTAAGGTTATGAGGGTGTTCTTGGACATTTTGGAAAGCTTGAAGAGTCCTCTAAACAACCCCATTGGTTTCAGGTCCATATCATTTACCAATCTCAAGTTATGCTCTTTTGAAGTTGTTGACTTTTTGTTGACTTTTGAAATGACCTATAATGTCTTAGCTCATATCTTCCAAATGAAGCATTTTTGGGCTTAACTTGCAAGATCAAAGTTGTAGAGAATTCAATTTCCTTCAAAATTAGCTTTGGATGGAGACTTGGTGATGAAGTATGTGAAAGTTATGGCTGGTCAAAGTTCAGTTGACTTTTACTGAGGAAACCCTAATTTAGAAACTCCTGATTCTTGATGATCTGAAATCTCCTTGATGAATCATGATCAACCCTTGATCAAATGATGAATTTTACTTCATATACTTGATGTTGGCAAAAAATCATGTAGTTTGACTTTGATTTGACTACAGTTGACCTCAGTTTGACTTTTTAAATGCTTTGACTGATTTTGACTTATCTGATCATCTGACTGAGCAAACTTTTGAGAAAAGTCTTGAAACTTGTCATGGGGGTTCTTATACACATATAAGATGTTATGAAGCTCACTTGAGGTCTTGGAAGTCCATTTAGCCTGATTAAAGTCAAAACCCTAGTTTTGGATGCACTGCTTAGGAGGTGCATTGTCTGAGGGAATTGTCAACTCTTCTGACCAATTGTGAACTTTGTGAACCTTGTGAACCATCATAAAATGTCTTGTGAACCTCATGGGAGGTATTGTAAAGCTTGTGAACCTTGTGAACCTCATGAAGTGATTTTGTAGACCCCATGAACCTCAGGAGAGCTTTGTAATCATTGTGAATCTTGTGAACCTTGTGAACCTTCAAGAAGTGACTTGTAGACTTCATGAACCTCATGAAAGGTTTGTAATCATTGTGAATCTTGTGAACCTTGTGAACCTTCAAGAAGTGACTTGTAGACTTCATGAACCTCATGAAAGGTTATGGAAATGTTAAGAAACTTGTGAACCTTGTGAATCTTCAAGAAGTGATTTGTAGACTTCATGAACCTCATGAAAGGTTTGTAAATGTTGAGAAACTTGTGAACCTTGTGAACCTTCTTAGCACACAAAGTCTTGTATTATGAGGGCAAATTTTGGGGTGCAACACTAGCTATCCGCCGTGGGTTGCTAATATTGTACCTGTGCCCAAGAAAGATGGCAAGGTGAGGATGTGTGTGGATTACCGGGACCTGAACAGAGTCAGCCCGAAAGATGACTTCCCTTTACCTCACATTGACGTATTGGTTGATAATACGGCTCAGTTCTCAGTGTTCTCTTTCATGGGCAGATTTTCAGGATACAATCAGATCAAGATGTCACCTGAAGACATGGAGAATACCACTTTCATCACACCCTGGGGCACGTTCTGTTATAAGGTGATGCCATTCGGACTGAAGAATGCTGGTGCTACATATCAACGGGCTATGGTAACATGATCCATAAAGAAATTGAATGTTATGTGGATGACATGATTGCCAAGTCCCTCACAGAAGAAGACCACCTGGTAAATCTGTTGAAGTTATTCAAGCGTCTGAGGAAGTACCAATTGAAGTTAAACCCCAACAAGTGCACATTCGGGGTGCGATCTGGTAAGCTGCTGGGATTTATTGTAAGTGAAAAAGGGATTGAAGTTGACCTTGATAAAGTTAAAGCCATTCAAGAAATGCCTGCACCAAAGACAGAAAAAGAAGTTCTGGGTTTTCTAGGTAGATTTAACTACATTTCAAGGTTCATATCTCACCTTACAGCAACCTGTGAACCTTTGTTCAAGCTGTTAAGAAAAGAACAAATGGTCAGGTGGAATGAAGACTGCCAGAGGCCTTTTGACAAAATCAAGGAATATTTACAAGAGCCTCCGATCCTTATGCCTCCAGTTGAAGGAAGACCTCTAATAATGTACTTGACAGTATTAGAAGAGTCAATGGGGTGTGTGCTGGGCCAGCATGACGAGTCTGGTCGAAAAGAGTATGCAATTTACTACCTAAGCAAAAATTTTACCGACTGTGAACAACGTTATTCACTGCTCGAGAAAACTTGTTGTGCTTTAGCGTGGGCTGCTCGCCGACTAAGGCAATATATGTTGACCCGCACTACTTTATTGATCTCGAAGATGGACCCAGTTAAGTACATTTTTGAGAAGCCAACACTTACCGGACGGGTTGCAAGATGGCAAATGATCCTCACAGAATATGACATTCAGTACACATCTCAGAAAGCCATCAAGGGCGGTGTATTGTCTGATTATCTTGCTGAGCAACCCATTGATGATTACCAGCCTATGAGATTTGATTTCCCTGATGAAGACATTATGTTCATAAAAGCAAAAGATCATGAAGAGCCTGTTCACACTGAAGGGTTTGACCCGGAAGAAGAATGGACTATGATGTTTGATGGGGCTGTTAACATGAATGGTCGTGGTGTTGGTGCAGTACTCATTACACCTAAGGGAGTTCACATGCCTTTCTCAGCAAAACTCACCTTTAACTGCACTAACAACGAAGCTGAATACGAAGCTTGTATTATGGGTCTTGAGGAAGCCATTGACCTCAGGATCAAGACTTTGATTGTGTTCGGAGATTCAGCTCTGGTAATTAATCAAACCAACGGCAAATGGTACACCCACCAAGATCATCTGATACCTTACCGGGATTATACAAGGAGGTTATTGACTTTCTTCACAACGGTCAAGCTTTAGTATATCCCTCGAGACGAAAATCAATTTGCAGATGCTCTGGCTACCATTTCATCCATGATCAAAGTTCAAGCTGCCAACTTTGTGCCTCGGATTGCAGTATCCAGACTCAACAGACCAGCATATGTATTCTCAGCAGACGTTGTTAAAGATGATAAGCCTTGGTTCCATGACATTAAGTGCTTCTTGGAGGATCAAACATACCCACCTGGGGCATTTTCCAATGATAAGAAGACATTAAGAAGGCTAGTTGGTAGTTTCTTCCTGAATGTTGATGGTTCCCTGTACAAGAGGAACTTTGATATGGTACTCCTCAGATGCGTTGATAGGACAGAAGCAGACTTGTTGATGCACGAGGTGCACGAAGGATCTTTTGGTACCCATGCAAAAGGGCATGCTATGGCTAAAAAGTTGTTGAGATCAGGCTATTACTGGATCACAATGGATGCGGACTGTTGTGCCTATGCCAAAAAATGCCATAAATGCCAGATTTACGCGGATAAAGTGCATGTTTCTCCGAATCCTCTGAATGTGATGTCTTCACCCTGGCCCTTTGCCATGTGGGGCATTGATATGATTGGCAAGATTGAACCGACTGCTTCAAATGGCCACAGATTCATCCTGGTAGCTATTGACTATTTTACCAAATGGGTTGAAGCAGCTTCATATGCAAATGTTACAAGGCAGGTAGTAGCCCGATTTCTAAAAAGAGACATCATCTGTCGGTATGGAGTGCCCGAGCAAATCATTACTGATAATGGTTCCAACTTGAACAACAAAATGATGGCAGAACTATGCCGGGACTTCAAGATCCAACACCACAATTCTTCTCCTTACAGGCCAAAGATGAATGGCGTTGTTGAGGCAGCCAACAAGAATATCAAGAAGATTGTGCAGAAGATGGTGGTTACCTACAAAGACTGGCATGAAATGCTACCATTTACCTTGCATGGGTACCGTACGTCAATCAGAACGTCCACTGGGGCAACACCGTATCAGCTTGTGTATGGTATGGAGGCAGTCCTACCTGTTGAAGTTGAATTACCCTCCTTGCGGGTACTGATGGACGTTAAGCTGAATGAAGCAGAGTGGGTCCGGTCCCGATACGAACAACTAAATCTGATCGAAGAAAAGAGATTAGCTGCAATTTGTCATGGGCAGCTGTATCAGAAAAGAATGAAGAAAGCCTTCGATCAGAAAGTCAGGCTCCGAGAGTACCAAGTAGTAGATCTTGTGCTGAAAAGACTCCTCCCTCCTCATACAGACCACAGGGGCAAGTGGACTGCGAATTATGATGGGCCATTCATAGTAAAGAAAGTTTTCTCCGGTGGAGCACTGATGCTCAGTACTATGGACGGTGAAGATTTCCTGTCCCCTGTGAATTCAGATGCAGTTAAAAAATACTTCGCATAAAATGACCCGCTGGACATAAAAACAGAATGTAAGTCCAGGAAAAAATAGTGCATCCAGGCGAGTCAAAAACAGAATAAAAGACTCGGGCAAAAATAAGGGAAAATAAACAAAAAAATGTACACCCGCTGAGTTGAAAAGCCGCATTGGATAACTCAGGCAAAAATGGGTATCCCGGTGGATTGAAAACCTGAAAGGGCGATCCACGCAAAATAATGGAATAAGCGAACAACTGCATTCTGAATTCATTTGTATCACTTACAACATGGTAAGCTTCGAAAGGTTCGAGCGTCGGTCAGAATCAGCCTCCTTCAAAAGCAGGATGAGAAGAAGGTCAAAAGTCATACGAGTCATAGCAAAAGGGAAGCTCCTTGAAGCGTCATCAACATTGCCAGCATCTTTTTGTTTCTCAATTTGTAACGATTTCCTCATTTCAGGGGATCCGTTTCTTTGACTGTATCTTGCCAATTCAGGGTACACCAATTAATAAAATCAGATTTTCGGTCACACACTGTCTCGTACTTTTTATTTTTGCAAAAAATGTCCAATGTCATTAATATGCTGATCGCATAAATACAAATGCGTCTTTCCTAAACTACATGCTTGCAGGAAATATACTTACTCCTGGGAGTGTCTAAACTCTTTTGATGGAATCCAGTAAAGGATACCTCGGGGTACTTGTACGCTTCTTTGTTATAACAGGATTACAGGTATCCAAAGCGCAACATGGGGCATGAAAGCTTCTCCCCAGTAGGCTGCCAAATCATTATTTCCTCAGCACACCATCCAAACAGCACCAGAGATGCTTTCTCCCCATCAGAGTTGCCAGGCATCACTTCTCAACATTTCCTTCAAAGAGCAGCACCTGAAGGTGTTCATATCCCCAGCTGAGTTGTCAAGTATCATCCTCAGCAGGATCCCCACAGAAATCTCTAGGAAGATCTTTCAGTGATCTTTCTTCTTCCCCAGCCGAGTGCTAGACAGGGAACCATTTCCCCACAAAGTTTCAGCCTCTATCCAGAAGAGCAACGCCTGAAGATCTCACAACAAAGTGACGAAAGCTCACACAAACCCCAGCTGGGTCCCTCATTACCGAGATAGGTCTATCAGCGATCTATTTCCCCATGCAGAGTCAGATATGTTAGATCTACCAATGATCTCATCCCCAGCTGGGACATCCACTTCAAGCAGATCAGCCGGAGATCTCCTCAGCAACGGGATCCGAATCCCGGATCGGTATCTTTGCATAATTATAGCATTCGCATCATATTTTCCCCCAGAGTGTAGCATTCCGTCTAATACGGAGCATTACGGCAAAAAATCAAACATTCGCATAATCATAAGCCATGTGTCGAGCTGAACGTTTGCAAATACCAACAATACCACATCGGCAACATACAAGCATACCTCTCAAATTCCCCGGCAGAATATTAAAGCATTTCCTTTACACTCACAATGCCGAAACATGCTCCTTTTTGGCACTCGTCCGTGTCATCATTCCCCAGTAAAGTCACCCGGTACTCTACAAACAGATGCTTCTTGACACTCGTCTGTGTCATACCCCCAGCAGAAAGCCAAAGCGTCCCCTTTGCACTCACTAACACAGATACATATATATATACAACTTCCTTGACACTCGTCCGTGTCACCCCCCCCCCCCCAGCATAGTGCCTAAACACTTTGGGACCATATACTTGTTTATAATACACTTTTTCCGGCACTCGTCCGTGTCGTGCTCCCCCTAGCAAGTTGAACACTTGTCTATATCTCACTCATCACTTTTTACTCATACAGATACTCGTCTGTATCTTGTATACGCCACTTAAATCCCCTCAGATTCAACACTCATCCGTGTTCTTTGTTAACTAGTTGGTACTCGTCCGTATCATCATCTCTGAACATGCGTCAAGCGTTTGTTTCTACTGATACTCGTCCGTATCATAGTCTTAAGGATGCTCGTCCGCATCTTTAATCTATACACCGTGTCAAACACTTATCCCCTTTTCCTAAATTTAGACACTCGTCTGTGTCTACCCTTCCCCAGAAGAATTCCCGGCAAATCTTAATAAACTATTTCCTTTCTATCTGACATTCGTCCTATGTCATGATACCTTTCGGCAGCCGTACCCTGCCAAGTGATCGTCCTTCACCTTTTTGATGATCGTCCTTCATCATTCCCAGAGGAGTCTCTATTCATTAGAACCCCTTTCTATCCGACATTCGTCCTATGTCGTGATATTTTTAGCAGTCGTCCCCTGCTAGGTGATCGTCCTTCACCTCTTGATGATCCTCCTTCATCATTTTATCTGATGGCCGTCCCCATCGTTGATTCTGTTATCCGACATTCGTCCTATGTCGTGATATTTTTAGCAGCCGTCCCCTGCTAGGTGATCGTCCTTCACCTCTTGATGATCGTCCTTCATCATTTTATCCGATGGCCGTCCCCATCGTTGATTTTGTTATCTGACATTCGTCCTATGTCGTGATATTTTTAGCAGTCGTCCCCTTCTAGGTGATCGTCCTTCACCTCTTGATGATCGTCCTTCATCATTTTATCCGATGGTCGTCCCCATCGTTGATTCTGTTATCTGACATTCGTCCTATGTCATGATAAACCAACAGAGCAGCCGTCCCCTGCTAGGTGATCGTCCTTCACCTTTGATGACCGTTCCTCATCATTTATTTTCTTCAACCCGATGGCCGTCCCCATCATTTACTTTTAATCCCCAGAAAGTCTCATTTCTTTACTTGATGGTCGTCCCCATCATGATCCCTCTATTTCCCCAGCATGTCGGTCGTCCCCGTCATTGCTTTATCCCCAGCAGTCGTCCTCTGTTCGGCGGTCGCCCTCCGTCGCCCGCACTTTATAATTATACTTTATTTTCTTTTGCAATCTATATCCCTTTTCTTCTTCATTTTTGTGAGTGCAAATTTTGGACTGTCTTTGGTATTCAACCACAAGTTATCTTGTTTGCCTGATAAGCCGTTGCTTACATCCTGCACAACTAACTCATGCTTGAATAGGGGCAGCTGTAAACACCCCAAATTTGCCCTCACTCATTTCACCATGGCTTGTGATCTTTTCATGTGCATAAGTTCAATCATAGCATCTCATATTGCATTTTTGCTTCACTGCTTTGATTCAAAGTCATCTGCATCTAGGGTTTGTGATCTGAGCCATCCCTGAGCCACTTGAGCCACTCCAAAGGTTATCAATCACTTCAAGATGGTCCATGTATGTTCAAGCATCATATTATATCCTCACAAGGTCAAGAAAGTCAAAGAATCACAAGAACTGAGAAAGGCATGGAAGCAGAGCCAGGTTTAATTGCACAGATGACCTAAAATTAGGGTTTTGGTTTTAGAGGCCATAACTCCAAATTATTTGGTCATTCTTGTTTATATTGGTCTCTATATGTTATAAGGATCATGCATATCAATTTTCATGAAGAAATTCAATGGGGAAGGCATCTGATCAAGAGATGACTTCTTGAGCAAGTCAGTGCAAAATCAGGACATCTGAGGCCCCCAGTGACCCAACCAAAGGGGTTTCTCCATCATTTTGAATGTGTATGATCTTTATTTGATCATAGAAGATGTTAGAAGTTCACAAAATTGAAGAATTTCAAGCCATTTGTAAAGTTGCCTTTTTGGGAAAGTGACTTGTAATGAAAACTTGCCATTTTGGGAAAGTTTTTCAACCTCCTCTTTTTTATTCAAAAATGCTTCAAATGAGAAAACTTTGGTCATGAAAGTTGTAGATTGGATCATTCCCTTTTAAAAAAGTACAAGAACTCTTTCTAATTCATTTTGGATCAAAAGTTATGGCCTTGCAAAGTTGGGGAAAATCATGAAATTTTCACTTTTGCACCAAAGAGGGAAACTTGCAAAAACCCTTGCCAAACCAATTTGTGACTTCAAAGTGGCTTCTAATCATCATACAACACAATGCAATGCCTAAAAGTCAGATTGGTGCCAAGAATTTCTCACTTGCATGACTTGGATTACAAGTTGCATAAGGCACTTTTCTCATGAAACTTCAAAAATTGAATCTTTGCAAAAAAGAACTTCTCATGCTTGAATTGAACACTAATTGATCTCAAATCATTCTAGCAACTTCATATGGCTCATGTTGCTGCATTTTGCCCAAAATATCACAAGTTTCTTTGCCTTGGTTCATAAGAAAACTCAAAGAGGGAAATATGCAAGAACCTTAGAAACCCTTGATCAAGACCAGCCAACTCACAAAATCAGATCCAAAGGCCTTCCTTGACTCAAGCTGAGGTAGGACAAGCCCTAAGATCTCCTCTGACCCGAGCTATACTCATAGTACACAAGATCTTGACTTCTTGCATTTTGCCCATGCCAATCACACTGTGCCACCACCAACTCTCTGTCCAATCAGAGTCTAATATGTGGACCTCAAGCACCCCAAAACAAACCACACACAAGCCAGAAACCTCCCACAATCCAGCTTGCACAAAATCTGTCCAAAACTTCTCCTCTTCGAAACTCCCTCCTCAGCCATCAAAAATCCAAAATCTCTTCACCAACAAACCACAAATCATCCATAGAACAAGAATCACCCCCTGAAACAGCTTGAAACATCACACACAAAGACCTCCATTTTTGCTACACCAGAACAAAACAGCCACAACCATCCATTCTCAAAGCTCTCCGAGCTTCATTTCATCATCAGGGTGTTCAAAGGAGGGGGTTTGCACAAAGTTTGAGTCCAGAAAGCTCAGAATCAGAGTGTCTTCATCTCAGGTAACATGAAGAACTTTTTTCCCAGAAGCTAAGTTTTAAGTTCTTTTATGGTTCTGCATGTTCCCCTGATCATGAATATGTATTTACTTTTGAAAATGGTGAAGTAACCATCATGTATGATGTCTCTGAACATTTGCCCGTGTTTCACATTTTGTTTCGATTCATGCTTGTGAGGAAAAATAAATGAGTTTTAGATGAGGGTTTAGGTTTAGATTGATGAGAGGATCATTTTGGTGGAAGAAATTTGAAGTTTGGTAACCTGTAGAAGAAACTAGGGTTTGTGCTTGCCGGAGAAGATGACCAGAACCACTGTTCTGGTCATCTGAAAGTGATTAATGATAATTAGGGTTTAGGGACGAGTTTGAATCTGGAGCGTGCGATCTTGCTTCCCGCGCGTGAATGGATGGCCTGGATGGTCTCATTAAGCCCTAATCCCATAATTAGAGTTAATTAATTAGGTTTAATATTTAAAAAGGTCAGATGAAACCACAACCATAGGATCTGGCGCCAGTCAATTCCCTCCAAATCCATTCAAACCACAGCCTTTGGATCTGTTGACTTTTTCATTTTTATTGTTTTAATTCATTTTGTTTATATTTAACTTTCACGAATTTTTAAAAATAGCAAAATATATTTAAAAATTCTGAATTTTTTTTTCAAACCTTTTATTAATTTTCAGAACCCAAAAATATTTTTATTTTTATTTTTTGCATTAAAAATCATTTTTAAATCATTTAAATGTTTATTTTTAATTAGTTAATGGAAATTAATTAATTAAAAATGCATTTAGGTATTTAAAAATCACAAAAAAATTCACATTGCATTTTAAAACATTTAGAAACATTATCAAACTCTCAAAACAAATTTCTTTTTGGTCCTTGATGTATCTTGACAATTTTCATTGGAATAAAAGATGTTTAAAGGAAATATTTTTGTTCAAACTTAGAAAAATTCATTCTGCCTAACCATGAAGAGTTTGATGATGGTTCTTCTTGCATTGCATCCTTAATATCATGTAGTTTCTAGGGTAAAATTGGTTTGAATTTATCTTTCATTTTCAATTTAATGAGCATTTTTCCTTTTGAGGTACCTTGAAACCCTAGTTGACTTAGAAAAATCATAACTCCCATTAGGTTAAGAGTTAGGTCTCCCCCTTTGGGCAGTGAACTTGTGTAGGGTTAGGGGTCCTTTGATCCCATTTTCAATTTTTTTATCATGTCATTTGCTTCTGATTTTGAATTTTGTGTTACATGTTATGCATAAACCCTAATTCTTGCCTTCCTTTGCATCCATCTTTCATTTGCTTGCATACAAGAACTTGTCATGACATTTTGTGCATCCATATGACATATAAGACATCTTAGGACATATTTTGATCATTGCATCATTCATTTGCCATGTTATATGTTCATTCCATTTCATAAACTTTCATGAACTTTTATGGTTCAAAGCATGCTTCATTTGCATCCTCCTCCTTCTTTGATCATCCACAACTCTTGACATGTGTTTGAATCATCTCTTAGCATCATTAACATCATGTTTATGCTTCTGACTTTGGTTTGTATCATGACATTTCATCTCATTTGCATTGCATTTCATTTCTTTTGCTAACTTTTCAGGTGGTAAGTTGTTTTGAGAAGTGAATTTGCCTTCACTTCTCACAATCTATTTTCATCTCTCTTATGCACCATTGCTGCATTTTATATTGTGTATTAGAGTGAGCTTGCTCATTCATGCTCTTTCCCACTTTCTTCCTTCAAGCAACTTGTCTTCTTAAGTGAAGCAAGTTGTCTTGCTTCCCTCTGCTTTTTTCCTGGTGGCTTCTCTCCTGGAGATCTTTTGCAAACCTCATAAACCCTAGGAACAACCAAGCATGATAACAATTAGGGTTTGATTAGTCCCCCATTTAGTTTTGCCTTTGTGTCATCTTTGAGTCTTTTCTTCTCATCTCATAATCAAGGACTAAACCCTAAAGGTTTTAAGGCTTTGTGATTAAGCTTATGCCTGCATCCTTCTATTAGGATGGAGTGTATAACTTTAATCCTAAGTGTTAAACCCTTAATGTGTTTAAACCCTTTAATCAATTCACTTAATAATCACTAAGACATCAAGCTTGTAACTTGGGCCTTGCATTAGGGTTCTAATTCTTCCTTAACTGGTTAAGAAGGACTAACCCTAGTGTTAATGGACAAGTCCCCCTCAAGTTGTCTTACAAACCATAAAATTCACTTCTTAATCTTACCATTAGCTAAAATCCACTCTAATAAAGGCTTTGTTTTGTCATGAGGTTAATCCATAATCATGGATTAAGTTGAGGCGCCTTCCTCAGCTTAAATGTTCTCATCTATTATCCTTCTATTAGGATGGTGTAATGGGTCCATTAAATCCTTGATTATGGCTTAAACTCATTACTTAACACTAAACAAAAACAACAAAAACATCTAACAAATGCAAGTAGGTTAATGATCTTAACCCTACTTCATGCTTGAGGTATTCTCATTACCCCCAATCAGAGGGAGGATGTGATGAGTTTACTAATCCTTGGTTTAGGCTTAAGCTCATTTTCCTATGACAAATTCCAAAAGCAATAAAAGATTGAAAACTCAAAAAACAAACAATAATCGTCTCCTTCGGGATTCTTTTCTCATCTCATTCACTCACAAACGAGAACTTGCTTCTTCCGTCTAATGCAAGACAGTTTGCACCTGAGCCAGACAGGTCATACACTTGAGCATAGACAAGCAAGCAGTTCACAAGTCAATTTACCTTTCAGTCTCTTTGAGTTGAATTACGGTGTTCTGACTTCCTCATTGCACGAGAGGATACGTAGGCATAACTTAACAGTTATCGAACAAAAGTCTTTGTCCATTCCCCCTCTTCCTGTTTTATTCTTTAAAGCTTCATAGTCTTGAGCTTCACACTCCTGTTCTTACACTGACACTTCTCTTATCCACTTCACATTTCCTTTTGCACTGACACTTGCATTCTTTTCGGCTTTGATACACAGATTGCACTGACACTACCCCTTTAAACACAAATCTTTCAAGCGTGGATCCCGTCGAGTACGACGGACAATCTGGGTGCTAATACCTTCCCAGGTTGTAACCAACCCCCTTTCTCAGTTTCTCTGGTTCGCGACCGTCTTATCCATATCTTCCTTAGGTCTATGCAGCATTACCTTTCCTTCGGGATAAAAATGCCTAGCTGGCGACTCTATTCATTTCTTTCTCTTTCGCCGACCGTTCGCGTCTGTACCCCATCTGACCAGGCCTCATTTGGTGGGAGCGACAACTAAGTTCATAAAATATATAAAATAGGAAGATGATATAGAAGATTGATTGTGTTAGCTTAAAAAAAATGTCTCATATTTATAGTCATTTTCTTCCTCCATGCATGCAATTAACTAGACTCATAGGCAAGAATCTTAAGGTCATGCATGCAAAGAAATATGACACGAAAAGACATCATACTCTCATGCATGCAATGTGAAATTACCTTATGCTTAACCAATAGGAGTGCACCCTCCACATGGACGAACCACACTCTACACAAAATAGGAGTTCACCATCCTAATGGACGAACCTCTCTCACGCTGTATAGGTAAGTCCACAAAGTGGACAAACCTTTCTAGGAGTAAGTCCATAAAGTGGACGAAATGACCTAGGGGTAAGTCCTACTATTGGAAGAACTGGTTAGTAACCCCTGTATGTTTGCATGAACTGGTTAATAACATGACACAATGCAATTGCATTTGAAACGTATATATACTATGAACTAGTGTTTGAATTATACATCAATTGTAACCATTCACCATATTACATAAAAAAAATATGAATTCTTATTTACAATGGCTCAGAGAAATATCATTGTAACCATACACTATAATGGTTCCTTTGTCAATGATGTTACTGTCGGCTTCTCGTTTGTTAATACAGATACTATACGTTTCAAAATTCATTGTAAATCTGATTTGTTCCATTTGAAGGAGCGTATAGAAAAAAATTGCAATGTTCTTTACTAGAAATCATCTATCGGCTGCCATTACTTCATGGAGACGATGGAAGTGTATTTTATGTAATGAAGCAAATTGAAGACGACGATGGACTTAACGTGATGTTTTAATGTCATAGTACATTTCCTCAACTAGACACAATTGTGCTATATGTACGTCTCGTTGATTTCAAAGTATTTCCAACTCAAAAATCGCAATCACACCGGTATGGAATGAGTCAACTCACTGAAGATGAACCAATCCAAAACAATAAACCTTTCATACCAAATGAAGTGGTTGGGGAATACAGTGAAGATGAACTCGGTGAGGAAAGTCATGAAGATCTGTTTGGAGACAATGATGATGATGAGGATGCAAATGTCATGGTAAATGCTACCCAGTCAACAAACGCGCAACACATGAATTTGTACAATCTGCCTGTTCACATGACAAATATTTGTTTGGAGGCTCAACCTATCTCAATTTTTGAAGCCCAAAATCTAACCACCATGGGTAACGATTTGGAGGTAGGAATGGTGTTTGAAACTAAGGAGGCATGTGTTGCGGCCATCCAACATGGGCATATAACCAATAATGTTGACTATGATGTCTACAAACCTGATCCTGGAAGGTATATTATTAAGTGTAAAAACTCAGAGTGCAAATTCAAGTATAGAGCTTATTTGCGTAAGAACTTAAAATGGATGATCGGTAAGCTTCATGGACCCCATACTTGTATGGTGTCTGCTATGACACAAGACCATGGAAAAATCTCTTCAAAGCTAGTTAGTCAGAGCATCAGAGATCTTGTTAACAATGACACTTCAATCAAAATAAAGGTGATTGTCGCCTATATTGTTGAAAAATATGGGTATATAATATCCTACAGGAAAGCGTGGATTGCAAAGACGAAGGCCATAGAATCAATGTATGGGAACTGGGAGACGTCGTACAATGAACTTCCATAATGGTTGTTGGTAATTCAAACCTATCTTCCTGGTACAGTACTAGAATTGCAAACACTGCCTATTTTTACAAACGACGGAACCTGTTGTACCCCAAAGTTTGCCCTCACAAGACAAGACTTTGTGTACTAAGAGATTCACAAGACATCTTATGAGGTTCACAAGGTTCACAAGGCATCTTATGAGGTTCACAAGGCATCTTATGAGGTTCACAAGGTTCACAAGACATTTTATGATGTTCACAAGGTTCACAAAGTTCAAAATTAGTCAGAAGAGTTGACATTTCCCTCAGACAATGCATCCTCCTAAGCAATGCATCCTAAACTAGGGTTTTGACTTTAATCAGGCTAAATGGACTTCCAAGACTTCAAGTGAGCTTCATAACATCTTATATGTGTTTAATAATCCCCATGACAAGTTTCAAGACTTTTCCCAAAGGTTTGCTCAGTCAGATGATCAGATAAGTTAAAATCAGTTAAAGCAATTAAAAAGTCAAACTGAGGTCAACTGTGGTCAAACCAAAGTCAAACTTCATGATTTTTTGCCAACATCAAGTATATGAAGTAAAATTCATCATTTGATCAAGGTTTGATCATGATTCATCAAGGAGATTTCAGATCATCAAGAATCAGGAGTTTCTAAATTAGGGTTTCCTTAGGAAAAGTCAACTGAACTTTGACCAGCCATAACTTTCACATGATTCATCAAATTTTTCCCATCCAAAGCTCATTTTGAAGTAAATTGAATTCTATACAACTTTGTGTCTCACAAGCCAATCCCAAAAATGCTTCATTTGGAAGGTATGAGCTAAGACATTATAGGTCCTTTTAAAAGTCAACAAAAAGTCAACAACTTCAAAAGAGCATAACTTAATAATGGTAAAAGATATGGGCATGAAACCAATGGGGTTGGTTAGAGGACTCTTTAAGCTTTCCAAAATGTCCAAGAACACCCTCATAGCATTAAAATTGAAGTATTTGTGCCCTTGCAAAGTTGGGAAATTTTAGGGAAGTTTATGAAGCAAATAAGGCCTAAAATCAAATTTTTGCTAAATGAGCCCACCAAATTGCCATCCCATCTTTATGAAAACATCAAGCACGACCCAACCCACTTATATTCTGAATTTTTATTTTTTATTTTTTATTTATTTGAATTTTATTCATTAAAATCTCATTTAAATTAAAATAAAATATGAAATCAAATATTTAAAAGGGGATATTGCTTCTAGAAAGTCATGAAAGTTGATTGGATTTAATTGATATGAAAATTATGATGATTGTCTTAAAATAGCAATGTTAGATCAAATAATATTCAAATTTTAAGGCATGATCTTTCTCAATCTCAAATGATCAAAAAGTCCAAAGAACAATAACTTTTTTTAACCTAATTTGATTCACTACATATAGATGGACTCATCACAACCTCAAGGGGACAAAAATTTCTGCCTCCAAGTACAAAATCAAAAGTGAAAAATTTCAACCAAAAGAGAGATTCGGTTTTGGAGTTTGAGAGAATATCAAGGCATTCTAAAGGTTGCAATGCGTTCTCCAGTGATCATTGAACATGTCTAAGTCATTTGCATCATTCAAAACACCCTAAATCGCATAAACCGAATCATGTTCTTCAAGTTTATTTTTGTTTTTTCGATTTCATTGAATTGTTTGTTCTAATCTGTTTTTGATTGTTTGATGATGTTTGTGATGAACCATAGAGTGTTTCTGGACAAAAACAAGAAGTTTTCATGGAGGAATTCGTGAGATGCCATTATTAGGGTTCTTCCTCTAGAATTGGGGTTTTGTGAAATAATCAATATAAATAATTTTTAAACACGTAAACAAGTTTGTTTTGTTGTGAGGAACACAATGGTGTTCCCAATTTGATGAATCATTGCAGGTTTGCTGATCGTTGTGAAGAACCTGGGAAAACCTGTAAAACAAAATTCGTATGTAATTTAGTAGGAAAAATTGTAAGTAAATTCACAGGTAATTTGGAGAAGACGAAGTCCAAAGGCGCCAATTTCTAATTTTAAAATTCGTTTTAATATTTTATTGAATTGTTTGAAGTTTATTTCACAACGCGCGCATAGCTCAGATGGTGGATGTGTGTGTGTAAAAGCTCTTTGGCCTGGGTTCGATTCCCATTAGACCATTTTGTGTTATTTTGTTTTTTTCATGATTTTTGCAGGTCATATAACAAAAGGATTGTTGTTGGGATCATTTTCACAACGCGCATGCAGCCCAGTGGTAACCCTGTACGTCCAAGAGTGGCAAAGCCTAGGGCATGGGTTCGATCCCTGCCCCAGGTAAGTTTTGAAATTTATTTTTTTAATTATTCTGTTTACTATTTATGTTTTAATTTTAATTATTTGTTTAAATCATTATATGTAAATGTATATATGTATAATATTTGTATTGTTTCTTAAGAAAACTTTAATTTATTCTCTAAAGAAATTAATCTCAATTTTTTATAAAAAATATGTATATATTATATTTAAATTGATATTGTATAATTTTAGTATAAAACTTAATTATTTCTTATATAAAACCTAATTTTCTTTATAAACCCTAAATCTTAATATATTTGTTTTGTAAATTTTAATTCTATATATTTATTTTATAATTTGTTTATATTATTATGTGTAGTTTTTTTTTAAATAATGTAATTAGGTTTTAATTAAGTAGGTAACCCTGATTTATTTTTTCTAAACAATTAAAAATCCTAACTTTATTTTATGAATTTAATTTATTATTTTTATATGCTTACTTAATTATAATTAACAAATATTTTTATAATATGTATATAAAATTAAATAATTAGACTATTAATCATATTTTATTAGTATATAATATTTACTATTTTTTTCTTTTATTAAAACTCTTAAAAAAATAATTATTTATTTAATTTTGAATTTTTTAATTTGTTTCTATATTACATTGTTATACTAACCTTCTTATATTTATTTTTGTTTGTTATTACTAACCTATTTAATTATGTATTTATTATATACTTATTTATTTTAATTATTTTAATTATTATTATGTAATTGTACACATTATGTAATAGTTGTAGAATTTCTTATTATTTATTTTTAATTGCCATGGTTAGTAACATAGGGAGTGTAAACATGTTTGTATTTAAAATTGAATTTAGATCACTAATCTTAAGATAAATACTTGAATTTGTACACGCACACACGTAAGTCGATCCTGGATCGCCATCTCACATTCTTAAGGATACCTCTCATGTTGCATAAACAAAAAGGTCAAGTAAGGTGTAAAGCAAAGTCCCTTCTCTCATATCATCTAGTCCCTTAATAGATAATAAGATCAAGTCCCTTCATGGTTGCCTTCACGAATGATCTTGTCCCTTTCGAATAAAAGATGATAAGTCCCTTCGAATTGCTAAGTACACCTTACAGTTGCCTAATCACAGATGTCCCTTCACTTGTCCCTCACACATCCAAGATAATGACTACCTATTCCTTAATAATAGGGATAGTCTTACCATTTAAAGGATATTTAAGAACAGAAAAGACTTAACTTAGGGTAGGTTCCTCTTATGTACTTGCTCACCTTTTCAAAACATTTCAAATACACTTCACATTTCAAACAATTTTCAAAACAAAGGCTTTATATATATCCGCACATGGATCATTATAAAGTACTTAAGAAAATTTCTAAACACACACTACACTTCTCAAAAACATTTTAAAGTGAGCTAAGTAACTAAGAGCCCATGGATAACCATGGATGTAAAGGGTGCTAACACCTTCCCTTTACATAACCTACCCCCCGAACCCAAAAATCTTTTAAGGTCTTTCCTGTTCTTTTATGCCCTTTCCTTTGGATAAAATAAAAGTCGGTGGCGACTCTTGCTATCCGCAACATAACTAAAATTCAGTTCTCCCACCGTGTTACAGAACTGGCGACTCTGCTGGAGACTAATAAAAGAGGGGTACCCTTAGGAATTAGATCGCTTTAAATTTGTTTGCTTTGTTTACTTTACTTTACTTGTTGGGTGCTCTTGTGTGTGAAAGATCCTAACCCGGATCTAGTGTACCTTAGGTAAATGGCAATAGACCAAGGAAAATGTACGGCGTATACCGATATGGTTGATCTGGTGGCCATAGTTAGTGGATAATATGAGGCTTCCATACGTTGTCAATGCACTAACTAACTTTTAGAACCCTAGTTATCCCATCTTGGCCTTTAGAAAAGTAGTGAGATAACCGGCTTTGGTGAAGACTGAAGTTGGTTGATACTCGATACTACACTCATTGAGATCTTAAACTTGGAGGGTTTTGGTTGGCAAGTAAGTTGCCTACTGAACAACCACCCTTGTGAAGGATCAATGATATTGAGATCCCTTAGAACCTGGTTACTTTATAGGACAGGATGAACCAACTAACTTCAGGGGAGTGTACTTACCTTTAAACCTCATGCAAGCCTTCAAACCTAGAGCTATTGTGTGACTTGTTTGTGTGTGCCACATGTTTGTGATTGAGCATAACATCATAGCATCATCATGCATCATAAGCATAGCATTTTCACTAACCATTTCAAGGACCAAAGGATTTATCTTTGTTCTTTGTTGCAGGTCATGGCTTCTACTCGTAGGAATACTATCAGGATCAACTTTGTAGGAATACCTCCTAAGCTTAAAGAATTGGTTTCCTAAGTTTCTAAAAACTCTCAGTTCATCAAGAGACATGGTCACCTACTGGATCTAGTCACTTCAGGGTTCAATGAAGACATGATGAGTGTTCTGTTTCAGTTCTTTGATCCTAAGCACCATTGCTTCACATTCCCCGACTACCAGCTGGTTCCTACAATGGAAGAGTTCTCCAAGCTTCTGGGTATGCCTATTCTTGATCAGAAACCCTTCACGGGCTTGGAAAAAGAGCCTAAATCTGAAGTCATTGCTGCAGCCCTACATTTGAAGAAATCTGACATTGTCCTAGAAACGAGAAGCGGAGTTAAGGGTATTCTTGCTAAGGTGTTGATATAAAAGGCTCAAGTGTTCTTGAAGGCTATGAGCTATGATGCTTTTGAGGAGATCTTAGCCTTGTTGATTTATGGCTTAGTGTTGTTCCCCAATCCAGATCAGTTCATAGACGTTCACGCCATCAACATATTTCTGACTCATAATCCAGTGCCTACATTACTTGGGGACATCCTGCATTCTCTTCATACTCGTACTACAAAGGCACGAGGAACTCTGATGTGCTGCATACCTTTATTGTCTAGGTGGTTTATTTCTCACCTTCCTCGATCAGTGATGAAGAATGAACAAGGTTTAAGGTGGTCCAAGAGGATTATGTCACTTTCTCATTCATATATTCATTGGTGCTCTAGATCTATGGAGAATGTTACTATCATTGACCGTTGCGGGGGGGTCCCTAATGTGCCACTCCTTGGCATAAGAGGGGGCATTACTTACAACCCTTCTTTATCTCTACGTCAGTTTGGTTACGCTCGGAGTGATGGTCCTCATGACATGTTGATTCAGGGTATTGTGTTCGACTACGACAACAATCTTCAAGGTTACCGTCAAAGGTTTATACGAGCATAGGGTAAAGTGAACAAGGTTGACAGCAAAACTCTGGAACCCAAGTATACTATTCCTATGGAACCTTATCTCAGATGGATGCGATCTCGTGCTCAGACTCTTATGATGCCATATCCTGCTATCCTGCCAGTTACCATGGAGCCTGTTGCTGAAGGAGATACTTCCTACACCATCCTTCATCCAGACATGCCCACTGACATGGAAGACTTACAGAGGTCCTGGATCCAGTTGAAGGAGCAAAGGGATACTTTTGAGACTCATTACAAAGCAAGTCACGAAAGAATCTTGGAGCTAACAAAGTGAAGGAAAATTGCGATCTAAACGCAGCGGAAAACAAAAAATTTTCCTTTAGTGATCCTTACGAATGAGCATGGTCAGTGATAGAATCGTTACCTCTTTGTGGCGATTCAGATCTTTGATGCAGCGATCACAAGCGTTGATGAAGTGCAACGCCTCTACTCAGTCCACACGAACAGCTTCCGGTCACAGTGCTAGCTGCTTACGAACGGAATTATTTGAGTGAGAATCAAAAACGAAATTGCATCAAGTGAAAGCTTCATCACAAGGGTTCCTTTTATAGACTCTCTTGTGGGCTGCGGGCTAAAAGCCCAATTCACATGATCCATAATAATATTATATATTATTATAATAACTATTATTATAATAAATATATTTATTTTATTATTATTTTATAACCATTATAAAATAACAATAATTATTATTATATTATCCGAATTTCTATTTTCACTTAAGTGCACCGTACCTTACGGTGTTCCTTTGATTTCTCTATCTCTCATCAAACTGTCCTTATGTGTGTGACCCTGTAGGATTTCGTAACGTTGGTAATTATATTAAATTATATATTTAACATAATAAACAGTGAGCGGTATCTAGCAACACATCACTGCTACCCAAGTCACGAAAATGTCATGTGATCTGACAAAACCTTTTTCGTGATAATATATGTTTGTACAATTACCCTTTTGCCCCTATGTCTATATTGAACACAAGGCATACACTGTGTCATCCTTGTCCAGTTCAATATTGGGCCCTTAGACATTTCTCCTGTTATGCAGGATTGGCAAATTCCATCTAGGACACTCATGTCCCTCAGCATGCTTCGTGGAGTGCCCATCAACTGTCTTTATGATCATCCAGTTACGGATAATGTTTGATCAGCAATAAAGCACCCGACTCTACATCTAGGGTCCATAGTGGTTTCAGGTCGAAGGGTGGTAATACACCATTATCACCATGAGAATAACTTATGACACTTTGCATAACATACTATGTAGTATTCTCATAGCGGGTCAATCCGGTATAAATATTACTCCTAATATTTATACCTATGTCAAGACTTGATAACTCTTTATCCATGATCCATGAGATGTGATCATCAGTCTATCTTCATAATAGTCTCAATGCTTTAATGTTATCCCACTTTGCAATAAAGCTTGACTACGGATATTTTAAGAATAATGTCTTTATGTTTAATGGGATCTCATGATTAAGTCACACTTAACATTTCATTAAACAGACTAACTATTCTAGGGACTTTATTATTCTGAAAGACAAACATAATAAAGAAATGCCTTTTATTATTAAACGAATAATCCGATACAAGTACCAAAAAGTATTGGCCTCTAGGGCTTACACCAACACAAAGCAACTTCACGAGGAGCGGAATCTCAACTCATACCTCAACACAAAGAGGAAACGTCTATGGGAGACTTAAAACTCCATCTTTTGTATTCATTTTATTTTTATTGTAAGCCTAAGGGGCAAACAAATTTATTACTAATAAAAGTTTACTTTTTGGTTGTTTAAACAAATTTAAATCCTACGGTCCGTGAAAACATTGCATACGCATTTATACACCATACAATTGCATCACAGGTTTCTTGTGCACAACTTTCTTATCTTCTCGTTGTTTATTTCAGCAATGGCTCTTGAACAAACAGTTAAAGATCTCCAAGCTCAGAATGCACGCTTCCAAGAGTTGATTCTGAACTTGTCCAATGGACAAGATGAGTTGAAGACACTGCTGGCTATGAAGAAGAATCCTGAGGACAACAAGGATGATCAACTGGAGCAGCTACAAGCTGAGATGACAGAAATGAGGATCCAGACGAATGACCAGGTGGCTCTTATTCAAAGTTTAGCTCAGGGGCAAGAAGAGCTAAGAACCTTTGTCCATAAACTTCAAAGTAATGGAGTTAGGAATCTAAGTGGTAGTCAACCTCCATTAAAACAAGTTGATCTGGTTGAAAGGAAGATGAGGATAAAAGAAGGTAAGAGACAGGTTGCCACTGATTGTTCTTCAGTTGAAGAAGAAATACCTGATAAGGTTAATCCATCTCAACATAAGGAATGTAGAAGGCAGTTTATCAAGTTCAGCACTCCAATGTCACAAATTCTGCAATACTTGTTGGAGATGAAACTAATTTCTTTGAAAAGTCCTCCTCAAAATACTAAAACTTCCTCTCCTCACTATAATTCCAAGGCAAGGTGTGAGTATCACTCCAACAGTCCTGGACATGATACTAATAACTGTTGGGCATTAAAGAAAAAGATTCAAGACATGATTGACGAAGGAATCCTAGAGGTTACTCCAGAAGGTCAAGTTGAGTTCTACTATCGTCCATCAATCATCGAAGCTGCAAGACAAGTTGCCCAAAGTAGCAAGAAAGGAATACCACCTATTCCTGTTGAGATATGGGGCACCTTGGGACATCCAAGTGGAAAATTTGATTTCATGGTGAAATATACTACTCCTGAAAGTTCACAGATTGCAATTGAAGACATTCAACCAACTGGATGGGACAACATTTGAATTTTCATTTGTAATTTCTTTTATTTGTTTAAACACTTACCATTATGTTAAACTTTTGTTTTCATTAATGCATTGCGTATGTTTGTCTTGAATTAATCCATTCGTTTCACTATGTTTTGAACTATGTTTCATATTTCTATTTTTGTGATATTTAACTCCTGATAAAGCTATAAGCTTGTAGAGGGAGGATGACGAAAACAATACCATAATATTAGGCAGTATGCTTTTGGAACAGACTATGCTGACGATGTACAGGCATTGTTTCAATTCCTAAACAGTGGAGATATAAGGAAGTTAATCCCTAGTCAACCCTTTTGAGCCTATGAAGTAGGAGTTTTTTATTCTCGCGCAAATTAAAACCCTTATTCATAACCTGAGGCAAGGTAGTTACTCGGTTAACTCAAATATGCCAATTATTTGTATTGTACACAACTAATGATGGTTCTCTGTAATCATTAAACCTAACAGTCAATATCTAACAAAAGAAAAGCTTACTAAGTCAAAACCTATGAAGGAGACTTAGTAAAACATTAAGAAATCCCGCTAACTGTAACCTTGAAATAAGCAGTTCAGGCAAAAAGAAGGGATAACAAAGTCAAAAAAAAAAAAAAGAGGTCACTATGAATCCTCAACAAAGAAAGATGACTGAATGTTCAAATAAATATTTGATTCCTGAATCATCACAAATGTCAGTGTTACAATTCCAAACTACTTTGGAACCTCAATGCATGAGTTAACCGAACATAGGACTGAAGAACATCATGAAGAATGGGTTGGGTACAAATAAAATTTGAGCCTTTATCCTTTGTTTCTTAAACCATGAACCAGGCCACATTACAACCCTTTAAAAGTCCTAACTGAAGCATGGTTAGTTCGAAAGCGTATTGCTACAAAAAGGTATCCTGACTCCTTTAGGGCTTATTATAAAACTTGAGTTAATATCACAATTTTCAAAAAAAAAACTGTTTTTCTAAAATAACTTTTTTTCAAAACTTCAAGACAGACATAAGCATTGCATTTTTGAATATGTTTGTTTGCATATACTTGAGTGTTTGATAAACAGAGAAACTTACAGGATGGATGTTCAAAGTCCTTCCGATAAACAAAGTTGCTTCCTGGATCAAAGTCCATGTATACAAAGGGGCATAGTCATTATCTCCCAATCAAGGGGGCAGGCCATGATGCTGCCTAACTCATTTGGGGAAATCAGGACTGAATCCAATTATGTTTAAGTAGCCAGGGGCAACTCTCCTCATATATTTGAATTACCAAGGGTAACATTACAAAGTTCATGATGTCAAGGGCATATTATTGTGGGGCATTCTACTTATTCCTCTTGAGGTAACTACATTCAGATACTTGCATTATGGGACAATTCATCCTCAACCAAGGGGCAATGCTTTCTTTTCAAATCTAATATCCGGAGCGTATATGGTCCATCACAATTTGAAGACACATTCCTCTCATTGTATTACCTTGATATTGGATTCTCAGCAGAAGCCATTGTGGAAATTAATTGTCTACGCCAGTAGTATCAGACGGTGTCAGTATCATGTCTTCAGATCCAGCTATGAGGATTTCTGGGAAGGTATTCAGGAAAGTTAAGAATCTCAGGAGCTTTAAATCCAATTGGTTATACACTCTCGAAGTTGAAACGATTCTGTTTTCAAGTTCAGCTTTACTTTTCCCTCTGAATCCAGATTTACTTTTACCCTATTTACATAAGCGAAACATCTATTGGTTGTGTTTGAATGTATGTATGCTTTTGAATATGATTGATGTTTACCAGAAATGCATAAATGCTTAATATGATTGATGTTTACCAGAAATGCATAAAAATGCAGTAATAGTATTTACTAAGGATGAATGAGGGAAGGAATTCAACGAAACTTCGCCGGTTCATCCCCACAAGACAACTACAAATCCCCCAGTAGGGCAAATTCATCTTCATAAATACTTCGAGTCACATCTCCCCTGGAATTTATATCCATCTCTTTTATCCTCAAACGGAGAGTCGGGAATTTATTCTTTCAATAGGAGTACGACGAACGAAGACGGGAGGTTATGGATACCTTACTATCAAATGAAGACGGGAGGTTATGAATACTATACTACCAAACGAGACGAGACGAGTTCCTCATATTCTTCACTATATTTCCTCATATTCTTCAGCAACAAATCGGGATTTATTTTCCCTGGCCAGCAGTTGTTATACGAAGATATCCGGATGCTTCAGGCTGCATGATTCATACATACATCATCTACATCATACCATAACATACATATCCATAAGTACATAATACATTACCTAAGTGCATCATACTATGCATGCATACATAGTGCATAAACTAATATTCTCCTTGCAGGATAGTTATATGCAGGTAAAATAATATCAACAATTTACAACGGGTCAGAAATGATCCATACACTACTCAAGATGTCCTCGAATAGCAGGCAAACGGTCTGTAAAAAGATCCATTCCCTGGTTCAAGACATTTTTTCCAGAAGAACAAATCCTGACGTTCTTTTGATCCTTAAGAGCAAATCCTGACGCTCTTTTGACCCCTTGTTCAAGACTCTTTCAGAAGAACTAATCCTGACGTTCTTTTGACCCTTAAGAGCAAATCCTGACGCTCTTTTGACCCCTTGTTCAAGACTCTTTCAGAAGAACTAATCCTGACGTTCTTTTGACCCTTAAGAGCAAATCCTGACGCTCTTTTGACCTCTTGTTCAAGACTTTTTCAGAAGAACAAATCCTGACGTTCTTTTGATCCTTAAGAGCAAATCTTGACGCTCTTTTGGCCCATTGTGCAAGACTCTTTCAGAAGAACTAATCCTGACGTTCTTTTGACCCTTAAGAGCAAATCCTGACGCTCTTTTGACCTCTTGTTCAAGACTTTTTCAGAAGAACAAATCCTGACGTTCTTTTGATCCTTAAGAGCAAATCCTGACGCTCTTTTGGCCTCTTGTTCAAGACTTTTTCAGAAGAACTAATCCTGACGTTCTTTTGACCCTTAAGAGCAAATCCTGACGCTCTTTTGGCCTCTTGTTCAAGACTTTTTCAGAATAACTAATCCTGACGTTCTTTTGACCCTTAAGAACAAATCCTGACGTTCTTTAGGAAACTTCCAAAAGAGATAATCATCACAAGATTTATTTCTACTGGTCCATCCAACAATTCAAATCATGTTGCATAAATGATTCAGAGACGGTTTATACAAAGACCTAGTACTGATATCCAATATCAACATAAAGACATCATCATATTCTGATACTCTAGATGGCATCTTTAAGCCCATCTCCAGTTCATCCTGATGGCATCTCTAAGCCCATCTCCAGTTCTTCCAAGTGGCATCTTCAAACCCACTCAAGCATATACAACTAATCATCAGTATTACTCTATGCACTGGTGAGCGCAAATTTTTGGGCTTTTGTGTTCAATCCCCTTCAACCTTCCAGGTCACGAATGGCACGTATACCAATCTAACCCCTCAGGTTTCAGAAAATTGAATAGGGGCAGCTGTTGTACCCCAAAATTTTCCCTCACAAGACAAGACTTTGTGTACTAAGACGTTCACAAGGTTCACAAGGTTCACAAGGCATCTTATGGGGTTCACAAGGTTCACAAGACATCTTATGAGGTTCACAAGGCATCTTATGAGGTTCACAAGGTTCACAAGACATTTTATGAGGTTCACAAGGTTCACAAAGTTCACAATTAGTCAGAAGAGTTGACTTCCCTCAGACAATGCATCCTCCTAAGCAATGCATCCTAAACTAGGGTTTTGACTTTAATCAGGCTAAATGGACTTCCAAGACTTCAAGTGAGCTTCATAACATCTTATATGTGTTTAAGAATCCCCATGACAAGTTTCAAGACTTTTCCCAAAGGTTTGCTCAGTCAGATGATCAGATAAGTTAAAATCAATTAAAGCAATTAAAAAGTCAAACTGAGGTCAACTGTGGTCAAACCAAAGTCAAACTTCATGATTTTTTGCCAACATCAATTATATGAAGTAAAATTCATCATTTTATCAAGGTTTGATCATGATTCATCAAGGAGATTTCAGATCATCAAGAATCAGGAGTTTCTAAATTAGGGTTTCCTCAGGAAAAGTCAACTGAACTTTGACCAGCCATAACTTTCACATGCTTCATCAAATTTTTCCCATCCAAAGATCATTTTGAAGGAAATTTAATTCTCTACAACTTTGTGTCTCACAAGCCAAGCCCAAAAATGCTTCATTTGGAAGGTATGAGCTAAGACATTATAGGTCCTTTTAAAAGTCAACAAAAAGTCAACAACTTCAAAAGAGCATAACTTAAGAATGGTAAAAGATATGGACATGAAACCAATGGGGTTGGTTATAGGACTCTTTAAGATTTCCAAAATGTCCAAGAACACCCTCATAGCATTAAAATTGAAGGATTTGTGCCCTTGCAAAGTTGGGAAATTTTAGGGAAGTTTATGAAGCAAATAAGGCCTAAAATCAAATTTTTGCTAAATGAGCCCACCAAATTGCCATCCCATCTTTATGAAAACATAAAGCATGTCCCAACCCACTTATATTCTGAATTTTTATTTTTTATTTTATATTTATTTGAATTTCATTCATTAAAATGTCATTGAAATTAAAATAAAATATGAAATCAAATATTTAAAAGGGGGTATTGCTTCTAGAAAGTCATGAAAGTTGATTGGATTTAATTGATATGAAAATTATGATGATTGTCTTAAAATAGCAATGTTAGATCAAATAATATTCAAATTTTAAGGCATGATCTTTCTCAATCTCAAATGATCAAAAAGTCCAAAGAACAATAACTTTTTTTAACCTAATTTGATTCACTACATATAGATGGACTCATCACAACCTCAAGGGGACAAAAATTTCTGCCTCCAAGTACAAAATCAAAAGTGAAAAATTTCAACCAAAAGAGAGATTCAGTTTTGGAGTTTGAGAGGATATCAAGGCATTCTAAAGGTTGCAATGCATTCTCCAGTGATCATTGAACATGTCTAAGTCATTTGCATCATTCAAAACACCCTAAATCGCATAAATCGAATCATGTTCTTCAAGTTTATTTTTGTTTTTTCGATTTCATTGAATTGTTTGTTCTAATCCGTTTTTGATTGTTTGATGATGTTTGTGATGAACCATAGAGTGTTTCTGGACAAAAACAGGAAGTTTTCATGGAGGAATTCGTGAGATGCCATTATTAGGGTTCTTCCTCTAGAATTGGGGTTTTGTGAAATAATCAATATAAATAATTTCTAAACACGTAAAACAAGTTTGTTTTGTTGTGAGGAACACAATGGTGTTCCCAATTTGATGAATCATTGCAGGTTTGCTGATCGTTGTGAAGAACCTAGGAAAACCTGTAAAACAAAATTCGTATGTAATTTCGTAGGAAAATTGTAAGTAAATTCGCAGGTAATTTGGAGAAGACGAAGTCCAAAGGCGCCAATTTCTAATTTTAAAATTCGTTTTAATATTTTATTGAATTGTTTGAAGTTTATTTCACAACGCGCGCATAGTTCAGATGGTGGATGTGTGTGTGTGTGTGTAAAAGCTCTCTGGCCTGGGTTCGATTCCCATTAGGCCATTTTGTGTTATTTTGTTTTTTTCATGATTTTTGCAGGTCATATAACAAAAGGATTGTTGTTGGGATCATGTTCACAACGCGCATGCAGCCCAGTGGTAACCCTGTACGTCCAAGAGTGGCAAAGCCTAGGGCATGGGTTTGATCCCTGCCCCAGGTAAGTTTTGAAATTTATTTTTTTAATTATTCTGTTTACTATTTATGTTTTAATTTTAATTATTTGTTTAAATCATTATATGTAAATGTATATATGTATAATATTTGTATAGTTTCTTAAGAAAACTTTAATTTATTCTCTAAAGAAATTAATCTCAATTTTTTATAAAAAATATATATATATATTATATTTAAATTGATATTGTATAATTTTAGTATAAAACTTAATTATTTCTTATATAAAACCTAATTTTCTTTATAAACCCTAAATCTTAATATATTTGTTTTGTAAATTTTAATTCTATATATTTATTTTATAATTTGTTTATATTATTATGTGTAGTTTTTTTTTAAATAATGTAATTAGATTTTATTTAAGTAGTTAACCCTGATTTATTTTTTCTAAACAATTAAAAACCCTAACTTTATTTTATGAATTTAATTTATTATTTTTATATGCTTACTTAATTATAATTAACAAATATTTTTATAATATGTATATAAAATTAAATAATTAGACTATTAATCATATTTTATTATTATATAATATTTACTATTTATTTCTTTTATTAAAACTCTTAAAAAAATAATTATTTATTTAATTTTGAATTTTTTAATTTGTTTCTATATTACATTGTTATACTAACCTTCTTATATTTATTTTTGTTTGTTATTACTAACCTATTTAATTATTTATTTATTATATACTTATTTATTTTAATTATTTTAATTATTATTATGTAATTGTACACATTATGTAATAGTTGTAGAATTTCTTATTATTTATTTTTAATTGCCATGGTTAGTAACATAGGGAGTGTAAACATGTTTGTATTTAAAATTGAATTTAGATCACTAATCTTAAGATAAATACTTGAATTTGTACACGCACACACGTAAGTCGATCCTGGATCGCCATCTCACATTCTTAAGGATACCTCTCATGTTGCATAAACAAAAAGGTCAAGTAAGGTGTAAAGCAAAGTCCCTTCTCTCATATCATCTAGTCCCTTAATAGATAATAAGATCAAGTCCCTTCATGGTTGCCTTCACGAATGATCTTGTCCCTTTCGAATAAAAGATGATAAGTCCCTTCGAATTGCTAAGTACACCTTACAGTTGCCTAATCACAGATGTCCCTTCACTTGTCCCTCACACATCCAAGGTAATGACTACCTATTCCTTAATAATAGGGATAGTCTTACCATTTAAAGGATATTTAAGAACAGAAAAGACTTAACTTAGGGTAGGTTCCTCTTATGTACTTGCTCACCTTTTCAAAACATTTCAAATACACTTCACATTTCAAACAATTTTCAAAACAAAGGCTTTATATATATCCGCACATGGATCATTATAAAGTACTTAAGAAAATTTCTAAACACACACTACACTTCTCAAAAACATTTTAAAGTGAGCTAAGTAACTAAGAGCCCATGGATAACCATGGATGTAAAGGGTGCTAACACCTTCCCTTTACATAACCTACCCCCCGAACCCAAAAATCTTTTAAGGTCTTTCCTGTTCTTTTATGCCCTTTCCTTTGGATAAAATAAAAGTCGGTGGCGACTCTTGCTATCCGCAACATAACTAAAAGTCAGTTCTCCCACCGTGTTATAGAACCCAATTGGGTGACAGGAGGAAATTCCATCGGCTGTTTTGGGCGTTTAAACTGTGTATCCGTGGATTAGCCTATTGAGAGCCGATTATGCAGGTCGAAAGAACATGGTTGTATGACAAGTATAGAGGTACTTTGTTGATGGTTGTTGCACAGGATGAGACTGGTAACATTTTCCCTATAGCTTTTGCATTAGTTGAAGGCGAGACAAGGGATGGATGGAGTTTCTTCCTGAGGAATTTGAGAAAGCACGTCACACCATAGGAAAATTTGTGTCTAATATCTGACAGACATGTATCAATTAAAAACGCATATGATGATCCAGAAAATGGTTGGAAACATCCTTCGTCTTCACATGTATATTTCATCAGACACATTGCACAAAACTTCAGTCGTGAGATTAGAGACAAGGAACTACGAAATTTTTTTTGTCAACATGGGTAAGAGTCTACATTTATAATTACCAAATATAGTTAAAGATATTGGTATATTCATCTTAACATACTTAATTACAAGATATGCATTGACGGAGGCAACATTTAATTACTATCGAGGTGAAATTCGAAGTGAAAATATACAGGCTGTTAGGTGGATAGACAACATTCCTTGGGAGAAATGGGCAAGGGCGTTTGACGGGGGACAACACTGGTGACACATGACAACTAAGTTTGTTGAGGCAATGAACTTTTTACTTAAGGAGACTCGTAACCTTCCTATCAGTTCTTTGTTTAGGTCTACATACTTTCGCTTGGGGGAGACGTTTGCCAAACGAGGTCATGAATGGACAAAGTTGTTGGCATCTGGTGAAAAATTCACGAAGAGCTGCAAGAAGGTAATGGTTGAGGAAGTCAGTAAAGCCACCAGTCATAACGTCATGCATTTCGACCGAGAGCACTTAAATTGCATGGTGGCCGAAATACTTAACCAACACACTGGTCGACCATTAGATACTTACAAAGTTGATCTCAAGACAAGACATTGTGATTGTGGAAAATTTCAAGCATTTCATTTACCTTGCTCCCATGCAATCACATCATGTGCCAGTATACAACAAGACCACACAATTCACATACCAGAAGTCTTCGCCATTCTAAATGTTTTCAAAGTCTACAAGGAAAGCTTTCATGCACTTCCATATCAGGAAAATTGGCCACAATATGGAGGATTTACTTTTTTCCATGACGAAACTATGAGAAGAAAAAAGAAAGGACACCCAAATAGTACCCGAATTAGAATTGAAATGGATGAAACTGAAAAAGAAAAGAGATTGTGTAGTGTAACACGGTGGGAGAACTGACTTTTAGTTTTTGTCGCAAAATATGTTGCGGTAAGCAAGAGTCACCACCGACTTTTATTTCATCGAATTTAGGAAAGGCATAAAATAACAGGAAAAACCTTTAAAAGATTTTGAGTTCGAGGGGTAAGTTATACAAAGGGAAGGTGTTAGCATCATTTGTATCAATGGTTATCCATGGGCTCTTAATTGCTTAGCTCACTTTATTTGTTTTGTTTGAAAAGTCTAGTGTGTGAAAAATATTTTCGTAAAGATTTAACTTTGTAATGATTCTCGTATGAATGTATACAAAGTGTTTACTTTGATTGAAAGTATTTTGAAAAAGAGCGAGGTGTAAAAAGTTTGTTTTTGAAAGTTGTGAGCAAACATTAAGAGTTACTTACCCTAAGTTGTAAGGTCTTTCTTGTTATTTCATTTCCTTAGGGATAAAATTATCCTTACTATTAGTTAGTAAGTAGTATTATCCTTGGATTTGGAATGGATAGGCATAGGGTCATCGTTATGGTCATAGAAGGCAACATGTAGGGATACCTTAACAATTCGAAGGGACTATCATCATTCTTATAGGGACAAGATCATTTATTCGAAGGCAACTCGAAGGGTCATTGAGGGATTATGATCTTTTTCGTAGGGACAAGATCATTTATTCGAAGGAAAATTTGAAGGGACAACGAGGGACTATGATCTTTTATTCGAAAGGCAACTATGATGATTTATTTCTTTAGGAAACAAGTTAAGGTACCCCTACGTTCGAGGGACTTGACCATATTTCATAAGGCAACAAAGAGAGGTTACCCTAGAGGTGTGAGTGTGCAAGTGTATTTAATTCAATTATTTTAGTCTTGGAAATTAGGGTTTGCTAACGGTTGATTTTAGTCTTATCATACAATCCTATTAAGCATACATCTAACAGTTTATAATGCGGAAAATAAACCCTAATTTAAACTATTACATGGCTTTGGGAGAGATACATAAATAAAAACCTGACTGAAAATGTAAGTTCAAAAAATAAACCTAAGCTATTACAAGGCTTTAGCAGTTACATATTAAGAAAGAAAATCGGGCGAGAAAAATAATTCTACTTATTACAAGTTTTCGTGTAACCTATACAATTATCCTAAGAAATAAAATCAAGCAGAAAAATATGAAGGAAATAAAAGTTTCGGATATCGATTAATTGATTTTTTATTAAAAAGATAAATGTTTGATTAAAAAGAATTAATTTGATAAAAATAAATCTAATTTGATTTAATTATGTGAAAAAATATTTTTTAGCATTTTATGATTTTTATGAAAAAACATTATCAAGTTACCTATTTTTCTTGTCGGTTAAAAAATTAATTGAATTAAATAATTAATTTTAATGAAAAATAACAGAAAAAACAAATAAGGAAAAACAAATAAAAAAGAAAGAAGAAAAGAGGTCAAAAAATTGAGGGAGAGACGCTGGGAATAGTCCCTTGAGTTCATTGGTCCATTCAATTTGGTCTGAAATTGCTTCTAGCTAGGGTTCCCCAAACTCACGACATTGAACTCTAACAATGGCAATTCACGATTTTTGCACCTAAAATCCAATTGGATGACCCATATAGCTTGCAAACATCATAAGAAACATAAATACGCAAACAAATTAGTTGTATCATGTGTAAAAGTATGAAATCAAAAAATTGAAAAATAAACCAAAAAAATAAATTCGGTTATGGCATTGTAAGAGTCCTTGGAGCAAGGTGATGATTGGGACACCTTCAGAGGAACCTCAGGAACGTATTTGGACCTTCAAATCTCCTTGAGAATGGTTGCAACCCTAAAACCGAATCCTACTTACTCTTGAATTTTATTAAGTTTTGTGTGCTTTCTTTGATCAAAAAATTTGTGTCCTTGTTATCTGAAGGTGTTATGTATTTATAGAGGAAGGATTTAGGTCAACTTGTGGGCTTGGGTTCAATTTATTTTGGGATGATAGGATTTGATTGAAATTTGATTTAAAAACTTTCTATTTTGGTCATATTTGGCCATCATATCTTTCTCCTCTTGTTTTGAACAAATTTTGGATCAAATATTATGTAAATAAATCCCAATATTTGATCCTAAAATAGTCCAAATATCAAATATTTGATTTTTCATATTTATTTTGATTAAAATTGAATTTAAATGAATTAAATCCAATAAAATATTAAATAAATAAAGAAAAGTCATAAAATATGACTTAGGGGTCGTGGACTATCTTAAGATTAAGTTTGGATTGTGAAAAGATAGGCCCATTTGGCACAAACTGAAGTTTTGGTCATTATTTGCTTTATGCACCTCCTCAATTTTGTTCAACTTTAACAATGCACAACTCTCTCAATTTTTATCCATTGAATGTGTTCTTGGACTTTTTAGAAAGCTTGAAGTGTCCTTTAATCACTCCTTTTGGTCCCATGTCAATTTGATAATCCATGTTCAAGTTATGAACTTTTGAAAAATTGACTTTTTGTTGACTTTTTAGAGGACCTGTAATGTCTTGGCTCATATCTCTCAAATGAAGCATTTCTGGACTTGGCTTGTGGGACACAAAGTTGTAAAGAATTGAAATTCCTTCAAAATGAGCTTTGGATGGGAAATTTCTGATGAAGCATGTGAAATTTAGGTTTGGTCAAAGTTCAATTGACTTTCTCCTTAAGAAACCCTAATTTAGCAACTTTTGCCTTGTGATGAATTTGAGGTTTTCTTGATGAATCATGATCAACCCTTGATCAAATGATGAATCTTACTTCATAATCTTGATGTTGATCAAAACTTTTGAAGTTTGACTGTATGTTGACCACAATTGACTTTTTACCCAAGTTAACTATTTATTGATTATCTGAGCATCTGACTGGCCTAACTTGTAGGGCATGTCTTGAAACTTGACATGAGGATCCTCTGAAGTATATGGGATATTATGAAGTCCACTTGGAGCTTTGGAAGTCCAATTTACCTTAGGAAACACAAAACCCTAATTTGAAATCTATTGCTTATGAGGAGGTTTTGTCTGAGGAAACCTTGAATTCCTTTGAGCAATTGAGAATCTTATGAACATTGGGAGACCTCTTGAGACATATTGTCTTGAATATATGAGGGCAAATTTTGGGGTACAATATGTGAGATTTGTCGTGGAGTTGGTCATATGCGTAGCAAATGTCCAAATGTAGCAGACCCGTATAATCGGTGATAGTGTTATCATTAATATTGTAACAATATAATATTATGTCTTACTAATTCATCTTTCATTTCAATTAAAAAAATTAACAACATCATCAGATCAACAAAGAGACAAAAAGATTAACAAAAACTAGTAACCAACTTGCATTTCAACAACATCATAACGACAACAACTCATAAGATCAACAAACATACAAAAACAACTAACAACATACACACTTAAAACAACACATTGCATCATTAGATCTATGATATTACAACCATAAAGACAACATCATCTGGACCTAACATCATCGAAAGGACACCCGCATCATTTACTACTTTTCTCCACTTCGTCACGCTTGACTCCACAACCCGCTTCTCAATTTTCCTGATCTTTTCTTTATGAACAACTTCTCCTTCTAGCCAGCGGTTCAATTCCCTGTGCAAATGTTCAAGAGTCTGCGTGTTCCAGAGTAGCATCTTTATCGGAGGTTTTGTTGGTGAAAATATAACCAGAGCATTTTTCTTCATAAGTAAAATTTTTGGAAGTGGTTCTTTCGTTGATGTTGATGTTGTTGTTGTTGCTGCGGATGATGATGATGATGAACCCAATGTAGACATAATTTTAGACTGAGTTGAGGATTTTGGTGGTAATTGTTGCGGAATGACTACTCAATTCACAACCTTATTTATATATAACAAAAAATTATTAAAATAATATACTGGTAATCCATTGACTAGACGAATTGATACACATTTTTAAAAGTATGACATTTTCGTCAAAAATAATATTATGTTAGTCCATTGAAAATAATATTTTGTTTCGTCAAATTTTTCTTTCACATTTATTTAAATTATTTTTATTTACATTTACAATTTTGAATTCATTATCTATAAATATTTACAACTCTATAATTGGAGTGTTCTGCTGCAAGTGCAATCTTTTATCTTCGTATATCTATATCTATTTTGTGTTATATTATATTAATTGAGCTTTCTACAGTTTCATACGTTACACTTTTCTAATTTCAAAACTTGCAATGTCATAATTAATATTAATAATTTAGATGAAAAACTTACAATATCATATGTTACACATTTTAATTTCAAATTATGTCTCTTACGTCATTACACATTATTTTTAAACACTATTTTTATTAATTTCATTTCTTTTATAATGCAAATATTCTTTTTTCCCATTTTTTCTTCAATTTAATATTTTTAAATCAATTTAATTTTTATACATAGACATATATTCATATTTTCACTTATTCTTCTTTTATTCAATATTTTATTTTTATTTTTATTTCTTTCTAATCAACAATGATATTCCTTTACATGTACCCGTGCAGAAGCACATATATCCTATTATTACATAAACATTTTTTTTCTGTAATTAATTTATAAATATTTAAATTTATCAAATATAATGATTTTATTAGATTTTTTTATAAAAATTCATTTTTACGATAAATGTTCGTCACCGACGGATACTCAGACAAGGATATCATACTAGTTCAAATGAAAGTAGAAAGTAATAGAGATCGGAAGGTTCTGCAAGACAATAAAATGGTTTAGCATCCGATGACAAAAAAGATAAAAAAAAAATATATTTTAATAGATATAAGAATTTCTTATAGGATAGATAATGCAAACAAATACATCAAAGATTGTTCAATAAAAACCAAAAAATCTAACCGCTAAATTAAACTGACTAACAACAATTTGGTACAATTTATTTCACAAATAAAATAGTTTGGTTTAAAAAAGTATATTCTGATTTTTGTTAAAGTATTCTAATTCTATAACAGATTTAGAATTAACATTCAATTCAATTTTTCTAAAATATGATAATGATTATGTTCAATTTTGTGTTCTATTCTACCTAAACCAGGAATAGTCCTATATACAAATACGTATGCGTGTATATATGTGCATGTTTGTGTTTAACGCTAAATTGAACTATCACAATGTCAACTTTATAATGTATTATATTTTATGACACCCTACAAAGGAGTTTATACATTGTCATAAATATTTGATATCACATGCAATTTATTTCTCAATTTATTATAAAATTGAATCTAATTGATATGAATCCAGTGTGTATCTATTTTCCATGTGAATCTCATCTTAAACCTTGATCTATGAATCTCGATTTAATAAGCATGATATTAAACATTATAATATCGTTTAATTTATGACACTAACTTACTTGACCTTTTTCGATTTAACACAAACTAATATATATGCCAGTTTGATTTAATTTAATTTTTAAAATAAATATAGACATGAACAATTCTTCTTCTAGTTGTTGTTGTTAAGGTTGTTCTCTTACGAGGTGCAAAGTACTACAGAATTACCAACGGACTGGTATGTACATTTCTCAATTCCAGTAGTTTTTGCAGCCATTATTGATATATTCATCTCAACCTTTTCTTATGAGAAAAAATGGCAAAGAGAAAATAAAAGAACACAACCACAATACAAGAACATAATATGAAAACTTCAAAATAAGAGAAAACCCATGATTGCTATCAAATGATAATAAGAGAATAATACTATATGAAAATTGTTACAATATATAATGAATAACTTTAATCATTTTATATAGTCTTAGATTGCCTCTTCCTTTACAAAATCAAGTTATGTGTGACTTATCCAACATATATTTTTTCAACCAATACCAACAATTAATTTTTTATTGCAAGTGTGAGTGGTTCAATATCACATTGTTTATGAATGGATACAATGTTGGATTTATAAGAAAAGAGACTCATATATGATATACTTAATGTATTAAGGTTTTGGGTGGAGACGTAGTTTCTCATTCTCTTGTGGTCATGGAGGATTGGTCTCATTGGTGCTCTTGACTTCTTGGATCTTCCTAACAAATAGATTTAAACTCATGGTTCAACTTTGTGGGGAAGTGAGAAATGGATCATAGGTTGGATGTTGTTAAAGGATATGGGGGACTCACACTTGTGGGGAAGATTGTTAGGTTCAAGGGTGAATAGTTAAGTCTCACATTGCCTATGAATGAGTAGAATGTTGGATTCATAAGAAAGGCAACTCATATACCTAATGCTTTAAGGTTTTGGCTGGAGATGTGGTCTCTCTCTCCCTCACTCTCCCCTACAGCATTGGTTTCATTAAGAAAAAATCCATTCATTTTGAATTGAATCAAACTAGATTTACAAAACAAATTCATGTGTGTATTTCTATTTGTAACTATTTCATAAGGTTGTAATAGAAGCTAAGTGAGTTAAGAGAAAGAAAAAACAATAAATGCAATTCACTTATGGTCTATTTGGGAATTGGTTTTTATAGGATTTTCGAGGGTTATAACATTAGAGTTTAACCTAATTCAATCCTATAAAACCGGTTAGTAAGATGAGGGTGTCACTCTATATAAATACTTTGTGAGTTCTATCTTTAACCAATGTGGGACTTTGGTTTTTTCAAATACACCCCTCATACCCAACACTATTGGACTTGGTGCATGGATATAAATGATGGATAGCCCGAATTATCAATATATGGGACTTTGTTTTTCCAATACATCCTCTTGCGGCCATTATTTTTTTTGGGGGGGGGGGGGGGCTTGGTGCACATATATAAACAGTGGGTGGCCCGAATCGATAGGTCCGTGATATTATGATAGATTTAGAGTTTGACATAACTCTTACCTACAAAACCGGTTGGTTACACTACAACAAACAAGACCTTAGACAACGCTTTTTTTAGCCTTAGACAGCGCTTTAAAGCGCTGTCTAAACCTCCGCTGCTAAAGGTTTAGACAGCGCTTTTTTAAATCTTAAAAGCGTTGTCTAAGCCCCCCCCCCCCCCCCTTAGACAGCGCTTTGGCCAAAAGCGCTTTATAAGCCCCTCTTATTTTAAATTTTTTAGGTATACCTTAGACAGCGCTTTTGAAAAGCGCTGTCTAAGCCCCCCCCCCCCCCCCTAGACAGTGCTTTGGCCAAAAGCGCTTTCTAAGCCCCTCCTATTTTAATTTTTTTAGGTATACCTTAGACAACGCTTTTCAAAAGCACTGTCTAAGCCCCCCCCCCCCCCTTAGACAGCGCTTTTTCCAAAAGCGCTGTCTAAGGTATACGGAATTTTTTGCAGCTTTTGTTTTAAACCACATTTTTTCCAGGTTTATAAACCAGAATTTCTACCTGTTTTCAACCAAATTTTGGCAGACAAATATCACATTTTATATATGTCATTTCAAACCATTTTGGCCTTTTTTCTACCAATTTTTGGCTAACAAATATATATATATATATATATATATATATATATATATATATATATATATATATATATATATATATATATATATACCAATTCAAACCAATTTTGCCTTAAATGTATCAAAATATATACAAATTTATGTACACATTTACAAGTCATTACATATACTACAAATGTACAATATAATTACACAAATTTATGTACAAACATTGAGCTCTATCATGAATTGACACCACTCCTCTTTGATTTCGTCCACTTGATCCTTTGTATAAAATGCACACTTGAATTCATCAAAGTACTACATAATAATATAACATAGTTTGAATTAATTTCAACTATTTAATTATATGAGATATGTGTAAATATAAAAATAACTCATAAGTTAGAAATACATACATCGGTGGGAATCTCTAATCGGCCCAAAACAAGAGTATCTCGCATAAACCTCAACATGAAATACCCGCAATCTATTTGATTACGTTGTTGAGGACACTACATATGAAAAAAAAATATGGATTATAAATCCTAAGTTTTATCAAGTGTCATCACTAATATAATAAAAAATGTGATAATTAAAAATATACCGCCACTTTAATCCATGTAATGGAGTTGGCGCCCCTCCTTGAGGTTTGGATATCTCGTTGGGCCCGAAAAGCTTGTAGGATGCTAATAAAATAAAAATGAAGCAATTAGAACAATTCACATAAACTAAGAAAAATTTTGAACATTCTCACTTACGTGTCAATTAGGACCTTCATATCCGGGTATGTTGTCCAATCATTTCCTAACGAGTCAAGATAATACACAATTTCTCGGATAGGATTGATTGCGAGCAACAACCAATGTCCACTGTAATGATTAAGCAAATGTTAGATGGTAACTTGGAAAAAAATTATAATAGATGAATTTAGAATGAAATTCTAACCCGGTATTAAACGGTATAAAAAACAACTTCTCCGCATCTTTATTGTCCATGAGGATCCGAAGAACGTACTCCGTCACGGTATCCGGTCTACTTAAGATTAAACCTAAGTTGACGGTCGCGGGTGCTAAGAATCCGAATGACACGTCCAAACCATTGGGGCGCATCAATTTGTCATACAAAAACCTAATATAAAAACATCATTAACATTACACACAAATATAAAAACATAAAGTAAACCGGATTAACATAAAGTAAACAGGATTAACATAAGTTGTTCAATTAATAAAACAAAGTAGAACGGATTTACCTAATATATGTATTGACAACGCTGACGCTGATTTCTTCACGACCAAAAACTTGCATGAAGTCTTCATTACCAATCATTTGGTCGTAATCAAAGCCGAAAATCCCTACCTCCATATGTACAGTCCGAAAACCTTCGGTCGGTATATCGGTCATCTCTAGAAATGTCCTGAGGCACGACCTATACTTGGTGGTAGGTTTTTTCCTAGCTACGGTCTTCTTAGCACCAGCACTTTTTACCCGTGCGGAGGCGTTGCTAACCTCCTTTTTTTGTTGTGCGGAGGCATTGCTAACCTCATTTTCTTGAAGCTACATGTCATATAAATAGTTAGATCAAATTAAGAATGTAACAACTTCCATGAATATATGTCATATAATTGTATATTACCTCTTTTCTTGAAACCACGGACTCGGTATGCCGCGGAATCGATTATCTTTTGATTTGGATTTTGTGGGAGTCTATTTAACATAACCAAGGAAAATATGTACGTAAAATTTTAAGCATAAATTTTAAACTTTGAATATACACATTAAAGTTAACATAAGTTTTAAGCATACCTCATATCCTACGCATATGAGGTTTGTCGGCCATGCAACAAACGAACCTACTGCTTCGTGCACCGTTGTTGCATCTGAATCATCGCTAGGATATGGTAATGATGCATTCGGCTCAACTGCAATATCAACTGATACCTTCAAACATCCAGCAGGGAGCTCTCTAGTGTGGAGTAATACTCCGCTAACGTTATGCACTTTTCCCTTGCCAACCATCCGATAGTATGGTGACGACAAATACAGCTGACAATGGGAAATGCCCTAAAACCAATAATAACAAGAAATTGTTAATGTGTATATATGTCAAATACATAATTTAAGCAAATAGTTCAATTTAAGACAATTATATGTAATTACCTCTGGAATGTTCGGCTAAAAGGTACAGTTGATATTGTCTTTGTCCGAACCATATTTGAAACATGCTGAGGCGCTAGCCTCTCTTTCTCTCCTCAATGCATCAAGCTCAGCTTGCATGGCTTCCATTCTTGCATGAAGCTCCCGATTACTAGGAGCCTTTCCTTTTTTAACACTCAGGGAGGTCGGAGTGACTCCAAATCCCTTACCCCTCACCCGACCAGAATACTCAGGGACATCTAATGCCCGACTAAGTATGCTCCTAGTATCATCGGGAGATAAAGACTGAGATAGCGCCTCCTGAAAAATCAGATGAATACCGTATACTTGTCAAATATTTGTGTATAAAAATGTTATTCAATTAATGAAAAAATGTTATACTTACACATTTCTGGTATACGTGTAAAACTTCTTCTTGAGGAACTCCAGATTTGCCCACACGGGCTTCCTTCCACAAAACATGTGCAGGAAGAGATGTTTCTGAACTTTTCTCCTTCTGCAGCTACACATTAAGTCATACAATTTGATCAGATAAAACTAATTTATGATGAACAAATTTGTTATCGCAATTTATAAATACTTACCATGGATTGTTCTAAGCGTCCATATCTGACACGTCCTTTTCGGTACGGATATGCGGGACTTGATGCTCTTTCCCGATTTGTGGCACTTATTCTTTGAAAAATCGGGTCTTGTCTTTTGGATTTGAAAGCTTCCCATTCTTCAGCTGATATCAAACTTTCATATTTTTTAGGAAACTCCGCATCCACATAATTACCATCCGCATCCCTAAGGAACTTGGATGATAAAAATGTTCGAAACCCTCTTAGAAGCTTTCCGGCCAATTTCATACAAAAACCTCTTCTTTCTTCTTCGATGTTAAAACATCGCTAAGAAAAACATACAGATTCATAGTTAGTATCGGTAATTGAAAAAACATAATTGATACCGTATAATTAAGGGCCAAATGATTGTACCTTTATCTCACTCCAAATTTTTTCTTTGGAGTCATTCAGCTCTTTGTTTCTCCAATCATCACATGTAATGGGAATTTCATTCCTTACTAGTGCACCGATAAAACTAGTTAAGGTATGCCCATTAGGTTCTATAAGCTGTCCCTGGTTGCTCCAATAGACATCTAGTATGATGCCTCAAGATCTTCCTTGGACCACCCTTCTCATTACTGTGATGCCTCTTCGAATTTCTTCTTCCGCGGATACTTTTTTACTAACTTCCTCATGTTGGTCATCAGCCATGTCTAACCTGTAATAAACCAACGAAACCATCAAATATCAAATATAACTTATAATCAAAGCAATTGAAAACAAAAAAAATAAAGAAATCATGCATTATCAGATATAACTTATAATCAAAGCAATTGAAAACAAAAATATAACGAAATCATGCATTATCAGATATAACTTATAATCAAAGCAATTGAAAACAAAAATATAACGAAATCATGCATTATCAGATATAACTTATAATCAAAGCAATTGAAAACAAAAAAATAAAGAAATCATGCATTATCAGATATAACTTATAATCAAAGCAATTGAAAACAAAAATATAACGAAATCATTCATTATCAGATATAACTTATAATCAAAGCAATTGAAAACAAAAAAAATAAAGAAACCATGCATAATTTACCTCAGTCACTAACATCTCTTTCTTTTCTTTGTTGGAATATTAATCACTTGTTTCTTAGCAATGCGTACGGATGAATAGATCCAAATTCCCTCATTATGATCGTTTCTTATATATGACTCATCCGGTATAAGATCCTCAACTTCATCATTTCTATTCAACTCATTCCGTCTAATGCATGACTCATTCTCAACATCAATATCACATTGATCGACACCGCTATCATCAGTCACTTTGTTAGAGAAAAACACTATAGACCATTTTGTACTCTTCGGGTCATTCACATAGAACACTTGTTTAGCTTGATATGCTAGAATAAAAGGTTCATCTTTGTACCCCACCCTAGTAAGATCAACTTGCAAAAATCCAGACTTATCCATTCGTATGCCACTACTATTCACCCACTTGCAACCAAAGATGAGAATCTGAAACTTCTCGTAATCAAACACCCAAATGTGCTCAATAACTCCAAAATATGACAAATTTGCATATTTGGGGTTTAAGTCCTTCATACTTGATATATGCATTGCTTCAGCTAGCACGGTGACACCACTATTTTGCATAGTACTCTTATCATCTTGTTCTTTGGTATAAAATGTGTATCCATTAATTGAGTATGCGCTATGAGAAAACACATGTAAACTTGGACCATATGCCAAACATCTCAACCTTTCTGTTACCGAAGAAGGATCTGAAGAGTGCTTCAAATAAATATGATCCTTCAACCATTGTATGAAACTTTGATTGTGCTCTATAACTATCCAATTTTCATTTCTGTTCGGATTTAACCTTCGGAGTACATCCTTGTGCATTTCAACATATGGCTCAACCTCATTATTATTGTGCAGAACATACAAATGAACTTGATCCCGTTCATCCCTTGATATTGTCACAATTTTATTCCCAATTAATTTTTTACCTTCCATTTTTTCGAAAATCTGAGCTCTGGGGAGTCCAATCGATTGAACGTTAGACAAATATTCAGTACAAAACTCAACAGCTTCTTCAACAATGTATCGTTCAACAATACAACCCTCTGGTCGACTTCGGAATTTCACGTACCCTTTTAATATTTTCATATACCGTTCATCAGGGTACATCCATCTCATATAAGCTGGTCCACACAAGTGTGTCTCTTTCACAAGATGAACAACTAAATGAACCATTATGTCAAAAAAAGACGGAGGAAAATACATTTCAAGCTCACACAAGGTAATTACAATCTCTTTTTGTAGTGTTGGTAAGATCTCGGGATCAATCACCTTACTACAGATTGACCTAAAGAAAAAACACAATTTAGTTATGGCACTTCTTACTTTTTCTAGCAAAATAGAACGTATACCTATCGGTAGAAAATGTTCCATTATAACATGGCAATCACGTGTCTTCAAATTCTTCAACTTGAGGTCTTTCATAGAAACAAGTCTTCTGATATCTGATGAGTATGCTTCTGGAACCTTAACTTCACTCAGAGACTTACACAAAATTTTTTTCTCCTTTCTAGATAAAGTAAAAGCAGCAGGTGGTAGTTATGTTCGTCTTCCTTTCTTCACGGGTGCTAATTCAGTTCTCATTCCCATTTTTAACATGTCCTCCCTTGCTTTAAGGCCATCCTTAGACTTGCCTTTTATATTGAGTAATGTACCGATAACACTTTCAAATACGTTTTTTTCAATATGCATAACATCGAGAAAATGTCTCACGTACAAAGACTTCCAATATGGCAATTCAAAAAATATCGACCTTTTCTTCCACCCACCTTTCACAATCTTATGTGCAAAAGGCTTGCCAAACTCAGTACGCACATCTTTCACCTTTTCAAAAACTTGTTCACCTGACAATGCGGGTGGAGCTCTACGATGTTCGGTGTCTCCATTGAATGCTTTTCTCCACCCACGGTAGTGATGTTTAGAATGTAAGAATCTACGATGACCGAGAAACACATTCTTCTGGAAAAGTTCCAATCGAATCGTATCGGTTTCGTCTTCACAAATAGGACACGCACGTTGACCTTTAATGCTATACCCAGATAGATTCCCGTATGCTGGAAAATCATTAATTGTGCCAAACAACATCGCCCTCAAATTGAAACTTTCTTTCCTATGTCCATCATAAACCTCCACACCGTTCACCCACAAAATCTTTAAATCTTCGATCAGAGGTGTCAAGTATACGTCTATGTCATTCCCTGGTTGTTTAGGCCCAGAGATTAACATAGATAACATCATGTACTTACGCTTCATACATAGCCACGGAGGTAGGTTATAAATCATAAGAATCACAGGCCATGTGGTATGTGAGATACTTTGAAGAGCATGTGGGTTCATTCCATCAGTAGATAATGCCAATCGAAGGTTTCTTGCTTCTGATCCAAACTCAGGATAATCATATCAATCTTCGACCACTGTGGTGAATCAGCCGGATGCCGATACTTTCCATCAATAATTATTTCATCTGCATGCCAAGTAAGATGTCTTGCATCGGTTTCACTATGAAACATGCGCCTAAATCTCGGAATTATCGGAAAATACCATAAGACTTTTGCGGGAGATAATCTTTTCTTATATCGAGACAAACCACATTTAGGGCACTCAGTTAACGTTGCATATTCGTTACGAAACAAAATGCAATCGTTAGGACAAGCATGTATCTTATCATAGCTCATGCCAATAGAGCACAACATTTTTTTTGCCTCATAGGTTCGATTAGGAAGAACATTATCATCCGGTAGCATTTCTCTCATAAGGGCCAACAACTCTGTGAAACTTTTATCCGACCATCCATTGCCCGCCTTTAAGTTGTACAACTTTAATACCGCAGAAAGTCTTGAGAATTTAGTGCAACCTTTGTACAACGGTTTCTCTGCATCGCTTACCATCCTCTCAAACATTTCAGGACAATCATGAAGATCTTCTTCCAGTGCTTCTACAATCTCTTCAACTCGATCACAATCGTATGTTTCCGTGTCTTTGTCGTATGAAACATATATCATATTACTTTTTCCACTCGATTCAACATTCTCGTTAATTTTCTCACCATGAAATATCCAACACTGATAACTTTGATCAATTCCATGCCTCAGCAAATGCGATTTCAATCCATGTGCGTCAACCTTACCAATATAACAACAACGCAAGCAAGGACAATGCATTCGTCTGAGGTTTTCAGCGTGTTGAACAGCATACTTAACGAATTCCGCAACCCCACTCTCGTACTCTTTGGTCATTCGATTGGCACAGATCCATGTTTTATCCATGGTTTTCCTACTTATTAAAGTAAACAATCAATCCAGACGAAAATACATAACTAAGGTAGTATCTTTGAATATCCTAACAATTTTAAAGTTCAATTCATTTTAAACTTCAATAACGTATACATAACCAATGTTAATATAAACTTCAATAACGTATCCGATACGCCAATATACCAACTTTAATTACCTCATCACTTTCATTTTTTATATTACAAGAATCAAACTTTTTCTATTACAATATACCTATAACTATACCTATAACACGTTAATTTTTCTATAACTAACTTTAATTTTCTATTAGAATATACCTATAACTATACCTATAACTATACTTATAAACATTTTCTATTACAAACATTTTTGTATTACAACATTTTTCAAGGAAGAACATTTTTCTATTACAACATTATTACTTATCAAACATAACAACTTTAATTACCTCATCACTTTCATTTTTTCTATTACAAGAATCAAACTTTTTCTTCCATTACTTTTCTCTTATAAACATTATTCTATTATAAACATTTTTCTATTATCAACATTATTACTTATCAAACATAACAACAACAATGTACCTTAAGAATCAAAACAACTTAAACAAGGGATAATACACTAAACTCACTTTTTATGAATCAAAACAACAATGTACCTTCTAAACTCAATGTACCTTATGAATCAAAGCAACTAAAACAAAGGATAATACACTAAACTCAGTTTTTATGAATCAAAACAACAATGTACCTTCTAAACTCAATTTTTATGAATCAAAACAACTTAAACAACAATAATACACTAAACTCAGATTTTATGAATCAAAACAACTAAAACAAAGGATAATACACTAAACTCAGTTTTTATGAATCAAAACAACAATGTACCTTCTAAACTCAATTTTTATGAATCAAAACAACTTAAACAAGAATAATACACTAATTGAAACGAAGTTACTATGTTCAAGAAACGAAAAATCAAGAAATGTAGAACATAACGCAAGAATGAAGAACAGTAGAAAGAAAAACGAAGTCAAACACGTTCACTGATTCTTCAAACACGTTCACTGATTCTTTAAACACGTTCACTGATTCTTCAAACACGTTCAAGTTCGCTTCTACTGTGTTTCGCTGTTAGGGTTTCTTTCGCAGGAGGGAAAACAAAAGAACAAAGAACGAAAATAGAAGTCTGAAATTTTATTTTAATTAGACCTTAGACAACGCTTTTGTGGAAAGCGCTTTCTAAGGTATGCCTTAGACAGCGCTTTCCAAAAGCGCTTTCTAACCCCCCCCCCCCTAGACAGCGCTTTTGGTTTTAAATTTTTTTTTAATTTAAAGACTTTAAACAGCGCTTTATCAAAAGCGCTGACTAAGGTCTATATTTAAAAGCGCTTTCATTATTTTTTTGGAACATTTTCCGTGTTTTATTTTAATTTTAACCTTAGACAGCGCTTTCTTTTAAAAGCGCTGTCTAAGATGCGCTGTTAAAAAACATTTTTGGCGTAGTGTTAGATGAGGAGTGTCACTTTATATAAACATTTTGTGATCAGTTCTATCTTTAACCAATGTGAGATTTGAGTTTTTTCCAATACACACATCACGCCCAACACTATTGGGTTTGATGCATGAATATAAACAGTAGGTGGCCTGAATTATTGATATATGAGACTTGATTTTTTCAATAGAGGGAAAAATTTGGAGGATTACATTTATATTTGAAAAGGTGTTTGATATTTTTTAAAAAGTTTAAAAAACAATTTGATTTTATATGCTAATGTAGTATATATTGTTTTTTAAACTTTATAAAAAATATCAAATACATTTTAAGATATAGATGTATTCCTTTAAAGTCTATCCCTTTAAAACTCTCCAAAAACCAACTCCCAAATAAACTCTTAATGTAACATTTAGTTCAATTACAATGTATTTATATGGGTATCGATTTCGTAGGTTGTAACAAGAACTAAGTGAGAAAATTATTTATAACAAAACTTAATTCTTTATCTACATTATTCTCATAAGGCTGTAATAGAAGCTAAGTGAGTTAAGGGCAAAAAAATAAGGGCAATTCACGTAAGGTTACATTTCGTTCATTTACAACGTATTTTTATGGGTATCGCTTACATAGGTTGTAACAAGAACTATGTGAGAATTATTTATAGCATTATCAGAAGTTAATTCTTTATATACATTATTCTCTTTGGTGCTTCAACTACACTTTGATTTCATTCAATTAATGTTACGTTAAATTCATAGTGACTTATGCAATACTCTCATATTTTGCTTAACTAAGACACGTCACATTTTCTACTGCTCATTTTATCGATTTCATCATTCACCTTTGAAATTTTGGTATCAAATATGTGATGTCGAAAGAGATGTCACGATATTAATATCTGAATATTAACAAGGTAAATAAAACATAAAGTAAAAAAGACAGTAACACAAGTAATTGTTAACCCAGTTCGGTGCAAACACACCTACTCCGGGGGCTACCAAGCCAGGAAGAAAATCCAATATCAGTAGTATCACTTCAGAGTTAAACCACCTTGTTTATACTCTTCACTTAATCACTACTCAATGCAATTTCTATCTAATAACTCTTAGATAAGAGAACTCATCTCACTCCCCCTCAATCACACATTGTGATAATCAAACAAAGGCTTACAAAGAAAGAAGGACACTCTTCCAAGACAAAAAACTTGATCTTGCTTAAAAGCTTCAATCAAGAACAAACACCCATGCTTAAAAGCTTAGAATGGACAACATACAACTCAAAAACACAATTCAACCCTAATATCATAATGATAATAGAGTGGCATACAAACACACACACACACACACACACACACAAGAAAACCCTAAATCTCAAAAGCACTAAGCTTCACAATACACACATATTCCACGTCTTTTAATTAGGTTAAACATCCAGTATTATAGAGCATTCTGAATGGGCCTGGATCATATCAGAAACTTCCACAAATACGATCACATGATAAACTCTAAATCAAGGATAAAAAGATCTTCAAAATCTCTAAAAACAAACACAAAACAACTTCTGTAAAGGACAACAAAACTTCCTTGATTTTCGCAGACACCTGAGCAAATCACAAAAATAAACACCTACTAAAAATATGCAAAAATCAAATTAAAACTTCCTGTATCAGGATTTCCCAAATCAGACACAACAGATGTTAAGACATCTGATATGACATTACAAATGTTTTCCTAACACAACATCACAGACAGAAACAACAGTCTTCTTTGTAGTAGCTTTCTGTATAGGGATAATTTTCTGAACTTCATTTTCAACATCATAGTCTGAGTTATTATCAGACACAACAACATTTTTTAACTTGCTCCTATCAGGGGATACAACAGCAACAGATTTGTCTTTCCTTGTCTTTATTCTCATGTCAACACCAAGATTCACATTCTTGATCAATTCATCATAAGACGATGTAACACCGTATGATTCAACAATTGATCTAGCATCTTCCATAAGTACATAATAGAGATGATGTGGGAGAAAATAAAATTGAAACATTTGAACAAATTGCAGCTGGAGAACTAAGATAACTTGACTAATCTTCCTACACAACATTAATTGTTATAGATAATCATTAATGCAAATCCCTAACTTACACCACAATATTTTAAACTGATTGACATCCAAAGCTTTAGTGAAAATGTCAGCTAGTTGTAAATCAGTGGCTACATGTTCTAAAGCAACAATCTTTTCTTCAACCAACTCTTTAATGAAATGAAGAATATCAATATGCTTGGTTTTTCTATGTTGAATAGGATTCTTGGAGATGTTTATAGAACTTAGGTTGTCATAGTATAATATCATGAAATCTTGTGGGACAATATATTCAGTCATCATCTGCTTCATCCATACCAACTAAGAACAGCTACTTCCAGCTGCTATGTACTAAACCTCAGTTGTAGATAAAGACACATAATTTTTTTTCTTGCTAAACTAAGATATCAGATTATTTCCCAAGAAGAAGCATCCACCAGATGTGCTTTTTTTGTCATCAGCACAACCTTCCCAATCAGCATCACATAAACCACTTAGCATAGAATTTGATCCATGTGAATATAACATACCATAATCACATGTGCCATTTACATACTTCAAAATTCTTTTTACTTGGTTGATGTGACTTATTTTAGGATCAACTTGATATCTAGCACAAACACCTACAGTAAAAGCAATGTCATGCATACTTGCTGTGAGATATTATAAGCTTCAAATCATGCTTCTGTAAAGACTTTGATCCACACTCACACCCTTTTCATCTTTAGACAACTTCATATGAGTATGAGCAGGTGTCCTTTTGTGGCTATAATTCTCCATTCCAAACTTCTTAACAATATTCTTGGCATATAGAGTCTTCCATTTGTTTTACTTGTAGACCAAGAAAATAAGTTAATTCACCAACAAGGCTCATCTCAAATTCAGATTGCATTTGTTTGACAAAATGTTGAACCATCTCCTCAGACATCCCACCAAACACAATATCATCAACATAGATTTGAGCAATCATGAGCTTCTTTACTTCTTATTTAAGAAAGAAAGTCTTGTTTATGATACCTTTTCTGTAGCCATTTTCAACAAAAAATTATGTAAGTCTCTCATACCAAGATCTTGGAGCTTGTTTCAATCCATATAGAGCTTTCCTTAACTTGTATACATATAATTAAGTAAATTAGGATCAATGAATCCTTTAGGTTGTTCCATATAGACTTCCTCATTTAAGAAACCATTCAAGAAAGCACTCTTGACATCCATTTGATACAGTTTGAACTTCATAATACAAGCAACTCCAAGGAGTAATCTAATAGCTTCAAATCTAGCAACAGGAGCAAAGGTCTCATCAAAATCAATTTCCTCAACTCTAGTGTATCCACAGGAACTAAGATTGACCCACAGAAAGAGACATTCTCCTGATATGTTCTTTATATCAACATCATTTTCGGTCCAATTTGTATCGTAATACCCAGGGAGCATATAGTCATATCCATGAATCTAGAGAATTTCATAGACACTAGTTTTATTCATGTAATTTAGAATCCTTTTAACTTGTAACTCAAGAGAGTAGGTTGATTCATCAACAATTTTTGGCTCAATTTTTGACACAAAGCCAGACCTGGAGTTGACTTCTCTTGGTTTGGGGGTAACACAACTTTGTCATGGTTTCTTATTATAAGATTTTTAGGATGGTCTTTCTGAATTCTAATCGAGGGTTCCTTGATGACAATATCTGTAGAGATGATTCTTCTTATCCCTCTTTGGTGCAGATGGTCGAGATTTTGATCCCTCAGTTTCACTTTATCTTCTTTGCCTAAAGTACATATGGATGAGTAATTAGAATCTTGAGAGACCCATAGGTAACAGTTATCCTTAGTCTTGACTCCATTCATAATTAACTCCTTCTTTTCATTAGTAACCAAGCATTCAGATTTAGTGAAATTGACATTGAGACCTTGATCACACAGTTGATTAATGCTAATCAGATTAGTTGTCAACCTTTTGACAAGAAACACATTATCAAGGTTTGGAGCTGCTGAGCAATTTATTTTTACAACCCCATTGATTTGACCCTTGGCTCCATCACCAAATATCACATGATTAGTGGGAAGAGGCTTCATGTCTACTAATAAATTTTTAATCCTAGTCATGTGTCTAAAGCAACCACTATCAAAATACCAGACTTCTTTATCTACAACCATGAAAGAAGTATGAGCTATTAGACAAGTAGCATTGACCCTAGGAATCCATTGCTTTTTTTCCCATATGGATGTTTTGATTAGACTCAGGTGGGAAGACATCCTTAGGGAATCCATACAATTTGTAGCAAAAAGGCTTTATATGACCAAAGTGCCCATAGTAATGACATCTCCATCTCTGAAATTTTATTCTTTTGTAGTTTCCTTGTCTTCTGTCACGATGTTTAGAAATTTGATTCAACATATTTGGTTTGATCTCAGAGTGAACAAGATCTGAGATATGTTCTTTTCCTCTATTAAATCCTAGTTCAGTCACATCTCGAACAAACTTTCCAACTTGTAGAATCTCATCTAAAGTATCTGAACTACTATTCAGCATCCTAACAGACTTGTTCATTTTATTAAGTTTAGAGTTTAGTAATGTTACCTCATTTTCTAACTTGGAGATAGTTTCCATATGCTTTTCCTTCTCAATCTCCAGTTGAGGTATGATTTTCTTCTGTTTCTCTCCTTGTTGACATACTTTTTCACTTCTAAGGCACAACTTTCTGTAGGATGTTGCCAATTCTTCATAAGTTAATTCATCATCACTAGAATCAGAGTGACATCAGCCAATTAGAGAAGTAGCATCCTTAGCAGATCTTTCTTCAATTTCTCTTTCAGAATCCTCATCAGACCAACCCACGGTAATACTTTTCTCCTATTTCTCGAGATGTGTGGGGAATTCATATTTAATGTGACCAAAACCTTCACATCAATAACAGTGCATTCATTTTCCTTTAGCAGATTTCTCTTCAGCTCTTGTTTCTCTGTTGATGTCAGATGCGATGGTTCTTGACATTTGGTTTTCTCGTCTTCTCCATCCTTCTTATTACTTTATTAAACTTCATTCCAAGAACTATTAAGGCATTTGATAGGCTTTCATCAGTATCCAGGTCACATTCTTCTATTCCATCTTCAGTGTTGGAAACAAGAGCAATGTTTTTATTCTTCTTATCAAATTTGTCATTCATGCCTATCTCAAAAGTTTGAAGAGATCCAATAAGTCCATCCACTTTTATCTTGATAATGTCATGAGCTTCTTCTATGGATGTGACTTTCATGTCAAATCTCTTAGGCAGAGATCTGAGAGTTTTCCTTACCAACTTCTCTTCAGACACTGTTTCTCCTAGAGCACTGGAGTTATCAGCCATTTCAAGAATGTTCATATGAAAATCATGAATGCTCTCATCATCTTTCATTCTTAAGTTTTCAAATTTAGTAGTGAGCAACTGAAGTCTAGACATTTTTACCTTTGAAGTACCTTCATGGGTAGTTTTGAGAATATCCCAAGCATCTTTAGCTACAACACATGTGTTAACCAATCTAAAAATATTTTTGTCAATTCCATTGAATATTGAATTCAATGCTTTGGAGTTTCCAAGAGCAAGATCATCTTCTTCTTTAGACCAGTCCTCTTCAGGCTTCAAATCTATTGTATCCTTCCCATCTTTGTCCTTTACAATAAGATGTTCCCATCCTCTCAGAACAGCTTTCCAAGCCTTGTTATTCAAAGACTCCAAGAAGGAAACCATCCTTGGCTTCCAGTAATCATAATTAGTTCCTTCCAGAATGGGTGGTTTGTTCATAAATTCCACCTCTTTGTCCATTATACCAGAAAGTAACTTCCCTAGATCTCACCCAGATACAGAGCAGGATGTCTGCTCTGATACCAATTGAAATTCTTGTATCAGATATGTGATGTCAAAAGAGATGTTATGACATTAATATCTGAACATTAACAAGGTAAATAAAACATAAAGTAAAAAGGGAAGTAACACAAGTAATTATTAACCTAGATCAGTGCTAATACACCTACTTTGGGGGCTACCAAGCTAGGAAGGAAATCCATTATCAATAGTATCAATTCAGAGGTAAACCACCCTGTTTACACTCTTCACTTAATCACTAGCCAATGAAATTTCTATCTAAGAACTCTTAGATAAGATAACCCCTTTCACCCCCCTCAATCACACACTGTGATAATCAAACAAAACCTTAAAAAGAAATAATAACACTTTTCCAAGACAAAAACTTGATCTTGCTTAAAAGCTTCAACCAAGAATAAACACTCATGCTTAAAAGCTTAGAGTGGATAACATACAACTCAAAAACACAGTCCAACCCTAATATCAAAATGATAATAGAGTGGCTCACAAAAACACTCACACACACACACACAAGAAAACCCTAAATCTCAAAAGCACTAAGCTTTATAATACACACATATTCCACGTCTTCCAATTAGGTTAAACATACAGTATTATAGAGTATTATGAATGGGCCTGGATCATATCAGAAACTTCCACAAATACGATCACATATAAACTCTAAATCAAGGATAAAAAGATCTTCAAAATCTCTAAAAACAAACACATAACAACTTCTGTAAAGGACAACCAAACTTCTTTGATTTTCGCAGACACCTGGGCAAATCACAAAAATAAACACCTGTTAAATAATATGCAGACATCAAACCAAAACTTCATGCATCAGGATATCCCAGATCAAACACAATAGATGTTACGACATCTGATTTGATATCACAAAAAAAACCTGCACATATGTTCTTCAAGCATGTCAGAGACATCTTACACGACATCAGAACACATGATAATGTTTTCCTAATACATGCAGCCAAACCAAGAACCTACAACCTTCATGAAATTCTGTGATCAGGTATGAGATGTCCTAAGAGATGTCCCAACACTTGATAGGACACTTGACAAATTTAACCAAAACTTAAATAGCAAGAAAAGTAAACAACACAGAAGTTTGTTAACCCAGTTCAGTGTATAACCACACCTACATCTGGAGGCTACCAAGCCAGGAGGAAATCCACTATAAGTATTATTAATTCTAGACTTAAACCACCCTGTTTAATCTATCACTTAATAACTACCCAATGCAATTTCTACCTAAGACACACCTTAGATAAGAGTACCCTACTCACTCCCCCTCAATCACACAGTGATCAAGTTTACAAGTTTACAAAAATTGAAGACATCCTTCAAACAATACTGCTTGATTTTACTTAACAGTTTCAATCAAGTCACAAATGCACTTTTGCTTAAAAGCTTATAAAGTGGTACATAAAAACAACCTGCTATTAAAACACTAGACACCCTATTTGGTCTTCTGAAATTCGTACTCAATTCTATGAGTTTCTGTTGCTTAAATAAGTATCTGAATTTTGGGCTTACTGTAGAATGATCCAGCCCTAATGCGCATGCAGCTTCCACCTTGAATTTAGGGTTTGTTACCTCCTAGATTCTAGGTGATTTAGGTCTTCTGTTTTAACCTGAATCTTCAATATAAAACTCCCTACAGATGCGCCTTGTTCTGTTTTCAACCATCATTAATTAATTCCAGATAATTCTCCTTAAATATCTCTGATCAGTTAATCAATAATTAATTCTGGTAGCAGGTCTGAGATGTCTCAACATCTGTTGGGACATCCTGAAAAACTGAACTAAGTTATTAACACAATGTCCCAACATCTGATGAGACATCCTGATATAAGTTCATATACTCTGTTTGATAATGTCCCAACATCTGATAGGACATTCTGAACTGAATTGAACATTTCTTGTTTGGTCAAAAATTCTGCCAATTCTTAAACATCTACAAACTCCCCCTTTGGCTAATTTTTGGCTAACATCTTTTCTGGTTTTCAGAGTGCAGCAGAAGTTCTTTTTATCAGAGTATATCATTACTTTTCTGTTGATTCTTATTTGAGATTACTCCCCCTCAAACATATATGTATCCAATCTTGTTGCAACAGAAAAACACTATTCAGTTCAGAAGCAAACAAACAGATTTTTTTCATTCATACTTAAACAGCAGTTACAATTTGATTTGATGTTGTTCTCCCCCTTGGTAGACACAAAATTAGGGGCCAAAGAAATACATTGTTGTCATTACATTTGCCTCACATACATTGATCACTCAGATTCATCACTCTCAGTTTCTTCCTCAGCTTCTGTTTCTTCATCAGCTCCACTATCTTCATCAGCTTCACTTTCTTCATCAGAGGCAGCTTTCTGGTCTTCTTCACTCTCTAACCTTTGAATGATTTCCTCAAGCTTCTGCTTTCTAGCTTCAAGCTCTTTGCAGGTGCTTTTGAGTTCAGCAATTAAAGTCTTCTTGGAGATTGGATTCTTAGCAGTTGAAGGACCTGCAGATGTCCCAGAAGGTGCTTCAACATCTGCAGCATGGTGACTGAGGAATAATTTGTAGTGAAAAGCCAGGGGGCTCTCTCTCTTGCATACTGTGTCCTTCTCAGTTAAAATCCCAGGATATTGGCTTAATATTATACCACATAGCAATGAAGGAAAAGCTATTGGTAGTTTTGTTGCAGAGGAGCTGGCATGCTTCATGGTTTGATCAAAGATAAAAGCTCCATAGTCCATCTTGGTTTGAGTTCCCACAGCATAGATGAATCTGGCCAGACCAGTTGAGATTGAAGAAGTGTGGTTGGTAGGCACCCAGTTAGCAGTTCCAATCCTGTTCAGCATGGCATACTTTCTGGTAAGCATGCTCACTGAGAGCTTACCCTTCACAGGCCATGCCTTGACCTGGTCTGCAGTGATCACTTTACAGACTTGATTATCTGTCTTACCTAGCTCATTGGGTCCATCTGTTTCTCTTCCTAGATACTCATTGATGATTTGAGGAGAAAACTGGACACATTTACCTCTAACAAAAACTTTTCTAAACTCAGAGGACTTACCATTTGAGCAATCCTCCTGAAGATTCACAATGAACTCTTTGACAAGAAGTTCATAGCAGGGAGAGAGGTCTGAGACTGTTTTGAAAAGTCCTGCAGCAGAGATGAGGTCAATCAGTTCTGTGCACTCAAGTGCATTGCTGCTCAGTTCTCTTTCTAGAGCAACCCTTCTTTGGTACACATATTTCCATCTGTTGACACTGGAGACATGATGGAATGAAATGTTGTCCAAGGGAGCTTCTGGAACAGCAGTTGAAGCTCTGGATGATGCTGGTCTCTTCTTGGGAGGAGATGTTGGGACATCTGATCCAACATCTGAATCTGATGGTGTGGCAGCTTTTCTCTTCTGGGATTGGACTTTGCTCCATGGTTTTGTTGGACCAAAGGTAGCTTTAGCCTTGCCTTTCTTTGGACTAGCCTTCTTCTTCTCAGGGATTGCTGCTTCAGCTTGCATCTTGCCTTTCCTGGATCTTAGCCTCTTGGCTATGCTTGGTTTAACAGATGCTATGATTTCTGCATCAGAGTCCTGCTCCAGATTGACTACTGGAGGAGATTGAGCAGTCTCTTCTTCAGTTCTTTGATCAGCAGGGATTTGATCTTCATTTGATGCTTTGATCTGATCCTTAGAGGTTTCTTTATCACTTTCACTTGAGGCCTTTTTCTGGTCCTCAGTCTGTTCAGCATCAGATGAATTTTCTTTTTCTTCTGCAGATGTTCCAACATCTCTTGGGACATCTTGTTCTGCAGGAGTGTCCTCTGCAGTTTGAGCTGGTTCTTCTTGAGGTGCAGGCATGGTGTTCAAAGGAATTGAGATCCCACTCACCACTCTTTGTTCAAAGAGAATTTGGTTGACAATCTCCTTGATGGAATCATCAACATATTTGGAGGATTTTGGGGGCATGTTAGCAGGGGAGGGAATGCCTTTAGCTTTGCTTATGACTTGATCTTTACCTCTCTTTGGAGTTCTTGCCTTTTTAGTGTGAGAAGCGCTTCCCCTGAGTTCGTCCAATGGTGTTGATTGCATTGGTACCACAGAGATGGGAGTGGCATGAACTACGTCTTCCTGGTTGAGAACTTCCTCAGTAGTTTTAGGGTTTTGAGACATTGTAGAGGAAGATAGATGAACAGCTTTAGGGTTTATGATTTCTGAAGGAATGCTAGTTAATGTGATTCGCTTGTGATAGTATGATGAGAATCTTGATAGCTGCTTATAAGTAGTTACTAAATAAGTAACCGTTACAGTGCAAATGATTAGGGATGGAATTCCCAAGGATCTTGTCCAGACTGGTTTTGCCATCTGGACCTTATGCCATGCAATGTCATATGACATGTTGGCACATCTCATTAACTGCTAAATATCACATAAACAGATTCCAAGTTTGCCCCTTAAGTTCTCAAATTGTGTAGCATCCAATGCTTTGGTAAAGATATCAGCTAACTGCAGATCTGTAGCTACATGCTCCAATGAAATCACCTTTTCTTCTACAAGATCTCTGATGAAATGATGTCTGATATCAATATGCTTTGTCCTGCTATGTTGGATAGGATTCTTTGATATGTTGATTGCACTTAAGTTATCACAGTACAATGTCATGACATCCTGTGGGACATTGTACTCAGTGAGCATCTGCTTCATCCAAACCAACTGAGAACAACTACTACCTGCTGCTATATACTCAGCTTCAGCTGTAGATAAGGATACACAATTCTGTTTCTTACTGAACCAAGAAATCAAATTGTTTCCTAGAAAGAAGCATCCTCCTGAAGTGCTTTTTCTGTCATCAGCACTTCCTGCCCAATCAGCATCACAGAAGCCAGTGAGAATTGGTTTGCAACCATGAAAGTACATTATGCCATAGTCACAAGTACCATTAACATATTTAAGGATTCTCTTGACTTGATTGAGATGACTGACTTTTGGATCAGCTTGATATCTTGCACAAACTCCTACTGCAAAAGCAATGTCTGGTCTGCTAGCAGTCAAGTATAACAAACTTCCAATCATGCTTCTATATAAGCTTTGATCTACATTCTCACCCTTTTCATCTTTAGTCAGCTTTAAATGTGTGGGGGCAGGAGTTCTCTTGTGAGCATCATTTTCCATTCCAAATTTCTTGACTATGTTCTTGGAATACTTGCTTTGAGAGATGAACATTGAGTCTTCCATTTGCTTTATTTGCAGACCAAGAAAGTAGGTTAATTCTCCTACTAGGCTCATTTCAAATTCAGATTCCATCTGCTTGACAAAATGTTTGACCATCCTGTCAGACATCCCACCAAAGACAATGTCATCAACATATATTTGTGCAATCATGACATTTCCTTCTTCATCTTTAACAAACAGGGTTTTATCAATTCCACCTTTTCTGTATCCTTGCTTGATAAGAAATGTGGTCAGTCTTTCATACCATGCCCTTGGAGCTTGCTTCAAACCATAAAGTGCCTTCTTTAGTTTGTAAACATGATTTGGACAGTTTGGATCAACAAATCCTTTAGGTTGTTCTACATACACTTCTTCATTAAGGTAGCCATTTAAAAAGGCACTTTTCACATCCATTTGAAATAGCCTGAACTTCAAGATACAAGCAATTCCCAACAGTAGTCTTATTGATTCAAGCCTTGCTACTGGTGCAAAGGTTTCATCAAAGTCTACCCCTTCAATTTGAGTGTATCCTTGAGCCACAAGTCTAGCTTTGTTCTTTGTAACAACTCCTTGTTCATTTGACTTGTTCTTATACACCCATTTTGTACCAATCACATTTATGTCATCAGGTCTAGGAACAAGATTCCACACTTCATTCCTTGTGAATTGACCTAATTCCTCTTGCATAGCAAAAATCCAATATTCATCAGTGAGAGCTTCCTTGATATTTTTAGGTTCTATTTTGGAAACAAAACAAGAACCTGAAATCACTTCTCTTGATCTAGTGCTCACACCTCTGTTGGGATCACCAATGATCAAATCTTTGGGATGATCCTTCTGTATTCTGATGGAGGGAGGTTTGCTTGATTCTTCTGTCCTTGTATCAGTTTGAGTGAAGTTATATTGATCATTCTGTTCTTCAGCTTCAATCTTGATATCAACAGATGTTCCAACATCTTCTGGGACATCTGTAGGAGCATCATCAATTATTACATTTATGGATTCCATGATAACCTTGGTTCTAGAATTAAATACTCTATATGCTCTGCTGTTTATGGAGTATCCAAGGAAAATCCCTTCATCACTTTTAGGATCCATTTTTCTTCTTTGCTCCCTATCTGCAAGAATATAACAGATACTTCCAAAAACATGGAAATACTTAACTGTGGGTTTTCTGCCCTTCCAGACTTCATATATTGTGGACAAAGTTCCTTTCCTTAAAGTAACTCTGTTATGGATGTAACAGGCAGTGTTCATAGCTTCAGCCCAAAAGTATAGAGGTAACTTTTTAGCATGGATCATAGCTCTTGCTGATTCTTGAATGGTTCTATTCTTCCTTTCAACAATCCCATTCTGTTGAGGAGTGATAGGTGAAGAATACTCATGATTGATTCCTTCTGAAGAACAGAAATCTAAGAACTTTTGATTCTCAAATTCTTTTCCATGATCACTTCTTATTCTGATCACACAGCTGGATTTTTCCCTTTGCAATCTTTGACATAATTCTTTGAATACATCAAATACATCTGACTTTTCTTTGATGAAGTTTATCCATGTATATCTTGAAAAATCATCTACCACAACATAGGCATACCTCTTACCACCAAGACTTTCAACCTGCATAGGTCCCATAAGATCCATATGTAGAAGTTCCAAAACTTTGGAAGTTGTCAGATGTTGGAGCTTTGGATGGGACATCTTAGTTTGCTTGCCTATTTGACATTCACCACATATTTTGCCATCATCAATCTTCAGTTTAGGAATACCTCTTACAGCATCCATAGATATGATCTTCTTTATGCCTCTGAAATGAAGATGACCTAGTCTTTGATGCCACAGTTTCACTTCTTCTTCTTTAGCTAGAGAGCAGGTTGAAGTGAGACTGAGATTTTGGGATTCCCACATGTAACAGTTGTCTTTAGATCTGGCTCCTTTCATGACAACCTCTTGTTCTTTGTTAGTCACTATACATTCAGATTTGGTAAAGTTTACACTGTATCCTTGATCACATAGTTGACTTATGCTGATCAGGTTAGCAGTTAAACCTTTAACTAGCAGCACGTCATCTAATCTTGGAACATCTTGATAATCCAAGGTTCCAACTCCCTTGATTTCTCCTTTAGCTCCATCTCCAAAGGTAACATACCTGGATGGATGTGATTTTAAGTTTACTAGCAAATTCTTAAATCCAGTCATGTGTCTTGAGCATCCACTGTCAAAGTACCAGTCTTCTTTAGCTGATACTCTCAGAGATGTATGTGCTATGTATGCAGTACTTTTCTTTGACCAGATGAGTTGAGATTTCTTTTGATGCTTCTGCCCTGTGTGTTGTTCAGCTTTTCTCCAAGCTTGATTGTTGATCTTGTTCTTGGGTATGTGGCTTTGATCAGTCTGAATGTCAGCTTTTGGTCTCCAAACCTTCTTGATGACCTCTGTCTTCTGCTTAGGAGGTTGCTGATTTCTTTGATGTCTATGCAGCACTTTCTTGGTACCTTCTACATTCTGCTTGGAAGGTTGCTGATACATCTGATTTGGATATCCATGTAGCTTATAACAGTGAGGTTTGATATGCCCAAATCTTCCACAGTGATGGTGTCGCTCCCGAAGATTTGCATCCAGGTACAAGCGCGAACGGTCGGCGAAGGGAACAGTGAGAACACACAGCCGTGAACTCACTGGAGATGAATAGAGTCGCCAGCTAGGCATTTTTATCCCGGAGGAAAGGCAATGCTGCATAAGCCTAGAAAAAGATGGATAAGACGGTTTGCGAACCAGAGAGACTGAGAAAGGGGGTTGGTTACAACCTGGGAAGGTATTAGCACCCAGATTGTCCGTCGTACTCGACGGGATCCACGCTTAAAAGATTTGTGTTTTAAAGGGGTAGTGTCAGTGCAATCTGTGTGTAAAAGAGCTGGAAAAGAATGTACAGGTGTCAGTGCAAAAGAAGTGTGAAGTGTAATATGTATAGTGTCAGTGTAAGAAAGAGTATGCTCATGATTATGAGGCTTAAAGAATAATGCTGGAAGGAGGGGGAATGTACAGAGACTTTTGTTCGATAACTGTTAAGTTATGCCTACGTATCCTCTCGTGCAATGAGGAAGTCAGAACACCGTAGTTCGACCCAAAGAGACTGAAAGGTGAATTGACTTGTGAACTGCTTGCTTGTCAATGCTCAAGTGTATGACCTGTCTGGCTCAGGTGCAAACTGTCTTGCATTAGACGGAAGAAGCAAGTTCTCGATTATGAGTGAGTGAGATGAGAAAAGAATCCCGGAGGAGACGATTATTGTTTGTTTTTGTGTTTTCAGTCTTTTATTGCTTTTGAAAGTTTGTCATAAGTTAACGAGCTTAAGTCTAAACCAATGGATTTAGTAAACTCATCACATCTTCCCTCTGATTAGGGGTAATGAGAATACCTTAAGTGTGAAGTCAGATTCTCACACTTAATCACCTTTGGTGTAGGATTAAGATCATTAACCTACTTGTGATTATTTAGATGTTTTTGTGATTTTGTTTAGTGTTGAGTAATGAGGTTAAGCCATAATCATGGATTAAACAGACTCATTACACCATCCTAAAAGAAGGATAATAGATGAGAATGTTTAAGTTGAGGAAAACTCCTCAACTTAACCCATGATTAGGGATTAAACCCATGACAAAACAAGCCTTTGATTAAGTGGATTTTATTTAATGGTATGATGATGAAGTGAGTTTTATTGTTTGTAAGACAACTTGAGGGGGACTTGTCCATTAACACTAGGGTTAGTCCTTCTTAACCACTTAAGGAAGAATTAGAACCCTAATGCAAGGCCCAAGTTACAAGTGATGTCTTGATGATTATTAAGTGGATTGATTAAGAGATTTAAACACCTTAAGGGTTTAATACTTAGGATTAAAGTTATACACTCCATCCTAAGAGAAGGATGCAGGCATAAGCTTAATCACAAAGTCTTAAAGCCTTTAGGGTTTAGTCTCTTATTATGAGGTGAGAAAAGAGGACTCAAAGAGAGACACAAAGGTAAAACTATGAGGGGAGACTAATCAAAACCCTAATTCATTATCATGCTTGGTTGTCCCTAAAGTTTGTGAGGTTTGCAAGAACAATCTTCAGAAGAAACACCAGGAAGCAGATGAACAGGATCAAGAGAAGCAAAGTGACTTGCTTCATTCAAGAAGCCAAGTCACTTGAAGAAAGAAAGTGGGAAGGAGAAGAATGAGCAAGCTCAAACTCAAACACACATAAGAATGCAGCAATGGATGCAAAAGAGATGAAAAGAAAAGTTATGAGAAGTGAAGGCAAATTCACTTCCCAAGTTACTTACCACCTGAAATGTTAGAAAGAAATGCAATGCAATGCAAGATGAGATGAAATGGTATGATGCAAAGCAAGACCAGAAGCATGTTGATGATGATTATGATGTTATGAGATGCTGCAAACATGAGGCAAAGCAATGGGGATGTTCATACAAGCTTATGAATGCATATGATGCAAGTTAAGGAGCATGAACAAGCATGAAATGTTATGAAGCATACAAGACAAATGACATGGCAAATATGCAATGCAATGATCAAACATGCTTTCTACATGTCTTAAGATGTCAAATGAATCATAAACATGTACAAAATGCAAAGACAAGTCATGTTATGCAAGAAAATGCAAGAAGGATGCAAGAGAAAGCCCAAACTAGGGTTCATGGATCAAACATCAAACAAAAACCAAAAACAGAAGCAAACCTCATGATAAAAAATGGAAAATGGCACCCAAAGAAACCCTAGGCCTATGATGAACCACTGCCCAAAGGGGAGCTCTCAACTCTCAACCAATCTCAAGATATGAATTTCCTAAGTTATTAGGGTTTTTTAGGGTTCTTAACAAAACAAATGCCAAACAATTTGAAAATGCAAGAACAATTCATGGCCTTTTTATCCTAGGAACTACATGCAAAACAAAAGACAATGCAAGAAGAATCAATGTCTCAACCTTCACCAATTGACAGAAATGAATTTTTGAATCCATGATCAAAATGATGCATAAAAAATGATTTAATTCAATGAAAAATTCTTAAAATGCATCAAGATCAAAAAAGAAATTTGGTTTGAAGGTTGGACAATGTTTCTAAATGTCTTAGAACATTTCATGAATTTTTTTGTAATTTTTAAATACCTAAAAGTATTTTTAATTAATTAATTCTCATTAATCAATTAAAAATAATCTTTTAAATATTTAAAAATACTTTTTTAATGATAAAAAATAAAAATAAAAATATTTTTGGGTCATAAAAATTAATAAAACCTTAAGGAAAAAGTTTCATAATTTTTAAGATTTTTTGCTACTTTAAAATAATTATGCAATTTAATTGAAAGAAAAATGAATAAAATTAAATAAAATAAAAAGTAAACAGAATGGAAGGATGAGATTGATTCTGGGCTCAAAGGGTTTGACTGGGCGCGCATCTGGACGGCCCAGATTCAAACCTCCCTAATTCTAATTAATTAATTATTAATCCATAATTAAACCTTAATGAAATGATCTGAACCACTCATATGCGCGCGGGAAACACAATCCAAGGGCTCAAATTCAAACCTTGCCCTAATTAATTACACTTAGCCCTAATCACTTTCAGGCTGCCGGAGAAGACTTCCGGTCGTCTTCTCCGGCCAGCTCTCACCTGAGAAACCTCAAACTTCCTAAAAACGCATCAAAAATGAAAAATAGAAACTGGGAAATGATCCTTACACTCTCACGAATCAAACCCCTCTCTCAAAACAAATTTATTTTCCCTAAACAAGCTGAATCGAAGAGAACAAGTTCTAGGTCACGCAAGCTTCAGAAACAAATTAAATGCTCAAATCACAACCATTTCAAAAACTAATGGTACCAGAATGATCAGGATAACACAAAGAACAAGTTTGGAACAAAAGAAATGATTTCTGGAAAAATTATTTTCGAGCTACCTGAGATTTGGAGCTTTCAGTTTTGGAACTTTCTAGCCACCTCTCTTTGTGCAATCTACTCCTTAGAACCTCTTGATGATGTTTGAATGCTCAAAAGGAGTTTAAGTTGGCTGGATAGTGAGATTCGAAAGCTCCTGCTCAAGCTTGGTCAGAAATGGCAATGGAGTTTCTGGAGGTTTCAGGCCATGGTGAGGTGTTGTTTGTGATCCTGAGGGTTAATGGAGAAGGTCTATGGTGTTTGTTTGGATGTTTGTGGCTTGTGGAGAGAGATTCGATAGAAAGTGCAGGCTGAGGTGAAGAATGGTTATGGAGTGTTCAGGCTTGTTTCAGGCTTGAGCTTTGGTGGTTTCTTGTCTATGAAGTGTGTTGAGTTGGATGATGAAGAAAGTTTGAGTGTTTGCAGGCTGTATAGAGAAATTCGAAGGCTTATGCAATGTGGAAGGTTTTTGTGAATGTGGTGAATCAGTTGGTTTCGGCCTTGCTTCTTGTTATGGCTAGCTTGCAAATTGATAACATAAACAAATCTGATTGGCTGGATGATGTGACTTGTGCTTTTGTGATTGGTAAGTTTGCTTTTGCCAAAAGTCAAAAATCTTGTAAGAGAAGCATGGGCTTGATACTAGCTTGGTACAAAGCTAGGTCTGGCGCATCATGGTATGGTGAGAGAGCCAGCAAGGTCCAAAGGCCAAGGCAGCAAGTTGAGGGAAGGGTCATGAGTGTTTTGCAAGTTGTAACCTTTTTGCTCACATGTGATTCTTTTGCCTAACCAAACATGTAACCATGGGCAATCTTAGTTCAAATCTGATTTTTAGGACTTAGAGAAAGTTTATGTAATGGTTTGAGATGAATTAGAGGCTGCAATGTGCATTGGTTCAAGTCTTTGCAAAATTTCCATTTGAAGCATGCCTTAGAAATTAATGATTTTTGCCAACTTTGCATTGCCATAACTTTTGATCCAAGAAGAGTTTGATCATGTTCTTGTACTTTTTGAAAAGGGAAAGATGAGATCTACAACTTTCATGACCAAAGTTTTTCCATTTGAAGCCTTTTTGGACCAAGAATCAAAGCTTGAAAATTGACCTAAAATGATGCATTCTTGAAAAGTCAACTATGCCCAAAAAGTCAACATTTGCAAAAACCCTAAATTCTTGATTTCTATGAACTTCAACCTTCTTCCATGATCAAATAAAGATCATATACACTCAAAATGATGAAGATCACCCATTGGTTGGGTCATTGGGGGCCTCAGATGCCCTGATTTTACACTGACTTGTCTGAAAAATCAACTCTTGATCAGATGACTTCCCCATGGAATTTCTTCATGAAAATTGATATGCATACTCCCTATACCATATAGAGATCAATGGAAACAAGAATGACCAAAAAATTTGGAGTTATGGCCTCTGAAACCAAAACCCTAATTTTCAGTCAACTGTGCAGTTCATCCTGGCTCTGCATCCACTCAAACCCTAGTTCTTGTGATTCCTCTGCAATTTTGACTTTGAGGAGATGAAATATGATATAAGAACACACATGGACCCCTTTGAGTTGATTGGTGGCCTTTGGAGTGCCTCAAGAAGCTCTGGGATTGCTCAGGTCACAAACCCTAGGTGCAGATGCCTTGAAAGCTATGCAGTGAATCAAAAATGAGATATGAGATGATATGATTGTGTTTATGCATATGAGAATGATCACAAGCCATGGTGTGAATGGGTGAGGGCAAATTTGGGGTGTTTACAGCTGCCCCTATTCAAACATGAGTTAGCTGTGCAGGTTGTAAGCGACGGCTTAACAGGCCAAACAAGATAACTTGTGGTTGAATACCAAAGACAGTCCAAAATTTGCACTCACGGAAATGAAGAAGAAAAGGGATATAGATTGTAAAGGCAAAATAAAGTATATTGTAAAGTGTGGGCGACGGAGGACGACCGTCGAGCAGAGAAAGACTGCTGGGTAAAGTGGTATGTGAAGCAAAGCGATGACGGGGACGGCCGACATGCTGGGGATAAAAAGTAAAGCTAAGACGGGGACGGCCGACTAGCTGGGGAAAAACAAGTAAAGCTAAGACGGGGACGGCCGACTAGCTGGGGAAAATAGGATATTATGATGGGGACGGCCATCAAGATAAAGCTGCAAAGTTCTCTGGGGATTAATGAAACATGACGGGGACGGCCATCAAGTTCATAAAGGTCAAGTAACCAACGATGGGGACGGCCATCGGGCTAAAAAGGAAAAGGGACCACGACGGGGACGGCCATCGGGTTAAAGAATAAATGAAATAAACAGATGATGGGGTACGGCCATCAAAGGTGAAAGACGATCACCTAGCAGGGGACGGCTGCTCTGTTGGGAATAAAAGAAATATGATGGGGACGGCCATCAAAGGTGGAGGACGACCACCTGGCAGGGTACGGCTGCCGAAAATATCAACGATGGGGACGGCCATCGGATTAGAAAAGGTCAACGATGGGGACGGCCATCGGACGAGCAAGATGGAGGACGACCATCAAGAAGTGGAGGACGACCACTCAGCAGGGGACGGCTGCTCTCAGGGTTTATCATGACATAGGACGAATGTCAGATAACCAAAATCAACAATGGGGACGGCCATTGGATAAAGTGATGAGGGACGATCATCAAGAGGTGGAGGACGACCACCTAGCAGGGGACGGCTGCTAAAATCAACGATGGGGACGGCCATCGGATGAGCATGATGGAGGACGACCATCAAGAAGTGGAGGACGACCACTCAGCAGGGTACGGCTGCTCTCAAAGGTATCATAACACAGGACGAGTGTTAGATAAAAAGAAAATTTGCTTTGTTGGCGATCTACTGGGGATAGTAAACACGGACGAGCGTTTACATCCAAGAAACAAAAAGGTATAAGTGTTTGGTATTGTGTATAGATAAAAGATGCGGACGAGCATCCTTAAGACTATGATACGGACGAGTATCATGTAGAAACAAACTGACACATGTTCAGAGATGATGATACAGACGAGTATCAACTGGTTAACAAAGAACACGGACGAGTGTTGCATCTGAAAGGACTCTTCTGGGGGAATAGTAGACACGGACGAGTATCTATATTCAAGAAGACATAAGTTTTTGACACGGTGTATGGATTAAAGATGCGGACGAGCATCCTTAAGACTATGATACGGACGAGTATCATGTAGAAACAAACACTAGACGCAATGTTCTGAGATGATGGTACGGACGAGTACCAACTGGTTAACAAAGAACAAGGACTACTGCCGAATCTGTGGGGTTATGAGTGGTGATGTATACAAGATACGGACGAGTATCTGTATAAGTGTACCATGAGTAGTGAGCATTGTATTGTATAGATGAGTGTTTTAACTGCTGGGGAGGGTGACACGGACGAGTGTCAAAAGAGAAAAGTATAATATTAACAAGTATATGAGTGATGAAGGTGTAAGCGACTGCGCTGGGGATATGACACGGACGGGTGTCAAGAAAGTGTATATACAAGTATATGTGAGTGCAAAGAGGATGTCTTTGGCTTTTTGCTGGTGATTTGACACGGACGGGTGTCAGGATGTATCTGTAGTACGGGTGATCTTGTTTGTTGAGTGTATTCAGGCGACCTGTTTGGGGAAGGATGACACGGACGGGTGCCAAAAGGTGTATATACTGGTGTTTGTGATTGAGGAGGCAACTGCTTTTGCCGGGGACCCTGGTGGGGACTCTGGGGGAAAGTAATCTGTATTCTGATGAATGGTTACTAATCACAAGCGTTCAATTCACAACATGACTTATAATTATGCTATGCATTTGATTTTTGCCGTAATGCTCCGTATTAGACGGAATGCTACGCTCTGAGGGTATAATATGATGCGAATGCTATGATTATGCAAAGAGGCGAAGATTCGGGACCCGGATCCCGTTGTTGCGAAGATCTCTGGTTGATCTGCTTGAAGTGAACATCCCAGCTGGGGATGAGATCATTGGTAGATCTAATGATGTATCTGCTTGGGGATATAGGTCACTGATTGACATATCCTTATAAATGAGAAACCCAGCTGGGGTTTGTAGAAGCTTCTGTACTCTGTTGTGACTTCTCCGTGCGTTGCTCTTCTTAATAAAGGCTTGAAGCTCTGTGGGGAGATGATTCCCTGATTTCTGCATCCTGTTAAGGGAGGATGGTTGGCACTACAGCTGGGGAATGCTGTTGATAACTCAGCTGGGGAGAGTAATGAGAGGCAACTCGGCTGGCGAGAAAACATCCTGAGTGTTAAACCTGTTAGTTGATTTGGCAACTTTGCTGGGGAAAGCAATGGGGAGCAACTCAGCTGGGGATAGAGCATTTCCGATGCTGAGATTGAGTGTATGTTGATTTGGCAGCTCCGCTGGGGAAATGGGCACCTTCTAGTGCCATGTGGAAGATAGACCGAGTTGATAATGATTCGCCTACTTGCTGAGACGTAACCTGCATGCCCCAGGTTGCGTTCTGGATACCTGCAATCCTGCAAAGGTAAGGAAACGTACAAAAGGTCCCGAGGTATCCCTTACCGGATTCCATCATAGGAGTCAAGTACTTTCAAGAGTAATCACATTCCCTGTAAGCATGTGTTTTTATTTTTAGAGAAAGGCACCTGTACTTATGCAATTGTATTTTTAGAGATATCAGACGACTCTTTGCAAAACATAAATGTAAAACGAAACATGACCGAAAATCTGATTTTATTAATTCATGTGCCCTGAATTGGCAAGATACAGTCAAAGAAACATATCTCCTGAAATGAGGAGATTGTTACACATTGAGAAATAAAGTGTTGGCGGTGTTGACGACGCTTTCAAGGAGCTTCCTCTTCTGCTATGACTCGTATGACAATGACGTTCTTCTCGTCTTGCTTTCTGGAGAGAGTTGATTCTGATTGAAGCTTGATCCTTTGAAGCTTACCAAGTTGTAGGTGATACAGACGAATTCAGAGTGCAGTTGTTCGCTTATTCCCTTATTTTGCATGGATCGCCCTTTCGGGTTTTCAATCCATCGGGATACCCATTTTTGCCTGAGCTGTCCAATGCGGCTTTTCAACTCAGCGGGTGTACATTTTTTATTCATTTTCCCTTACTTTTGCCCGAGTCTTTTATTCTGTTTTTTGACTCGCCGGGATGCCCTATTTTTGCCTGGACTTACATTCTGTTTTTATGTCCAGCGGGTCATTTTATGCGAAGTATTTTTTAACTGCATCTGAATTCACAGGGGACGGGAAATCTTCACCATCCATGGTGCTGAGCATCAGTGCTCCACCAGAGAAAACTTTCTTTACAACAAATGGTCCTTCATAATTCGGAGTCCACTTGCCCCTATGGTCTGTATGAGGAGGGAGGATTCTTTTCAGCACAAGATCCCCTACTTGGTACTCTCGGTGCCTGACTTTCTGATCGAATGCTTTCTTCATTCTCTTCTGATATAGCTGTCCATGGCAGATTGCAGCCAATCTTTTCTCTTCGATCAGACTCAGTTGCTCGAAAAGGGCCCGAACCCATTCTGCTTCACTCAGTTTAACATCCATCAATACCCGTAAGGAGGGTAATTCAACTTCAACAGGTAGGACTGCCTCCATACCATACACAAGTTGATACGGTGTTGCCCCAGTGGACGTTCTGATTGATGTGCGGTACCCATGCAAGGCAAACGGTAGCATTTCGTGCCAGTCTTTGTAGGTGACTACCATCTTCTGCACAATCTTCTTGATATTCTTATTTTCCGCCTCAACAGCGCCATTCATCTTTGGCCTGTAAGGAGAAGAATTGTGATGTTGAATCTTGAAGTCCCGGCACAGTTCTGCCATCATTTTGTTGTTCAAGTTGGAACCATTATCAGTAATGATTCGCTCGGGAACTCCGTACCGACAGATGATATCTCTTTTCAGAAATCGGGCTACCACTTGTCTTGTAACATTGGCATAGGAAGCTGCTTCGACCCACTTGGTGAAATAATCAATGGCAACCAGGATGAATCTGTGGCCGTTTGAAGCAGTTGGCTCAATTTTTCCAATCATATCAATGCCCCACATAGCAAAGGGCCAAGGTGAAGACATGATGTTCAAAGGATTGGGAGGTACATGCACCTTATCTGCGTAAATCTGGCATTTATGACATTTCCTGGCGTAGGCACAACAGTCTGCATCCATTGTGATCCAGTAATAGCCTGATCTTAACAACTTCTTTGCCATGGCATGCCCTCCTGCATGGGTACCAAAAGATCCTTCGTGCACTTCATGCATCAGCAAATCTGCTTCCGTCTTGTCAACACATCTGAGGAGTACCATGTCAAAGTTCCTCTTATATAAAGATCCATCAGCGTTCAGAAAGAAACTTCCAGCAAGCCTTCTCAAAGTCTTCTTATCATTGGAAGATGCCCCCGGTGGGTATGTCTGATCCTCCAAGAAGCACTTAATGTCATGGAACCAAGGCTTGTCATCTTTTACAACATCTGCTGCAAATACATATGCTGGTCTATCAAGTCTAGACACTGAAATCTGAGGTACAAAGTTAGCAGCTTGAACTTTGATCATGGATGAAATGGTAGCAAGAGCATCTGCAAACTGATTCTCGTCCCGAGGGATATACTCAAGCTTGACTGTTGTGAAGAAAGTCAATAACCTCCTTGTATAATCCCTGTAAGGTATCAGATGATCCTGTTGTGTGTACCATTTGCCGTTGGTTTGATTGACTACCAAAGCTGAATCCCCGAATACGGTCAATGTTTTGATCCTGAGGTCGATGGCTTCCTCAAGACCCATAATGCAAGCTTCGTATTCAGCTTCATTGTTAGTGCAGTTGAAAGTGAGTTTTGCCGAGAAAGGCATGTGAACTCCTTTAGGTGTAATGAGTACCGCACCAACACCACGGCCATTCATGTTGACAGCCCCATCAAACATCATAGTCCATTCTTCCTCCGGGTCAGGCCCTTCGGTGTGAATAGGCTCCTCGTGATCTTTTACTTTAATGAACATGATGTCTTCATCAGGGAAGTCAAACCTCATAGGCTGGTAGTCATCAATGGGTTGCTCAGCAAGATATTCAGATAGTACACTGCCTTTGATGGCTTTCTGAGATGTGTACTGTATGTCGTATTCTGTGAGAATCATCTGCCATCTTGCAACCCGTCCGGTAAGAGCTGGCTTCTTGAAAATGTACTTAACTGGATCCATTTTTGAGATTAACAAGGTAGTGTGGGTCAACATATACTGCCTTAGTCGGCGAGCAGCCCACGCTAAAGCACAGCAAGTTTTCTCGAGCAGTGAATAACGCTGTTCACAGTCGGTAAACTTTTTGCTTAGGTAGTATATTGCATACTCTTTTCGACCAGACTCGTCATGCTGGCCCATCACACACCCCATTGACTCTTCTAATACTGTTAAGTACATAATCAGAGGTCTTCCTTCAACTGGCGGCATGAGGATTGGAGGTTCTTGTAGATATTCCTTGATTTTATCAAAAGCCTTCTGGCAATCTTCGTTCCACCTGACCGTTTGTTCCTTTCTTAACAGCTTGAACAAGGGTTCACAGGTTGCTGTAAGGTGAGATATGAACCGTGAAATGTAGTTCAATCGACCTAAGAACCCTCGAACTTCTTTCTCAGTTTTCGGTGCAGGCATCTCTTGTATAGCCTTGACTTTATCAGGGTCAACCTCAATCCCTTTCTCGCTTACAATAAAGCCCAGCAATTTACCGAATCGCACCCCGAATGTGCATTTGTTGGGGTTCAGCTTTAGTTGGTACTTCCTCAGACGCTTGAACAACTTCAGCAGATTCACCAGGTGATCTTCCTCTGTAAGGGACTTGGCGATCATATCATCCACATAACATTCTATTTCCTTGTGGATCATATCGTGGAACAATGTCACCATAGCCCGTTGATATGTGGCACCAGCATTCTTCAGCCCGAATGGCATCACTTTGTAACAGAATGTGCCCCAAGGTGTAATGAATGTTGTCTTCTCCATGTCTTCAGGTGACATCTTGATCTGATTATATCCTGAAAATCCATCCATGAAGGAGAATACCGAGAACTGAGCCGTGTTATCCACCAATACATCAATGTGAGGTAATGGGAAGTCATCCTTCGGGCTGGCTCTGTTCAGATCCCGGTAATCAACACACATTCTTACTTTACCGTCCTTCTTAGGCACAGGTACTATGTTAGCAACCCACGGCGGATAGCTAGTTACAGCAAGGAACCCGGCGTCCCATTGCTTTTGTACCTCTTCCTTGATTTTCATAGCCATGTCTGGGCGAGTTCGGCGCAGCTTCTGTTTGACCGGTGGGCATTCTTCCCTCAAAGGTAGCTTGTGCACAACAATGTCGGTATCCAACCCTGGCATATCTTGATACGACCAAGCAAACACATCAACATACTCTTGAAGCAGATCTATCAGTTGTCTCTTCACTGAGCCTTGCAGGCAGGCCCCGATTTTAACTTCTTTCACGTCTTCGTCAGTACCAAGATTAATCACTTCAATCTCCTCCTGATGAGGAGCAATAACCTTTTCCTCCTGTCTCAACAACCTGGCTAGCTCTTCAGGAAGCTCATATTCTTCATCAACCCCTTCATCAGCTTGATTGATCGGATTGTCAAAGTCATACGATGTCATAGCCGTGCTGTTGTCGGTGCTGTCTGGAAGGCACTCTCTGCAAGGGTTAAGTTGTTCATTTTAGTCATTGATTTTAATCTTGCTTTTAAAAAAAAGTGAAAAGAAGTTATCATTTTGAAAACACCGCCATTTACTTTTGTACAAAAAGAGAAATGGAAAAACAGTGAACAGAAAAGAAAAAGACTCGTTTGCAAAAAGATGTCTGATATTTCATTAATTTAATCTTGTTTGCACAAAAGTACAGATGGCCCTGGTTACAAAATGAGTCTTGTCATCTTGGGCAAGATGCAAGACTTGGATGCATGCTATAAAAAATACAGGAAATAATAATTACTCTGCATGAGTAACTCTTATAATTTCCTGGGAAGACCAGTTCGAGACCCTGCTCCCCGGGATCTTCGGACGAATCCAATTCTCCAGATTGCGCTCCTCTTCCAGCTCGTCTTCCAGACAGTTGATAGCATCGGGGGTAAGCATCCCCCCACTGACAAAACCAGGCTCTGCAGCAGCCTTTGCTTGATGTTGAGTTGGTTTGTAACCCAACCCAAATTTGTCCTTCTTCTCCTCCACAGCTAAAACTTTGCCCCAGCCTAGGGCAGTTCCTTCCTCAACAACCTTCCGGGCTTGTTGGTATGACGACATTGGAGTACCAGATACAGCAGATGCCTCATTCACATTCAAAGCTTCAAAACCTTGGCTCATTGTCTCATGGATCTCTCCATCCATCTCAATGTATTTGTAGGTAGCCAGATGGCTAACGAAAATATCCTCTTCCCCACAGATTGTGACAACTTGGCCTTCCCACTCAAATTTTAACTTTTGGTGAAGGGTAGACGTTATTGCGCCGGCGGCGTGAATCCAGGGTCTACCCAACAAACAGCTGTAGGCGGGCTGAATGTCCATCACATAAAAGATAGTTTTAAAAGTCTGTGGGCCAATTGTCACAGGCAGCTCAATCTCTCCCAGAACCGACCTCTTAGAACCATCAAAGGCTCTTACCACCAGGTTGCTGGGTCTCAATGCCAATCCATCATATTCTAACTTCACCAGAGCCTTCTTTGGTAAGACATTCAGGGAAGAACCTGTGTCCACCAGCACATGAGAAAGGACAGCTCCTTTGCATTCCATGGTTATGTGCAAGGCTTTGTTGTGGTTGCGGCCATCCACTGTCAGGTCAGAATTGGTAAACCCTAGCCCATTGCTAGCAGTAACATTTCCAACCACGGTTTCCAATTGGTTGACAGTAATCTCCTCAGGCACGTAAGCTGCGTGCAAGACTTTAAGTAGTGCATTCCGATGGGCTTCGGAGCACATAAGCAGTGAGAGGATAGAGATTTTGGATGGCGTCTGGTGAAGCTGATCCACAATTTTATAATCACTCTTCTTGATGATCCGCATAAACTCATCAACTTCTTGATCAAATGGAGTCTTCAAGGTTTCTTTGGCAGCTGGATCTTCCTGCACCGGGCCTTTTCCTTTTGCCTTGGCAGCAGCTTCTGCTTCGGCAGTAGGTTTTTGAACTTGTGAAGCAAAGAGACGTCCGCTTCGAGTGAAGCCTCCGCCTCCCCCCACATTATCTACTTGTGGTGCAGGTGTTGATGTTTCAAGAGTGATTCTTTTTCCTTCGCAGTATACGTCAGAGCCATAGTGCCAAGGGATGGCCCTATTGCTTTCATATGGTACTGGTCCAGGCACCGTGACAGTGACTGGACTGATTGCTGCTGCTGAAGGGACTGTAATTGTTTGTGGATCATAGAAGATTGTAACTGGTGCTCTGGTGGGAGCAGCACCTTCTGAATGATAAGCGGAATTATTTTCAGGATCGTAGAATATGGTAACAGTGGAGACATCTTCATGATTGATTGCTGGTGTTGTAGGAGGTGTTGTTGGAAGGACTGATGTTGTTGTTGATGGAGATTCGAAATGGAATGAAGCTGAAGTTGTAGCAGGAGAAACTGTTGAAAACTGATCATTTGGGAGAACTGATGAAGTACTTGTTGATGCTGCTGATGAATTGTCGGGAACAATAGTTGTTGCATTTGTAGGAGGTTCTGAAACCGTTGTTGATGAAGTTGTCGGATTTGCCGGAAATGATGTAGTGATCTGTAGCAAGCCACTCTGAATAAGGTTGTCAATGCCATTCCTCAGGTCCTCGCACCCATTCCATGAAATATTGCAGTAGGGGCACCCTAGTTCACACCCCGGAAATATATTGTTTTCACGGAGTTGAGCTTTGATTTCCACCAATGGTGTCCTGATCTGATCCACACTAGTTATCAAATAAGACGGTTGGTCTCCTTCAATAGCATTAATTCGGGGACCACCATGGTTTGGCATAGGGTTTTTATTGACATTAGGAGGAGGTGCAAAATTCAGAGCCTTGGAATCTACCAAGTCTTGTACCTTCATATGCAGAGCCCTGCATTTTTCTGTACTGTGACCAGGTGCGTTGGAATGAAAAGCACACCTAGCATTGGAGTCATAGTTCCTTGGTAGACTGTTGGGATCCGGAGGTGCCAACGTTCTTAGCTCAACTAGGTTGAGTTTCAGAAGTTGTGGCAGCAAGGCAGCATACGGCATTGGGATCGGGTTGATCACTCTGTTAGCTTGAGAGGGCCTCTGTTGGAATGGCCTCTGTTGATTGTTGTTGTTGGTGTTGTTACTGTTGTAGTTTCTTGGAGGATACTGATTCTGATGATACTGAGGTTGTTGTTGGAAGTTTTGTTGAGGAGGTTGATAGACTGGCTGAGGATGAGCTGGAGCAGGGATAGTGACTGCTGCTATTGTCCTTGGAACATATTGGGGCCTACCCCTGTTGGTGTGAATGGCATTGGCCTCGCCAGTTCTTCTCGGGCCTGCAAAAGGCTTTCTTGTACTACTGGACGAGCTTGCACCATTGTCTGAGATCTTTCCCATTTTTAACAGGCTTTCAATTCTCTCCCCAGCTATGACAACATCTGCGAAGCTGGTGGAAGAGAAAGCAGCTAACCTGTCAATATACGTTCCCTGAAGAGTGTTCATAAACATGTCTGCCATTTCTCTCTCAGACATTGGTGGTTGAACAGCAGCAGCCAGTTGCCTCCACCTTTGGGCATACTCTCGGAAACTCTCCCTCGAAGACTGTGACATTCCCATTAGGAGGGTCCTGTTGGGTGCCATATCTAGATTATACTGATACTGTCTGATGAAGGCCTCTGCCAGGTCCTTCCAGCATCTAATTGTTGCCCTTGTCAGATGGGAATACCACTCCCTCGAAGCTCCAGTCAAGCTATCTTCAAAATAGAACATCCACAATTTCTCATCCATTGTATAGGCCTTCAGCCTTCCCAGAAATGATTGCAAATGAGTCCGGGGGCATGAAGTCCCATTATACTTTTCAAAACATGGAGGCTTGAACTTATGGGGGATCCTGACCCCTTCTACCAAACCCATGTCCATGACGTCGAAACCCAAAGAATTTTGAGATTCTAAGGACCTCAACTTCTCAGCTATCTCTTCCAATCGTCTATCATATGTTTCCTCTCCGGCACCCATTACTGTATACTGGTCCTCCTGAGGATCTTCTTGAAGTACTCTGGCTGCAGTAGCTGTTCCTTGAATATTTGCAGGAATGTTAATCTCAGGATGTAGATGTGGGCCAAACACAGGAGGGTTAACATGGGGTTGTACCCGTTCATTGTTACTTGTGCCAGCAGTCCCCACATGGGGCTCCTCTTGATTCCTCCCTTCTACCAAAGTTCTGAGCCTCTCCTGGCTTTGAGCTAAGTTATTCATCACTTCCATGAATTGTGTTATCTGAGTTCTCATCTCCAACCTTTCGTTGGCCATCTGGTTTCTGACCTCCGTAAGGTCTTGCTGCATCTGATCCATCTGAATTCCCGGAAGGTTGTTTCTAGTTGGGTACCTGTGTGGCCTGTTGAGGGGAAATACCCGGCGGCGAGCAATAATTCCTGAATATCACAACAGAGGTTAGCAACAACAAAACAAAAAACCTACAAAACAAACAAAAGGGGTTAGCATGCAATGCAGTTATGCTTATTTGTTCTCAAGGTATCCGGTTTGGCTTTCAGTTTTGACCCTTCCAGACCCTTGAAGATGCTGCTATTGAAGTTGCTTTTGATGTGAACCCAGATAGAGGCCAACACAGATATATTACAAAAGAGTGAAATAAATACAACTTGTTCATTTTTACAACACCAGCCCTCAAAGGGGTCAAAATACATCACAAAAAGCAAGAGTACATGGAAAAGGAACAACAACAAGCAAATGATCAAACTCCAAGGCCAAACTCATCCTCACGAACTTCCTTGAGAAGTGCCTCGGTCACAGGATCAGCCGGATGCTCCGTGAGACTTCTGATGAGAAGGTTTCTTGCTGCAACTGCTGCAGTCAACTTCTTGTTCTGACTTTGATCTTTGGACTTCTTCACCCCAGCTTTGATCTTTAGTTCTGATATTTCCTCCTGGGCTGCTGCCAGGGCTTTTTCCATCTGTTCCATCTTGTCTTGAACTCTCTTGTCTTCTAGAGTACGGGCCTCAGTGATCCGGACCCACCTGGCCTGACTCTCTTTCAAATACAAGTCTGTCCTTGCTCTCTGGAACTGGGCTTCTTTACAAGCATTCTTCAGAATCTGCTCACCAGCTTTAGACTTGTTGATATAATCTCCAGACTTCTCAATTTTAGTCAAGTGTTCCACTCTCAATTTCTCCAGTCTCTCAATCTCCCTCACACCTTCACTCCTCTCCCTGAGGGTCTTCTGCAAGGCTTGGATTAACTTCTCATTTCTTTCCTTCAAGCTTTGAAACTCCTCCAGACTGATAGTGACAGGGGGTGGTGCTGAAGATGACTCAGGCATGTCTTCTATGGTAAAGGGCATTCCAGAGAATTGGGCCCTAGCATGGGACCACTCATAATATTGGACTGATGCCACATTATTGCACTTTCCCAGAATGGTGATTCCCTTGGTTTGAACATGATCCCAGGCCCAGGCAGCCTGCCTAACAACAGTCAAACTGATCTTGTTCTCACAGTAAAGAGTCTCAATCAGGTCCTGTGCCCTAGGAGTGTGGACCAGTGCATAGCCCAATTGTCTCCTGAACAGCAGAGGGTTGTAGTTGATACTTCCCTTAACTCCTATCAGAGGCACATTGGGAAAGTGCCCACAGCTTGTGATCATATCTCTGCCCTTGGTGCTTTGAGTACACCATCTGATGTCTGCTGAAGTGAGAGTAGTGAGCCTCTTAGCCCAGTTGCTTTGCTGATGAGGATTTAGAAATGCATCTGTCCTGGGTAGATGCCTGAGAAGCCAAGCATGGAATAATGGAGCACAAATCCTCACTAATCTTCCCCTCTGCTTCTCATTTCTCTGATGGACTGAGTAATAGAGATCACCCAGTAAAGTTGGCACAGGGTTCTTCAGGATGAACAAGTGGATTGCATTCTTGCTGATGAATCGAGGCTCATCTGCAAACAGCACAATTCCATACACACTTAAGGCCAACAGAGCACAAACAGCTTTCCACTCCCCCAGGGAGGCTTTCAAACTAGCTTGAGAAATCAGGAAGTCCAGGTGAAATCCAGGGATCCCAGCTTTAGAGGTCGTGTGTTGTTCAATCAAAGCAGGTTCCAGGTGCAAAGCTTTTGCTACCTCTCCATTGCTGGGAGAGACCATTTCAGGATTGAAAGGAATTTCCCTCTTGATAGGCAAGCCAATCAAAGATGAGTATTCTTCTAACAGAGGGCCCAACTGAAAGTCTTGAAAGGTGAAACATCTCAACGGGGGGTCATAAAACTGAATGCAGGTGTGGATCAAACTCCTCTGGGATGGGTCCAGATCCATGACCAAGTCAAGTATATCCCCATAATGCTCCTTGAACAAAGGTATGTGCTCTGGAGTGATCAGGGTTTGGATCCTCCTGATGTCTGATAAGTCTGGTTGGAAGAAATGATAGGTGATGTTGCTTTTCTTTGGAGCCATGATGCTGAAGATTAAGTAGAGTGCTGATGAAGATGCTGAGGAGTGGGCCACTGGCTGGCTAGTGCAAGTATCTGAAGTATATGGCTGACAAACTGAAGCAAGTGCTGGTGGAGATAGGTCAATGATGCAAATGGGGTCAAAACCAAAACCAGATGAAGATGGATACCCTGAAACACAAATAAGCAAATGTTAATATGATGCAATGAGTATGTATGCAAATGAAATGCAAGGGTTTGTGACTGAGCTGGATCTGATTCACTGCCTTGGTATAGATCCATGCGTGTTCAAGAATTCCAGATGGAGGTCTAAAAATCCAGTAACCAGGGTGGGGGGCTCAAATAAAGAGCCACAAGTCCAGGGTTTTAGAATCACAAGAACTGTCCAACATGGAGTATTCTTAACAAAGTCAAAGTAACAGGGTATTCTGAGGTCAAGGTACCTGCAAACCTGCAAACAGCCCAACCCCCTCACAGGTGGTGATCTAGAACAAGGATCCTCAGACTTGGATCAGTTATGAGAAGTGTAAACACTTCTAACCCGGAGGTACAGTGTTTACAATAACCATAACAATTCCTCCTCTAATTCACCTCAGTTTCTGAAGGTCAATACTAAAAGGTCATCCAGACTTAGCAGGCTTCCCAGATAGCCCTAGCATTGCAGGAAATCTGCAACACAGAGTTCTCAAGAAGAAACCCATATCTGAACCGTGTTTCATATTCCCGCACCAGACCGAAATGGAATGGGAAAGAATATGATTCACTCTAGCCTAGGTGTCACTCAGGTCCCAGGTATAGGACCTTAACTCTCAATGAATCACCCACCCACCAAGGCAAACAACAGATCCAGCCAGCAGCAATGACAGTATGATATATACAAAAGCAATAAAGAAAGCAGTAAAGCAAATGTACATAAAGCAAAAATAAAACATATACAAGCACAAATAAACACATAACACCCCAGTAAACACAAATCAAACAAACGCTAGGAGGAACCCACAAAAAGAACCAGAAGCCCTGGTTGCAGTATAAGGGTCCCCAGCAGAGTCGCCAAGCTGTCGCTCCCGAAGATTTGCATCCAGGTACAAGCGCGAACGGTCGGCGAAGGGAACAGTGAGAACACACAGCCGTGAACTCACTGGAGATGAATAGAGTCGCCAGCTAGGCATTTTTATCCCGGAGGAAAGGCAATGCTGCATAAGCCTAGAAAAAGATGGATAAGACGGTTTGCGAACCAGAGAGACTGAGAAAGGGGGTTGGTTACAACCTGGGAAGGTATTAGCACCCAGATTGTCCGTCGTACTCGACGGGATCCACGCTTAAAAGATTTGTGTTTTAAAGGGGTAGTGTCAGTGCAATCTGTGTGTAAAAGAGCTGGAAAAGAATGTACAGGTGTCAGTGCAAAAGAAGTGTGAAGTGTAATATGTATAGTGTCAGTGTAAGAAAGAGTATGCTCATGATTATGAGGCTTAAAGAATAATGCTGGAAGGAGGGGGAATGTACAGAGACTTTTGTTCGATAACTGTTAAGTTATGCCTACGTATCCTCTCGTGCAATGAGGAAGTCAGAACACCGTAGTTCGACCCAAAGAGACTGAAAGGTGAATTGACTTGTGAACTGCTTGCTTGTCAATGCTCAAGTGTATGACCTGTCTGGCTCAGGTGCAAACTGTCTTGCATTAGACGGAAGAAGCAAGTTCTCGATTATGAGTGAGTGAGATGAGAAAAGAATCCCGGAGGAGACGATTATTGTTTGTTTTTGTGTTTTCAGTCTTTTATTGCTTTTGAAAGTTTGTCATAAGTTAACGAGCTTAAGTCTAAACCAATGGATTTAGTAAACTCATCACATCTTCCCTCTGATTAGGGGTAATGAGAATACCTTAAGTGTGAAGTCAGATTCTCACACTTAATCACCTTTGGTGTAGGATTAAGATCATTAACCTACTTGTGATTATTTAGATGTTTTTGTGATTTTGTTTAGTGTTGAGTAATGAGGTTAAGCCATAATCATGGATTAAACAGACTCATTACACCATCCTAAAAGAAGGATAATAGATGAGAATGTTTAAGTTGAGGAAAACTCCTCAACTTAACCCATGATTAGGGATTAAACCCATGACCAAACAAGCCTTTGATTAAGTGGATTTTATTTAATGGTATGATGATGAAGTGAGTTTTATTGTTTGTAAGACAACTTGAGGGGGACTTGTCCATTAACACTAGGGTTAGTCCTTCTTAACCACTTAAGGAAGAATTAGAACCCTAATGCAAGGCCCAAGTTACAAGTGATGTCTTGATGATTATTAAGTGGATTGATTAAGAGATTTAAACACCTTAAGGGTTTAATACTTAGGATTAAAGTTATACACTCCATCCTAAGAGAAGGATGCAGGCATAAGCTTAATCACAAAGTCTTAAAGCCTTTAGGGTTTAGTCTCTTATTATGAGGTGAGAAAAGAGGACTCAAAGAGAGAAACAAAGGTAAAACTATGAGGGGAGACTAATCAAAACCCTAATTCATTATCATGCTTGGTTGTCCCTAAAGTTTGTGAGGTTTGCAAGAACAATCTTCAGAAGAAACACCAGGAAGCAGATGAACAGGATCAAGAGAAGCAAAGTGACTTGCTTCATTCAAGAAGCCAAGTCACTTGAAGAAAGAAAGTGGGAAGGAGAAGAATGAGCAAGCTCAAACTCAAACACACATAAGAATGCAGCAATGGATGCAAAAGAGATGAAAAGAAAAGTTATGAGAAGTGAAGGCAAATTCACTTCCCAAGTTACTTACCACCTGAAATGTTAGAAAGAAATGCAATGCAATGCAAGATGAGATGAAATGGTATGATGCAAAGCAAGACCAGAAGCATGTTGATGATGATTATGATGTTATGAGATGCTGCAAACATGAGGCAAAGCAATGGGGATGTTCATACAAGCTTATGAATGCATATGATGCAAGTTAAGGAGCATGAACAAGCATGAAATGTTATGAAGCATACAAGACAAATGACATGGCAAATATGCAATGCAATGATCAAACATGCTTTCTACATGTCTTAAGATGTCAAATGAATCATAAACATGTACAAAATGCAAAGACAAGTCATGTTATGCAAGAAAATGCAAGAAGGATGCAAGAGAAAGCCCAAACTAGGGTTCATGGATCAAACATCAAACAAAAACCAAAAACAGAAGCAAACCTCATGATAAAAAATGGAAAATGGCACCCAAAGAAACCCTAGGCCTATGATGAACCACTGCCCAAAGGGGAGCTCTCAACTCTCAACCAATCTCAAGATATGAATTTCCTAAGTTATTAGGGTTTTTTAGGGTTCTTAACAAAACAAATGCCAAACAATTTGAAAATGCAAGAACAATTCATGGCCTTTTTATCCTAGGAACTACATGCAAAACAAAAGACAATGCAAGAAGAATCAATGTCTCAACCTTCACCAATTGACAGAAATGAATTTTTGAATCCATGATCAAAATGATGCATAAAAAATGATTTAATTCAATGAAAAATTCTTAAAATGCATCAAGATCAAAAAAGAAATTTGGTTTGAAGGTTGGACAATGTTTCTAAATGTCTTAGAACATTTCATGAATTTTTTTGTAATTTTTAAATACCTAAAAGTATTTTTAATTAATTAATTCTCATTAATCAATTAAAAATAATCTTTTAAATATTTAAAAATACTTTTTTAATGATAAAAAATAAAATAAAAATATTTTTGGGTCATAAAAATTAATAAAACCTTAAGGAAAAAGTTTCATAATTTTTAAGATTTTTTGCTACTTTAAAATAATTATGCAATTTAATTGAAAGAAAAATGAATAAAATTAAATAAAATAAAAAGTAAACAGAATGGAAGGATGAGATTGATTCTGGGCTCAAAGGGTTTGACTGGGCGCGCATCTGGACGGCCCAGATTCAAACCTCCCTAATTCTAATTAATTAATTATTAATCCATAATTAAACCTTAATGAAATGATCTGAACCACTCATATGCGCGCGGGAAACACAATCCAAGGGCTCAAATTCAAACCTTGCCCTAATTAATTACACTTAGCCCTAATCACTTTCAGGCTGCCGGAGAAGACTTCCGGTCGTCTTCTCCGGCCAGCTCTCACCTGAGAAACCTCAAACTTCCTAAAAACGCATCAAAAATGAAAAATAGAAACTGGGAAATGATCCTTACACTCTCACGAATCAAACCCCTCTCTCAAAACAAATTTATTTTCCCTAAACAAGCTGAATCGAAGAGAACAAGTTCTAGGTCACGCAAGCTTCAGAAACAAATTAAATGCTCAAATCACAACCATTTCAAAAACTAATGGTACCAGAATGATCAGGATAACACAAAGAACAAGTTTGGAACAAAAGAAATGATTTCTGGAAAAATTATTTTCGAGCTACCTGAGATTTGGAGCTTTCAGTTTTGGAACTTTCTAGCCACCTCTCTTTGTGCAATCTACTCCTTAGAACCTCTTGATGATGTTTGAATGCTCAAAAGGAGTTTAAGTTGGCTGGATAGTGAGATTCGAAAGCTCCTGCTCAAGCTTGGTCAGAAATGGCAATGGAGTTTCTGGAGGTTTCAGGCCATGGTGAGGTGTTGTTTGTGATCCTGAGGGTTAATGGAGAAGGTCTATGGTGTTTGTTTGGATGTTTGTGGCTTGTGGAGAGAGATTCGATAGAAAGTGCAGGCTGAGGTGAAGAATGGTTATGGAGTGTTCAGGCTTGTTTCAGGCTTGAGCTTTGGTGGTTTCTTGTCTATGAAGTGTGTTGAGTTGGATGATGAAGAAAGTTTGAGTGTTTGCAGGCTGTATAGAGAAATTCGAAGGCTTATGCAATGTGGAAGGTTTTTGTGAATGTGGTGAATCAGTTGGTTTCAGCCTTGCTTCTTGTTATGGCTAGCTTGCAAATTGATAACATAAACAAATCTGATTGGCTGGATGATGTGACTTGTGCTTTTGTGATTGGTAAGTTTGCTTTTGCCAAAAGTCAAAAATCTTGTAAGAGAAGCATGGGCTTGATACTAGCTTGGTACAAAGCTAGGTCTGGCGCATCATGGTATGGTGAGAGAGCCAGCAAGGTCCAAAGGCCAAGGCAGCAAGTTGAGGGAAGGGTCATGAGTGTTTTGCAAGTTGTAACCTTTTTGCTCACATGTGATTCTTTTGCCTAACCAAACATGTAACCATGGGCAATCTTAGTTCAAATCTGATTTTTAGGACTTAGAGAAAGTTTATGTAATGGTTTGAGATGAATTAGAGGCTGCAATGTGCATTGGTTCAAGTCTTTGCAAAATTTCCATTTGAAGCATGCCTTAGAAATTAATGATTTTTGCCAACTTTGCATTGCCATAACTTTTGATCCAAGAAGAGTTTGATCATGTTCTTGTACTTTTTGAAAAGGGAAAGATGAGATCTACAACTTTCATGACCAAAGTTTTTCCATTTGAAGCCTTTTTGGACCAAGAATCAAAGCTTGAAAATTGACCTAAAATGATGCATTCTTGAAAAGTCAACTATGCCCAAAAAGTCAACATTTGCAAAAACCCTAAATTCTTGATTTCTATGAACTTCAACCTTCTTCCATGATCAAATAAAGATCATATACACTCAAAATGATGAAGATCACCCATTGGTTGGGTCATTGGGGGCCTCAGATGCCCTGATTTTACACTGACTTGTCTGAAAAATCAACTCTTGATCAGATGACTTCCCCATGGAATTTCTTCATGAAAATTGATATGCATACTCCCTATACCATATAGAGATCAATGGAAACAAGAATGACCAAAAAATTTGGAGTTATGGCCTCTGAAACCAAAACCCTAATTTTCAGTCAACTGTGCAGTTCATCCTGGCTCTGCATCCACTCAAACCCTAGTTCTTGTGATTCCTCTGCAATTTTGACTTTGAGGAGATGAAATATGATATAAGAACACACATGGACCCCTTTGAGTTGATTGGTGGCCTTTGGAGTGCCTCAAGAAGCTCTGGGATTGCTCAGGTCACAAACCCTAGGTGCAGATGCCTTGAAAGCTATGCAGTGAATCAAAAATGAGATATGAGATGATATGATTGTGTTTATGCATATGAGAATGATCACAAGCCATGGTGTGAATGGATGAGGGCAAATTTGGGGTGTTTACAGATGGCATCTCCATCTTTGATACTTCTTCTTCATTTTGTTCTTTCCAGAATGTTGAGACATCTGTTGGAACATTATGTTTGTCTTTGTGTTCTGATGTTGGAGCATCTGTTGGGACATCTTGTTTGACTGTGTAGTTTTTGAAGTAGTTTTGCTAGAGCTGGCTTCTTCTCTGTTATATCCCAGTCCACTTTTGTCCCCTGAATGTTTATTATTGCTGAGAATAACATCCAGTGTGTTTGAGCTGCTGTTCAACATTCTAACAGATTTGGACATATGTTCCAACTTAGAGTTGAGAAGGCTTACTTCACTTTTTAAGGTGTCAATGATCTCCTGATCATTTGCTTTGTCATCTTCTAATGCCTCATTCTGCTTCTTTAGCTTTATAACTTCACTGCATATTTCAGAGCTTCTTTTGTATAGATCTTTGAATGCTTGCTCAAGTTCTTCATAAGTAAGTTCTCCACAACTGGAATCACTATCATATTCACACAGTCCAGCTAAAGCAGTAATATGCTTAGCTTATTCTTCTTCTGAATCTCCTGAGTCTTCATCAGACCAGGTCACAGAGAGTCCTTTCTTTTGCCTCTTCAAGTAGGTAGGACATTCAATCTTGATGTGTCCATATCCTTCACATTCATGGCATTTGACCCCTTTGTCTTGACTGGTCTTTTCAGCATACTTTAATCTTTTGTTAGCATCATAAGGTCTTCTGTTCTCAGAGTTTGTGTTTCTTCCACTAGGTTTGGATTTGCCTTCCATTCCTCTGAGAATCTGTTTGAATTGTCTTCCAAGCAAGGCAAGGTTTTCTGATAAGCTTTTATCATTTGCTGATTCATCATCCTCTTCTTCATCTGTATTTGACACCAAGGCTATGCTTTTGTTCTTTTTGACATTTGTGTCATTCATTCCCATCTCAAAAGTTTGAAGGGAACCAATGAGTTCTTCAACTTTCATGGAGCATATGTCTTGAGCTTCTTCTATTGCAGTGACTTTCATGTCAAATCTTTTTGGCAAAGATCTGAGAATCTTTCTTACTAGCTTTTCATCAGTCATCTTTTCTCCCAAAGCTCCAGAAGTATTGGCTATATCCAAGATGTTCATATAGAACTCATGAATTGATTCATCTTCCTTCATTCTCAAGTTTTCAAACTTGGTGGTGAGAAGTTGAAGTCTTGACATTTTTACTTTTGATGTTCCTTCATGAGTTGTTTTGAGAGTATCCCAAACATCTTTGGCCAGCTCACAATGATGCACAAGTCTGAAAATGTTCCTATCAATGCCATTGAATAAAGCATTTAAGGATTTTGAGTTGCCTAGTGCTGAGTCTTATTCCTCCTTACTCCATTCTTCTTCAGGTTTCAGCACTTTTGATCCATCTTTGGTGTCTTGAACAGGATGATCCCATCCAACATTGACTGCTCTCCATGCCCTGTTGTCAAGTGACCTTAAGAATGCAATCATTCTTGGCTTCCAGTAGTCATAATTAGATCCATCCAGTATAGGTGGTCTATTTACTGACCCTAAATCTCTGTCCATGTTACAGAATTTGTATTCCCTAGATCTCACCCAGTATAAACAGGCAGGGTGCCTGCTCTGATGCCAATTGAAATTCTGTGATCAGGTATGAGATGTCCTAAGAGATGTCCCAACACTTGATAGGACACTTGACAAATTTAACCAAAACTTAAATAGCAAGAAAAGTAAACAACACAGAAGTTTGTTAACCCAGTTCAGTGTATAACCACACCTACATCTGGAGGCTACCAAGCCAGGAGGAAATCCACTATAAGTATTATTAATTCTAGACTTAAACCACCCTGTTTAATCTATCACTTAATAACTACCCAATGCAATTTCTACCTAAGACACACCTTAGATAAGAGTACCCTACTCACTCCCCCTCAATCACACAGTGATCAAGTTTACAAGTTTACAAAAATTGAAGACATCCTTCAAACAATACTGCTTGATTTTACTTAACAGTTTCAATCAAGTCACAAATGCACTTTTGCTTAAAAGCTTATAAAGTGGTACATAAAAACAACCTGCTATTAAAACACTAGACACCCTATTTGGTCTTCTGAAATTCGTACTCAATTCTATGAGTTTCTGTTGCTTAAATAGGTATCTGAATTTTGGGCTTACTGTAGAATGATCCAGCCCTAATGCGCATGCAGCTTCCACCTTGAATTTAGGGTTTGTTACCTCCTAGATTCTAGGTGATTTAGGTCTTCTGTTTTAACCTGAATCTTCAATATAAAAATCCCTACAGATGCGCCTTGTTCTGTTTTCAACCATCATTAATTAATTCCAGATAATTCTCCTTAAATATCTCTGATCAGTTAATCAATAATTAATTCTGGTAGCAGGTCTGAGATGTCTCAACATCTGTTGGGACATCCTGAAAAACTGAACTAAGTTATTAACACAATGTCCCAACATCTGATGAGACATCCTGATATAAGTTCATATACTCTGTTTGATAATGTCCCAACATCTGATAGGACATTCTGAACTGAATTGAACATTTCTTGTTTGGTCAAAAATTCTGCCAATTCTTAAACATCTACACTTCATAACATCTTTGACATTATATCTTGCTATGAGAATGTCATCCACATAAAGCAACAAAATAACAAGTGAATTTCAAGGTAAAAATCTTAAGTAAACATAGTGGTTGAATTGACTCCTAGTGAAAACTATGTGTGTCATGAACTTGTTGAATCTCTTATTCCATTGTCAATGAGATTGTTTTAAGCCATATAAAAACTTATTTGGCTTGCACACAAAATCTTCCTTTCTGTTTTTCTGCATACCCTTAAGGTTGCCTCATCAGGATTGTTTCATCTAAATCATCATACAGGAAGTTTGTCTTCACATCCATCTGTTCAAGTTCTAGGTCGAACTTCGCCACTATAACAAGCAACATTCAAATGGATATCTTAACACCCCAAACTTTTCCCTCCTATTTTCATAACATTTGGCATACCATTCACATGCATTGCATTGCATTTAAATCAAAAGAAAAGAAAACATACATTTATTGGTGGAAGCCTAAGGCATAAGGTTATTGGTTCATCAGAGTGTATGATCATTCAAGGCCAAGAACAAGAGCCAGGTGTCTCAACAGGTCTCAAGGGTCTCTATCATCCTATACAACCATAAATGATACTTCAAGTCACCAGAAGAAGTGGATTGATAAAAAAGTCCAAGCAGTGCAACATCTGGCCCAAATTAGGGTTTTGGTTCCAAGGGATCTCTTGAAATATTTTTTGTTCTAACTTGTCCACATGGTCTTCTATATGTTACCAAGTTTTCATGAATGAAAATTGGTGCACTGATTCTTTAAGGAAGGTTTTCGATCACACAATTACTTGTGATCTAAGTAAAAGTTGATTGTGGAGAAATAAAAGTCAATTATGGATTCTTAAGGTCTAAATCATGATTTTCAAGGTCCTATATCTTCATATGGTCCTAAAGTGTCAAGATTTCTATCATTCATCAAGAATCAAGACTTAGGGCAAAAGTTACTAAAAATGGAAATGACTTGTAATTTGAACTTTCCATTTTTGGAAGTTTTCAAAGCCTCATTCAACTTGACTTTTCATCATCAAAAATGCTTCAAATAATTTTCCAAACCCTTTCCATTTTTGGTCCTTCGCTTGGTCGAGAGCTCCACAAAAGTTCTTCAAATTCTATTGAAGAGACTCCCAAACCATCTCCCTCTGGCCAATCACCTGGCCATCATGAACTTTTTGGTCTTCAAGACAAGACTCCTTATCCCATTGACGAGCTTTTTGAGCCTCCTCTGGATGACAATTCACTTTTGTAAAAACAACATCTGTCTCCTAACAAAATTTCCTTTATACTTCTAAGGAAGACTCCAAATCAGCCATCTGGGCAGCCAAAGTGGAGGGTGAGTCGTGGATCTTTTCCTCTTCCTAAAAAGCCTCGACATGACAAATTTTCTCCTGACGAGTATTTGTCTCTTCTTGAAACATAGAGCAATTTCGATCTATGTATTTACATTTCCCCTTCTAGTTATCCTTTTCCATGAAAGGATTATCCATGGCCAAGATATTTCCCGACCAACAATACTTAAGGAGAACATAGAGGATGTCTAGTATGTGGGGTAGGTGACCACAAAGAAAAACTCCATCTTATCCATCTAATGGAGACTTTGGACGAATGATATATCCTTTACAGACATAGCAACAATAGCTTCCCTGAGAGTAAGAGGAATTCATGCCAGAATAATGGTGGAAGTCTGAGAAAAGGAGTAGCCGACTTTGAGAAAGCATCCTCGGAAAGACGAGCCCGTTTAAGGATATATATCTTCCTCCAAAAAGGAACTTTTGTCCTGATCCCTACCTCTCTTTGTTGGAGTAGTGTCATACCTTAAATTTGTCCTACTCGCATATTCACTTTTAATATTCAAAAAAATAAAAAATGTATGTATATTAGCTTATCAGATCATGTGTGGTGGAGGCGCAATTTGTGATCATTATCCATTTATGTTTACATTTTTGGTTCTAAGTCACAATTTTTTATAAAAACAAAAAACAAAATTTTCTTATTTTTTATAATTTCATAATTCCATTTTTATTCTCTTTATTATTTTTATTATTATTACTATTATTTTTATTATTATTACTCTTATTGTTTGTATTACTTTTCCATTTACTTCCCATATTTTTTATCATTATTATTTTTATTTCATTAACAAAATTCAAACAAAAAATAAATAGAAGTCCATTTTTTTTATCAAGGCTCATTAACAATTTTTTAATGAATATGATACACAACTTCTATTCAGTTTTTTTAGCCAACAAAACAACCAGCCAAAACAATTCCCACACTGAGCCCCACATCGGATTTGAAAAATACGTCGTACGATACACCTACACACACACACACACACACCAACAAACACAACAACACAATGTGCATTCATGACACAATTTATCCGCCTGGCACAAACAAAAAGGAGGTCACATTTTCATCCGTACTGATTCTATGCCACAACGCAGATTCTTCGTGTAGCAAAACTCCCACAATATACAACTCATTCTCCTTTTAAATTCCTAAATCACCCTCCTTAATCTTATTATATAACTGGACTTCTGAGAGAAAAAGAAAGGGAGAAAGGCATAAACAAATCAAAAAATCACAACCTGTATAAAACCTTCATAAACAGCCTCTCCAAACACAAGCTTCATCATAACTCACCACTACAACCACAAAACCATTAAACCGCATAAACCATCACATCCTTCAACCTTTCCATTCTTCCTCATTAAACAGAGCCATTGCAAACCTTCCCCTTTCAGCCCTCTACAACTTTTTCTTAACCGAAAAAAGCCAAACGCTCTGCTAGGTTCTCTTCATAAAACCTTTACTTTATAAACACAGACCTGCACAAACCTTTATCCCCTTCCTCCATAAAATTCACTCTCAAAACGCATAAACACGCATAAACAGATCTGAACCATTCAAACACATTAAACCCAACAAATCATCAACAAACAGAAAACAAAGAAGGGTGAAACAGTTCTGTGAGGAAATAACAAAAACAATCAAACTGACGAATCCGCCGTTGAGAGCACTGAGAGAGAGAGAGAGATAGACAACCATGAGTTCAAGGGAGAGGATCTTAGAAGCGATTTGAACCAGAGAGAAAATCGTTGAGAGAAGGAGAGAGTGTTCGTTGTCGTTGACAACCCTTTCCACCGCCGGTACCGATAGAGGGTGGGTTTCGATTTATTTTTTGCTTCTGAAAATAATTAGTCTCATTTTTTTAGTACTATTGTTTATCCTGCATGTGTGTCGCTGGGAGAGAAAGGAAAGGTTGAACTTTTTTTGCTGGCTACTGATTTATTTTCCCTAATTAATACTTGTTCTTTTTACATTTTATTTTTAACATGGGCTTGGCCCATCGAATCATTGTTGTATTTACACCCTAAGCACACACGCAACCCCTGCCCCTTTTGCTGAGTTTATTTTTTTATTATGTGTTTGTTTTGGGCCTTTGGACTCATTGGATCCTGTTATTTTTTAGTCAGACACACCAAATTTGGCTCATACCCTTTTCTTTTCTTTTTTAAGTTTAATGGTATTATCTATTCCTATTTTGTTTTGATTTCTTTTTAATTTAAAATGTTTCTGTATTTTATTTGGATTTATATTTTATTTTTTGGGTCAATGATATATTACATGGTTTATCGATATTTGATTTTTTAATCAACGTTATCTAAACCTATATGAGGCCAACTTTTCCATTTCTTTATTATTTCTCGATTTCTTGATTTATTCACATATTTGTGGTCTATGATATTATTATCCGATTTTTAACATTTGATTTCATAAATAAATCGACGTTGTCTAAAATCGATATGAGACCTCTTTTTTATTATTTGTATGGTTTCTAATTAATTTTAGATCCATTTTTATTTTTCAATTTTATTATTATTTTTCGGCCAATGACTAAGGTTAGATATTCGATTACGAATAAATTGACGGTATCTAAACGATATGAGGCCACTCTTTTATTTTCCTTATTATTTCCCATTTTTCTGATTTATTTTTATTCGGTCAATGAATAAACGTTTAGATATTCGATTTCGAATAAATCGACGTTATCTAAACTAAATATGAGGTCATTCTTTTATTTTCACTATTATTTCTCGATTTACTTTATTTTTATGGTCGATGATATAACAAACGATTTAAATATTCGATTTCAACAAATCGACGTTATTTAAATCAATATAAGACCAATTTTCTTTTTTATCTCTTTTTGCTTTTTTTATGGTCGGTGAAAGTCAAGAAATTATGGTTATTAATAAGTCGTGATTAAGACTATACAATTCTTTATTTAATTAATTGTTTGGTTATAACATAAAGTGACGCTCGACTTCTCATAGAATGATTTTAACATTGAATCGATTCTAAGATAGTTAAAGATCCATATTTCGACGCTTTCGACTTAAAGCTCCAACGACTTTGTATAGCTTAGGACACCTTCACACAAGCTTCCTCTTGGGAAAATACAATGAACCCTTTTATTTCGTGCAATCACGTGTAACTTACTTGTACCCCTTTCCTGATTTCGATGTATGTCATTTATTTATTTATTTTCGCTTATCTCGCGAACCCTTGATCCAACGCCAAGTGGTTGCACTCACACAGTCGCACTTACCTTAGGTTTTGGTTTCATTTATTAGGCGTCTTCCTTAGGATTAGGACTCGATCCCACGTAACCAGATTAACCCTTTACTCCATTTGCATCGACCTTCCCTTTACCAAAACGTTACTTCTAGATCCAAACCTTTGATCCAACGTCAAGTGGTCTTAGGTAATAAAATACCTAATAATTATTGAAACCAGGTGAAGAAAAAGTACACTGAATCTTCGGTGAGTTTCCTCAATTGCTTGGGTGCGAGGTATCTGCTTTGGGTGTGAGCAATCGACACCTAATAAATTCAATCGACCAACTGTAGAACTACGAACTACGAGGCTCTGACTTTCCCATTGCACGAGGGAATACGTAGCACACAGATCTTACTCCTTGCCGAGCACCCTAAGAACAAAACTACCCATTTTTTTACCGTTTACCCTTAAGAAGACAATAACATAGATTATCACTCGATCGCAAACTAGACTAAGAGGTTCCCGTTGAGTACAACGGACGCGAGGGGTGCTAATGCCTTCCCCTTGCGTAACCGACTCCCGAACTTAGATTTAGTTCCGTAGACCATATCCTTTCCTTATTAGGTTGTAGCTATATCTTCCTTTTCTCTAGTTAGAATAAATAGAATTAGATGGTGACTTTGTTGTTTCATTTGCTCTGCGGTTAACGCGAGGATCATAGCCATTTTCGAGGTACGACAACTTGATGACTCTGCTAGGGACATGCTTTACACATAAGAGAGAGTCAAGCCTAACTTAGGACATTTTTCGCTTGAGTGATCGCTTTGCTTATTTGTCTTCTTTATTATTTTCTTTCTTATTTACACGATTATTGTTCATTATTATTGTCCTTCTTGGGTTTCTTTAATCATTGGTTCTGTGTGAGATAGGCTCACTACCAAAGCCTGATAAAAACCTTAAGAATAGAATATGGTTGTGTAATGGAGGACTACGGGGAATCTTCTCCAGGGTACAAAGTGAAAACCATCGCCTGTAATAGTTTCTCTTTGAAATATTGTTATGCGATGTTCCTTCGTCGTGTTGACAATGTTTCTAAGTTGAATTGTCGACTCCAGGAACCTTAAAACCAATCCATAGTGGTTAGTAGTGTTAACCTACGAGATCTATGTGACTCAATGGGTTAATGTGAAAACCACAATCAGACTAGATCCCTTAAATGTTTTACTATTTGACAGTAATATTTTCAACCTCGATCGACAATGTCTGAGAAACTTGGTATTGATAGTTGTGTAGTAAAAGATTATGAGGAATCTTCTTCGTAGGCCGATACGAAGACCTCATCTAGAAGCGATTATTTCAAAGATATTATTGTTTTTTATGGATCTTCGTCAATGCAATAATGTTTTTGATAAAGATCCACGCTTCTGGGAACCTACCCGTTTAAACCTACCCATGGGGCCTTTGATCAGAGATACCTGTTGTTTGAATTCATCTTCTGAATTGATTACACTTGTGATCCTGTGGCTTGTAGCAACTCAGTGCATCTCATTTGCATAATCATTGCATTCATTCTTGCATTCATGAGCTCATTTCATTTGTTCCCATATTCAGATTTATTGAGTAACTGTCAAGCTGATTCCTCCATACAAGTACATAACTAGAGCCTACGAAAGAAGAAGAATGGTTGAACAAGAAGAACACAACAAGAGAGTCAGAGAAGACATTGATGATTTGAAGATCAGTGTGATCAAGATCATGGAAATGCTCCAAGCATTGACTACTAAAACGCTCAACCCTAGAGGATTGTCATCTCTGAGGTCAATAACTTTGTCATCAATCGTGAGTGTTCAAGACCACCTTCCACTTGGCCATAATTTGGTTTGCCACCAGGTTACATTCCTCCCTTTTCAACTACTCAGATGGCTGGTACATTCATTTTTTTCGAGCCCGGAGTGTTTACTGAATCTCAGCCTATTGTGCATATTGTTTCCCAAACTGCTCATGTGAATCCTCCTTTCATGTAAAATCCACCATCATCAGTGCAAGGAGAAGCTGGAAACATCAAAGATTTCAGAGAACAATGCATGAATTTGGAGAAAAAGGATAAGAGTTGTGGAGGGATTTGATGTTTTCAATGCTGCCGTAACAGACATGTGTTTGGTTTCAAACTTGGTTATGCCTGACAAGTTCAAAATGCCAGAATTTGAAAAGTACAAGGGATATACTTGTTCAAAAAGTCATTTGGTCATGTACTATCACAAAATGTCCACTCATGTTGACAAAGACAAACTACTCGTCCATTGCTTCCAGGATAGCTTGAGTGGAGCATCCCTGAAATGCTATATGGGACTCGAGAGGAGCTGTATCCAATGCTGGCAGGACCTGTTTGATGCATTCCTAAAGAAATAAAAATACAACCTGGACTTAGCGCCTGACCACCGTCAACTTCAAAACATGTCACAGAAATAAAAGGAATCATTCAAAGAGTACGCTCAACGCTGGAGAGAGCTAGCTGCTCAGGTGGAGCCTCCCTTGGTGGAAAAAGAGTTGATTGGTCTGTTCATGGACACCCTGCAACCTCTATATTGGGAAAGGATGATATATAGTGTATCATCTAGCTTTGCTTACCTAGTCACTATTGGATAAGGCTAGAGGAAATAGTCAAGAAGGGCAAGTTTGGAAATGTTGAAGCTTCTAATGCTGCAAGAAAGTCATCTGGAAATTTTCAAAAGAAGAAAAAAGGTAATACTCATGCCATCACCACTGAAAGGAGACCCTATTATAGGAAACAAAAATATGGTGAGCCACAAGTAGTTGTAGTTGTTCCTATGGCTAATACTCCATTAATTCGAGCTCATCCACAAAGGAACGCTGGTCAGAATCAGACTCGTAATCCCAGATCTAGGGCTCCCATTGACCCTATCCATATGAAGCATGCCGAAGTGTACCCTTTTTTGTACTATAAAGGTATTGTCACCACTAGACCTCTCAATCCTCCAAATCCTCTTCCAGTTGGGTTTAAAACCGACCTCCATTGCCCATTCCATGAAGGAGCTGCAGGTCATGATGTTGAAAATTGTTATGCTTTCCAATCCCGAGTTCAAGATTTGGTCAGAGGAGATGTGCTCACTTTCAAACAGAGAGGGACTCCCCAGGTTGACAGAGATCCCAAGCTAAAACAGAGTGTCTGAAGACTTGGTCATAGAATTACAACTTACTACCTAAAGCCAGTGGATCAGACGGGAAAGCTCATCCTTGCTGCTGACTAAACATTAGGCCGTGTTTCTTTCTAGTTTTTAATTTCTTTGTTTGTATTGTGTGTACTTGCTTAAAGACTTGTTTTTCTTTAATGTTAATGTTAACGAACCAAGCATCACATATTTTGAATCAATTCATTCACTTTCATATTTGTGCATATTCATGCTTTTCCTTTTCAAAAATTCAAAAAAAAATCATTGTTTCTCTTATTCATCTGTTGATTGGAGGGAGGATGGCGAAAATGGAATACCCAAGTTGTTGAATGGTATGCTTTAAAAATAAAACCTTGATGATGATATACATGCATTGTTTCAACTCCCAAACACCGGAGGAATAAGGAAGTTAATTCATTGTCAACCCCTTTGAGCCTTGAAGTTGGAGTTTCTTTCTAAACGAAAAAAACCCATATTTTTAACCCGGGGTAGGATAGTTCTCAATTAATTCGAATATGCATTCAGTTTCAAGATAATCATTCTTTACACCTTTTAATAAGGGTTTTCAAGCCCAAGTTTTCCTTCGACACATCAAAGAAATGTCGAAGAAGCTGATGGCAATCATTGACCAAAAATCAAGAAAAAAAAACCGCCAAGTCAAAACCCAAAAAGGCGACTTAGGAATCCCGGTGGACTGAAAATGTCAAAGATACTGTCCAGGAAAAATTTAGGGATAATAAGAAATCTAAATCAAAGAGAGGTCACCAAAATTCCTCAACAAATACAAAGAAGAGTTCACCCAAAGTCCTCAGCAAAAACAACTGAATGTTATGAAGAAGCAGTGACTGCTATCTCAATAAAATAATCCCTTGGCTCTTGGGCCATCATCATCAGTGCAACTCCAAATAAGCATGAATGCATAGGTTAAGTTACTTGAGCGTAGGACTGGAGATCATCATGGATATTGGGTTGGGTAAAAATTAAATTTTTTGAGCCTTATATCCTTTGTTTTGAAAACCGTGAACCAAACCACATTATTACCTTCTAAAGACCTAATTGAAGTTAGGTTTGTTTTGAAAGCATATCGCAACAAGGTTGCGTAAGCTGACTCCCCAAAATATTTTCTAATCATTTGCTTTGGTATCATACCTTTTGCATTATCTTTCACTTTGCATTATCTTTCACTTTGCATGTCTAAATAAACATTGCATTTTTACCAGTGATTCATTTGCTTTACACCAATATCATTCTAATTATGAATTTGATTTCAAAATTTGCTTGAGCATTACATTAAAATTAACATTTTTGAATGAATATTTTATTTGCAAGTAAGCACTCATCATCAAGGAATTTTAAACAGTTGAGAAACTTGATCAGTGATCCTATCAGGGGCATATCACAGTCAAAGATCTTGTTATTCAGAGAAAACTTTCTTCAAGACTTATGCTGGGGCAAATATTTCAAGTGACCAGTCAAGCAGTCATTCCATAATTAATCAACATGGGGAAATTCACTTTAAGCAATCCCTAATAAAACTTATCACTCCCGGATCAACATCTTGATACTTCTAACAAGTGTGATAGAAGTCGTTTTCAAGACATATTTCAAAGGCATAGTTGGCAAAAATTTAGTGTGTTGTGGAATCAGCTATTTCAGCCGCACCTCTCCAAAAGAGTCTTATCCAGTGGTCTTAGCATTTTCTTTGCAAGCATTGACCATTCACATCATACAAAATTTCATATTAAGCATAGCTCGAAGTATGCTTCGTGCTCATTTGCATTTCCCGAGGTCTTGTCATCTTACCTTGTGGTCAAAGTCCAATTTTATTTGGCAACCACCAAAAGTCAAAGTCCAATTCACTTAGAACCTATCAAAGTAGTCGTTTTTGCCCCATATCTTTCATGTATTTATTTTCTCTTCCTTCAAACGTAGTTTGATGTAGATATTCTTTCATTTCTTCAAACGTTGTTAAGTTTGACGTGGACCACTTCCTTCAAAGGTCTCTCTTTGGATAATTCCCATTGAGAAATTTGACGTGGATATTTTCTCTTCCTTCAAACATTGTTAAGTTTGACGTGGACCACTTTCCTTCAAATTTGTCTTGTTAAGAAATTTGACGTGGATATTTTCTTCTCCTTCAAATTTGTCTTGTTAAGAAATTTGACGTGGACCCCTTTTCCTTCAAAAGTCTCTCTTTAGATAATTCCATCTAGAAGTTTGACGTGGATACCTACCAAACGTTCTTGTCTATCCAAGCTCAACTTGTTTTATTCCATCTGATGTTTTGTTTTCCCAGATGTCCCTTTGTTCTGATGTTTTTGCTTTCCAGAACCATTTCGAACCCATCTGATGTTTTCTTGTTTCCAGATGTCCCTTTGTTCTGATGTTTTTCTTTTCCAGAACCATTTCAAGTCAATGTGATGTTTTGTTTTCCCAGATGTCCCTTTGTTCTAATGTTTTTCCTTTCTAAAACCATTTTAGGCCCATCTGATGTTTTGTTTTCCCAGATGTCCCTTTGTTCTAATGTTTTTGCTTTCCAGAACCATTTTGAATCCATCTGATGTTTTCTTTTTTTAGATGACCCTTCGTTCTGATGTCTTTCTTTCCAAAACCAATTCAAATCCATCTGATGTTTTCTTGTTTCCAGATGTCCCTTTGTTCTGATGTTTTTTCTTTCCAGAACTAATTTGAGTCTGTAACATGGTGGGAGAACTTACTTTTAGTTTTTTGTCGCAAAATATGTTGTTGTAAGCAAGAGTCGCCACCGAATTTTATTTCACCAATTAGGAAAGGCATAAAAGAATAGGAAAGACCTTTTAAAATATTTTGAGTTCGAGGGGTAAGTTATACAAAGGGAATGTGTTAGCACCCTTTGTATCCATGGTTATCCATGGGCTCTTAAATGCTTAGCTCACTTTATACTTGTTTTGTTTGAAAAGTGTAGTGTGTGATTAAAATATTTTCGTAAAGATTTAACTTTGTAATGATTCTCGTATGAATGTATGCAAAGTGTTTAATTGTTTGAAAGTATTTTGAAAAAGAGGGTGGGGTGTAAAAAGTATTCATTTTGAAACTTGTGAGAAAACGTTTAAGAGTTACTTACCCTAAGTTGTAAGATTTTTCTTGTCATTTTTGTTTCCTTAGGGATAGAACTATCCTTACTATTAGTTAGTAAGTAGTCTTATCCTTGGATTTGGAGGGACAAGTGTATGGTTATCATTATGGTTATAAAAGGCAACATGTAGGGACACCTTAAAAATTTGAAGGGACTATCATCATTTTCGTTGGGACAAGATCATTTATTCGAAGGCAACTCGAAGGGTCATCGAGAGACTATGATCTTTTTTGTAGGGACAAGATCATTTATTCGAAGGTAACTTTGAAGGGACAACGAGGGACTATGGTCTTTTATTCGAAAGGCAACTATGATGATTTATTTCTTTAGGAAACAAGTTAAGGTATCCCTACGTTCGAGGGACTTGACCATTTATTGTAAGGCAACAAAGAAAGATTACCCTAAAGGTGTAGGTGTGCAAGTGTGTTTTATTCAATTATTTTAGTCTTGAAAATTAGGGTTATCTAATGGTTGATTTTAGTCTTTCCATGCAATCCTATCAAGCATGCATCTAACAATTTATAATGAAGAAAATAAAATCCTATTTTAAGCTATTACATGGCCTTCAGAGAGATACATAATTATAAAAACCCTGGCAGAAAAAGTAAAGTGCGGAAAGTAAACCTAAACTATTACAAGGCTTTAGCAGTTACATTATTTGGAAAAAAAATTGTGCGAGAAAAATAAATCTAACTATTACAAATTCATGCAACCTATACAATCATTCTAATAAATAAAATCGGGAAGAAAAGAATGAAAATAGAAATTTCGGGTATTCGCTTTATGAAATCGATTAATGATTGATTTATTAAAGAAATTAATTTGATTATTAAATCTAATTTAATTTAATTATGTATAATAAAAATTGGATACTTTATGATTTTATGAAGAAAAAAAATTAAGTTCCTATTTTTTCTATTGGTTAAAAAAGTTATTTGAATTAAATAATTAATTTAACAAAATAAAAGAAAAAGAAAGAAATAAATAAAAAGGAAAAGAAAATAAGGAAAAAGGTCCAAAAAAAGAGGGGGGACGCTGAGAATCGAACCCAGGTCCCTTAGATCACCAGCGCGTGCCCTTACCACCAGGCCATGTGTCTTCAACTATTAAGAAATAGAAAACAAATATTATATAATAAAAACAAATTTAAAATATTTTCAAACGAAAAAACGCGCGCCCAGGCCTTTATCTTCTTCATCATCCGTCCAGACTTTTACCTACAAACGATTTTCGTCACTAAAGCCTATAGTGACGATTTTGTCCGTCACTATAACACCTGCAAATTTCCAAAACTTAAAATATACATTATCAATACAATCTAAAGGTATAAATCAACTGGAAATTGTCTCCTGAATCCATTGGTACCCTCAATTTGGCCTGAAATCACCTCTAGCTAGGGTTCCCTAAAATAACAACCGTGAACCCTAACAATGGTGGTTTGCGATTCCTGCACCTAAAATCAAATTGGATGATCCATAAAGCTTGCAAACATCATTATGAACAAAAATATGTAATCAAATTGAATTTATAATGCGTGTATGTATGAAATCGTTTTTGAGAAAAAATGTCAATAACCAAGTTTCGATTATGGGGTTTTACGAGTCTTTGGAGGATAGTGATGATTGGGACACCTTCAGAGGAACCTCAGGAACATGTTTGAACCTTCAAATCACCTTGGAAGAGACTGCAACTTGGAAACCTAATCTCACTTGTTCTTGATTTTTTTTAAGTTTTGTGTGTGCTCTTTTTATCCAAATTTTCGTCCTTTTGACATCTGAAATTGTTATGTACTTATAGAAGAATGAATTAGATCAACTTGTGGGCTTGGATTCACATCTTTTTGGGATGATAGGATTTGATTGAATTTGATAATGAAAACTTTCTAATTTGGTCATTATTGTGCTATCATGACTTTCCCTCTTGTTGTGCATAAATTTGGATCATATATCATGGAAATAATTTCAATATTTGATCCCAAAATAGTCCAAATATCAAATCTTTGATTTTTCAATATTTATTTTGATTAAAATTGAATTTAAATGAATTAAATCCAATAAAATATAAAATAAACAAATAAAATAAAAAGATATGACCTAGGGGTCAAGGTTCAACTTAGGATTAAGTTTGGATTATGAAAAGATAGGCCCATTTGGCAAAAACTCAAGTTTTGGTCATTATTTCCCTTATATACCTCATCAACTTTGCTCAACTTTAACAATGCATAACTCTCTCAGTTCATATCCTATGAATGTGATCTTGGACTTTTTAGAAAGCGTGTCATTTAATCACTCCTTTTGGTCCCATGCCAATTTAATCTTCCATGTTCAAGTTATGAGCTTTTGATAAAGTTGACTTTTTGTTGACTTTTTAGAGGATCTATAATGTCTTGGCTCATATCTCTCAAATGAAGCATTTCTGGACTTGGCTTGTGAGACACAAAGTTGTAAAGAATTGAATTTCCTTCAAAATGAGATTTGGATGGAAAATTTCTGATGAAGCATGTGAAAGTTAGGTCTGGTAAAAGTTCAGTTGACTTTCTCCTTAAGAAACCCTAATTTAGCAACTCTTCCATTGTGATGAATTTGAGGTTTTCTTGATGAATCATGATCAACCCTTGATAAAATGATGAATCTTACTTTATAATCTTGATGTTGACCAATTTTTTTGAAGTTTGACTGTATGTTGACCACAATTGACATTTTACCCAAGTTAATTGATTATTGATTATCTTAGCACCTGACTGACCAAACTTGTAGGGCAAGTATTGAAACTTGACATGAGTATCCTTTGAAGTATATGGGATACCATGAAGTCCACTTGAGGTTTTAGAAGTACAATTTTCTTTGAGGAACACAAAACCCTAATTTGAGATCCACTGCTTAGGAGGAGGCTTTGTCTGATGAAACCTTGAGTTTCTTTGAGCAATTAATTGAGAATCTTATGAATATAAGGAGACCTCTTGAGACATATTGTCTTAAAGATATGAGGGAAAATTTTGAGGTACAACAAAGCCCATCTGATGTTTTCTTTTTTCAGACGTCCATTCGTTCTGAGGTCTTTCTTTCCAGAACCATTCGAGTCCATTTTAATGATGTCTTTTCGTTTTGATAACACTTATCTGACACTCCTCCAGATATTTGTGTCGCCCTGCCAATTTACCCGAATTTGCTTGTACACTCTGATTATTTCAGAGGTGTGTTCATAAATTAGTTTCATTCCACATATAGTACTCTTCTAGATGTTTCGGGCATTGATTTCCAAATTTGGTACTTGTGCATCTATAGATTTTTCTGGATGTCCTTAATACCTCTTCCATGGTTTAATTCCTTTATGTCCAAGCGTTCTTGATTACCCTCTGTTGTTCGGATGAATTTTCAGAAATATCTTGTTATCCCCAACCAATTTTCTTATCGTACCGTTTTCAATCATTTCATCATCCTCACAGACTTTATGTCTTATAAGCAAATCACATTCCTACACTTATCATCCCCAACATTTGCATTCATATATGCATCCCATATTTCACCATCATATTGCATTTTCGCATCGGACAAATTTTGGGGATTTCTTATATCTAATTGACTTTTACCCTGAAAATCAAATGCCTTGTAACAATTCAATTTCTCGGGTTCAAGACAATTAGATAGGGGCATCTGTCATACCCTAAATTTGTCCTACCCACATATTCACTTTTAATATTCAAAAAAATAAAAAAATGTATGTATATTAGCTTATCAGGTCATGTGTGGTGGAGGCGCAATTCGTGAACATTATCCATTTATGATTACATTTTTGGTTCTAAGTCACAAATTTTAAATAAAAAAAAATCATTTTTTTTATATTTCATAATTCCATTTTTATTCTTATTATTATTTTTATTATTATTACTCTTATTATTTGTACTACTTTTCCATTTACTTCCCATATTTTTTTATCATTATTTTAGTTCCTTTATTTTTTTTTAATTTCATTAGCAAAATTCAAACAAAAAAGAAATAGAAGTCAATTTTTTTTATCAAGGCCCATTAACACTTTTTTTAATGAATATGATACAGAACTTCTATTCAGTTTTTTTAGCCAACAAAACAACCAGCCAAAATAATTCCCACGCTGAGCCCCACATCAGATTTGCAAAATACATCGTACGATACACCTACAAACACCAACAAACGCATCAATACAAAGTGCATTCATGACACAAATTATCCGCCTGACACAAACGAAAAGGAGGCCACATTTTCATCTATATTGATTCCAAGCCACAACGCAGATTCTTCGCTTTGCAAAACTCCCACAATATACATCTCGTTCTCCTTTTCAATTCCTAAATCAACCTCCTTAATCTTATTATATAATTGGACTTTAGAGAGCAAAAGAAAGGGAGAGATGAATAAACAAATCAAAAAATCACAACCTGTATAAAACCTTCATAAATAGCCTCTCCAAACACAAGCTTCATCACAAACTCACCACTACAACCACAAAACCATTAAACCGCATAAACCCTCACATCCTTCAACCTTTCCTTTCTTCCTCATTAAACAGACCCATTGAAACCTTCCCTTTCAGCCCTCTGCAACTTTTTCTTAATCCAAAATCCACCATCCTCTTTTTACCGAAAAAATCCAAACGCTCTGCTAGGTTCCCTTCATAAAACCTTTACTCTACAAACACATACTTACACAAACATTTGTCCCCTTCCTCCATAAAATTCACTCTCAAAACGCATAAACACGCATAAACATATCCGAACCATTCAAACACACTAAACCCAACAAATCATCAACAAACAGAAAACAAAGAAGGGTGAGAGAGTTATGTGAGGAAATAACAAAAAGAATCAAACCGACAAATCCTCCGTTGAGAGCAATAAGGGAGACGACCGCGTTCAAGGGATAGGGTCTAAGAAGCGATTCAAACCAGAGAGCAAACCGTTGAGAGAAGGAGATAGTGGTTGCTGCCGTTGACAAACCTTTCCACCGCCGGTACCGATAGAGGGTGGATTTCGATTTATTTTTTGCTTCTGAAAATAATTAGTCTCATTTTTTGAGTACTGTTGTTTTTCCTGCGTGTGTGTTGTTGGGAGAGAAGGGAAAGGTTGAACTTTTTTTGCTGGCTACTGATTTATTTTCCCTAATTAATACTTGTTCTTTTTACATTTTATTGTTAACATGGGCTTGGCCCATCGAATCATTGTTGTATATACACCCTAAGCACACACGCAACCCCTACCCCTTTTGTTGAGTTTACTTTTTTATTATGTGTTTGTTTTGGGCCTTTGGGCTCATGGATCCTGTTATTTTTTAGTCAGATACTCCAAATCTGGCCCATACCCTATCTTTTTTTTTTATAATTTGTTTTTTAAGTTTAATGGTATTATCTATTACTATTTTGTTTTGATTTCTTTTTAATTTAAAATGTTTTTGTACTTTATTTGGATTTATGTTTTATTTTTTGGGCCAATGATATATTACATGGTTTATCGATATTTGATTTTTTTAATCAACATTATCTAAATCTATATGAGGCCAACTTTTCCATTTCTTTATTATTCCTCCATTTCTCGATTTATTCACATATTTGTGGTCTATGATATTATTATCTGATTTTTAACATTCGATTTCATAAATAAATCAACGTTGTCTAAAATCGATATGAGACATCTTTTCTATTATTTTTATGATTTCTAATTAATTTTAGATCCATTTTTATTTATCGATTTTATTATTATTTTTCGGCCAATGACTAAGGTTAGATATTCGATTCCGAATAAATCGACGTTATCTAAACGATATGAGACCACTCTTTTATTTCCTTATTATTTCCCATTTTTTCCGATTTATTTTTATTCGGCCGATGAATAAACGTTTAGATATTCGATTTCGAATAAATCGACGTTATCTAAACTAAATATGAGGCAATTCTTTTATTTTCACTATTATTTCTCGATTTACTTTATTTTTATGGTCGATGATATAATAAACGATTTAAATATTCGATTTCAACAAATCGACATTATTTAAATCAATATGAGACCAATTTTCTTTTTATCGCTTTTCGCTATTTTTTTATGGTCGATGAAAGTCAAGAAATCGTGGTAATTGTTTGGTTATGACATAAAGTGACGCTCGACTTCTCATAGAACGATTCTAACATTGAATCAATTCTAAGATAGTTAAAGAGGCATATTTCGACGCTTTCGACTTAAAGCTCCAACGACTTCGTATATCTTAGGATACCTTCACACACGCTTCCTCTTGGGCAAATACAATGAACCCTTTTATTTCGTGCAATCTCGTGTAACTTACTTGTACCCCTCTTCCGATTCTGATGTATGTCATTTATTTATTTATTTTCTCTTATCTCGCGAACCTTTGGTCCAATGCCAAGTGGTTGCACTCGCACACTCGCACTTCCCTTAGGTTTTGGTTTCGTTTACTAGGCGCATTCCTTAAGACTAGGACCCAATCCAACGTAACCAGATTAACCCTTTACTCCATTTGCATCGACCTTCCCATTACCAAAACATTACTTCTAGATCCAAACCCTTGATCAAACGTCAAGTGGTCTTAGGTAATAAAATACCTAATAATTATCGAAATAAGGTGAAGAAGAAGTGCACTGAATCTTCGGTGGGTTTCCTCAATTGCTTGGGTGCGAGGCATCTACTTCGGGTGTGAGCAATTAACACCTAATAAAATCAATCGTCCAACCGAAGAACCATGAACTACGAGGGTCTGATTTTTCAATTGCACGAGGGAATACGTAGGCACACAAATCTAACTCCTTGCCGAGCACCCTAAGAACAAAACTACCCATTTTCCGTACCATTTACCCTTAAGAAGACAATAACATAAATTATTGTAACACCCAAATCACCCCACGGGAATATCAATAAAATCAAAGTAAAATTTTCAACTTTTATTTGAGTGTCACAATCAACTTCATAAGCGGATCACTAATACGTTTTCAAAAACATTTGTTCAACATGCAACAGAAGTAAGTTTTAAACTAATATAACTTAACTTCAATTCCAAAATTGTTTTTCAAAATAAATAATAAATAACAACAACATCGACCCAACTCCCAAAGCGATGTATCAGAGTCGACACCCAAAAGACGAGAAGCACTCTGACTTCACTGACCACCACTTGACTTATACTGCTCACCCGCACGTTACAAACGAGAGGGTAACATTCAAACAAAAGGGGTGAAATACTTACATCATAAAGATAAAATAATAAGAATTAAGCAAGTATCATAAAATTACACCGCCTCTCAACAACGACTATTCAACAATTACATAGAACAACGACACATAAACCACAACATATACAATGACCACAACAATTATGCAATGAGACTCAACTTGACTCTATGCATGCGGTACCATAATCTGATCTTTATTTCAAGATCCAGTTACTGTTGGAACTCTCGATCCCTCTTTCATGGTCCAGTATGATCCATATTTCATGATCACACCCTCGGCCCCTATTTCATGACCACATACGATCCTTATTTCATGACCGCACCAACATCATAACAACGATATACCCCACCTTGGTATGTTAAACAACTTATGCAACATAGCATGAAACATCAATGACATACATGCATACTCACAACAACTACATCATACAACATCAACAACAACGACTGCATATCGCAACATCAATCAATATTCTACTAATTATCACCATCACGATTATCATGCATTTCATAACATATAATCATATAACTCAACTCATATCATAATAACGCAACATCCTACGTATCATATACTCATGTATCATTAATAAGCATATGAAGCACATCTTCACAACAACAACCAAAACGAACACATCAATCATGTTTAAATTCAACTTCACACTAATTATCCCTACAATTAAGTGTATAGCTCATCTTTCACTACCTCCAATATACCCCATCAGTTCCAAGGCATTACTAAGCATCAAATAATTTTTTAATTTTTTTAATTTAAAAAATTCACGCTCCAGGGTTCGCTAAGCGAGGGTCATAGCTCGCTAAGCGTCGAACTCCCTGACTCTGCTCGCTAAGCGAGCTCTGCGATTTCGCAAATCACTCAGCCGCTCTCTACACTCAAAAGCTGCTGCGAAAACAGTTTTTCAAAACACCAAAACCAGCCAGAATCCTTAGCAATTACCAATTCTATTGTATAATTCATGCAACAATCAACCAACAACAACAAATAACTCCTAATTCAACAAAATTCTTCAACCATTCATCACAATCTCAATCCCTAATTCCCAACCTATCCAATTCCCATTATAGAACCCTTAAGATGGAAGAATCTCACCCTTACCTTAGGTTTCGTTGAGAAATTCTTCTCTTTCGCGAACTATTCTTCTCGAATAAACCCTTTTTCCTCTTCTTCTCTTCTTCACACCTTTTCACGATCGTTCTTGTTCTCTCCCAAATACGATTATGTTTTCCCCTTTTCCTTATTTCCAACATAACCCCTAAGACCCTACTTATGATCTTCCCTTTTTACCCTTATTACTTTCACCAATTGACCACCTTGTCCTTATCTTTTATTTATTCCATTTATTTTATTTAACATCTAATAATACAATTATCCACCAAAAATTTAATTTCCAATCACAATTATATTTCGATAATATACATTATTCTTCACACACCACAACACAACATTCTTAATAAAATATTTAAACAAAACTGGGGCGTTACAATTATCACTCGATCGCAAACTAGACTAAGAGGTTCCCGTTGAGTACAACAGACACAAGGGGTGCTAATACCCCCCTTGCGTAATCGACTCCCGAACTTAGCTTTGGTTCCGTAGACCATATCCTTTCCTTATTAGGTTGTAGCTATATCTTCCTTTTCTCTAATTAGAATAAATAGAATTAGATGGCGACTCTGTTGTTTCGTTTGTTCCGCAGTCAACGTGAGGATCATAGCCATTTCCGAGGTACGACAAGTAATAGAAGTTTTTGGGTGATCCTTCATAATCAGAGTGGAAACCACATGAATAAGTTGGTAAACGCTAGGGGTAACTGAAGTAGCCTCGACAATAGAGGATGTGACAGGAGTTCTAGGAGGAAGAGTAATAACCCGACCAATTGGACCATGTTTGACATCTTGAACATAGGCAACACTGAAGACCTTTTTCAAACCGTTCATTTTATCTCCAAAGTACAAACACACATGTCAAAAAAAGGGGAGAGAAATCCACCCTCACCAAAGATCTCTTTTCGCTCCAAGCGATCGATCACAATCACAATAACATAAGTATCAATTAACTTTTTCCTCTAAAAGGAAGATGACACTTCGTTGAGGATGAACTCCTCTTCATAATTGAGCTACTGACATAGAGGCTCTGGATTCCTATTCACAATGACATCATCAGTAGAGAGAGAATCCGATTTAATATTGTAAGAATCATGATTAGAACAAAAACAGGGCCAAAACTTGTGTTTCAAAAACCTACTCTTACAATAGTGAGAGGATTCTTCGAGGCTAGAGCAAAAGGAAAATTGAGTCTCATGAGTACGAGGCTTCACCAACACGAAATGCCTTAGAAAATCACCATAGTCCTTAGTGAAAGGGCTCAATAAGGGAAGTTGTTGATGAAGCTTAATAAGCCCCTGATCTCGGATGTCATTTTAGGAAATATTTATAACATAGAACAAATTAGAAACATACGAGGAAAAGGTTTCCAAGACCTATATTCGGTCCAAAATTAGAACATCTTCATATAAGCCTAAGAGCATGCCTGAAGCTGAGAGGGGGTAACCTTCAAGAACTTCAACACTACCACCTCAAATTCAGACATAAACTACCACATATTTATCATGGTGAACAAACATTCATCAAATGAAACTGAACACTTGTCAAATGTGTTGTATATCCTTTTTTTTCAAGTCCATGGGAATGACCCACTAATCAGAATGGTAGTTGACCAAGATGTTGGTTGCATCTATGTACGCATGAGTACTTAAAACTAAAGTGGTCCCCACTATCTTTGTGTCCACCCAATTATATCTATTCACGTCGACCGACTCCACTAGCGTAACCCTTTTCAAAAACAAGGCATCAACCTTAAAATGCTCTTAAGGTTTAAGCCAACAATATTCATCCTGCCGGCCCCTAAATTCTAGATGGTCATTAATCCCGACATTGTTTGGGTATTTATTATAGCCTTTTCAATAAGCCTAAAAAAAATCTTTAGCATGCTCCTTCCTCAAGTTAGTAGTCTGCATTTGCAAAGTAAACAAAATAGGAAAGTAAAAGTTGAGGCAACATGAAAAGAAGGGGGCATGAAAACAACTGCATGATCATCCTCAACGTTTTCATCATAAAAGAAGGCGTCAAAAGAAGAATCCCTAAATGAAGGTTCCTCATCTGAAAAGTCCATAAAGAGCCTTTTCAAATATGAATAATCAGTTATAAATATGATCTTAGAACCCATGCGATCATATATAAAGGCAAAATAATTTAAACTACAGGATACTCCCGTTCTCACAACGGGATAGACGTCGCTCTCGGAATCGCTAGGCAAACTAATGAGACGACCACTCATATTGATCGAGATAAAGGAAATATCAAAGATATTAAAAGACTGAGGTAAGAATGGTACATGGTAAAATAGGATATGACGAGAAAGTAAAGTCTAACGGGAAAATGAAAGCTTTTGGCAATGAACTGCAACTGCTCTAGTAAATACTCTTGGGAAGGAAGTCAAAAAGACACTCACAACTAGAAACTGACACTCAAAATTGCAAAAAAAATCCCTTAGCGCTCGAAAATCCATATCAATATTTGCAAAGACAAGCAACATATCACATCAACGAGAGCGGAAAGTTATTATATCTACAATGAGATTCCTTATAGGGAACGTAAACAAACTCAAGTGTACTATATAAGTAACGCCATGTTCTTCCTAACTTGTCACTTCAAGCCATATGTTGGAGAAAATCTGCGAAATATTTCAAAGATGGAAAGACATTTAATTCACTTGTGTCCCACTACTTTTGCAACTGATCTAAGGCATTTCCACTTCTGATAAAAAGCAAACATCATTCTTAGAGGCCAACCATGACTTTAAAGGCTTCTCGGGCTATCCTTCGTTCGACAAGCCTTAAGGCAATTGTTTTTAGCCAACAAAAAACTCAAAAAATCAATATCCAATTCAGTACATATCCACTCAAAACGATCTAACATATGAAAAACGTTACTCACGATAGTTAAAATATACTATTCTTATCACTACTCACGATAGTGTTACTTTTATATATCCATCCCACACCGTTTTTGAGATAAACACCGATTCATAAGATAAACATAATTTATTGATTAAAAAAAAAGACATAATTTTGATTTCGCAACATTAAGTATTAATTAAATAAATATTAAATTTATATGTAATATTTTTGTAACTTTGTTTATATAGATCGAGCAAAACTTTACATGCGGTCCTACCAGTAAACCATCAATTAATCGAGTAATAATCTTTCGTTTCTTCGAAGCGCATTTGATAATTTTGCCGAGAACAAAACAACGAAGCACGTAGCTGAAGTGGAACCACCAGATCTCTTTCTTTCCGATGGAGTTTCCCGTTTCCGTCATTTGTACCCTTCTCTTCTTCTCCGTCCTCTCTCCTCAAGTTAGGGTTCGTTTTCTCTCTCTCTCTCTCTCTCTCTCTCTCTCTCTCTCTCTCTCTCTCTCTCTCTCTCTCTCTATCTCCACTCTCCTCCAATTCATTGCGGATTTGATTGCGATTGCGATTCCGATCTAACGATTTTCATTTTGTTTGATTTTTTTTACAGGGCGAGGGTTCTGGTTCCGTCTTCTTCATCGATAGCTCCACTCATCAATTCCTTCGCGCTAGATCATCCAATCATGAGGTTTATCTTATAATTCTCCTTCTGCTTTTTTTTAATCATCTCTGCATCTTATGTAATCGCCTTTTTCAATACGTCGCTGATCGATTTGAGTTTTTAGTACTTTAATTGAATTTGCATTTTATCGAACGTTATGGTTTGCTATAAGAAATTGAGGTGTGTAAATTTAAGAAGGTAATAATGAAATCAAAATCTACTTTGGAATTTTATGAAGAATCGTTTAGTACAAACCTCTTGCGTAGTTGTTAGTATTTGAAATGTTGGAAGAAGTGACAATTGATGGTTGAGGAAAAAAATTTGAATATATGCGATAACTGAATTGCAACATTTTCATCAGGGTGTTCCAAATTTCCGATGCAGTAAGTGTTGTTAGCAACTATAATAGTCAAGAAATGAATATGTAATAAGACAACTAACTAAATATCATTTGAGAATGATGATTGGGAAGTAGAAATTTTTTTTTCTTCTTTTGTTTTTGTTGATATGATTGATTATAACAGACTTATATGTAGAACAGCATATTCAATCATAACTAAATTTTATAATGGAGTTTTTTTAATTTAACTTGCTGAAAGTTTATATTTTAATTTTCTTTTTGCTTTGTTCAATTTGGAAGAGACTAATTGTTAGGAACTTTGAAATAAAAGAGGAATTGCTAGAAAGGTTCAAAAGAACAGAGCTGTTGTGTTTTCACGGAAAATGGATAATGGAGTTCTCGCCAAGGGTTTTTCCCTAACAAAGGATTTCTCCTTTCACACATGAGCTATCAAATTCACAGCATGATTCTTTTTCCCCTACAACTCCCCCAATTTATCTGTATAACAAAACATAACAAAATTATTTGTATATCCAACCTTGTCTAACTAACCAATTAGCCAACTGCTTTAACTACCATAACCATTTTCTCATCCTCTTATTAAATTTCATTATATTGGTTTGACTTTGAAGCTTAACTATTTTCATCATGTTCATCCCGTTTGTGTTCCCTCTATTTCTGCTAATGAGACCGCTACACTCTGTTGTCATCGTAAAAATAGAAAAATATGATCTCACTGGATGGTGGCATTTCACTTTGCAGAATCCTTCAATTTTGCTTCAAGAAGTTGGTGCTGCTGTGCCAATCTTGCTCGGTTTCGCACCTCCTTCCACCCTTTCAGCCTCCAGCTCATCCAAGGTTCTTGAAATCATCAGTGACTATCATTTTTTACTTCCTTACTTATGTTACATCACACTTCTGTTATATAGATTTGATTAGTGGTAATGTATTGCTTTCTGCAGTTGAATGAGGTTTTGATCCCTAATCCATTCAATAGGCCTCGTGCTGTGTTTCTGCTGGAATTGAATGGAATCAAAGGTTTCTGCCCTTCGTTGAGTATAATTATCAATTTCTATAATATGCCCACTTTCTTTACATAATAATTTTGTGATATGGATGCAGGCCTTGAAAGCATTGCCCAGGATAATGCATTGTTCAGCAAGTCATCATGGGATGCAAATTTTATTGGTTCAGATAAAGTTGACATTCAACTTCCAGGTGAATACAACAGAACTTGTGATAGGCACCTAATGATAAGGTTTGGTGTTATCTTTTTTTTTTTTTTGCTATAGACTTTATGTTTGTTTTCTTTTAATCATGCAGGTGAAAATGACGCTTCTGTGTTCTCGTTGGACGAGCAATTGGAATATTTCACCGACAAAGAAATAAGCGAGTTTGTCAGTTTCGATTCATACTACACATGCTAATGAGCTATTTATTATCAATTAACTATTAAGTTATATTTGAATATGACTTTTTTTCTGTTGTTTTTAGTCATCTTTGATAGGTGGATCATATGCTCCTGATGCCGTAGAGCCAGTCAATGGAGTGCTTACCATTCCTTTGGCAAATGGTGCCTTAGTGAATCTCCATATGTCAAAGGTCTGATAAGGATTATTTGAAGGCATGTTTTTCTACTTATATGTGTATTTTTTTGTTAGGACTGATCGGGAGGCTTATGTGCTTATATTTGCAGAAAGCAGAAAGAAAGTTTGTGATAGGTCTTTTGTCTCTTGCTCAAAATGTCAAAAGAGCAATTCAGATGCATCATGGATTATCACAGAGTACACTAAGTCCAGCTGAGTTGTTAACCGGAAGCTTCAATGGCATTAAGGTGTCCAACTTTCTTTCTCCCTCCTTTTCTTATTCTTTTTTAACTATTTTAAAAAGAAAAACTGGACATAGTGTGTGTACTGAATCCAAGAGTTATTATTTGACATAAATGTAGCTTGAGTTTTTATTAGAAACCTTTCTTTGCTATATGGAAAGAATTCCCCAAAACAAGACAAAATCGAGTGTACAAGAGAGTGATTCTAACTAATAAAGATTTATCAACAAATGAATGATTTCATAATGGTGTACAGAGATTGAACGATAAGATACAGAAGGTATACAATGAAGATGTTAATTTTGGCTCGTAGATGAATAAGGTATTATTAAATAAAGTAAATACAACTGAGGTGTATATAGGGTATCCTCAAGAACAAGAAAAATAACTAAAAATAAAACAGTTGTAGAAAGCTAACTAGAGTAAGCAAGACTGCACAATCACTGTATTTCTCTAAAACGATATCTTCCTTAAGGAATTAAGTAAATCTTTGACAGAACCGAGAGGGGATTAAGAAAGTAACGTCGCTCCAAAGCAAATTGAATGGCTAGGATTCCTTGTGATGCATATGTTTCATTTCAGTCATGGATAATATTTTATCCTCCCGTATATTAAGATGGTAAGACTGTTCCAAAGCAAATTGAAGGACTAAGAAAATGCTTATTGCTACGAAAGAAGGTTGACCTGAAACACTAGAATGCAGCATGTAACTCTTCCAAATAATAATCACACACTCTTCCATGTATGGTCAGCCTGAACTTGATTGGTCAAATCTCCAACTTTTACGCATTCTTCTCTTTTTTTGTATAAATCCCTCTCTTGTATAATCCTCCGTAACAAATAGCATTGCTTTTCTTTTTAATAGAAAAATAAATTAGAATGGATGTCGATGCTCCTAGAAGGAATCCCTTATTTATTAGGTTCTCTTGTTGGACAAATTGAAATCCTATAAAATTGAAATGTCTTTTAAATTTAGAAGGAAAATACGGAAAGAACGCAATTTTCCTTTTGTGATGGTGAGGTGAACATGAGCCATCTGAAGTGCTAAGTTGATTCTGTTTCATATGTTCTTTCTCAATTTATATTTGTGCCTCAGAAGTTTTGTATGAAGAGTCAATTCGAAGCAATTTTCTTTTCAATACATGATTGATGCTTTATTTATTTGTGTGCAACTTAGGAAGGCATGTAAAATATGAATGCAAATTTGAAGAGAAACAATCAGTATCATTGATATGATTTTGGAGGTGATAGAAATTTTTTCTTTGTAATCTTTTTTCTCAACTGACATCTATTATTGATATGTCGTATGAGACTTTATATTTCTCGACTTTTATTCAAATGGAGGACAGTCTAATAAAGTTAGAGATTGAGGAGAACCAAGAATTTAAGCCATTAATAAGGATTTGGGTTTAACTGGTTAAATCAGGCATGATTTATGATTAGGCATAATGGTGATGCTTAATCCATGTAACCAACTTCACTTTGCGAGGAAAAATTGATCATTATATGCTTTATATTATATCTAACTTCAGTATCCTGACATAAGTATTATTGATTCTTTTTATTACTTTTATTGTTTTTGTCGTGTCTAAAGAAAACCAAATGAACATTGTATACTGGAGGCAATATACCCGATGCATATAGTTTTGTGAGCACAACCTAAAGGAAAGAATCAACTTTGTTAAACACAGTTTTTTTTTTTGTAGTTGAATGATTATATATATGTTCACGTTTACCTCCAATATGTAATGATGTTTAATATGTGAATTTTAGTTGTCTAATCATATCAACCAATATGTTGCAGGTTTTGCAAGAGCAAGGTGAAGCTGAAAGTATTGCTCAGCATGGAGTTGAGTTGTTACTTGTGACTTTGACAAAGATATTTGGCTCATTGCAAGAAGCATACAAAGGTCAATTTTTATCAGGCTTGCTGTTTTTTCTTACAAGATAGGAACTTTGGAAGTTACTACTTCCATCCCTAAATATATAGACCCCTCTTAAGGTTTTTCTGTCCTTTTATGTATGACCTCTTTTAAAATTTCAACTACATTAATATTTCTTTACCAAAATACCCCTAATTATTTTACATTTTTCTTTGGAATCATAATAAATACTCTTATGAAGACATTAACTAATTCTCACTATTGAAGGGTAAATTTGTAAAACAAAGGCAATTGTCAACAAATTTAATACAACAACCAACTTTTAAAATTCCCGTGATTTACTCTAGGTTTTTTGGGATAGAAGTAGTATTTGCTTTAGTAAAAAATATCCTAGTCAAATGACTAGCAAACTCAGCTGCTTATTTGTTGATTAGATGTCAATTATTGGTTTGAAAAGTTCATTTGCTTTTGTTGAACCTGTTAATGATCAATGGCTGAGCAGGTCAAATTGTTGGAATTATCTTTTGTCAAACTGCCACTTCTCAAGAGTCTGGCAAGACGTTTAATGTGATCTCTACTCCTTCTGACTACAATATGGCGCGGTTGTTGGAAGAAGCAAATGCACTGAATACAACTTTTGCAGAAGTGGCACTTGTTAGGACAACCCTTGCCTGGATAACAGGAATACTTTTGCTTGTTTCAACTCTTATGGGGGTAAGTGTCTGGTGAAAAAGTCACACTATTAAGATCATGTTAATTAAAAATAGGAAAGAAATGGTGATAGTATGTGTTGACAATTGTTGTATGATCATAAATATTTACTATTTCATTTTATTTCTTCTGGCAGACATGTTACCTCTTGTATATGCCAATCACAAGGGACACGCTTCTATACTCTAATGTCAAGCTTGATTAAGCCTGGAAGCAAACAAACGCCACAAATCTTTTTGCCAAACCAGGGAGGACCGGGCTTCTGTTGAACCTTTTGATTGGTTTTTTCTCTCTAAATGCCTCTAGTTTGTGTGCATTATTATATTATTGTTGTTGATGGATCGGCGTAGTCAGTTTCTTATATTTATGTATCAGAAATTTGTTCAATTAGGATTTAGGTCATCAAAATGAGGGGTTATTATATATGTGAAGCATGGACATTGTGCCCCTTGTTCAGGACTTGGATAGTTGTGATTATTCCGGCCATTTTCAATAAAGTGTACGACATTTTGATTGGCATATTCAATAATACTAATGTAAAATAATGAAATTTGAGAAACGGTCATTCTGGTGTCTTCCTATTTCTAGACTGTGCAGCATTTACTTTTTCAAATGCAAGAGCTAGCAATTTATAGGCATGTTGGTTTTCTCCAAGTCAATAGATTTATTTTTAATCTCGACTCTAATTGGTTTATTTCTCAACAGTTCACTGGGAAAAGTAAACTTAAAAAGCTCGTCATTTTAGTTGCAGGGAAACTTAAATGGTGTCAACTTCTCTGTTCATTAATTATTCTGCATCAAAATGATTGTTGTTTAAGGTTTTTACACATCGATCAAAGAATGTAAAATATTGCCATAAGATATTATACTTTTATTATATTAATCTTATAAATATGAATTATCGAAAATTTCATTTTGGTTGAAATTTGTGGTATAAAATGAAACATTTACCATTTCCGATAATATTTGTAAGTTCACATGAATTTTAAAAAATTTGGTATATCCAAAATTATAAATACATAATCAAAAATTTAATGTGTATCATAAATTCTGACTTATCTACCAAAATTTGTTTCAAACTTTTTTAAGAACAATTATGAAATTATGGGGGTGTCAAGTTCAAGCGAAAAATTTCTGTAATTTAGGATGTCTAAAAGATAAGATCTTATCATAGTAATTTGGGTTAGTATAATTTGATTAAATTTATTCAATATGATTCATTTGAATAATTTATTTTAAAATTGAAGTTTATTAGTAACTACCTTTACAATTATTTACTTAATTTTTTTTTTACAAACAAGTGATCACGTGTGCTTGCTCACTCGTTTACAATCAAGGAAATTAAAGGAGAAAAGAAAAAACCAAAACCAATGAAACCAATTCACTTCAATTTCCGCCGCCACTTCGCCACCAAATACACCGCCAAAATCACCTCCTCCTCCCCCACCGGCCGTTCCCTAGCCGCAGAAGTAACACCGCCACTCCCACTCCCCTCCGACATCCGAGGCTACTCCCTCCCCCGCCATGACCTAGTCTGCAAAGCCACCCAAATCCTCCTCTCCACCACAAACCCCCATTCCACCAAACAAACCACTCTCCACGACCCCTTCTCCGACCTCTCCGAATATCTCCAATCTCTCTCCATCTCCCTAACTCCTCTAGAAGCTTCCGAAATTCTCAAATCACTCAAAAACCCTTCCCTCGCTCTCAAATTCTTCCACTTTTGTCCCTCCCTTTCGCCCAATTTCCGTCATGACTCCTTCACTTATAACCGTATGTTCCTTATCCTCTCCCTCTCGTCTTCCCCCCTCCGATTCGAGCAGACTGAATCCCTTCTCGATGATATGGAGCGGCGTAGATTGCGCGGCTCCATCTCCACCGTTAATATTCTTATTGGATTTTTCGGTGATTTGGATCGTTGTGTTGGGTTGGTTAAGAAATGGGAGCTTAGACTTAATGCTTATACTTATAAGTGTTTGCTTCAAGCTTATTTGAGGTTAAGAGATTCTGATAAGGCTTTTGATATTTATTTGGATATGTTGAGACGTGGTTATCAATTGGATATTTTTGCTTATAACATGCTTTTGGATGCTTTGGCTAAGGAGAATAAGGTTTGTGTGTTTCTTTCATTGTTTACTTGCTTTGGTGCTTTTTTATGTTTATTTTGAATTTGTTAGATTCATTGCAATACAATGCATGTTTTTAAGAGCGATAAATGAAGATTCTTACAACCTTTTGGATCAAGTTTTGTTATTTAGGGGCGTATTTAGAGAAGTTGTGTAGAGGTTTTAAAAAACGGTTCATTACTACCAAGACAAAATGGTATTAGATGGTGCCGATACGGATACTGTTTTTAGATAAAGAAAAAATTGTGGTTAATTCACACTGCGACAACCGCAATCAGTGTCACGTTACCGGTACCAACCGAAATCGCGAAAGCCTTTTACGTGACCTCAATGCGACTAGGACCGTCTTTTAAAACTTGGTTGGACTTAGATTATCTTGAAATATGCTAATATGCATTTGTGTAATGGGGCATTTTGAAAAGCTTATTTGAACTTATCTTATGACACGGGCACTTGTGAAATGTTTGGAAAGTTGAAAAACAGCTTATGATACTGTTTTAAGCTTGTTTTCATATGCCTGAGGTAATAGCTTTTCATAATTCATTTTTTCTGGAATATATTATACATAGATAATTACTTATATGACTGTAAAGTTTCCCTGCAACTTCCAGTGAGATTAGTGTGAATAAGACTGATGAACGACTAATTGAGCTCTAGTTGTTTTGTAAATTGTGTTTGAGAATTACAGTTTACATTTGTTAGTCTTGTTTACCAGTTATAGTGTATTTTAATATTTTGGCAGGTGGATCGAGCATATAAAGTTTTTGAGGACATGAAGCGAAGGCATTGTGAGCCTGATACGTTCACGTACACCATTATGATCAGAATGACTGGGAAATCCGGCAAAACAAATGAGGCTCTAGCACTCTTTCAGGTGATGTTAGAAAAGGGATTCACTCCGAATTTGATTGCTTATAATACTATGATTGAGGCACTTACCAAGGGACGGATGGCAGACAAGGCTGTCCTTCTCTTCTCAAAAATGGTGGAGAATGATTGTCAGCCTAATGAATTTACGTACAGTGTGCTTTTGAATGTTCTGGTCACTGAAGGACAGCTTCATAAGCTTGACTATATTGTAGAGATATCCAAAAAATATATGAATAAGCAGATATATGCTTATTTTGTAAGGACTTTAAGCAAATTGGGTCATTCCTCTGAAGCTCATAGGTTATTTTGCAACATGTGGAACTTCCATGACAAGGGTGATAAAGATGCTTACATGTCCATGCTGGAGAGTTTATGTAGTAGTGGTAAAATGACAGAAGCAATAGATCTTCTTAATAGATTTCACGAAAAGTGTATAACCAGTGATACTATCATGTATAATACAGTATTCACGGCTCTTGGCAAGTTGAAACAAGTATCGCATATCTATGACCTTTATGAAAAGATGAAACGCGACGGCCCTCCTCCCGATATATTCACATACAATATTCTGATTTCCAGCTACGGGAGAGCTGGAAGAGTTGACAGTGCTGTTAAAATTTTTGAAGAGCTAGAGAATAGTAATTGTGATCCTGATGTCATTTCCTATAACAGTTTGATCAACTGCCTCGGAAAGAATGGAGATGTTGATGAAGCTCACATGAGATTCAAAGAGATGCAAGAGAAAGGACTAAATCCTGATGTTGTAACTTATAGTACACTTATTGAGTGCTTTGGCAAGACTGATAAAGTTGAGATGGCGTGTAGCTTGTTCGATGAAATGATTGCTGAAGAATGCTCTCCTAACTTAGTAACATATAATATTTTACTCGATTGTCTTGAAAGGTCTGGAAGAACTGCCGAGGCAGTGGACCTTTATGCAAAACTTAAGCAACAAGGGCTGACACCAGATTCAATAACATATGCAGTGCTTGAGCGATTGCAAAGTGGTAGACACGGGAAGTTGAGAGTTCGCAGACAGAATCCAATTACAGGATGGGTTGTTAGCCCTTTGTGATGATACAGAAAACTTTTTTATAGATTCATTCAGCAGAAATTCCTTTTTATTGGGCCTTCTGAGGGTTCTTTGTCTAAAGCTACTATAGCTGTGTTGTTGAGGTGAAGAAGATATATGATTTTAGCCATTTGGTGCGCATGTTGACACTCTTGTTGGTCGGCAACATACTCAAGTTTTTCTGCAAGGGATTTGTGACTTGAATCATGGTAGTTCAATGAAAAGAGTATGCTTTCTTTCTCTTTTGAATCTCATATAGATTCTGATAATTTAATTCATAATAGGACCTGTTAGCAAGCTCATACTAGATATGTCATCATAGAAACGTTGTAAATATAATTCTTCATTCTTACATGAATAGGAAAAGGGGAGGACTAATTTTTCTTGGTTTTATATTTGAGCAGTAAGTATTGAATGCAGAAAAATTTGGTCCTGAAATGCTTTTTTCTTCTTTCTTTTCTATCTTTTTATGCATACTAGGTGCTTATTTAGACTAAACCTAATAAAGTTATCATTTCTTTGACTTTTCTTCTTTCTCCCTCACTGTTTTTAGGAGATTTATTTACTCTTTGAACATAAAATGTTGCTCTTTCAATTTCAGCAAAAATGATTGTCACAAACCATAAAAGTTATTGTCTATAAAAGATTCCAAACAATAACAGTTCTTTATTACATGTATTCAAATCCATCAAAACACATCCATTCAAAAGATTCACCAATCTATACCCAATTCTCTTTCAAGAAAGATCTTCTCTATATATTGGAGCAGAGGCGGGGATGCTGAAATATAAGTTTCCATTAGGACCTTTGCTGCAGACTCTGTAGCAATAACAAAAATATTGTTAACATCATAACTACAATAGTTAAAATTTTAAGCCTTAAGTACATGCTTAAACTGATGGTAGCAAATGTTATGCTATACTTACCATCTTCACCGAGTTTTCTATATAGCTGCTGCTTTGTAGGAATATAATTTAATCTTACAGAAACAGCTTTTCTGAGAGCCCAACCATGATATGAATTAAATATTTGCGTGTAAGCCTTAGAAACTGCATCTCTCATAGAATTTCCCCTGTCAAAACACAGATTGAAACTTAATTTACAATAACTGTTAAGTACTACCAAACCAAACACAATTGTAAAAAAGTTAAACAAGAAAGACTTAATTATTGTCATTGACCCGAAAATCACTATTAGTCCAGAGACTTTCTCCATACAGCCCACTTTGCACTAAACATTGAAGAATTGTAAGTGGGATTTGTTCTGTCATCCAATTTTCCACTTTCACTTATTTATTTATTTTTATTCTTCTGAGATGAGTCTTGGAGCTCACCAAATATAGAACAAATCTCATGTTCAAAGATAATCTATCTCTAAGATTTTCCAAATTACAGCAGAATTGGAGCTCTTGTTCTTATGAAATGAGTTTTTTTGTTTAATCATTGTTATCTTGCACTGGTGTTAAAAACATCAATTAAGGCTGATTGTTACATCTTTGAATCTCTTCTACCAAAATATCAAAACTATATTACAAATCAAACATTAATAAGTACACAGTAAATGGTAAATTAGCCAATGAATAAGATCTACATACTCCGTGAGTAGAACTTGTTCAAATAGCACTTTGAGAAATTCAAGTCCACGTTTAATTTTCAAAAGATTTCTGGAATGGCTTCCTTGTATTCTCACATAATTAGTTTGTGCATCATGATCAACCATAGATTGTAATGTCTTGAAAGACTTTGATGCCTCTGCTATGTCATTGACCTGTTATTATCCATGTTTATGTGTTAGTGCTTGATGTCAGTATATCTGTGTAAGTGCTTCACAGGTTTGTGGATCAACAAATGAGATCACATGTATGTTATTAATAACAAAGTAGTTTATCGGTCACTTACCTTGCTGAGGTAATCCATCTCAATGAACTTGAAGTGAAAGCCAATGCTTCCAAAAAGGGGAGCCACAAAAGCACATGCGCGGGAAAAAGCAGCAACCTCAATCACATTTTCTGAGATGATAATGTCTGCGAGCTCTTTGAACGCATCTGCAATTTTGCCAAGAGGTTTTTCATCGACTGCTGTCGTGGAAGCCACCCTGCTTCTTCTTATGATCTCCTCCGCATTGTTGTCAACATGATCATGTACCAATTGCTGCTGCTCTTTCCTTGCAGTGGCAGAAAAGCACCTCAGAAAAATACCAAGTGCTTTGGGCACTTTTCTCTGACGTCCATGTTGTACATTATCTGCCATAGTATGGAAGAAAGAATATATATTTTTGAAAAGCAGAAGAAAGAATATATGATTATACTTCTTAGTCCTTGGTGTTACACCTATATATATATATATATTACGAATTATTTATTATTTTTATATATTTTTAGAGAATAAGTATGTGTATAGTGATATATAAAGGGAATATGATCATGATACAGTGTTCACATTGGTTTGTTGTTAAAAAGAGTAAAACTTACGTTTAAAACAGTACTAACAGGTCTAGGGTTTTGCTATGGAAACAAAATGTTGGGAGCTGAAAATAATGGCTATGATCTTTGTGTTTATACTACTTTACGATTTAATGGTGTTCTTTGATAGAACTTAAATAAAATAGAATGAATGAAACAATGTAAATGAGGGATGGAATGAAGATTATTATTATTTTTTAATTTATGAAATGGAAAGAAAAAACAATTATAATGTATAATCAGAGTAGAGTTCTTCTAGAAAAAATATTTTCCTATTACAATGATAACAATAAATGTGCAAGCCTCTAATAAACACTAACCTCCTCGATATATTCCCATAGAATACTCCCCAATAGCCTCTTAAATTGGGATGTATGAAATTGGGATATCATATGAAATTTTATTTATGTCTCCTGATTCCGGATGTGCAAATCAAGACGTACCACTGTATTTAAAAATAAATAATCGAATGTGTATATGCGGAAAGTCTCCGGATATATAGACCCGGAAGAAAAACTGATATATTTGAAACGGCATGATCACTTTCCCATTCTCAACCTTTCTTCTTCCACACTCACCCTCACCAACCTAAAAAAACCCTACTTCATCAATATCATTTCTCATTCAAAAACTCTAACTTTTTGGTGAAACAAATCAAAGGGAGTAAGAGATCATTGAATTTCAGGTAAATATTAAACTTCATCCACTACATTGCTCACATTATGAATCTACTTTTGTTGAAAATGAGGTTACGCGATTTTCGGATGCACATCCGATAGCTATTTTGATGAACATGTCCGGATGTGCACATTCAGAATAATGTTTGACAATGATTATTTTTAATTTTCAGAATTTATTATTTGGATCTAGTTATATATATATATATATATATATATATATATATATATATATATATATATATATATATATATATATATATATATATATATATATATATTGTTATGTTATTGTTTATAAATAGATATGGTGTACCTCGATAATATCTCAAAGGAATTAGTTTCGATGATTTCTCTGAAAGTTGATGGGATTATCGTAAGGTCGATTGATGTCGGCAGTGACTTTAATAACAAGCAAGAGTTTGATGACCGTGAAAGCATGCTCACATATATTCGTAGGACGACTATTGACATTGGTTTTGGTGTGAATATCGGAAGATCGAATAACGGTTCAGATAGAAGAATTGCTTTTGTAATTTTGGGGTGCAAAAGAAGCGGTAAATATCAGGTTCTTCTACGGAAGTTAAAAAAAGACGATATCGGTAGTAGAAAATTGGGTGCCTTTTTAAGATTCATTGTTACACTTTACCTTCCAAGAAATGGAGATTCAATGTTGTTTGTGGTATACATAATCACGAATTGTCCTTAAAATTTCAAGGTCATCCTAGTATATGTCGGCTCAATTTGGAAGAGAAGACATGTATTGCCGACATGACCTTGAATATTGTCCAACCGAAAAATATACTTGCCACGTTGAAACGGAAGGAACCCGACAATGTAGCAAACATAAAACAAGTGTATAACATTCGATATCAAGCGAACAAAGAAATTATGGGAGATATAAGTGAGATGCAACAACTTTTGAAACTTTTGGAGGATAACAATTACATGTCTCGGTATAGATATCGCGATGTTGAAGTTACAATTCGAGATATTTTTTGAACACATTCGGATTCCGTGAAGTTGTTCAACACTTTCTCGACAATGTTCATTCTCGATTGTACCTACAAGACCAACAAGTATCGACTTCCACTATTTGAGATGGTTGATGTTACGTTTGATAAGACATATGTTGTTGGTTTTGTATTTTTGGAGTGCGAGAAAGGACAATTATACATGGGCATTGGAGACATGTCAGTCACTTTTGAAGAAACATATTCCAATGCCTAAAGTGATTGTTACGGGGATAATAATTGCGGTTACTCCTTATCCTATGCAATATTGCATAACAATGCTTCAATAATAAATTATCACTAAAATGATAACTAATATATGATATTTCAATAAAAATAGTGTATTAATTATCTCTTATCCTATGCAATGTTGTATAGGTTAGTTAGAAAAACCATATATATATATATATATATATATATATATATATATATATATATATATATATATATATATATATATATATATATATATATATATATATATATATGTGTTGAGTGGATGCAAGGAGTTCAAATTGGATTGAAACGCGTTTGAAGAAAGATTACTTTGAACATACGAATGTTAGGAAAATATCATTTTAGGATCTTGAGCATTGCTATCTATATTTAGTTACCAAACTATGAATATAATAAAAAGTGCATATACTAAATGAGATTAGTTTTTTCCCCTCATAAACAAATTGAATAAGGAAATAAAAATTAATCTCCAATCTTTTGTATTTGGTGTCAATAAATATCATCAAAGTATAAAATTAATAGACTGTATAAAATTTATGGACTGAATTGATAGATTAATATACTGATTACAAATTATGTATTATTTTCTATATTTGAGAGAATAAGTATGACTATAAAGACTCGTATAACTATGTTTTCAAAAGTCAAGTCATCCTATTGATATTTTCTTTAATATGGCATAATAGGTCACATTTCCATTCATTTCAACTAAGTGACAATTATTAAATTGTACTCCCACTCATTAATTTAAACCTAAGTTTTATTTTTTTAACAACAAACCAATGTGAACACCATATAACTTGATGATTGAATTTTTGAAAGTCGAAATTTATATTTGCACAAAAGAAGTGTTCCAAATTGGTGAGCTTGTTCTACTTTCCATGATGAAAACAACAGTCATAGGGGTCCAAATAGTGAAAGATGCTCTTGAAATTGATAAAAGTGATTTGAATATTGCCAATTTGCAAATTTAGCAACACACGGCATATGATATAGATAGAGATTTTCTTATTTCCCCTTGACTTTTTTAGACATCAAACGTGCTTCTAAAAATATCTTTTGTTTCTGAATATGTATTTCCAGATGCACCATTTTTTTTACTTAATATTGAAATTTTTCGTAGTTATATCTACGAAAGTATTATAATTTATTAAACCTTAGAATGTTCCGTAGATACATCTACAAAACGTTTTAGCATACATTTGCGCCAAAGTCTTTTCTTCTCCCTCATTCTTCATTTCTCTTCTTCTTCTCCCAAACTCTCCATCTCTCTCAATCTTCAAAATTTCATTTTTCACCAAACTTTATTTATTTCAATCGAGTTCGACAAGGAGCAGTCACTTCAACGATCAAGACACTCTGAATCATTAAAACGTTGATTTAACCGGTAAATTTTGGAGTTTTCGATAAATATACGAGTTTTTTTTCTCTCCGTAAACGAGTTAGAATACTTTTTTAGGGGTATAAATCCTTAGATAGTTTTAGAAACATAGTTTAGAGACAATATATGTATTGTATGTTGGCAGAAACGGACGACTAGGGTTTAAAAAAAATCAAGTTTGAGGGATAGGGGACACCATTGCCGCGAGCTTTGAAGTTGCAGAATGTTCCGTAGATGCATCTACGAAACAAGTTAATTAATGTTAGGGCAATTCTGTATATGCATCTATGGAACAAATCAAACATTGTGAATTCTGGGTACTTCCGTAGATACATCTACGAATGTTTTTCGTGTGTATATACACGGACGTATAAAAACAATATTTTTTAATTTTTTTATTTGTATCTAATTGTTTTTTCTTGGTTATACCTTGCAGACATTATGGCCGAGAGATCTGATCGATTGCGACTTGGACATGTTACATAGCCTGGATCCATCCGACGTGCGCAAAGCCAAGCCATTCCAGAGGCAAGTGTTATAGCTGAGGCACAACCTACTTCTGATGCACATCCTTCTTCATCTCATGTCCAAGACACTCCATCGACATCGTTTCCCACCCCATCGTCTATTTCTTCCTCCCACGAGCGTCGGGATTCTACTGATGATGCATCACACCTTGTCCCCCCGCATGCCTCGTCGGGATACTCCTATTCCTCCTCTTGCTGATGTTGATTCGGTGCCACCTATAGAGGGTGATAAACCACCACTGAAGGATGTTAATGACCACGATGTTGTATTCATGATAATGCTTGATCCCGATGTTTTTTTATTTTCATTTCAGGCTTGGATCTTCCAGCACTTTCCAATGATCGCTGGCTGAGGGTGTGCCCGAGTACACTAAGGCCATGCCGCACGCCTTTCTCTCGCTTAGAGGGAACCATGCGGTCAAACCTTATAAAGTTTATCTCGATCGCTTGGCTGATGAGGACATCTATTAGGATTGCTATACTGATTACCATGAGATGCGTCTGTTTGATGACATATCATTATTCTCCGGATTTTTGGCATGCAGTTTGACCATCATTGTTCCATATTTTCCCGAGCGCGTCATGCAGAAATTCGGGAACACCCAGGCGATGCCCAGGCACCCTGCTATCTCTGCTTCTATCGGCTTTCCCCATCTGCAGATTGATGACTTGTTTGCTGACTATGAGCACCACCTAGTACCTGACGAGGCTCGGGCGACCAGAGCGCCGAAAGACTGGAGCTACATAGATGGTTACATCATATGGTTCTTTACCATGTCACACCCGTACATGGTGCTCACTGCTCCAGGATCACTGCCAAGACCAGCTCATCAGGAGATTTTAGAGGAGAAACAATCTCAGTTGGACCATACTCAAGATATATTGCTTCGTTCTCGTTGCAAAGTGAAGATGGCGCGAGAAGGTATTAAGGCCAGTTTCTTTCTCGAGGGATCTGGCCACTGGCGTATACTGGATGTGATAATTACGGAGACATAAGGGGCACTTTAGTACCGCAGACATCGGGCAAGGACATGTGGAATCGATGGGCGAAGACACAAACCGGGTGGCCGATGAGGCGACATAAGAAATGATGGAGATGTTATCCGACACACCCAATAGTGCATGTGGTGTTTTTATTTATGTATTATACTATTTACCATTTTCATGACATTATTGATGTAATATATTTTGTTCATTTTCTAACATATGACATCTTATGTATATATTATTGAAATCTCTCTTGGTTTGACTAAATTTTGGTAAAACCCAATGTTAAAGAAGATGTTGAAACTTGAGGATTAAAACTGCAGAAGACAAAGATGTTGAAGAAGATGTTCTAACAGCTGGACTCGGCATCTAGGGAAAATGCAACATGTTTCTAATTATGTGATAAATATTTTATGGATTTATTTTGTGGATCAAGGACAAAGACATAAATCCAACAACAGAAGACTATATAAGAAGACTTAGACGTAGGGTTAAAGCAACCTTTGTAACTTTTGTATCATTTGTAACTTTGTAACCTAAATACTTTATAAAATAAGGGTTTAGGATTTGAGAGTCGTTGGCTCTCTTAGGAGTTAGAAGTTTCCACTATGTAGTATGAGATGAAAGGTGGAAGGAATAGGTACAAGGGGAACGTCTAGAAGCCTTTAGGTAATGGTTGTGTATTGTTCTTGGACAAAGCTTTGAAGAAAGTCCAGGATAACTTGTGGGTCAAGAAACCGTGACAGGTTCTGGAGATTAGTAGAAGATGGAGTCATCACATGTGGTGATGAAGGATGTGAGAAGGAGTCTCATATAAAAGGTTATAAACGAATAGAGTTTAGCCTTAGAAAAAGATGTTCATTGAAGCTAGTGATTAGGATAAAGTTATAAACGAGAGAGTTTAACTTTAGGGTAACACTACAAGATAGTGAAGTCTTCATCCTGGATTGGTATCCCTCAAGGTAGGTTTGTTAACACCGAACTAGGTCAACATATTATGTGTACTTTACATTCTGCTATTTACAGTTTTATGTATTGTGTTCTTGATTGAGATGTCCCAACATGATGTTTAAACATCTGTTGGTGATTGTGTTGCATCACTTTAAAACAGCAACTATGTATTCATCCTTGTTTCCTAAAGTGCAATAATCATTGTCTTAACATTAAGATGGGACATTGAACTATCTTCATAACCATAATTTCAATTGGTATCAGAAAAGACACCCTGGTCTGTTTTTGGATGAGATCCATGGAGTACTTTCTGGTGATTAAACAAGGAAGAGTTATTATTTGAAGGATTCTGCTACAACAAATAGGAGGAATAGTAGTTCTCTTGGATGGTGTATTGAAAAAGATGTATTGACATCTTATCTAGGGCAAATTGAAGTTATTCTTTAGCGATTTTGTTGCATATATTTTGATTGAAGGATTCCAGTAGTATGGGATACTGGAGTAATGATTGAAGGAAGATTGTAGATGTCCTTACTTGGTTCTGTTCTTGTAGATGTTAACCGGTTTAAAGAAAAATAGCATTCCAAAGTCGGGAGTAGAGGGATTATATTGTGATGGTTGAGTCTTATGTGACTTTGTACATGGTTGAGTAGCATCATCATGTATGCTAAAGTCAAACTGAATAGAAGGGGTAAGATGAATGATCAAACTCATGCTCTAGGGGTTTGATGCTTTCTTGTTGGCTAAGTTTTTGAAGACACTTGATATGATGATCAAGTCCAATCAATGCAATTTAGTCGTATTCTGGAGTCTACTAGTTATTCTTCAGACTAGGAGGTGCTTTCTTGGAAGCATCGAATTGAAGACAGTGGATGTGATTTATTTTCACCATCCACAAACAACGTGCAAGGAAGAACTCATACTTCTTAACCCTAAGGATGAGTTCACACAATTGAGGTAATTAGGATTCGTTCAGAGAGAATATTAAAATCTCGGTCAAAGGGCAGCCTTGATATCTCAACAACTTGCACAACAACAGAAGAAGACAACATTAAGAGGAACATCTATGTGATATTCAGAATATGCTGGAATCGGCCAAGGGTTATAACTACAAGGATTAACGATCAATTGCTTTGTGCAGATTTGATTATCCTTGTGATTCAAGCTTGAGGTTGTTGTATCAGATGTTCTAACATCTTTTCATCAGAGGTTTGGAGAATCATGGGAGGGGTTCTACATTCGCTCAAAAGTCTCCTAGGCTTTTAACCTAGGATTATTGGCTTCATATCTTTTCCTGGAAAGTATTGAGACTTGTCCAGATGGTGATGCATTTGAAGATGGAGATGGAAGACTATGAAGACATCATAATCTTGATGATTACTTGGTTTGGTTTATTTCCGATCCAGGTACTTTAGGGAATTATTGAATGCTTATCATGGAGTTCAGATAGGTGGAAATATCAGCAACTTCGTGAAGACGACTCTACTCAAGGAAATGTGGTATCCTTGGTACAACTATGGGTGTTGGTTTCTAACTAGTCTTTCTGAATATTCAGACAGTGGCAGGTTTGAAGTCTTTGGAGAAGCATCAGTAAGTATTCATCAAGGTGTGAGCTTGCATGACATAACTGCAAAATCAACAGAATGAAGGTTGTCTTTTCAAACTTGGTTGGTGAATCAAGTCTATGAGAGCATGGAACTCTTGTTCTGATAAGGGAGGAAGTTCTTTCAATTGGCAGAAGAAGGAGCTGATTTCAAAGCTGGATGTCGAATCATAATGTTTTGACATCTAGTTCAACATCAAAATCTCACTTGGTGAAGTGGCACATCAACTTAAGATAGGGTGATCTACAAGAATGAACATTGGATGCTTTAAAAATATCGTTCTCATGGCAGTTTGCGGGAGCTACGGGAAGGAAAAGATGTTACATGTCCATGGCTTAGGGAGTCTAAGTGTGTTTTCTATTAAGCAAGTGGATACAGGTAACTTGAAGATCAAGTTCATTATGTAGATCAAGATATCTTTGTGAGAGTTCTGACAAATGTGAAGAGGTCAAACTGTGGCATTTGACTTTTTCATATAAGGATTCATGAAGGATGTGATCAAACTGTGGCAATTGGTTGATCTCAGAAGTGGATTCGAAGAATCAAGATAATTAGCATGTGGCAGCTGGTTAATCTTGAGGATTGTCTTGGAACAATTTACTCTCGGGCAGAAGGGTGATGAGTTGAAGACTCAAGGAGATTTTTTTTCTTCTTGAAGGTGGATGGGAGTTTATTTCTCTCTTTATGGAGTTCTTATTCAAGCTGGTGGCGTAATGTTGATTAGAGTTCTTCAGTTCTTTGGATTATTATGCTATAGTAAGTCCAGTTGGTGGAGCATATCAAGAATTTTGTCTTGGTATATGGAAGATGTTCTAACTTGGTGTTAGGACATTATATGGGTTAGATATCCTTGGTGAAGGATGATTATGCTCTGGTTATGGATCTTGGAAGTCTACATTATTTCCTAAGGAGAATCTACACAGTCATACGAGAGAATGATGAAGTAGAAGGTCTGCACTGGAAGGAGAATGTAGAGAAGATTGAAGTAGATTAAGTATTGATTTCTTGGAAGTCAGCATGACGATAGTCAGCAACTGATAAGGAGTATTCTAGATTATCATACAGGAGAATGATAAGGACTGACTTCCTTTGAAGAGTTGGGTGATTGTCTATTTAAAATCTTGAGAAGGGGATATCGCCCCTAATATGTCAAGTCATTCTTTTCTAAAGCATGTATCCCATATCTGAAACTGATGGATGAAAAAAACTAAGAGGTGTGGTATCTCTTTTGGGGAGTGTGCTACATTCCAGACCAATTGGATTTCATCTCAAGCAGCTAGAGGTCTATACATCAAGACTCAGGCGGAGTTCTGAAGATGTGTAGATGGTTACATGAAGAAGGGGATCAATGGGGCTTTGATCTTAATCCAACATTTTGTTACTATGAGGATGGCGATCCTTATATGCCTCACAGATAGCATAATGTGACTTCATGTGTGAGTGACTACCATTTCTTGTCAGAAGGGATAGTAGTGCCAAAATTAATGTGCTTCTTGTTAGTCGATGGCGCGGATCTATAAGGGGGGTTGAATAGATCCCCTATTTTAAAGTTTGGCAAATTAAAAAGTTTTTTTCTTTCAAATAGGTCGCGAAAGCTCCCCGGAAAATAATCGTCTAAAACGATTCGTTATTGGAAGATCGGATATGCGTGAAAACCAAATGGAATGCTAAAGTTGACCGAATCAATTTAATACCAATTAATCACTTAGAACACACAAATACTTGATACTACTACTTCCAATGATGTCAAGTAAAGAGAAAACAAGTACAAAACTAAAGTAATTGTGTGATGTTAATTTTTTCAAACACTTGGTGTGTATAACACCCCAAGGCCAAACTTCAATTGGTTTAGTAGTGCATAATTTTCTAAGTAGCAATCGAACTAATAACCACAAGTATTCAAATATTATTGAAACACTACAACCAATTGATATTATGTTATTTATCAATATCACATAATAACATTTTGTTCAAAATTTAAGAGAAACAATAGGCACAAAATTGAAACAATTGTGTGAAGTCAATTTAGCAAACACTTGGTGTGCACAACACACCCAAGTATCAATTTTACTAAGATTGATATTGCAAAATTTTCCTTGGTTTAAATCAAAGTGGTTGCAACAGTTTATCAAACACCTTATGTGCACAACAATTTAGTAAAATTTAGTTAACAATCAATACCACACAAGTTTTAATTAGTGCAGAAATTAAAGAGATAGAGAAAGAGAGAACAACACCAGATTTGTTTAGGCAGTTCCCTTATCGTCCTCGCTTAGGGTACATCTGCCCTCAATTCCAAAAAAAATTGAGATATTGATTATCAATTGCAAATTTTGTACAAGAGAAGAAATAGTCATCATAAGCCAATCCTAAATGTTGATGTAGAGTTTATGCCCTTCTCTCCCCATGATTCGAATAGAATCAAGTGCTTCATACGTTTCGAACAAACCTCTGATTTTAGCTACCTTATTGCAAGAACCCAATGTTCTTCAAACCTCTAGCTCGACTGATTTTGATCGCGACACGCTTGAACCCAAACCTTTCTTCATAATCCTCTCGTTACCATTACTTGTTTGAAAAAACCCACCGTTCTTCAAACCTTTCACTCGACTAAATTTATGAAGCCAAGACTTGTGCAAAACCCCCCAATTCCTCAAGATCTTGGAGGATAAAACTCTAAGATTTTATTCAAGAAAAACCCACAACAACCTCAACCAAAACTTGATACAAGATCCTAAGTTAGAACGTTATCACCACTTGCAATTCACAATGATCAACAAAAATGATTATGTGTAATTGTTGATTAATACAAGGAAGAATGAAGATGAAGAGAAATGTTGTGTATATCTTTCACTTTTCTTGTTATTGATGAAAAAATAATGCTCCAACTATTTATAAGACCCAAGGAAATCATAAAAAATAATAGCATGTGAAAAATGAATCAACAAAGCAAAAATAACGCCCAACTTCAGGATGAGCCGACTCATCCAGACAAGTCAGTCGACCTGTTGATACCCGTGGCAAATAGCTTGAAAATGCAGATCCTTGATCCGGCTCCTCCTTAGCTTTTTTAGGATTGGGTTCATCACTCTTTTCTTCTTGATCTTTAAGTATAATTTCCAAAGTAACACCTGCACCATCAACACAAATACCTTCTCCGACATTTTTAGATTAAATTCATCAAAGGAAACATGCACAGATTCTTCAATGATATGTAACCTATTGTTGTATACTCTATAAGCTTTACTTGATTGAGAGTATCCGAGAAATATATCTTCTTCAGCTTTTGAATCAAATTTACCAAGGTTTTCTTTTCCATTATTCAACACAAAGAATTTACAACCAAAAACATGGAGATGTAAAACATTTGGCTTCCTTCCCTTTAAAAGTTCGTAATGTGTTTTATTTAGAATAAGACAAATAAGCACCCTATTCAAAACATAACAAGTCGTACTTATGGCATCCACCCAAACATATTTAGGAAGACCATTTTCTTTGATCATAGTTTGTCCAAGCTCCTCTAAAATACGGTTTTTGCGTTCCACAACACCATTTTGTTGCGGAGTCCTAGGAGCAAAAAAATTATGATCAATTTCATGTTGGTCACAAAACTCCTGAAAGCGGTGGTTTTCAAATTCACCTCCGTGATCGCTTCGGATTGTAACAATAATAGTTTTTAATTTGTTTTGAGATAACTTGGAAAACTTTTCAAAATCCGAAGAAGTGTCTCTTTTACTAGCCAAGAAAATAGTCCAACAAAATCTTGAGTATTCGTCTACGATTACAAACCCATAATAATTTCGACCTAGACTTTTAATTCTAGATGGTCCAAAGATATCCATATGGAGAAGTTCAAGAGGTATCTAATTTGAAACAATGTTTTTAGATTTAAATGAGATCCTTGTTTGCTTCCCATTTGGCATGCATCACAAAGAAGATCTTTGGAAAACTTAATTTTGGGTAGACCAACCACTAAACTCTTTGAGACTATTTTAGTTAGCAAGTCAAAGATAACATGCGTCAAACGCCTATGCCAAAGCCAAGAGTCATCACTCTTGGAGACAATACATTTGGTGCCATTCAAAGACACTTCATTTAATTCAAGCATGTATACATTATTTACCCTCAATCCCTTAAACATATCACCCTTTTTATCGTTATGTTCAATTATGCAACAATCTTTTGAAAAAGAAACTTTATATCCTTTGTCACACAATTGACCGATGCTAATTAGATTGTATTTAAGACCTTCAACTAATAGGACATTTGAGATAGTAGTAGATGAGGGATTACCTACACAACCTTTTCCATGTATAGTTCATTTGTTGTTATCACCATAGGTCACAAATCCTTTATTCTTAGCCACAAAGGCAAAGAGTAAGGGGATGTCACCCATCATATGTCTTGAGCACCCACTATCGAGAAACCATCTTCTCTCTATAGCCTCAAGACACTCACATACAAATTTAAACAAGGGAAATAACAACTTTGTTGGGTCCTTGTGTGTGAGTAAAAACCTTGGTTGCATTTGGGAAACCATTGGAAAATGCCTTTAGGAACCAAAAATCTCCTAAAACGTCATTTGGAAATAATGTGACCCCTCTTGCAAAAATAAAGACAAGTCAAGTTTGGTTTGGTGATACATTTGCTTACTTTATCTCTCACCACATAAGTGTATCTTTGATATGGATTATTCATGTTTCTTCTAAAATTAGATCGATCAATAGAAAATGTCATTTTTGGTTGTAATGCCTTGTCTAATTTAGCTTGAAGAGTTTTAACCTCTCTTTGCCAAATGCAACAAGTTTTACAACTACGAAAATTAAACCGCCCTTTCTCTCTTGTCTTCTTTAATTGGATCCACCATAGAAAGTTTGGGAGCTTCTAATTCCTTTTTAGAATCAGAAACTTTAGCCTCTAAATGTGAAAAAATATTTTTATTTGAGGCTAGGCGTTTAAAAGCTTCTTTAGCTTCTTAGTGGAGAACTTTGAAAGTATTAAGTAAGTCGGGATAAAACAGTTTATCAAAATTATCATATTTAGCATGTCTTACTTGCCTTTTTGCCCCTTTGATGAGCCATGAGACAAAGAATGACTTTCTCTTCTTCATCACTTGAGTTTCCTTTGCTTGAAGACTCATTATCACTTTCCCAAGAGATATAAGCTCTCATAGACTTGCTACTCTTCTTTTGATGCTTGTCTTTACTTTTTTTCTTTGTTCAATAAGGGACAATCCAATTTATAATGACCGGGATTTCCACAATTATAACATGATCCCTTTTACTTAGAACTTTTACTTTCATCTTACTTTGAAGGATTTTCTTGCAGTCTATAGTTGACGAGAGGTTTAGCCGAATGTTGAATTTCATTCTTCCTAAGGTATATATTATACCTTCTTACAAACAATCTCATATCTTCATTCGTTTCTTTATCCTCATCACTAGAATCACTCTCACACTCATTGTTGGTGGACGATTTGGAACTAGAAGCCTTTAAAGCAATAGACTTCATTTCAGTGTCCTTAGGTTTCTCTTTCTTTTATTTGTTTTCGCTCTTTTCATGTTTCTCGAGATTCAAAAGCTCTTGATCATGTTCTTGAAGCTTTCCAAATAATGTTTTCAAGTCCAATGTTGTTAGATCATTAGCTTCCTTGATTGCGGTGACTTTAGGTTGCCATTCCCTAGTAAGACATCTCAAAATTTTGTTAGTAGCAACATCATTGTGAGTAGTTTTACCAATAGCATTTAAGCGATTGATTAGATGAGAGAATCTCTTTCCCAACTCCCCAATGGTTTACCATTGGTTCATGCGAAAGAAATCGAATTCTTGTGTTAAAGTATTGGCTCTAGCTAGTTTGACGTCATTGGTTCCCTCATGGCCAATTTGTAATGAGTCCCATATAACTTTAGCAGTAGTATAATGTGAAACTCTATAATATTTATCTCTCCCCAAAAAGGAAATGATCATATTTCTAGCTTTCCAATCATAGCTATACTTTTTCTCATCTTCTTCATTCCATTGTGCTTCCAGTTTAGGTATTAGAACATTATCCGCATTCGCCATGGTTATTTCCATGAGACCGTCTTGGATTATCTTCCATACGTTTCTATCAACAGAGTTGATATGAATACGCATACAATCCTTCCAATAACTATAGTTTTCATCGTTGAAAATGGGCACTCTACTGTACGCCCATTTTGGATCGTTATCCATTTTCTAAAAAGTTATATGTGAAACACTAGATGAACCAGGCTTTGATACCACTTGTTAGACGATGGAGAAAATATATAAGGGGGGTTGAATAGATCCCCTATTTTAAAGTTTGGAAAATTAAAAAGTTTTTTTCCAATAGGTCGTGAAAGCTTCCCAACAAATAATTGTCTAAAACGATCCGTTATTGGAAGATCGAATATGCGTGAAAACCAAATGGAATATTAAAGTTGACTAAATCAATTTAATACCAATCAATCACTTAGAACACACAAATACTTGTTTTGTACCCCAAAATTTTGCCTCACATATTCAAGATAATGTGTCTCCATAGATCTCCTAATGGTTACAAGATTCTCAATTGCTCAAAGGGATTCAAGGTTTCATCAGACAAAGCATCATCCTAAGCAATGAATCTTAAACTAGGGTTTTGATTTTCACAAGGTAAATTGGACTTCTAAAGCCTTAAGTGGACTTCATGACATCCCACATACTTCAAATAATCCTCATGTCAAGTTTCAAGACTTTCCCTACAAGTTTGGCTAGTCAGATGCTCAGAATATAAAAAATCAGTTAACTTGGTCAAAAAGTCAATTGTGATCAACATAAAGTCAAACTTTAAGATTTTTGGTCAACATCAAGATTATGAGGTGAAATTCATCATTTGATCAAGGGTTGATCATGATTCATCAAGGAAACCTCAGAATCATCAAGAATCAGGAGTTACTAAATTAAGGTTTTGTTTAGGAAAAGTCAATTGTACTTTGACCAGCCATAACTTTCACATACTTCATCAAACATTTCCCATCCAAAGCTCATTTTTAAGGAAATTCAATTCCCTACAACTTTGTGTCCCACAAGCCAAGGCCAAAAATGCTTCATTTGAAAGATATGAGCCAAGACATTACAGGTCCTTTTAAAAGTCAACAAAAAGTCAACTTTTTCAAACGCTCATAACTTAAAAATGGAAGATCAAATGGACATGGGACAAAAAGGAGTAGTTAGAGGACACTCTAAGCTTTCTAAAAAGACCTAGAACACATTCATAAGATACAAATTGAGAGAGTTATGCATTGTTGAAGTTGAGCAATTTTGAGGAGGTGTATGAAGCAAAAAAGAACAAAACTCAAATTTCTTCCAAATAGGCCCATTTTTTTCAACCCAAACTAAATTATAAGATTATACACGACCCATATATCATAATATCTGATATTTTATATTTATTTTATATTATATTGGATTTAAATCATTTAAATTCAATTTTAATTAAGATAAATAATAAAAAATCAAATATTTGGGCTTAGGTCTATTTTGAGATCAAATATTTGATGGTTATGATGATTGAAAGTGTCCAAATTCGTGCAAAAATAAAAGGGGATGATTTTATCTAATTTTTGAACCAAAATAGAAGTTACTTTTCTTCATCCTCAAGTAATCCAAAATCCATCCACAAAGCCCAAAATTCTTGACCTATTTCATTCATCTATAAGTACACAACAAGGATACAATGCACGAGGACGGGTTTTCTGAGCTGAAGAACCCTATTCACACTTCATAATTTTCAAGAAAAAATTCAAAATTGGTTTCTCATTTGCAGCTGGTTTTGAAAGGCTTTTGAAGGTTCCAATAGATCCATTGAAGCATTTTGAACATGAATGCATCATCACCATCATCGAAAGCATGCCAAATCATTCAAACCGAAACCACTTTTTTTGTCTCATTCTTGAATTTTCGATTCTTCACATTTATGCATAATAAATTGTTTTTGTTTGTTTAATATTGTTTGTGATGATGTGTAGATAGATTTTGGGCAAATTAATTTGAAGTTTGATGTAGATTTGGCCAACCACCATAGTTAGGGTTCTTGAGGTCGAATTTGGGAATTCATGGATATAAGCGATTTAGCATGAAATTGATGGATCAATTGGACTTATAAGACTGCTATTGACTGATTGATGTAATTAAAATGAATTTATTCCATGTATTTTGAGTTTTTGAATTTGCAGGACATGTAGTAACAGACAAAACCATCACTACAAGCTTTAGCGACAGGCCAGCTGTAACTATAGCCTAATTGGACGGACGCGTGAAAAAGATGAAATTTGGTGCCATTCTGGATTTTGAAATTTAGACTTAATATTTATTTTCTGTTTTCTATTTGTTATCACACGCAGGTGCGTGGCTCAGTGACTGATGGTATGCACGTTGGAGGCCAGGAACCTGGGTTCGAATCCAGGCTTCCCCCATTCTTTTTCCTGACTAGTTTTATTTGTTATTTTCTTTTATTTTCTTATTTTTCTTAATTAATTTTCTAATTATAATTATTCTTAATTAATTAGCTAATTAACTAATCCATTAATCATTTTAACTTTTAACAATTTCACAAATTTATTTTTCATCATTTTTTTTAAATAATATTTTTTTATCAATAAAAATTTAGTTTTTTTTTTTTAATTTTGTAAATAAATTTATAATTAACTTAGTAATTAGGGTTTAATTGATTTTAACTTTGATCCTGATTTTTCTAAACCTAATTTTTACATAATCCTAAAAAACGATTAATTTTTCTTAACCTAAATTTATTTAATTAATTTCTTTATTTACTTTCTTATTACTTTTTTAGAATAATTGTATAGGACGTACGATCTTATGTAACTTTATTTTTCTCGTTTTTCCGATTATGTAATTGCTTCTGATCTGTAATAGTTAATTAGGTTTAATATTCTGCACTTTATTTTCTGCAATCCCCTAAAGACAAATGTACCCCTCCCCATAATGTAATAGTCTAGGACCTTTACTTTCTGCTTTTATTTTTCTGCAAAAAAAATATAAACTGCATGGTTAGTAAATCTAGGGTGTGAAAAGATTTGTATGCTAAATTAATTGGACTTAGCCCACTAAATCTCCAAGATAAATATCTGAAATTAATATTCACACACATAAATATGGTCAAGTCCCTCGAGCGTGGGGGTATCTTAGTAAAGCTGCCTACGAACAAAATCATCAAGTCTCTTCGATATAAAGATCATAGTCCCTCGATGATCCTTCGAGTTACCTACAAATAAATGATCTCGTCCCTCGATGACCCTACGAAAATGATGATAGTCCCTTCGAATTACTAAGATACCCCTACAAGGTTGCCTTCTATGACCATACGATGACCCTACGCCCGTCTCTTTAACATCCAAGGTTAAGACTACTTACTAACTAATAGTAAAGACAATCCTACCCCTAAAGGAAATAAATAACAAGAAAGACCTTACAAACTTAGGATAAGTAGTTCTTAAGTGCTTGTTCACTCTATTTAAAAAATACTCTTTACACCCCACTTTTTTTCAAATACTTTCAAACTAAACACTTTGTATACATCCATACGAGAATCATTACAAAGTTAAAGAATTTTAAAATATTTTTCTAAATACATCACCACTATTTTTCAAACAAAAGTAAAGTGAGCTAATCAATTAAGAGCCCATGGATAACCATAGATACAAAAGGTGCTAACACCTTCCCTTTGTATAACTTACCCCTCGAACTCAAATCTTTTTAAAGGTCTTTCCTGTTCTTTTATTCCTTTTCCTTATTGGATAAAATAAATATCGGTGGCGACTCTTGCTATCCGCAATATAGTTTTTGGAAACAAAAACACCCAAGTCAGTTCTCCCACCATGTTACAACTTGATACTACTACTTCCAATGATGTGAAGGAAAGAGAAAACAAGTACAAAACTAAAGTAATTATGTGATGTTAATTTTGTCAAACACTAGGTGTGGACAATACCCCAAGGCCAAACTTCAATTGGTTTAGTAGTGCAAAACTTTCTAAGTAGCAATCAAACTAATAACCACAAGTATTCAAATATTATTGAAACACTACAACCCATTGATATTATGCTATTTATCAATATCACACAATAACTTTTAGTGCAAAATTTAAGAGAAACAATAGGCACAAAATTGAAACACTTGTGTGAAGTCAATTTAGCAAACACTTGGTGTGCACAACACACCCAAGTATCAATTTTACTAAGATTGATTATGCATAATTTTCCTTGGTTGCAATAAAAGTGGTTGGAATAGTTTATCAAACACCTAATGTGCACAAAAATTTAGTAAAATGTAGTTACCAATCAATACCACACAAGTTTCAATTAGTGAAAAAATTAAAGAGATAAATAAAGAGAGAACAACACCAAATTTGTTTAGGCAGTTCCCTTATAGTCCTCGCTTAGGGTACATCTGCCTTCAATTCCAAAAAGAATTGAGATATTGATTACTAATTGCAAAGTTTGTACAAGAGAATAAATAGTCACCACAAACCAATCTTAATTTTTGAACAAACCCACTATTCTTCAAACGTTTCACTCAGCTAGATCTATGAAGTAAAGACTTGTGCAAAAAACCCCAAATCCTCAAGATGTTGGAGGATAAAACCCTAAGATTTTATTCAAGAAAAACCCACAACAACTTCAACCTAAACTTGATACAAGATCCTAAGTTTGAACATTGTCACCACATGTAATGCACAATGATCAACAAAAATGATTATGTGTAATTATTGATTAATGCAAGGTATAATGAAGATTAAGAGAAATATTGTGTATATCTTTCACTTTTCTTGTTATTGATGAAAAAATAATGCTCCATTTATTTATAAGACCCAAGGAAATCATAAAAAAATAACAGCATGTGAAAAATGAAGTAACAAAGCAAAAATAGTACTCAACTTCAGGATGAGTCGACTCATCTAGACAGGTCAGTCGACCTGTTGATACCCGTGGCAAACAACTTGAAAATGCATATCAATGAGTCAACCTGTTTGAAGGTTTGAGTCGACTCATTTTGAATTTCCATCATTGAGTCGACTTGTTTGAAAGTTTGAGTCGACTCATTTTGAATTTCCAGTAATGAGTTGACATGTAGAAGGGCTTCAGTCGACCTGTTCATACCTGAAGCTTCCCAAATGATTTATGAAGTGAATAAGTTGACCTATCAGCGTGTATGAGTCGACCTGTCAGCAGCTATGAGTCAACTCATTTAGTGTAAAATCTGATGAGTCAACCTGTCAGCACCTATGAGTAAACTCATTTAGTGAAAATTGCCAAAACTAAAATTTTGCGTGTTTAGGTCTACTCAATCCATTTGTGTATATATCTAAGGTATCAACAACGATCAAGAGAAAAAAACGTTATATGAGATGCCTCATATATGCATGGACACGAGAATTGGTATTCAATCATGCGATGACACCGTCCAAAGCACACACATTATGATCTACCTAAGGTTTGACATCATTAAAACATGATAAGGCACATTTGCCCTCACACTTCTGCATGTGGTTGGACAGAGAGTGAGCTCTTGAAGACATTAAAGATGCGTCTTGTGTTTTCCATTCATTATACGCAGGTGTTCATGAGGAACACAAATTATCTTAGATATTGGGAGTTGCCTCTTGATCTAAAGATCGACTGCAGGGCTGTAGTCTACACCAAGATTGTGGTGAGTGTCAAGAAGATTATTTCCATCCAGGAGGGATGAAGATGTCAAGTGAGATGTCTTGACATTTTTTATTGCAGATGAGGAAAAACTTGGCAATACATAATATGTGATTCTGGATGGACGCTCAAGGAATTATTGAAGAATCTGGGAGAATTTTCTTTTTGCAGATTAAAGTCATTATCTGAGAAAGAGGTTTCTAATAGAAAGTTGATATGAGTGCATGCAAAGTGAAGACATTGTCTGACATGATGTTAGGATATTGTAATTAGACATGTTTGCATGTAACAAAATTCCTTGGACGGTTCTTGGTCTCATTACTTATTTACTTTTTCCATGTTTTGGCTAAAAAGGGGGATAAGGATTATTTTCTGGTGTTTGGGTTTATTCGTGTAGTGGCGATGCAAAAATGTTGGAGGAATATGTCATCTTAACATCTATTTTCTGTTTTCTGTTAAAGCTCATTCTGGATTCTCGGTGGCAAGTATATGAGTGAGGGGGAGTCATTTTCATCATCCTCATCATGTACATCAACATGTATCTAGGAATTCTGGGAGTTTAAGTTTTAAAAAAATTTGTAAAAAAAAAAGGAGATTGAAAGCTCTTTTGGTTTGACTAAATTTTGGTCAAACCCAATGTCAAAGAAGATGCTGAAATCTGAGGATTAAAACTACACAGGACAAAGATGTTGAAGAAGATATCCTAACAGCTGGATTCGACATCCTGGACAGATGCAACAAGTTTCTAATGATGTGATAAATCTGTTATGGATTTATTATGAGGATCAAGGACAAAGACAAAAATCCCAACAGCCGAAGACTATATAAGAAGACTTAGACCTAGGGTTAAATCAACATTTGTAACTTTTGTATCACTTGTAACTTTGTAACCTAAATAATTTGTAAAATAAGGGTTTAGGGTTTGAGAGTCGTTGGCTCTCTTAGGAGTTAGAAGTCTCCACTTTGCAGTATGGGATTCAGGGTGGAAGGCATAGGTACAAGGGACACGACCAGAAGCCTTTAGGTAATGGTTGTGTATTGTTCTTGGACAAAGCTTTGAAGCAAGTCCAAGATAACTTGTAGGTCAAGAAACTATGAGAGGTTCTAGAGATCAGCAGAAGATTGTGTCATCATAGGTGGTGATGAAGGATGTAAGAAGGAGTCTCATATCAAAGGTTGTAAACGACTAGAGTTTAGCCTAAGATAAAGATGTTCATTGAAGCTAGTGATTAGGATAAAGTTGTAAACGGGGGAGTTTAACTTTAGGGTAATACTACAAGATAGTGAAGTCTTCATCCTGGATTGTATCCCCCAGAGTAGGTTTATTAACACCAAACTGGGTCAACATATTATGTGTACTTTACATTATGCTATTTAAATTTTTATGTATTGTGTTCTTAACTAAGATGTCCCAACACAATGTCTTAACATCTGTTGGTGATTGTGTTGTATCACTTTAAAACAGCAGCTATGTATTCATCCTTGTTTCGTAAAGTGCAGTAATCATTGTCTTAACATTAAGATGGGACATTGAAGTATCTACATAACCAGAATTTCAATTATTATTATAACTACATATGTATGCTATTTTATATTCATCTACAACAGTTAAATTCCATCTGCGGACAACAATATTGTGTTTATTTTAAACAAATGTTATAATAAGATTTCGGAGATGAATCTACCGAACTTCTTCAGTATATGTATCAACGGAAGCATCCAACGTAAAGTAAAAAAAAAGGTGCGTCCAGAGATAGATCTACGGAAGCATGGGACATATTAGGAAATGGGCTAGGTGCCTATATTATCAAGGGGTGGATTAAGAAATTTCCTACAAACAATATATGGGCACAAATCTTCTCCCGTGACTGTATAGTCCAGTGAGATCTCAACCATAAAAATTAATGCTAAAAATATAACAATAAAATATGTATTAAATTTTAAAAAAATAGTATGATTTAAACTACATAGAATCCAGTGAAAATTCCACCAGAGAGTTAAGAGGTAATCATTTTTTACTTCATAAAATAATATTAATAGGTAGTTCAATTGGAAAGTTGAATGACATCAAAGGAGTACTAACAAAGAGGTCTAGGGTTCTGCTATGAAAATAAAAGTTGAGAGCTGAAAATAATGGTTATTGTAACACCCCTAATTTCCCCCGTCATATGTAATAAATAAAATACAACAAATCAGAGTAAAATGTCATTCTTAATTCAAGGTGCTACTTTCAACTTTTCAAAACAACACTCTTAAAATTTGATACATAACATGAAACAGAAAATTATTCAACTTAAGCAGCGGAAAAACTAAGTTGTAATATCATTATTAAAATAGAACATAGTTTGACAACTTCTAAACAACATCACATGTTCCAAAACATAATAATTAAAATAAAGCAACAAAGCAACGTTCTCGACTCCCATGTTATGTATAAGAGCGGACGCCACGACCTCGACCACGACTACTCCTGAGTATCTGCATGTTACCAACGTTGGGGTAACATTCAAACAGAAGGGGTGGGATTCTTAAATCAATTAAAAGAGGAAAATTATATAAATATAAGGCATATATTACATAAGTACAACAACAACATACTTATCACAACAAGAATCACAACCCAACTACACATCCACAACAAAGACGTCAACAACATATACATCACACATATCAGCAACAATGCATGCAAATGAGACTCAACCATAGACTCAATGCATGCGGTACTAAGAATCGATCCCTATTTCATGATCCAGCTCCCGTCAGAAATCTTGACCCCTTTTCCATGGTCCAATGCAACCCCTATTTCATGATTACACCCTCGACCCCTATTTCATGGTCCAGTGTGACCCCTATTTCATGATCACACCCTACACCGTGATTGAACACAATCACCTCACCAACAATGACAACATGCAACAACAACAACATTTCATGCATATTCGTTCTCATACTATCATTTTTAGATCAACAACACATACACAACTAAACATACATCGTGCATTCACAAGATTCACACAACAATTTTCAACTTTAACAAAATGTACATACAACCTCTATAAATCTGCTCACGATGCATCAACAACATATAAACCCTCCTAAAACATAAAACACAATTTGTTTATGAATTTTAATGAATTAAAAACACAAATTTTCACTCCCATGTCTCGTTAAGAGACCCTCTTAGCTACTACCTTGAAGAGGCAAAACTTTCCAACAACATACTAAGCGAGCAACCCCTCGCTAAGCGGGAAAAGCGAAATAGGAAGAAAACCCTGCAATTTCTGAACTTTTCCCCTGGGATTCTCACCCTAAAGCAGTGTATAAAACCAGTCACAATCACAGTTTTCCACCAGAACATTCACATTTAACATTACCAACACAAACATACAAATCAAACCACATGAACTCCTCAATTTCATATCACATTCATCAGTTTATTAATCACCCAATCCCACTAACTTACCTAAGGACATCTACCCTAACATTCATATCATAATACCCTTGAAAGATGAAAGAGATACCGCCCTCACCTTATTTCGATGAAAAATCCATTCCTTCCTCACGAAATTCTTGCTTCTATCCTTTCTCATATTCTCTCTTCTTCACGTTCTTCCAACTTCCACGATCTGTTTTCATGAATGATTCCTTAATTCTCCTAATTCCAAACATAACCCTTGAACCCTAATATTGGAATCCTGATTATGCCCCCACTGATTCCTCATCTAATTACCGTACTACTATTTCTCCTTATTTCTAATATTATGAATTTATATAATATAATATTCCACAACTTAATTAATTAATTCTACTTTAGAAACTTAGGATAATTTAATTATTTACTCAACACATCATCAAGTCCTACGTTATTAGTCTAACATTTTCCCTATGACTAAACCCACTCTTCACCACGGGTACACAACACACGACTATAATGCCACCACACACAATTAATCACAATGGTTCACACAATCACACAAATATATGAAATAAATAAATAATCAACGACTTAAATAAATTAGGGCGTTACAACTCTCCCTCACTTGAATATTTTTGTCCTCGAAAATTACCTGCCACAAACAGATTCAAATAAGACTCCCGCATTTTACTCTCTAATTCCCAAGTCATGTTCCCATCGGCAGCACCTCCCCATACCACCTTCACGAGGACAATCTCCTTGCCTCTTAACTGCTTCACTTTGCGATCATCAATACACTCAGGTAAAGCCTCAACCGTAAGGTTATCCCTTACTTTCACCTCATCCATCGGTATCACATGTGACAAATCCGGAACATACTTCCGAAGCTGCAAAACATGGAATACATCATGAAAATTTGACAACCGCGGCGGCAACGCCACCCTATAAGCAACTGATCAACTCTTGCCGGAATCTGATGCCGACCAATGAATTTCAAAGTACGCTTCTTCGAATTCAAAGCACGTCCAACGCCCGTTACCGGAGTAACTCTAAAAAATACATGGTCTCCCTCTTGAAATTCAAGATCTTTCCTTCTCTTACAGTGATAACTCTTCTATCTACTTTGTGAAGTTTTCATCTTCTCTCGAATCAACTTCAATGTCACAATGGTTTGCTGAATAATCTCAGGTCCAAGCATTATACTCTCACCTGATTCATGCCAACATAAAGGTGCTCAACATCTTTTACCATAAGATACTTCAAAAGGTACCATTCCGATACTGGAATGATAATTATTATTGTAAGTAAACTCAATCAATGATAAATGATTATCCCAAGCACCTCCTTGTTCAAGTACATAAGCTCTCAACAAAGCTTCCAAAGATTTTATAGTCCTTTTCGTCCGTCCATCTGTCTGCATATGATAAGCGGAGCTCAACCTCAACTTCGAGCCCAATGCCTCTTGCAAACTCTCCTAAAATCTAGAAGTGAATCTCGGATCTCTATCCGACACAATGCTCAACGTAATCACATGAAACTTTATGATCGTACGAATATAAATCTCAGCCAACCTCTGGAATGAAAAACTAATACCAATCAGGATAAAATGTTCTAATTTCGTCAGTCGATCAATAATTACCCAAATCGCATCATTCCCTATCAGAGTATTAGGTAACCCCTTAACAAAGTCCATAGAGATATTATCCCATTTCCATTCTAGAATATCCAACGGTTGGATCTTTTGATGTTCCACATTCGACTTCTGACAAGTCAATAAGCGTACACGAATTGAGCTACCTGACGTTTCAATCCAGGCCACCAAAACATCTTTTTCAAATCCTGATACATCTTTGTAGCTCCCTGGTGCACACTCAAACTACTTCTGTGGCCTTCTTCAAGAATCATTATTTTCAATTCTGGATCTTCAGGAACACAAATCCGCTCACGGAATCTCAACACACCTTGATCATCCACATGAAAATCACCATTTCTCGCGCGTTCAACCATCAAGTATACCAACTTCACATCTGACTTCTGGCTCTCTCTTATATTAGCAAGAAAATCATTATTAATCTTCAACATTTCCAGTTTCACACTATACGATGTCTGCTCACAGACCAAACTCATGTCTCTGAATTGCTCAATCAACTCCAACTCTCTCATCATCATAGACGATATATGAATTGTTTTCTGACTCAAACATCCGCCACGACGTTAGCTTTATCGGGGTGATAGTTCAAGCCGAAATCATAATCCTTCAGAAATTCCAACCAACGTCTCTGCCTCATATTCAATTCCTTTTGGTCAAACAGATACCTCAAGCTCTTATGATCGCTAAATACCTTGAATCTAGAACCATGAAGATAATGTCTCCAAATTTTTAGTACAAACAACCGCTGCTACCAACTCTAAATCGTGAGTAGGGTAATTCCTCATTAATCCTCAACTGACGTGAAACATAAGCCATCACTTGGTTATTCTGCATCAATACTCCTCTTAAACCCATCAGAGAAGCATCACAATACACCACAAATGGATCACCTAGTTTAGGAAAAATCAAAACTGAAGATGTAGTCAATCACTTCTTCAGCTCAACGAAACTTCACTCACAATGAATATCCCACACAGACTTTGCCTTACCTTTACAGGTTAACTGGGTCAATGGAAGAGCTAACTTCGAAAATCCCTCAATGAATCTTTGATAATAACCAGCTAATCCCAAAAAGCTTCTGATCTTGTTCACCAACTTAGGAGATTCCCATTGAAGAACTGCATCTACCTTGGATGGATCCACTGCAATACCATTACTAAAAATGACAAGACCAAGAAAACTCACCTCTTTCAACCAGAACTCACAATTAGATAATTTCGCATAAAGCTTCTTATCCTTCAACACTTTTAATATAATTTGTAGATGTTCTACATGTTCTTCTTCTGACTTAGAGTAAATCAAAATATCATCTATGAAAACAACCACAAATTGATCCAAGTACTCATGGAAAATCCGATTCATATACTCCATAAATACTCCAGGTGCATAAGTAACTCCAAATGGCTTTACCACATATTCATAATGTCTATACCAAGTCCTGAAAGTTGTCTTCTGAATATCCTCATCCTTTACACGTATTTGATGATAACCCGAACTCAAGTCAATCTTGCTAAACACCCGCGCACCCACCAACATATCCATCAAGTCATCTATTCTCGGAAGTGGATACTTGTTCTTGATCGTCACTTTATTCAATTGTCTGTAATCAATGCACAATCTCATACTGCCATCCTTCTTCTTTACTAGCAATGTCGAAGCTCCCCAATGTGACACACTTGGTCTCACAAACCTCTTCTCTAACAACTTTTCCAATTGTTTCTTCAACTCTGATAGCTCTAACACTGACATGTGATATATAGCCATAGAAATAGGTCTGGTACTAGGTACAAGATCAATACTAAACTCTACTTCCCGTTCCAGAGGTACATCAACAATATCATCTGAAAATACTTCTAGAAACTCTCTCACCACTTGCAACTCATTCGTCATAGAATCGTTCTCAACCACCAAGGATGAGAACAAAGCCAACACTTGATCTTCTTCATCCAAAAGATTCTTCAAATATTTAATAGATAAGTAACTTTTTTCATTATCTTCTTCCGGAGCAAGGAATCACACAATTTTATTGTAACAATTGATATGAACATGGTTGAACTCCAACCAGTTCATTCCCAAAATCACATCAAGACCCTCAAATGACAAACAAATAAGATCAACACCAAAGTCCTTGCCATAAATCGATAAAGTTTACTGCAAACAAACTAGAGTAGTCACTGATCCCTTTGCAGGAGTTACGATAACCATTCCTCCTTTCATCGAAGAAACAACAAGACCTAACCTTTTCACACAATCAGCAGCAATAAAACAGTGTGTTGCACTAGTATCAATCATAGAAATCAAAGGCATATCATTAATGTAGCATATACCTCTGATTAGTCGATCCTCACTATAAGTCTGAGTTCCTGTCAATGCAAACCCTTTCCTTCTAGTTAAAGCTTTCTTTGGCTTCGGGCAATGAATGTTGATATCGCCTTGCTCTCCACAGTTGTAGCAAGTCAACATGTTAGTCTTGCAATCTGCGATCAAATGCCCATGGTGTCCACATTTCAAGCACTTATTCACATCACTCATGCACTCATAACACGATGAGCCAACTCACCACGTATGTAACACTTTAGAGGAACAGAAGCTCCTCCCTCATTTGGCTTCTTGCCATCAGTAATTCTCTACTTACCTTTATCAGCCAGAGCTGCATAAATCTTCCCACAGTGCATCTATTTCTTTCCTCTCCTCTCAGCCAAACCTTTGAAAAGCTCTAATCGAGCCTTGCTATCTTCCTCAAAGATCCTACAACAATCAACCAAATCTGAAAATCTCATGATACTTTGATAGTCAATCACCTGTTTGATCACAAGCCTTAAACCAGTCTCAAATTTCACACACTTCGAGAACTCAACAATCACCTCACTGTAATGCAGATAGAACTTGGCCAAATCTGAAAAACTTAACAACATACTCTACCACTGACATGCTGTTGCACCCCAAAATTTGCCCTCACAATACAAGACTTTGTGTTCTAAGAAGGTTCACAAGGTTCACAAGTTTTCCAACACTTGCATAACCTTTCATGAGGTTCAGGAGGTCTACAAGTCACTTCTTGAAGGTTCACAAGGTTCACAAGTTTCTCAATGCTTATATAACCTTTCATGAGGTTCATGAAGCCCACAAGTTGCTTTATGAAGGTTCACAAGGTTCACAAGTTCTTTAATGCTTTCTATAACCTTTCATGAGGTTCATAAAGTCTACAAGTTACTTTATGAAGGTTCACAAGGTTCACAAGCTTCTCAACATTTACAAGACCTTTCATGAAGTTCATAAAGTTCACAAGTTACTTCTTGAAGGTTCACAAGGTTCACAAGTTTCACAATGTTTACAAAGCTTTCCTGAGGGTCATGAGGTCTACAAAGCCACTTCATGAGGTTCACAAGGTTCACAAGCTTCACAATACCTCCCATGAGTATCACAAGACACTTTATGAAGATTCACAAGGTTCACAAAGTTCACAATTGGTCAAAGGAGTTGACAATTCCCTCAGACAATGCACCTCCTAAGCAGTGCATCCAAAACTAGGGTTTTGACTTTAATCAGGCTAAGTGGACTTCCAATACCTCAAGTGAGTTTCATAACATCTTATATGTGTGTAAGAACCCCCATGTCAAGTTTCAAAACTTTTCTCAAAAGTTTGCTCAGTCAGATGATCAGATAGGTCAAAATCAGTCAATACAGTCAAAAAGTCAAACTGAGGTCAACTGTGGTCAAACCAAAGTCAAACTTCATGATTTTTTGCCAACATCAAGTATATGAAGTAAAATTCATCATTTGATCAAGGGTTGATCATGATTCATCAAGGAGATTCCAGATCATCAATAATCAGGAGTTTCTAAATTAGGGTTTTCTCAGTAAAAGTCAACTGAACTTTGACCAGGCATAACTTTCACATACTTCATCACCAAGTCTCCATCCAAAGCTCATTTTGAAGGAAATTGAATTCTCTACAACTTTGATGTTGAAGGTTAAGCCCAAAAATGCTTCATTTGAAAGATATGATCTAAGACATTATAGGTCATTTCAAAAGTCAACAAAAAGTCAACAACTTCAAAAGGGCATAACTTGAGATTGGTAAATGATATGGACCTGAAACCAATGGGGTTGTTTAGAGGACTCTTCAAGCTTTCCAAAAAGTCCAAGAATGCCCTCATACCCTTAAAATTGAGGGAGAAGTGCCTTTGCAAAGTTGGACAATTTTGTGATGGTTTATATTGAAAAGGGAGGTTCAAAATCATTTCTTTTCAAATGGGCCACCCAAAGTATGACCCAATCCACTTCATAAAGCCATGCACGAAATTCTCATGATATTTTCATAATTTTTATTTTATTTAATTAATTTATTATGATTTTTAATTCTTAAAATCATCTTAAAATTAAATAAAATATTAAATTTGAAAATTAAATTGGTTTGTTGGTTCTAGAAAGTTATAAAGTTCATATGGAGCAAATTGATACAAGAATCATGTGAATTGGCTCAAAATAGAAAGCTTTGGTTTAAAAATATTTGATTTTCATGGCATGATCTTTCTCAATCTCAAAGTATCAAATCTTCCACTAAATCAATCAATTTCTTTAACCTAATTGACTCACCTATATATGCTGATCATAAACCTAGCCTTGGACACGAATTTGAGCAGCCATAAGAGTAAGTTTATCATTCAAAAATTCTTCCAAAAAGTGGCATTCGGATTTTGGAATTTGAGGCTTTTGAAGGTAAAACAAATACATAGCAAGCTTCATGGGGCCTCTCTGATCATGAAACATCCATCAAATGCATCCATAGCACGCATACATGAGCAACCCGAAGCAAAGTTGTTCTTGAATATTTTTTTTCTGATTCTAATGATTCATTGCATCTAAACGAATTTTAATTGTTTAATGTTGTTTGTTATGTTGTATGGATTGATTCTGGGCAGGAAAACTCAAGAACCCACGCCTAATTCGTGAGATGCCATTTTTAGGGTTTTGACCTAGGATTGGGGATCTTTGATTAAATGAATATAAATGAATTTTAAGATCATGGTTGAATTCGAATGGACCTCTGGATCATACTTACGTTTTCAATTTTGTAAAATTTCACTATTTGATTGGTTGTTGATTTTCGTAGGATTTGCTAGGGTTTGTATTTCGCAGGTAATATCATAAGAAAAATCGCAGCAAAAATGGAAGGTCTTGAGGTTGAAGATGAAGTTCCCGCGCCCTGGAAATTCAAAAATTTGTTTTAAATATTTTATGAATTATTATGAGTTTGTTTATCACCAGCGTGTCTATGGTCTGGTGGTAAGGCTGGAACGTATATGCTTTAAGGGCCATAGTTCGAATCATGTTGGGGCCATTATTTTTTGTTTATTTTTCAGGATTAGAGAAGACATAATATATTATGCGTTAAAGTCATTCAACAAGCAGGTAGGCTCTCCCAGCCAGGCGGTAAGACGCGCGTATGCACATCCATAAGGTCCTGGGTACGAAACCACCCCAGGCCTTTTGTTTTTGATATTTTTCTGGATTTCTCAAAACAAAGAATAAAACAAATCTATTGCTCTCCTCTCTTGCCTGCGCATCCAATGGCCCAGTGGTAGTCTCTCTTGAAAGCAAGCATAGGGGACTGGGTTCAAACCCCAGCCCCACCAGGTTCTTTTTTTTTTCTTTCTTATTCTTTTCTTTTTATTTTCATGTTTAAATTAATTGTTTAAAATAATTAGTATGTTATTATTTATATTATAAAATGTATATATCATGTATTCAAATGATTTTTTTAAAACTCATGATTTCTCAAAATGTAAATTTTTTATAAAATATATATTAGTTAAGATAATTATTTTTTTAAAAATAAATTATATATATATATCCACCTTAATTCTAAAACCCTAAAAAATATTTTCCTAACAAACCCTAATTTATATTTCAAAACCTAATTCTATTTTTTCGTAATAAGTTATTTTCTAATTTTTATTATAATTATTATGTATATAATTTTTAATATAGTAAATATAATTATGAGTCAAATTAATTTTCTTTTAATATTTAGAAATAATTTAATTTAGGATTAAAAAACATAATAACTAATAGGAATTAAATTTTAACATGATATTTGAAAGTTTATCTTTTTTCTTATAATATGTATATAAATTATAAATATATGCTCGTAATAATAAATTGTTTTTTTTTTGTAATTATAATAATTTAAATATTATATGAATATAAAAATTATCTAATTATGTATGTTAATTTTTTTTTTATATTGTTAATTTCTATTAATTAATTGCTATTTATTATAATTTCTTTAATTTGTTAATTAATTTTTATTACTAACCATATCATTATTATTTTATATTTCTAACCTTGTTTATGATTTCTAATTATTATTATTATTATCTTATTATGACTAACCCCTTTTATTTATTTATTGCTAAATTATTATTTGCTTATTATTTATTTTTGCTCATTATTATAATTTTGTAATTGTTCCTTGGTGTAAAAATTTGTAATAATCTATTTTATTTATGTATTGTGGTTAGTAATTAGGGAGTGATAACATGTATGATATTTAAAATCAATTTAGAAAATTTCTAATAAAGATAATTAATTTGAACACTTCACACACGTAAGTCGATTTGAAATCGCCGTCTCACTTTCTAAGGATATCCCTCTTGTTGCCTACGAATAAATGGTTAAGTGGGGTGTATAAAGCAAGTCCCTCGAGTAAAAATCATCAAGGTCCCTTATGTTGCCTATACAAATCAAGTCCCTTCAGAAAAAAAATGATGATAGTCCCTTAATATGCTTATTACACCCCACCATTGCCTTAAAGATCGAATTGTCCCTCACATGTCCCGTTAACATCCAAAGTAAGGACTACCTACTCCATTATAGTAGGGATAGTCTTACTAAGGAAAGAATAAAAAGCAAGAAAGACCTTTAAACATTAGGGTAAGTTACTTTTAAGTACTTAAGCTCATTTCAAAATTTTCTCCACACTTAAACAATTTTCAAACAAAATTTTCAAACATGTTTTTAACACATCCTTACATGGGTTATTTATTAACTATTCTGAAAATTTTCTTATTCACACACTACACTTTCAAAACAATTCACAAGTGAGCTTAAGTACCTAAGAGCCCATGGATAACCATGGATGAAAAGGGTGCTAACACCTTCCCTTTTCATAACCTACCCCCCGGACCCAAATAATTCTCTAAGGTCTTTCCTGTTCTTTTATAACCTTTCCTTATGGATAAAATAAAAGTCGGTGGCGACTCTTGCTATCCGCAACATCGTTTAAAGTCAGTTCACCGGGTTACAGAACTGGCGACTCTGCTGGGGATCTATTTTAAGAGGGGTACCCTTAGGAAATAAGATCACTTTAAATTGTTTGCTTTGTTTGCTTTACTTTAATTGTTGGGCTCTTATGTGGGAAAGGTCCTAACCCGGATCTAGTGTACCTTAGGTAAATGGCAATAGACCAAGGAAATTGTGCGACGTATATCGACACGGTTGATCTGGTGGCCATAGTTAGTGCGACTTCTTGGTTGGTGCTTATATTCCTTAAGTCAAGTTGAGGATAATATTGAGGCTGCCATGTGTTGTCAATGCACTAACTAACTTTTAGAACCCTAGCTAACTCATCTTGGCCTTTAGAAAGTAGTGAGGTAACCGGCTTTGGTGCAGACTGAAGTTGGTTGACACTCGATACTACGCTCATTGAGATCTTAAACTTGGAAGGTTTTGGTTGGCAAGTAAGTTGCCTACTGAACAACCACCCTTGTGAAGGATCAATGATATTGAGATCCCTTAGAACCCGGTTACTTTTGTAGGACAGGATGAACCATCTAACTTCAGGGGAGGGTACTTACCTTTGAACCTCATACAAGCCTTTAAACCTAGGGCAATTGTGTGACTTGTTTGTGTGTGCCACATGTTTGTGATTGAGCATAACATCATGACATCATCATGCATCATGAGCATAGCATTTTCACTAACCATTTCAAGGACCAAAGGATTTATCTTTGTTCTTTGTTGCAGGTCATGGCTTCTGCTCGTAGAAACACCATCAGGATCAACTTTGTGGGAATACCTCCCAAGCTTAAAGAGTTGGTTTCTCAAGTGTCTGATCATTCCCATTTCATCAAGAGACATGGCCACCTATTGGATCTAGTCACTTCAGGATTCAATGAAGACATGATGAGTGTTCTGTTTCAGTTCTTTGACCCTAAGCACCATTGCTTTACATTTCCTGACTATCAGCTGGTTCCAACCATGGAGGAGTTCTCTAAGCTTCTGGGTATACCTGTTCTTGATCAAAGACCTTTCACAGGCTTAGAGAAGGAGCTTAAACCAGAAGTTATTGCTGCAGCCCTACATCTGAAGAAGTCTGACATTGTTCTAGAAACGAGAAGTGGAGTCAAGGGTATTCTTGCCAAGGTATTAGTGGATAAAGCTCAAATGTTCTTGAAGGCCATGAGCTATGATGCTTTTGAGGAGATCCTAGCCTTGCTGATATATGGCTTAGTATTGTTCCCCAATCCAGATCAGTTCATAGATGTTCATGCCATCAACATTTTCCTGAGTCACAATCCAGTGCCTACATTGCTTGGAGACATCCTGCATTCTCTTCACACCCGTACTACAAGGGCAAGAGGAACTTTGATGTGTTGCATACCTTTACTCTCTAGGTGGTTTATTTCTCACCTTCCTCGCTCAGTAATGAAGAATGAGCAAGGGTTTAGATGGTCCAAGAGGATCATGTCACTATCTCACTCAGACATTCATTGGTGCTCCAGATCTATGGAGAATGTCACCATCATTGACCGTTGTGGGGAGTTTCCTAATGTGCCACTTCTAGGCATAAGGGGAGGCATCACCTACAACCCCTGTTTAGCTCTACGACAGTTTGGTTACGCCCGAAGTGATGGTCCACATGACATGTTGATTCAGGGCATTGTGTTTGATTACGACAACGATCTTCAGGGTTATCGTCAGAGATTCATACGAGCTTGGGGAAAGGTAAACAGGATTGACAGTAAGACACTGGAGCCTAAGTACACTATTCCTATGGAGGCTTATCTCAGATGGGTGCGATCTCGTGCTCAGACACTCATGATGCCATATCCTGCCGTCCTACCAGTTACCATGGAACCTGTTGCTGAAGGAGACACATCCTATACCATCCTTCACCCAGACATGCCTACTGATATGGAAGACTTGCAGAGATCATGGATCCAACTGAAGGAGCAAAGAGATACTTTCGAGGCTCATTACAAAGCAAGCCAAGCAAGAATCCTAGAGCTCACAAAGCAACTTCACGAGGAACGAAACCTCAACTCTTACCTCAACACAAAGAGGAAACGTCCATGGGAGACTTAAAACCCCATCTTTTGTACTTATTTCACTTTCATTTTTTGTAAGCCTAAAAGGCAAAACAAGTTATTACTAATAAAAAGTTACTTTTTGTTTGTTTAAGCAAATTTAAATCCTGCGGTCCTTGAAAACATTGCATGTACATTACCACATCATTTCATTGCATCACAGGTTAATTGTGCACAGGTTTCTCATTTTCTCGCTGTTTATTTCAGCAATGGCTCTTGAACAATCAGTTAAGGATCTCCAGGCACAAAATGCACAATTCCAAGAGCTGATCTTGAACCTATCCAAGGGGCAAGATGATTTGAAGGCACTGCTGGCCAAGAAGACAAAGAAGACTAGAAGGTCTGCTGGGTTGCTCAACATGGGAAGAAGGTTCAAAGGTCCTGTCAAGACCAAGGAACAGGTTGAAGTCTATAAATCTGAAGAATCTGAGCAAGAGGTAGGCAGTCTCCATCACACAATGGGGGACTCTGATTCTGAGGCTAACTACTACCATGAGCCTAATGAAGACAAGTTCAAGATGCTGGTGGATAGGATGGATGCTATGGAGTTGCAGAAATCATCTGGGCTGGATTTTGAGGATTTGAGTCTGATATCTGGGGTTGTGATACCCATTGGTTTCAAGGTTCCTACCTTTGTTGTTTATGATGGGGTCTCCTGTCCCAAACTGCATTTGAGGTCTTATGTCAGAAGGATTCAACCTCACACTGTTGATAAAAAGTTGTGGATCCATTTCTTTCAGGAGAGCTTATCTGGAGCTCAGCTAGAGTGGTATTATCAGTTGGAGAGTGTTAACGTCAGAGATTGGAATGATCTTGCTGAAGCTTTCTACAAGCAGTATCAATACAATGCTGACTTAGCCCCCACTCGCATGCAGCTTCAAAGCATGTCTATGGGTGCCAAAGAAAGCTTTAAGGAGTATGCTCAGAAGTGGAGAGATTTAGCTGGAAGAGTTCAACCCCCTTTGACTGACAGGGAGCTGGTTGATATGTTCATGTGTACACTGAATGGTCCGTTTTACAGTCATCTCATTGGAAGCTCATCATCTGGCTTCACTGAGTTGATTATGACAGGAGAGCGGGTAGAGAATGGTATTAAGAGTGGTAAGATCCAAGTGGGCACTTCTTCATCAGGTGCTGCAAAGAAGCCCCCCACTGGGAAGAAAGAATCTAATGCTGTTTATGGTCAGCCTGATCGTAACAGAAGGCATCAGTCTGTCAGTGCAGTTCATATTTCAAATCCAACTCCTGCACCAACAGAGCAGCCTCAGGGACACCAACCAAAGACTAGAAGACAGTTCACGAGAATCAACATGTCAATGGCTCAGGCATTGCAACACTTGTTGAAGGCTGAACTCATTACTTTGAGGGAGGCTCCTCAGAATCCCAATGTTACTTCTCCCAAGTACAATCCCAATGCACGATGTGCATATCATTCAAACTGTCCAGGACATGATACTAATAACTGCTGGGTCTTGAAGAACAAAATTCAAGATATGATCGATGCTGGAGAAATTGAGTTTGATCCACCAGGTACTCCAAATGTGATTACCGCTCCAATGCCAAATCACGAGAAGACTGTCAATGCCATTGATGAAGACATTGAGGAAGACCTGCATGTCTATTCAGTTATGGAATTGAGCACACCATTGTCTGTTATCAAAAGGAGGTTATTGCAAGCTGGGATCTTTCCAGGTTGTCGTGAAGATTGTCTGTATTGTACCTATAAGCCGGATAGTTGCTTCATTTTGAGAGATGGTATTCAACGTCTCATGGATAAGTATACTATAGTATTTGAAAGAAGACCAGCATCTGTAGAAGGTATGGTGGATCATCTGACTCGGGATAAGAGGATTGAAGAGGTTGATATGGTTGACAAAGTACCGGTAAAAATCACTGCAAGGAAGCCCATCAAGATCTCTCATCAGGGTCCTATCAAGATTACGGCTGAAGGTCCTGTGAAAGTTGTTGCTGAAGCCAGAGTAGCTCCTCTGATCATTACTACTCCTGGTCCTATTCCTTATACATCTGACAAAGCTGTGCCTTGGCACTATGGGTCTGATGTTTACATCCATGGTGTCAAGCAGGAGCCTCTACCCGATATACCTGCTGACATTGATAATATTGCTGGATCTAGCAAGATCACTCGTAGTGGAAGAGTCTTTTCTCCTCCAGATACTTCAAAGAATGCAGCTACTCCTGCTGTTACTTCCACTACTGATGCCCGGGGCAAAGTTCCTGTAATTGAGCCTGTATCTACTGATGTTCCAGCTGCCGATGACCTCTCTAAGCAAATGGAAGAAGTATTGAAAATCATTCGCAAGAGTGATTATGACATTGTTGACCAATTGGGGCATACTCCCTCAAAGATTTCTATGCTCTCCCTGTTATTATGTTCTGAGGCTCATGCCAAGTCATTGATCAAGTTTCTAAAGATGGCTCATGTACCCAGTGCAATTTCTGTGGACCAATTTGAAAACTGTGTTGCCCACCTGACCTATGACAATGGGTTAGGATTTTCTGATGCTGATTTGACCCCTGCCAAGAGGGATCATAACAGGGCCTTGCATATTTCAATTGAATGCAGGGGCACTACCCTGTCTCATGTACTGATAGACAATGGTTCCTCTCTGAATGTGTTGCCTAAAGAAGTCCTGAACAAGCTGAGTCCTGAAGATACTGTGTTAAAGCCCAGTAATATTGTGGTGAAAGCTTTTGATGGTTCTAGAAGAGTAGTGCATGGGGAAATTGATCTTCCAATCAAGGTTGGCTCTCAGATGTTTACTGCTACATTTTATGTGATGGATATTCGTCCTTCATACTCTTGTCTGCTTGGTCGTCCCTGGATCCATGGGGCAGGTGCTGTGACCTCTACATTGCATCAAAAGTTGAGATATCCGGTGAATGGAAAGGTTGTTACTGTCTTCGGAGAAGAAGAATACTTTGTCAGCCACGTAAACACCTTCAAGTATCTGGAGGTGGAAGGTGAATACATTGAGACTCCGTGTCAGTCATTTGAAGTGGTTCCTTGGGCTGGTAATGATTGTGTAGCTCCTCCTGCTTTGAAGAAGGTTCCTGTGGTCATCAGAAACCCTCCAACAATGGCAATGGCCTCCCTCAAAGATGCTAAAGCTGTGGTGAATGAAGGTGGTTGTACTGTTTGGGGTCAGCTTCCTGATATTCCGTACAAGTCTGACAAGTTTGGTTTGGGTTTCACTGCAGAATCCCAGAAGGCTGTTCGTCGTGCTCGTGCTGCTCGTATCACCAATCAAGGAGTGATTAATGCTGTGGGAGATCAAGATGAAGACTACAACTTGGATGCATGGATTTTTCCTACTATGGGTGCTGGACTCAATAATTGGAAAGCTGAAGATGTTATCCCTATCTCCTTTAGTCAGGAGTAAATACTATTACTGTGTTATGTTTTAAATTTGTAATTTCTGAACAATAAAACTTTCAAGCCATATGCCTTACCCGGGGCACAATGGTGTGCTTGTTACGGGCTGTCATTTCATTTGCATACTTCATTCAATAAAATCAGTGGACGTTTCGTTTTCGTAAATATCGTGTTCCTTGTCTTTCTTTTCTTTATTTTTGCTTTATCAGCTATGTGTTCTTACACACACCCACATCACTAAAATGCAGATCCTCATCCACTCTGGATCCTGTTGATAACAGTTCTACTATTGCCAATTACAATTTCGAGAATCCGATCTATCAAACTGAAGACGGAAAGGAGGACGATTGTGAAATACCTGTAGAGCTTGCTAGGTTGTTACAACAAGAAGAGAAAGCTATACAGCCACATGAAGAGCCAGTCGAAGTTGTGAATCTGGGAACTGAAGAAGACAGAAAAGAGGTCAAGGTAGGGGCTGATTTAGAAGACAGTGTCAAGAGCAGGTTGATTCAGATGTTACGTGACTATGTGGAGATCTTTGCTTGGTCTTATGAAGATATGCCAGGGTTGGATACAGACATTGTGGTTCACCGTTTGCCAGTGAAAGAAGATTGTCGTCCAAAGAAGCAGAAGGTTCGTCGTATGCGTCCTGAAATGTCAGAAAAGATCAAGGCAGAGGTAATGAAACAGTTCAATGCAGGGTTCTTGGCAGTGACTTCTTATCCTCAGTGGGTTGCAAATGTGGTACCGGTTCCTAAGAAAGATGGTAAGGTACGTATGTGTGTAGACTACAGAGATTTGAACAAGGCTAGCCCCAAAGATGACTTTCCACTTCCTCATATTGACATTTTGGTAGACAACACTGCTCAACATAAGGTATTCTCTTTTATGGATGGTTCCTCTGGTTACAATCAGATCAAGATGGCACCTGAAGATATGGAGAAGACAACATTTGTGACACAGTGGGGCACTTTTTGCTATAAAGTGATGCCATTTGGTTTGAAGAATGCAGGGGCAACATATCAGCGTGCTATGGTGGCTTTGTTTCATGATATGATCCATCATGAGATAGAGGTATATGTGGATGATATGATAGCCAGATCTCAGAATGAAGAGCAACATCTTGATCATCTGCACAAGTTATTTGAGAGGTTGAAGAAATACAAGTTGAGATTGAATCCAAACAAGTGTACTTTTGGAGTTAGGTCTGGAAAGCTCCTGGGTTTCATTGTCAGTGGAAAAGGTATTGAAGTGGATCCTGCAAAAGTAAAAGCTATACGAGAGATGCCAACTCCCCGTACTGAGAAGGAGGTTAGAGGTTTCTTGGGACGATTGAACTACATTGCAAGATTTATTTCCCAATTAACCACCATCTGTGAGCCAATCTTCAAGTTATTGAAGAAAGATCAGGTGATGGAATGGAATGATGAGTGCCAGACTGCTTTTGATGAAATTAAGAGATATCTGTTAGAGCCACCAATTTTGATGCCACCAGTTGATGGAAGACCCTTGATTATGTACTTAACAGTGCTAGACAACTCAATGGGGTGTGTGTTGGGGCAACATGACGAGTCTGGTCGAAAAGAGCAGGCAATATACTACCTTAGCAAAAAGTTTACCGACTGTGAAACAAGATACTCACTGCTCGAGAAAACTTGCTGCGCTTTGGCATGGGCTACTCGCCGACTAAGACAGTATATGTTGACCCATACTACCTTATTGATTTCAAAGATGGATCCAATCAAGTACGTATTTGAGAAACCTGCTCTCTCCGGAAGAATTGCAAGATGGCAAATGATCTTAACAGAGTATGACATACAGTACACTACTCAGAAGGCCATCAAGGGAAGTGTTGTTGCTGATCATTTGGCTCATCAAGCAGTGGATGATTATCAGTCAATGAATTTCGAGTTTCCTGATGAAGACATCATGATTATTACCAAAGAACCTGGACAATATGACGGACCTGAACAAGGATCCCGATGGACTATGGTTTTTGATGGTGCCTCTAATGCACTTGGTAATGGTGTTGGTGTTGTGATTAGTTCCCCCGAAGGTTGTCATACTCCGATTACTGCCAGACTTTGTTTCCATTGTACCAATAACATGGCTGAGTATGAGGCATGTATCATGGGTATTAAAGTTGCTATTGACATGAAGATTCAGTTCCTTGATGTGTATGGAGATTCAGCCCTGGTAGTGAGTCAGATTAAAGGAGATTGGGATACCAAGCATGATAATCTCATTCCTTACAGAGAGCATGTGTTGTCTTTGATCCCACATTTCAAAGAGATTACCTTTGGACACATTCCACGAAGAGAGAATCAGTTGGCAGATGCATTAGCTACCATGGCATCTATGTTTGAGATCAGCTGGGATGATGAAGCTCCCAAAATTACCATTGATAGATTTGAAAGGCCTGCATACTGCAATGAGATTGACACTGAAGGGGCAGAGGAGAAGCCTTGGTTCTACGAAGTGAAAAGATATCTTGAAGCTCAGGAGTTCCCTGAAGGGGCATCTGCCAAAGATAGGAAGTTTATGAGAAGGTTTTCTGCTAAGTTCTTTCTGAGTAATGGCATTCTGTACAAGCGCAATCATGATTCAACTTTGCTTCGTTGTGTGGATAAGAAGGAAGCAACTGAGATTATGGAAGACATGCATGATGGGATCTTTGGCACTCATTCTAGTGGTCATACCATGGCAAAGAAGATATTGAGAGCAGGTTACTATTGGTCTACCATGGAAGCTGACTGCTATCAACACTCCAGAACGTGTCACAAATGTCAAATCTATGCTGATAAAGTACACATACCTCCATCACCTTTGAATGTGTTGACTGCTCCTTGGCCTTTTGCCATGTGGGGCATTGATATGATTGGTGAGATCAAGCCTACTGCTTCTAATGGACACCGTTTCATCCTGGTTGCTATTGATTACTTCACGAAGTGGGTAGAGGCAGCTTCATTTGCATCTGTTACCAAGAATGTTGTGGCTCGGTTCATTAAGAATAATCTCATATGTAGGTATGGCATACCTGAAAGGATTATCACTGACAATGGCTCTAATCTGAACAACACTATGATTACTGATCTCTGCACGCAGTTCAAGATTAAGCATCATAACTCTTCTCCGTATCGTCCAAAGATGAATGGTGCAGTTGAAGCTGCTAATAAGAACATCAAGAAGATTGTACAGAAGATGACTGTTACTTACAAGGATTGGCATGAGATGTTACCATTTGCTCTTCATGGTTATCGTACTACAATACGTACTTCAACAGGGGCAACCCCATTCTCCTTAGTCTATGGTATGGAAGCAGTTCTGCCCATTGAAGTTCAGATCCCCTCCTTGAGAATTATGAAGGATGCAGGCTTGGATGAAGATGAGTGGATTCAGACTCGACTTGACCAGATAAACTTGATTGATGAAAAGAGGTTAGCAGCAGTTTGTCATGGCCAGATGTACCAGAAACGAATGATCAAAGCTTTTAACAAGAAGGTTAAGCCAAAGGTATATCAGGCTGGTGACTTGGTAATCAAGCGTATCATATTACCACAGGGTGATCCTAGGGGCAAGTGGACTCCGACATATGAAGGACCATTTGTAGTCAAGACAGTATTCTCAGGAGGTGCCATGATATTGACTACAATGGATGGTGAGGACTTCCCACAGCCCGTGAACGCAGACATAGTTAAAAAATACTACGCATAAAAAGAGACCCGCTAGGTTGACAGGCCTAGGCAAAAATAAGGGCATCCCGGCAAACCAAAAGGGTTTGGGCAAAAGTTAGGGATATATATAAAAAGATGTACACCCGGCAAGTCGAAAACCTGAAAAGGCGGCTTGGGCAAAAAAGGGTATCCTGGTGGATTGAAAACCTGAAAGGGCAATCCAGGCAAAAGGTAGGGATTAAAGCGTATGACTATGTCTCGTTTGGATCACCCATGAAACTGCAACCAGTTGTATTACTTATTCAAGCTCGAACAGATAAAGCTCAATCCAATCGTTTCCGTCTAAACAGCAAGAAGATGAGATACTTGAGTGGCAATAGTAGAATTGAAACTCAATAGGACTGTTTCCCATATAGCTGATTTTCTTTCTTTTGTAAAACTTTACGACAAAATCCTCTTACTAGGGTTTATGTCTCCTTGTACAAACTTACCCGTGTATGGGTCACTTCTTGATATAAATAAATTCCATCTTTTGAATTCAGATTTACTTTTACCCTATTTACATAAGCGAAACGTCCATTGGTTGTGTTTGAATGTATGTATGCTTTTGAATATGATTAATGTTTACCAGAAATACAGGTATGCTATTAATATGATTAATGTTTACCAGAAATGCATGAAAATGCAGTAATAGTATTTACTAAGGACGAACGAGGGAAGGATTTCAACGAAGCTTCGCCGGTTCATCTTTGCAAAACAATCACAAAACTCTCAGTAGGACTAATCCATTTTCATAAAGTCTCATCTCCCCTGGAATTTATATCCATCTCTTTTATCCTCATACGGATATTCGGGAAATTACTTTCCAATAAGGGTACGACGAACGAAGACGGGATGTTATACTTATCCTACTATCAAACGAAGACGAAGGTTATATATACCCTACTATCCCCAACAACGGGAGGTTATATATACCTTACTATCCCCAACAACGGGGGGTGATATCTATCTCTGTTATCCCCAGCATACGGGAGGTTATCTATACCCTGTTATACCCAGCAGACAGAGGTTATACATTTTTCAACAACGAATCGGGATTTATTTTCCCTGGCCAGCAGTGGTTATACGAAGATATCCAGACGTTTCCGGCAGTTATCATATCATACATACATCATTTACATCATACCATAGCATATATATCCATATACATAATACATTACCTAAGTACATCATATCATACATGCATACATAAAGCATAAACTAATATTGTTATACAGAATGCTACTTTGTTTTCAGGTAATTATCCAACAAGCAAACTTATGATCTTTGGGACTGCTTTATTGTAACCTCAGGGTTATTTTATCCTCCTGATGAGCTCATCATTATTTCAAGACTGCATTGGAGTTGTCATTATTGATGTCTCCATCCTCCTGAAATCAGTACTTCAAGACTGCATTAGAGTTATCATTATTGATTGCTCTATCCTCCTGAAGACATATCACACTATTATTTCAAGACTGCATTGGAGTTGTCATTATTGATGTCTCCATCCTCCTGAAATCAGTACTTCAAGACTGCATTAGAGTTATCATTATTGATTGCTCTATCCTCCTGAAGACATATCACACTATTATTTCAAGACTGCATTGGAGTTGTCATTATTGATGTCTCCATCCTCCTGAAATCAGTACTTCAAGACTGCATTAGAGTTATCATTATTGATTGCTCTATCCTCCTGAAGACATATCACACTATTATTTCAAGACTGCATTGGAGTTGTCATTATTGATGTCTCCATCCTCCTGAAATCAGTACTTCAAGACTGCATTAGAGTTATCATTATTGATTGCTCTATCCTCCTGAAGACATATCACACTATTATTTCAAGACTGCATTGGAGTTGCCATTATTGATGTCTCCATCCTCCTGAAATCAGTACTTCAAGACTGCATTAGAGTTATCATTATTGATTGCTCTATCCTCCTGAAGACATATCACACTATTATTTCAAGACTGCTTTAGAGCTATTGATTGCTCTATCCTCCTGAAATCATATTACTACTTCAAGACTGCTTTAGAGTTATCATTTGGCTCTATCCTCCTGAAATCATTACTTCAAGACTGCTTTAGGGTCATCATTATTGATTGCTCTATCCTCATGAAGACATGCTGTTACATCAGTATTACTCCAATATCCTGAACGCATATCATTAATACCTCAGGACTGCTCCAGACTCCTGACAGCTTTCATTATACCTCCATATTTTGGACTGCTTTATCTTCCAAGAAATATATCCGAAGAACTTTCCCCTAGTGGCATCTTTAAGCCCACTCAATCATATTCAACCAACCATCAATATCACTCTATGCACTGGTGAGTGCAAATTTTTGGGCTTTTGTGTTCAATCCCCTTCAACCTTCCAGGTCACGACTGGCAAATATACCAATCTAACCCCTCAGGTTTCAGAAAATTGAACAGGGGCAGCTGTTGCACCCCAAAATTTGCCCTCACAATACAAGACTTTGTGTTCTAAGAAGGTTCACAAGGTTCACAAGTTTTCCAACACTTGCATAACCTTTCATGAGGTTCAGGAGGTCTACAAGTCACTTCTTGAAGGTTCACAAGGTTCACAAGTTTCTCAATGCTTATATAACCTTTCATGAGGTTCATGAAGCCCACAAGTTGCTTTATGAAGGTTCACAAGGTTCACAAGTTCTTTAATGCTTTCTATAACCTTTCATGAGGTTCATAAAGTCTACAAGTTACTTTATGAAGGTTCACAAGGTTCACAAGCTTCTCAACATTTACAAGACCTTTCATGAAGTTCATAAAGTTCACAAGTTACTTCTTGAAGGTTCACAAGGTTCACAAGTTTCACAATGTTTACAAAGCTTTCCTGAGGGTCATGAGGTCTACAAAGCCACTTCATGAGGTTCACAAGGTTCACAAGCTTCACAATACCTCCCATGAGTATCACAAGACACTTTATGAAGATTCACAAGGTTCACAAAGTTCACAATTGGTCAAAGGAGTTGACAATTCCCTCAGACAATGCACCTCCTAAGCAGTGCATCCAAAACTAGGGTTTTGACTTTAATCAGGCTAAGTGGACTTCCAATACCTCAAGTGAGTTTCATAACATCTTATATGTGTGTAAGAACCCCCATGTCAAGTTTCAAAACTTTTCTCAAAAGTTTGCTCAGTCAGATGATCAGATAGGTCAAAATCAGTCAATACAGTCAAAAAGTCAAACTGAGGTCAACTGTGGTCAAACCAAAGTCAAACTTCATGATTTTTTGCCAACATCAAGTATATGAAGTAAAATTCATCATTTGATCAAGGGTTGATCATGATTCATCAAGGAGATTCCAGATCATCAATAATCAGGAGTTTCTAAATTAGGGTTTTCTCAGTAAAAGTCAACTGAACTTTGACCAGGCATAACTTTCACATACTTCATCACCAAGTCTCCATCCAAAGCTCATTTTGAAGGAAATTGAATTCTCTACAACTTTGATGTTGAAGGTTAAGCCCAAAAATGCTTCATTTGAAAGATATGATCTAAGACATTATAGGTCATTTCAAAAGTCAACAAAAAGTCAACAACTTCAAAAGGGCATAACTTGAGATTGGTAAATGATATGGACCTGAAACCAATGGGGTTGTTTAGAGGACTCTTCAAGCTTTCCAAAAAGTCCAAGAATGCCCTCATACCCTTAAAATTGAGGGAGAAGTGCCTTTGCAAAGTTGGACAATTTTGTGATGGTTTATATTGAAAAGGGAGGTTCAAAATCATTTCTTTTCAAATGGGCCACCCAAAGTATGACCCAATCCACTTCATAAAGCCATGCACGAAATTCTCATGATATTTTCATAATTTTTATTTTATTTAATTAATTTATTATGATTTTTAATTCTTAAAATCATCTTAAAATTAAATAAAATATTAAATTTGAAAATTAAATTGGTTTGTTGGTTCTAGAAAGTTATAAAGTTCATATGGAGCAAATTGATACAAGAATCATGTGAATTGGCTCAAAATAGAAAGCTTTGGTTTAAAAATATTTGATTTTCATGGCATGATCTTTCTCAATCTCAAAGTATCAAATCTTCCACTAAATCAATCAATTTCTTTAACCTAATTGACTCACCTATATATGCTGATCATAAACCTAGCCTTGGACACGAATTTGAGCAGCCATAAGAGTAAGTTTATCATTCAAAAATTCTTCCAAAAAGTGGCATTCGGATTTTGGAATTTGAGGCTTTTGAAGGTAAAACAAATACATAGCAAGCTTCATGGGGCCTCTCTGATCATGAAACATCCATCAAATGCATCCATAGCACGCATACATGAGCAACCCGAAGCAAAGTTGTTCTTGAATATTTTTTTTCTGATTCTAATGATTCATTGCATCTAAACGAATTTTAATTGTTTAATGTTGTTTGTTATGTTGTATGGATTGATTCTGGGCAGGAAAACTCAAGAACCCACGCCTAATTCGTGAGATGCCATTTTTAGGGTTTTGACCTAGGATTGGGGATCTTTGATTAAATGAATATAAATGAATTTTAAGATCATGGTTGAATTCGAATGGACCTCTGGATCATACTTACGTTTTCAATTTTGTAAAATTTCACTATTTGATTGGTTGTTGATTTTCGTAGGATTTGCTAGGGTTTGTATTTCGCAGGTAATATCATAAGAAAAATCGCAGCAAAAATGGAAGGTCTTGAGGTTGAAGATGAAGTTCCCGCGCCCTGGAAATTCAAAAATTTGTTTTAAATATTTTATGAATTATTATGAGTTTGTTTATCACCAGCGTGTCTATGGTCTGGTGGTAAGGCTGGAACGTATATGCTTTAAGGGCCATAGTTCGAATCATGTTGGGGCCATTATTTTTTGTTTATTTTTCAGGATTAGAGAAGACATAATATATTATGCGTTAAAGTCATTCAACAAGCAGGTAGGCTCTCCCAGCCAGGCGGTAAGACGCGCGTATGCACATCCATAAGGTCCTGGGTACGAAACCACCCCAGGCCTTTTGTTTTTGATATTTTTCTGGATTTCTCAAAACAAAGAATAAAACAAATCTATTGCTCTCCTCTCTTGCCTGCGCATCCAATGGCCCAGTGGTAGTCTCTCTTGAAAGCAAGCATAGGGGACTGGGTTCAAACCCCAGCCCCACCAGGTTCTTTTTTTTTTCTTTCTTATTCTTTTCTTTTTATTTTCATGTTTAAATTAATTGTTTAAAATAATTAGTATGTTATTATTTATATTATAAAATGTATATATCATGTATTCAAATGATTTTTTTAAAACTCATGATTTCTCAAAATGTAAATTTTTTATAAAATATATATTAGTTAAGATAATTATTTTTTTAAAAATAAATTATATATATATATCCACCTTAATTCTAAAACCCTAAAAAATATTTTCCTAACAAACCCTAATTTATATTTCAAAACCTAATTCTATTTTTTCGTAATAAGTTATTTTCTAATTTTTATTATAATTATTATGTATATAATTTTTAATATAGTAAATATAATTATGAGTCAAATTAATTTTCTTTTAATATTTAGAAATAATTTAATTTAGGATTAAAAAACATAATAACTAATAGGAATTAAATTTTAACATGATATTTGAAAGTTTATCTTTTTTCTTATAATATGTATATAAATTATAAATATATGCTCGTAATAATAAATTGTTTTTTTTTTGTAATTATAATAATTTAAATATTATATGAATATAAAAATTATCTAATTATGTATGTTAATTTTTTTTTTATATTGTTAATTTCTATTAATTAATTGCTATTTATTATAATTTCTTTAATTTGTTAATTAATTTTTATTACTAACCATATCATTATTATTTTATATTTCTAACCTTGTTTATGATTTCTAATTATTATTATTATTATCTTATTATGACTAACCCCTTTTATTTATTTATTGCTAAATTATTATTTGCTTATTATTTATTTTTGCTCATTATTATAATTTTGTAATTGTTCCTTGGTGTAAAAATTTGTAATAATCTATTTTATTTATGTATTGTGGTTAGTAATTAGGGAGTGATAACATGTATGATATTTAAAATCAATTTAGAAAATTTCTAATAAAGATAATTAATTTGAACACTTCACACACGTAAGTCGATTTGAAATCGCCGTCTCACTTTCTAAGGATATCCCTCTTGTTGCCTACGAATAAATGGTTAAGTGGGGTGTATAAAGCAAGTCCCTCGAGTAAAAATCATCAAGGTCCCTTATGTTGCCTATACAAATCAAGTCCCTTCAGAAAAAAAATGATGATAGTCCCTTAATATGCTTATTACACCCCACCATTGCCTTAAAGATCGAATTGTCCCTCACATGTCCCGTTAACATCCAAAGTAAGGACTACCTACTCCATTATAGTAGGGATAGTCTTACTAAGGAAAGAATAAAAAGCAAGAAAGACCTTTAAACATTAGGGTAAGTTACTTTTAAGTACTTAAGCTCATTTCAAAATTTTCTCCACACTTAAACAATTTTCAAACAAAATTTTCAAACATGTTTTTAACACATCCTTACATGGGTTATTTATTAACTATTCTGAAAATTTTCTTATTCACACACTACACTTTCAAAACAATTCACAAGTGAGCTTAAGTACCTAAGAGCCCATGGATAACCATGGATGAAAAGGGTGCTAACACCTTCCCTTTTCATAACCTACCCCCCGGACCCAAATAATTCTCTAAGGTCTTTCCTGTTCTTTTATAACCTTTCCTTATGGATAAAATAAAAGTCGGTGGCGACTCTTGCTATCCGCAACATCGTTTAAAGTCAGTTCACCGGGTTACACATGCTACCCTACTTCAATTCCAGAAACTCTATCTTTTTCTTCCCTCGAACATCTTTAGGAAAATATTTCCTAAACATAGCCCAAGTGATCGCCTCACCTGATACTTCCAATTGTTGTTGAGTACCAACCCACTAATCACCAACTTCTCCTACCATCTTATGAGAACCCAACCGCACCTTTCAGGCTTTAGAATATTCCATCACCCGAAAGATCCAATCGATCTCCTTGATCCATTCTTGAGCCCTATTTGGGTCATTCTTTCCCATGAAAGTAGGCGGATTATTCTTCTGAAATTCATCATTCTCATTGTTCCCAGCATTCAGGGGATTCTGCACAGCTTGAGTCATAGCCTGCATAGTGGCAGCAAGTGCATCGTCGTTCCTTCTAGCCATTCTTAACTACTAATCAACAAAAACAAGAAACAACGGTCAAAACACCTATACAGACAACAACCGACTATCACGGACCTCAACTACGACAACGACAACAACTCGACGACTTGGTGGGACGGACCGACCTGCTCTGATACCAATTGTAGCACTCCAATTTCCCCCGTCATTTTTAATAAATGAAATACAACAAACCAGAGTAAAATGTAATTCTTAATTCAAGGTGCTACTTTCAACTTTTCAAAACAACGCTCTTAAAATTTGATACATAACACGAAACGGAAAATTATTCAACTTAAGTGTAAGTTCTATATGTTTAGAATTGACATTAATTTTGTAAAACAAATCTAGCAGTAGTGTGTATGTACAGGATCTTTGCAAATGAAGAATATATTAAGCAAAGAATCCATTTGTGTGCGCCCAAACATGTTATGTTGAAATGTTTCAACATCTGGAACAACATGTCGAAGAAGATGTCAAGACAGTTCATTTGACATCATGAACTGCTGAAGATGGATTGAAGTTTTTGTTATGGTTTCAACAGAAATAAAATATTTTGAAGATTTAAATCAATCCAATGGAGCTAATTTTAAAAGATCATGAATACTCAAATTTACATTGAAGACAAATATTGAAAAATATAGAGTTTCTATATTTAGAGATATTTTAGGAGTTTTTATATTTGAAGATCTTGTTGTATATTTGTAGCATATTTTTTCTGCATATTTGTAGCAGCTATTGCAATGATTGTTTAGGCCCAAATCTAGTTGGGAATAGGTTATAAAAGAAACCTTGTAACCTAGTTTGGAACCAACCAACCGATCAAAATGTAAACATCATTAGGGTTGTGTTCTTGTGCAGCCGTACGCAACAAGGAACCTGTTGTGGCTGTGAATTTGTAAACCTCGAAGTTGCTAAGAAAAAGGTGGATTGTACTTAACTGAAGCTGCTAAGCAAGGTTAATGTATTTTAATGGAAGTGTGACTTCTATTGTGAATTGTTGTATAGGTGTAGAGCCGTCAATATCAACAACTGAGAGTTGAGGACTGTGAGACATCACTGAGGTGATTGGAAGTGAGGATGAGTTTCTCATATTTAGGAGTTCCTAAGTAGAAGTTGCATTGGTAGTGATAAATGAGAAGACTGTAAACTGTTGGTGTTTGCTGAGAAGTCTTTGAATTGATACTACATAGTGGATTTCCTTCCTAGCTTGGTATCCCCCAGAGTAGATGAGTTTGATCAAACTGGGTTAACAATTCTGTTGTGTTCTTTACAGCTTTTCTGTCTTTATTTTATGCAGTACGTGAACTCAATGTCCTATCAGATGTTGAAATATCCTGAAGCATGTTTGACTCTGATATATCATAATTTTTAAGTATTGATGTGTATGCCTTACCATGCTTATTAGTAACAGATAAGATGTCTCAACATCATATTCGACATCTGAGTCTGTCATACCATAATTTCAATTGGTATCAGAGCAGGCATCCTAGTCTGTTTCTGGATGAGATCTAAGGGGGATACTTACTGGTTCATGGTCAAGGTAGAAGGGTTCTACTGAAAAGTTATTTAGATGTGTGAATGGTCTCTAGAAGTGGAAAATGGATTGTTTTGTTGTTGTAGCATGGGGTTCGTGTTGCTACTGTGATAGGTTTGATTTATTTTCAAACCTATGGCTGCTGGTGTCACCTGGAGCTAATTGCTGGGGCTAATTTGTGACACTTGAAGCTTCTAAGGAGTTTGTTATCTGCTTCTTATCTATCTGATAACTCCTTTGTGTGAGAAGGTTGCTCTTCTCTGGAGATATATCGTATGTGTTAGGGATATATGTCTACCTGCTTCTGTCAATTGTGTTAATGATACTTGAAGACTCTTTTTCAAGTCCACTCAAGGCATTGTGAAGGGAAGTGGTTGTTTGGAAATTTGAAGATTGTTTTAAACAGACCTATCTCTTATTTGTGGATCTGTTTGTGTTCCTTGGAATGATTTCTTATCCCATGATAAAACATCACATCAGAATTAGGCATGATTTTTTTGTCCAAGGAATGGCTATATAAATGCTTGGGTGCTAAACTATTGTGTTTATTTTACACATGTTTTGAACCTACTCCTGATCTGGAAGAGGAGGCATATGTATGGTGTGTCTAAGAAGGTTCTGGCCCTGGAACTTCTCTTAGCTTTGTGTGTTGATCAAGGAGCGATCAACATGTCGTTTTCTCCTGAGGACCGTTTATTTCCGGTCCTTGCTGCGGGAGTGAAGTACCTGAGCTTCAAGGAGGATTATTTCAGAGAGACTCCTTGTACATGAAGGTCAAGCTGTGTCAATTGGTGGAGTTGACTGGTGTGGATATAGCGGATCAGTAGCTATATTGTGTGTGAAGACATCTCAAATCAGACAGTCAGAATACTGGGCCTGAAGAAGAAGTCTGTGGAAGTGTCCCAACTGCTGCTTATGTTTGTGTTTTGGTAGCCTGATCAACTGTTGATGGTTGATTCCCTTGTGTTTCCATGCATATGGTTTATGTGGAGATTTATATGACTAATACTGATGTTTGAACGAATGTTAGAACATCATCATAGAAAATGTCATATTTCTACAGGGATTGAATGCTTCATAAGGCATGTTATCTTGATAGCTTGGTGAAGATCAACTTTATTGATCAGGATATCTTTGGAAGATTTCTGATAAACGTGAAGAAGACAAGTGTGGCATTTGGCTTTTTCAGGATTCATAAAGGAGGTGATCAAAGTGTGGCAATTGTTTGATATCTACAGTGGATTCGAAGAATCAAGATAATCAAGTGTGGCAGCTGGTTGTTATTGAGGATTGTCTTGGAACAAATTGCTCTTGGGCAAAAGAGTGATGAGTTGAGGACTCGAGGATATTTTTTCTTCTTGAAGGTGGGTGAGAGCTTATCTCTCTTTCTGGATTTCTGATTCTAGCTGGTGGCACAGTGCAGTTGAAGATTTTCAATTCTTGGATTATTATACTATAGTAAGTCTAGTTGGTGGAGCACATCTAGGATCATGGTGATAAGGTCTTGGTGTGTGGAAAATGTTCAAACTAAGTGTTAGTACATTATCTTGGGTATTTGTCAACATGGTTTCTACTCTTAGACTACCTAATCATATGGGAGGATGATGAAGTAGATGATTTGTATTGGAAGAAGCGTGTAGAGTAGACTGAAGTAGATCATGTATTGATTGCTTAGAAGTATGTTTGTGGACATTCATTCTAATGTCAGAATTAGTTTGGATGTGTTTTATCTGGATTGTATGGCCTTTGGTGTGTGAAGGCTTAGTGTCAAGAACCTATGTCCAGAAGATGTTCAACTTGTGTAGTATGTGGTAACTACAAACTAAGAAGAGATCAAATGCGCTTTGGTGCAAGAAGTTAATGTGATCAATTGGGAATTGAACAGAGGGTGAGCTCTTAAAGACATGAAGATGCGTCTTATGTTTTCATTTTATCATAGTACAGAGAAGCATGGAGTATCCTAGACAGAGGGATTTTGTTACAATTTTGTGCATCTATTTTTGTGGAGTTAAGGGGGAGTAATCCTTAACCAGGTTCTGTGATGTTACACATCATGTTGTGACATGTGCTACTAAGTATGTTTTCCTAATTAATTTTTATTACTTAGTGGTTATGGTGTGCATGTCCTTGTGGACCAGATAAGGAGTGTCCTAGGAGTCCAGAAGGCTATATTGTATAAAGTTGCTCTCTGCAGTTTATGTTGGATTCTTGAGGTGTTGTGAACATTATTGTTGCACTGCTAGCAGACAATATATGGTTGGATGTCAGAACATGTTTCAAAACATGTGTGCATTATTCTCTTTTTGGGAGTCTTTATGGATGACGCTGGCATAAAAATGTGAAACACGGGTTTTTCAAGCGTGTTTGTTATTGGCCCGTTTATTTTGGGAGAGCAAGTCAGCTGGTCAAGGTCAGTTTTTTTGTTCCACATTGAATGGTGTATAATTTTTTGCTCCTATCATAAATATCTTAGACTAAGAACGCTTCTTTTTCAAGGATATGTTGTTACTATCTATGTCCTTGCTCCCTAGTTATAGAAGCGTCTTTCCTCCTCCTTCAGCATGTGAGTTTTAAATGTTTTTCATCCTTCACCTTTCCTTCTAATGGGGTTCTTTTGTGTTTGCATGAATAATTCGTGAGTATAGTGTTGTGAGGGTTATGTTTGCCAAGTTTTGGCTAAAAAGGGGAAGAAAGAGTGTGTACAGATGATGTGCTCAGATCTGTTGTCACAACAGTTGCATCTGTTATGGGTTTGTATGGTGGTTACCAGAATGTCAAGGTGGATGTCGTATGCTAGTCTTTGTAACTTGTGTCCTGTGTTGTTGAACACAATTGTGACTTGTGTTCTGAGTTACATAAGGGAAAAACAAGATGTTCTCTTATGTCACCATTAGTCACCTTGAGGGAGAATGTTCAGCATGTTGAGGTAAATGGTTTTGTAGAATCTGAATGGAGAGAGGTCTTAATGGATTAGTTCGAACAAGACTTCAGGACTTTCTACTCCTGGCCCATTGCCGATGTGTCCACTGAAAGAATAGGTGAATGGTGTTTTGATTGTGAATGCTGCTGAAGATTTTGATGTATTTTTTTTGTAATATTTGTTTTAGCCAAAATTTGCCAAAGGAGGAGATTGTAAGTTATATATGTTTAGAATTGGCATTAATTTTGTAAAACAAATATAGCAGTAGTGTGTATGCACATGATTTTTTCAAATGAAGAATATATTAAGCAAATAATTCATTTGTGTGCGCCCAAAGATGTCCTGTTGAAATGTTTCAACATCTGGAACAACATGTCGAAGAAGATGTCAAGACAGTTCATTCGACATCATGAACTGATGAAGATGGATTGAAGTTTATGTTTTGGTTTCAACAAAAATAGAATATTTTGAATATTTAAATCAATCCAATGGCATTGATTGTAAAATATCTTAAAGACTCAAATTTAAATTGAAGACAAATATTGAAAATATAGAGTTTCTATATTTAGAGATATTTTAGGAGTTTTTATATTTGAAGATCTTGTTGTATATTTGTAACAGATTTTTTCTGCATTTTTTAGCAGTTATTGTTGTAATTGTTTAGGGCCAAATCCAGTTGGGAATAGGTTATAAAAGAAATCTTGTAACCTAGTTTAGAACCAACCAACCGATCAAAATGTATACATCATTAGGGTTGTGTTCTTGTGCAGTCGTACGTAACAAGGAACCCTGTTGTGGTTATGTATTTGTAAACCTTGAAGATGCTAAGCAAGAGGTGGATTGTACTTAATTGAAGCTGCTAAGCAAGGTTAATGTATTGTAATGGAAGTGTGACTTCTATTGTGAATTGTTGTATAGGTGTAGAGCCGTCAATATCTGCAACTGAGAGTTGAGGACTGTGAGACATCACTGAGGTGATTGGAAGTGAGGATGAGTTTCTCATATTTAGGAGTTCCTAAGTAGAAGTTGCATTGATAATGATTAAGTGAGAAGACTGTAAACTATAGGTGTTTGCTAAAAAGTCTTTGAATTGATACTACATAGTGGATTTCCTTCCTGGCTTGGTAGCCCCTAGAGTATATGAGTTTGATCTAACTGGGTTAACAATTATGTTGTGTTCTTTACAGCTTTTTTGTCTTTATTTTATGCAGTATCTCAACTCAATGTCCTATCAGATGTCGTAACATCCTGAAGCATGTTTGAATCTGATATATCAGAATTTTTAAGTACTGGTGTGTATACCTTACCATGTTTATTAGTAACAGATAAGATGTCTCAACATCATATTCGACATCTGAGTCTGTCATATCAGAATTTCATTAAGCAGCGGAAAAACTAAGTTTTAGTATCATTATTAAAATAGAAAATAGTTTGAAAACTTCTAAACAATATCGCATGTTCCAAAACATAATAATTGAACTAAAGCACCAAAATAAAATTCTGACTCCCATGTTACGTATCAGAGCGGACGCCACGACCTAAACCATGACTATTCCTGAGTATCTGCACGTTACCAACATAGCGGTAACATTCAAATGGAAGGGGTGAGATTTTTAAATCAATTAAAAGAGGGAAATGATATAAATATAAGGCATATATCACATAAGTACAAGAACTACATACTTATCACAATAAGAATCGCAACCCAACTACACATACACAATAAACACATTAACAATATATACTTCTACATCACACATATCAGCAAAATTGCATGCAAATGAGACTCAACCATAGACTCAATGCATGTGGTACCAAGAATCGATCCATATTTCATGATCCAGTTCCCATCGAAACTATCGACCCCTTTTCCATGGTCCAGTGCAACCCCTCTTTCATGATTACACCTTCGACCCCTATTTCATGGTCCAATGTGACCTCTATTTCATGATCACATCCTACACCGTGATTGAACACGATCACCTCGCCAACAACGACAACATGCAACAACAACGACAATATGAAACAACAACAACATTTCATGCATATTCGTTCTCATACTAACAGTTTTAGATCAACAACACATACACAACTAAACATACATCATGCATTCACAAGATTCACACAACAATTTTCAACTTTAACAAAATGTACATACAACCTCTATAAATCTGTTCACGCTGCATCAACAACATACCAACCCTCCTAAAACATAAAATGCAATTTCTTTATGAATTTTAATGAATTAAAAACATAATTTCTCACTCCCAGATCTCACTAAGCGACCCCTTGCTCGCTAAGAGAGCAAGTTACTGCCTTGAAGAGGCAAAATTTTCTAACTACTTGCTAGCGAGCAACCCCTCACTAAGCGGACAAAATGAAATAGGCAGAAAACCTTGCGATTTCTGCACATCTCCCCTGCGATTCTCACCCTAAAGCTATGTATAAAATCAGTCTCAATCATTGTTTTCCACCAGAACATTCACATCTAACATTACCAACACAAACATACAAATCAAACCTCATGAACTCCTCAACTTCATATCACATTCATTAGTTTATTAATCACCCAATCCCACTAACATACCTAAGGACATCTACCCTAACATTCATATCATAATACCCTTAAAATATAAAAAATATCTCACCCTTACCTTAATTCGATGAAAAATCTCTTCCTTCCTCACAAAATTATTTCTTCTAGCCTTTCTCCTTTTCTCTCTTCTTCACGCTCTTCCACCTTCCACGATCAGTTTTCACGAATGATTGACAAATTCTCCTAATTCCAAACATAACCCTTGGACCCCAAATATTGGAATCCCTATTATGCCCCCACTAATTCCTCGTCTAATTACCGTACTACCTTTTCTCCTTATTCCTAATATTATGAATTAATCTAATATAATATTCCACAATTTAATTAATTAATTCCAATTTAGAAACTTAGGATAATTTAATTATTCTACTCAACACATCATCAAGTCATACGTTATTAGTCCAACACTCCCCCAACGACTAAGCTCACTCTTCACCACGGTAACATAACACGTGACTATAGCGCCACCACACACAATTAATCACAATTGTTCACACAATCTTACAAATATACGAAATAAATAAATAAACAACGACTTAAATAAATTAGGGCGTTACAGTTATGACTTATGATCATTATGTTTATACTACTTTACGATTTTATGGTGTACTTTGATGGAACTTATATACTATCTTCGTCCTAAATTATAAGACGTTTTGGGCATTTCACGCGAATTAAGAAACTAAATTATTACTCTATGAGAAAGACAAATTATGTATGATTTTACAGTAATTCTCATTATAATTATTTAGGAGAGAGAAATTAAAAAAGTTGAAAAAATAAATAATAATAAATACTTGAGGGTATATTGGGGAAAATGTCATTAATATTGCATTAAATATGTAAAATGACTTATAATTTGGGACAATTATTTTGGCAAAGTGACTTATAATTTGGGATAGCGAGAGTAAAATGAATAAAATTATGTATATGAGGGATTGAATTAGGCATGACAATTGGGCAGGTCAGGGACGGTTTTTACCTCCCCCGAACCCAAACTTGAATCCCCAAACAGCCCCTGTTTCCCACCCCAAACTCAAACGGACATGGAGAATTAAAACTCAAACTCGTCCCAAATAGGCTCAGATATCCCCACCTTGTCACCATCTATTTAGTAAAATCAATTTTATAATAGAATTTTTTTTTCAAAATCAAATTACATTACAAATAATAAAATAATAAAATCTCAAAAAAATTCATACATACATTTCAAATATTTTAAATAATTAATAAATATCAAAATATCGAAACATTGATCACATATTTAATATTCCAAGTTAAAAAAAACTAAATAATAATGTATGTAGTGGAATAAACGGGGTGGATACTAGTGTCCTTATTATCCGACCCATCCCCATATTTTTAATCGGGCAAAACTCAAACCCAAACCTAGTCAAAGCGGGTTTTTCCCGTCAACTTCGGGACGAGTTCGGGTAGGTACCCACATATATGGATTTTGTTGCCATTCCTAGATTGAATGAAGTTATTTTTTATTAATGGAAGAAAAGAAATTATAATGTATAATCAGAGGAGAGTTCCTCCAGAAAAAAAACATTTTCTTAATACAATGATTAAAAAAATGCATCCCTAACAAACACTGACCTCCTCAATATATTCCTCACTACTAAAAAAATTCTAAGAATTAAGGGTTTCTTTGTTGAGAATAATAAGTAAATTGTGAGTTGGAGTCCCACATTGAATATAAATGTGGAGACTTAAGCATTTATAAGTGTGAGAACCCACACATCGACCACCTTAAGGCTTTTGATGATATGTGGTGTCTCTCTCACTTGTGTGTTGCTCTTGACCCAATGTTGATGCTCCTCCTCGTGATCTAACAAATGGTATCAAAGCCTTGATATGGTGGGGTATAAATTTTCTAGTATGCTTTGTGGTTGCATTTTTGGCTGATCTTCCACATCAGAAAATAAATTGTATACTTTATGTTAGTTGAGAAAATTGTGTTTTGCTGCAGGAAAGGTTATGGTTGAAATGTCAAAATTTTCAAGTGCAACGAAGATTGACTTAGAAAAATATGATGGAAGAATTAATTTTTCCTTATGGAAATCTCAAGTCAAAGATGTTTTGATAGAATTAGGATTACACAAGGGGGTGAAAGGAAACATTTCCAACATGGACAACAAAGAGTGGGAGGAACTTGATATGAGAGATTTGAGGTACAATACGCATGTCTTTGGCTAAGAATATTCTTTCGAATGTTCTTGGTATGTCGTCATCCAAAGAGCTTTGGGAGAAACTTGAAGGGATATATCAAGGAAAATATCAAATCGTTTATTGTTGAAGGAGCATTTTCATAGCTTGCGTGTGGATGAACATACAAAAGTATATGATCATCTAAGTATTCTAAATGGTGTTGTTTATGAATTAGAAAAAATTAGAGTCAAGATTGATGGTGAAGATAAATCTTTGAGACTCATACGGTCTCTTCCATATTCTTATGAGCATACTAAACATATTTTAATATATGGGAAGGAAACTTTGAGCTTTGAAGAAGTTGCTAGTAAGATTATTTTTGAAGAAAGAATATTGAAGGGTGAGGAGAATACTTCATCAAACTCAATGTTGGTTGCTAAAGGAAGGTCATATGTGAATAAAAACAATGAAACGAGTGTGAGATGTTGGAAATGTGGAAAGCTTGCACATATAAAGTATAAGTGTCCTGATGGGGTAGCGTCAAAGAAGGGCTCTAAGTAAAATGTTATCAATGTCTTTCTTGTTGTAGGAGAGGATGATCTTATTTAAAAATTGAGAAGTGTGTCCTCATGACATTTCCTCTCTCATATAAAAGGACATGTTATTATTATCAGATTAACACATGGGTATTAATGCAAAGTGTGTTGTGAGATTATGTCGATGGTTGAAGAGTTTCTGACCAACATTGAAGTTGCACCATAAAGTTTCAACCTAGTTTTTGAAATGGAAAAATTCTTGAAGTGGTTTAACTTCAAGTTAAGTATACTTTTATTTAGGTGGAGTATGATAGTTTTTTAAAACTATGATTGTCAGTGAAAACAATGTGAAAATTCTTGGAGTGGTGTAGCTTGAAGTGATTATACTCTTTATGGCGAAATATGATTGTCGGTGAAGACAATGAAAGCTTATGTATTATTTTTAATCAAGGTAGATATTGTTGGGGTTTTTTGAAAATATACATGTTGCAAAAGTCCCATATCACTTGGTTTTGTGAATGAAGAGAGAGAGTCCAAGGCTATATATAGGATACAAGTTCTTTGAAGTCCCACATCACTTAGTTTTGTGAAGGAAAAAGGAGTCCAATGTTATATATAGGATTCAAGTTCTTCATTCCAAGATGCACTAGTCAAAAGCATTTTAAACTTGTATTTTACTTTTTATATTCTGTCTTATAATCTGGTTTTAGAGTGTTGTGAGTGGTAGTTAAATATTTGCTTTGAAGTGTGGGTGATTTGAGGCATTGGTGTGGTCGAGGGTAGTCTATGTGTTGTAACAATTTTCACATAGTGTTATTCTCTGGTTGTCATTTGAAAAGAATCGTGATTTTTTCCCCGATTTTGGAGTTTCCACGTTAATCTCTTGTGTTGTTATTGTGTTCATTTTTCTCTCTATGTTTTATTTTTCCTAACAAATGGTATCTTCAACTTTTGGTTTGAATAAAGGGACCGACTTACTTGTATCGAAATTCCCAAAAAGAGGTGTCCCATTGAAATCAAAATGCCCGAAAAGAGGTGTCAAATGTGAAACAAATGTATATCAACAAAAGAGTTTTCACTTGAGGGGGTCTTTGTGGACTCACACTTGAGGGGAGTGTTGAGAATAATAAATCAAATGTGAGTTGGAGTCCCACATTGAATATAAATGTGGAGACTTGAACATTTATACGTAGGAGAACCCACACACCTATCACCTTAAGGTTTTTGGTACAATTATGTTGTGTTATTATATGTATTATCGATATTGTTGTATCAAGTTTATAATTGATTTTTGAAATATTTATTTTATTAAGTTGTGAACATATGATTATGTGTGATATATCTATGAAATTTAGTTTCGTATTATTAATTTATTTAATAAACAGTTTGACCGTAGGTTTAACCGGTTGAATCAATTAAACCTTAAACCAAAAGTTTCATTGGTTCGGTTATTAAAACATTGTCAATTAGGATTACACAATGCGTTGAAAGGAAACATTTCTAGCATGGACAACGAGAAGTAGGAGGAACTAGATTTGAGTGTTTTGAGTACAATTCGCGTGTCTTTGGCTAAGAATATTCTTGCAAATGTTCTTGGTACGTCGCCAGCCAAAGAGCTATGGGAAAAACCTGATGGGCTATATCAAGGAAATGGTATATCAAATTGTTTATTGTTGAAGGAGTAGTTTCATAGCTTGTGTATGGATGAACATGCGAAAGTATCTGATCATCTAAGTCTTCCAAATGGTATTGTTTATGAGTTAGAAACTATTGAAGTCAATATTGATTATGAAGATAAAGCCTTGAGACTCACATGGTCTATTTTATCTTCCTATGAGCATATTAAACTTGTTTTAATATATGAGAAGGAAACTTTGAGCTTTGAAGAAGTTGCTAGTAAGATTATTTCTAAAGAAAGAAATTGTAGGGTGAGAAGAATACCTCATCAAACTCAGTGTTGGTTGTTAGAGGAAGGTCGTATGTGAAGAAAAATAATGAAACGAGTATGAGATATTGGAAATGTGGAAAGCTTGTACATATAAAGTATAAGTGTCATAGTGGGGAAGCGTTAGAGAAGGGATCTGAGTCAAATACTATCAATGTCTCTCTCGTTTGGAGAGAGGGTGATCTTCTATGAATTGTGTGGGTTTTAAAAATGATGTCCACTTAAAAAGGCTTTGGTAAAACCAATTATTCAAAACAATTTTGTAAACTGAGTAAAGAGTAAGTAGCAAAATGAGTAAGGAAAATGAAATCAAAGTGAAGAAGAGATGAAAGATGATTGGAAATAAATAAGTATTGAAAATAAAAAGAGATATTGGATAAAAGAATTGCATCAGAGATTTATACAGGTTCAGCCTAACCACTTAGTCTATCCATCTCCCCTATTCTTGAAATTTTCCCACTATAGATGTAAGTTTTTCACATGTTATCCCCCACAAACCTTTTTCAAATAGATTACAGTTTTACACATGCTATCCTCCAAACCAAACAAGAGATTTTACATCAGGCTAATCTCATAATCAAAATAGGCTTTTACACCACGTGTAACTCACGAAGCAAACAAATATTTTGATGGACAATCTCGCGAACCATATGAGAGCTTTTATACCAATCAAAGCTCAAGAATTAAAGGAATATTTTCATGGACAAACTCATGAACCAAACGAAGACTTCTGACAAAGGATATTACATAAGAGATAGATTCCACTAGGGAAAATTAGAACAATTTCGCAAACACCAAAACACACAATAAAAATCTCACTGATATTTTTCACTCTAAAAGTAATAAGAAAATTTAGTGAAAATAAAGAAATGAGAAGGAAAAGAGTAGAAAGTGAGAAAGTATGTCAAACTATGTTTTATAGTGTAGTTTGAAAGTGAGGAGGAATTATCTATTTATAGGTAAACAAACAGGCTCAAAAAGGAAAACTATTCATGGGCTTTTTAATACTTACAAACGATTATGCATTAGGTTTAATCGATTATGTGCTTAACAAAAACATAAATCCTAATTCCCAAAAATAAAAACCTAGTATTCTTAGTGTCTTAATCGATTATGATTGTTCTTAATCATTTAAGAAGCTTTTTTACTTGCTCTAATTGATTTCTAAAGGCCTTAGTCGATTAGGTATTGTATGTAAGCTTGCTAAAAGTTTAAGAACACACTTGTTAGTCTCACAAGCACCTTGATGGTTCCTCTGAGAGCTTTTTGGTGTTTTATCAAATTGAGAGGTTAAAAAAACTTTTAGATGAGTTTGTACATTACTTTAGTAATTAAATAATTACTCTAATAGTTTTTACAAGACTTTGATCACTCATACACTAACCAAACAAACTTTCACGCTTTCTATCTTTCACAATCTACGAACCTTCAAGATTCCTAACTAGATTAATCATAATTCAACACTTCCTATGGGATTAACTTCTTCATACTGACGAGTGTTGTGAAATTGATAGAATAATTAAAAATATTTCAGAAGAAATTATTCAAAAATCAATCACACCAAGATATTGTATATATTGAACAAAGAACAATGACAACCAAAATAAAATGACATTTAACAATAATAATTTTTAATGCAATAAGATAGTGAATTAACTTGATGGATGAAGATAAAAGAAAGCGAGAAACACAAAAAGTTTGTTTACCCATTTCGATCAAATGATCTACATATGGGGGAGACAACAGCTTTCCAATTTTCTATACTCCAAAAAATTTACAAGAGATTACAAATGAGTTACAAGAAAATAGTCTTCCTAGTTCCCAAGACCAAACCCTATTTTTTACTCAAGTATTTTTCCAATCTCGCCAACACTCAATATATGTATCACACAAACTGAAGATGTTTAGAATTATTTTTGTATCCTTCTAAATAACTCCAAAGGTTTCTCTAAACCCTAAACCCTTATTTCTCCCTTTAGCTTTAGAGCTCTCAAGATTGTCACACCATACAATAACAAAAGAGATACATATTTATAAATTCTAAATCCTAATTGATCCATAAAAAGTCCAAAACATAACCCATTAACAAATGGATTCGTGAAGCAAGCCGAAAAAGTCTCAAAACACGTGAACTAAGAAAACTAGTTGGATGATCGAAAAACTCGGATAATGTATAGACCGACTCCGACTAGCCACTGCCGCCAATGGGCACCATCGCGCAGTTTTTCGTTGGTCTCTATCCCTCCATCGTCTCTGACCCACGACCTCCGCCTCCTTCGAATTCGACTATTGTCAACCCTGCGTCAGACCTATACGGCTCTGTCACCGCGTGCCTCCGCCAACCGCTACGGATCTGGCACTGTCGTCTTTGAGTTTTGCCGAATTTTTTAGCCTCTGACTTTCTGGAATTTACGATTTTCTTGTTTATGCAATCTTCAAATATGTTTTCTTTATCTTCATCACTTAAGATTTTAAGTCATGCTTCAACAATCTCCACCTTGACTTGAAATTGTCGTGATGTAAATTTAATCATCAACTATTTGTTGAACTCTACCATATTGAAACATTATTCAACAATCTTGATCACGTTCAAGCCACCATTGAACCTTGATTTTTCCATTTGCATCCACTTATTTCCAGTCACCTTTTTCTTCTTAGTTAATCTAACAATTCCACAAGCATGATTTTTTATCCATCATTGACTCCACCTACTTTCAAATGCCTCCTTGAAGGTTCCTATATATGAATTTTGAAACCCTTCAGTCACATTCAAAACATAACACCCAAGGCTAGCATAATCGTCCCTTTGAGATGCTACATTATTCCTCATTACCTTATCAAAATTAAAATGATATTCAAAGGCATTTGTACCCGCTCACTCACTACTACTAGTATCCATAATAGGAAACTCCACCTCAAACTAAGTTTTCTTAGTCATATTTTCTAAAAGCTTTATCCCTTGGGTTTTACTAATCTTCCCATGACTAGACACTCTGTGAAATAACTAAGTCGCTTTGGCATCAACCTTACCCAATAAACTTAATGAAAACTCAGTGGTCTCATGCATTTTTATCCCTTATATTCTACAAAAGTCATTAAAGTTTTTTGAAACAACTTCCAAGTAATAATCATGCATTGACCTCAAATTGCATAACTTATTCTTGTCATCAAAGCCTTCAATAGTTGATAATGAAAGAACAATAGAATTTGGACCTTCTAAAATATATAGATCATATATTTTAGACCCTTTAGATATGATCACTTCATCATATGAAATCTTCAACACCCCGCGTTCAACTCTAATGCAATAGCCTAGATCATCAAATATGCTTATGAATAAAAAAATTTGCCAAAGTTCTCAAACATACCTCACGCTGTGAAGAAGAAACTCACGATCATCGAACATTTTAAGTCTTACTGCACCAATACCATGAACCTTGCAAACATTATTGTCACCAAGGAGAACTACTCCACCTTACTCCAACTTCAAAGTCTCAAACTATTATTTTCTTGGAAACATGTGATAAGAGTAACCTGAATCTAAGACCCAACTCTAAACTCGACACTACTAGTGCATCAACACTCTCATAACCATCCTCATCAAAGGAAATCACAACTTGAACAAAATCACCATTGTCCTTTCTCTCAAGGCAATCTCTTAGTGACCGGACTTCTAACAATCATAACATTTTACCTTTGAATTGTCAAACCTTTTTTATTTAGACATCCCACTACACTCACTTTATACTCTTAAGACACTCAAGTCTTTACCACTATCATCAATCTTCAAATCTTTCACCTTTGCGAAATCTTTAGATTTCACTGTTTTCTAGACTTCATCCAAAGTAATAGTAATTCCCTTACCATAGAGAAAGGAATCCTTAAAGTGTTCAAAGGATCTATGTAATGAGCTCAACAAAATTAGTGTTTTGTCCTCATTTTCAATTTTCACTACAATATTCTCAAGATCATCAATAATCTTGTGAAATTGTCAATTGCACCAATATGGATTTTTTCTCCACCATTCAAAAAGAATATAGTTGTTGTTTCAGATACAACCTATGATCCAAAGACTTGATCATACATAATGATTCAAGTTTTTTCCACATCGCAACCGCATTTTTCTCCCTGGCGACTTCTTTTAGAACTTTATCCCTGAGGCACAACAGAAAATGGCACTTCTAGACTTATCTATTATCTCTCAATTCTCATATTTTCTTAGGCGTGCAAACATCGATCCTTCACCATTCAAAGCTTCAATACACTTATCTTGAGTTAGAATTTCTTGCATCTTCACTTTCCAAAACACAAAATCGTTGTCTCCGAAAAATTTCACGATCTCTTATTTAGCCATGGTGCTCACTTGTAAGCAATACCCCTTTACCCCCGCCACTTGTTGTGAAATTTATAGGATAATTAAAGCCACTTAAGAATAAATTATTCAAAAATCAACCACACTGAGAAATTTGATGTGTGGGACAAAGAAAAATGTCATAATGGCTTTCAACAATAATAATTTGTAATGCAATAAGATAGTGAATTAACTTGACAAAAGAAGATAAAAGAAAGCGAGAAACACACAAGGTTTGTTTACCCGGTTTGGTCAAAATGACCTACGTTTGGGGGAGAGAGCAGTTATTCAATTCACTATACTCCAAAAGTTGTTACAAGAGATTACAAATGAGTTACAAGGAAATAGTTTTCCAAATTCCCAAGAACAACCCATACTTTGAATCCCTAAGTGTTTCGCAATCTCTCCAACGCTCAATATATGAATCACACAAACCCAAGGACTCCCTAAACCCTAAACTCTTATTTCTCCCTTTTGATCTAAACCTCTCAAGATTGTTATACCATACAATAGCAAAAGACATACATATTTATAATTGCTAAAACCCAACAGATCCATACAAAGCCCAAAACACAACCCATTAACAATTGGATCCATGAACCAAACTTAAATGTCCCATAACACGTGAACTCAGAAAACTGGTTCGATTATTAAAAAACTCGGACATCATATGGCCTGACTCCGACCAGCTGCCTTTGCAGTCCCTGACCCATAAACTTTTTTCGTCGTTGACCCTCTGTCTCTACGTGCATTCGTCGACCGTCAATGCACCACCGACTGTCATTCCCCCTTGCAGCTATAGAACTACCGTATCTGATTTTCACCATATTTTCTTAACCTTTGATTTTCTGGCTAACTTTCTAGATTTTACGATTTTCTAGTTTATGCAATCTTCATATATGTTTTCTTTCTCTTCATCACTTAAGGTTGTAAGTCATACTTCAACAACGAGGCTTGATAAGACTTTTTGTTATCCATCATCATCATTAATATTGCTTGACCATCATGGATTCCACCGAATGGAATTTGATATTAGGTGTTGACATCTTGATCTCCAAAGCATAAAAACTTGATCATCTGGATCATATACAGATGAAGACTTCACATCATATTGTTGTCATCATCGAAACCATTGAGTTAATTTGATTGATGAAGACATTATACCTGCAAACACTTATATTCATACCTTGCTCAACATTTAACCCTAATGCACTGGCCACATAAGGTGAGACAAAATTATAACTAATGGCAATGCCAATTAGAATCAAAATTGAGACCCTATTCAAGTTTCCTTTGAGGCGTAAGGTGGTAGAAGTGGTATTTTTATCTTCACTTTTGTTTCAGTAATACCAAACAGTCTCATATAGTTGCAATTTAACACCTCTTATTCATCTTCCTTAATTTCAATGACCATTATCTCACTTTCCTAGTTAATAATTTTATCTTCTCCTAAAATCACCAACCTGAGCTTTTTCTCAACACATTAGTGAAGAGGATTATATTTTCTTCCACATCGAAAAAACAACCCTCATATTGGTCACTCCATCAACTGAACATATAGTAAATGCTTGAGACTATTATTGTGTTCTTCGTTGTATCTCCTTCCTTCATCACCTCTCGATTTGGCTATGTTGGTGTTCGAGTTTGCATTCATATTCAGGCTATATGGTGAGGATCCCATTTAACTTTGCATCGAATTAGTGGAATAATTAGTAAACCTATTTCTTACTTGCGTTGAATTCGAGTTATGTTGAGACCCAAACATATTTTTCAATTAGACCTAGATCCCCATGACCCCACCCCCTTTCCAATTGTGGGACCCATTAACACATTCTTTTGGAAACAACGACTCGTGTATCTCTGTCTCCACATCACGAACCATCTTCATCACCTAGACTCGTGAACATGGATTCAGTGTTTGAATCCTCAAACAAATATTTGTCTTGATTTCTCCCATGAAATACCCCAAGCATTGCTCCTCTAGTAACCTTCATACTTGCGATGATACATACTCGAAGGTGGTGATGTACTCGTCAACTATTATGATCTATTGTAAATATTTCATTTCCTCGTAAGGGTTATCATTTTGTGTTCCCTCACACCTCTCAATTAAGGCTTGTTTATTGCTTCAGCTAAATCAAATCATCTTCCATATCCCTTAACAAATTGACCCGTGGATTTTCGCTTCTTCCATGCTTAACTTTTCCAATCTAACCTTCATCTCCTTTGATGTACCCTAAACTTCAAAATACATCTCAGCACACATGACCCAACCCACATGTTCATCACCATCAAAGGATGATAACTTTATCTTCTCACTGCCATCTTGTACTTCACCATAGTCTCCTTAGAGAATGCAGCTCATTCCATCGTTTTCGTACTTTTTCGCTCTAACAGCTTCCTAAACTCACTCACCATGGTATCAGGAAACTCCTACATCATCATCTCACGAAATTCCCTTAACTTCTGGTGTACATAATTCTCCACCGTTGAGAGATTTTCTTATATTGTTGTCATTCGATCTGACAATTTAGGTGACATGTACAAGGTAAGAATTCACTAGTTCGAATCTGGTATCTCGAACCAATGATAGAACTTATAAAAGATAGAATGAATGAACCAGTGTAAATGAGTGATGAAGTGAAGTTAGAGCCCTTCCAGAAAAATATTATCCTGATACAATGATAACAATGAATGTGTGCATGCTCCAAAGAAACATTGTCATCCTCAATATATTCCTCACTACTAACAACATTCCTAGAAATCAAGAATGTCATTTGCCACATCATTAACATAATTATTCTCCATGTTCTTACCCCTACGAACATACATGCAGAATTGGGTTTTTCATTAGTAATAGGCTCGACGAATATACACGCAGAATAGGGTTTTTCATTAGGAATAAGCCCAACGGTAGTTGTTGTATATACTTTTATTCAATTGTCAGTTGAATTAGTGGGGGAGATAAATAGTTTTTTGGTTTAAATGAAAAAAAGTTTGATATATGTAAATAAGATTTAAGAAAAAAAACAAAATTAATAACAATAACATGAGAATGAACAAAAGTTGGAACTCATTACTCAAAATGAGTTTGGAGTTGACTTTGACTCTGGAACAGGGGGAGAAGGACAAATCAAATTATTTAGAAAATGCTCTTTCCACCTTTTGGCGGTGCTTCTCACACTATTGAAAATTCAAAAATAGGTCGTCCGGAAATGCAAGATTTAAGAAAAGAAAGAAAAAATTAATAACAATAACATGAGAATGAACAAAAGTTGAAACTCATTACTCAAAATGAGTTTGGACTTGACTTTGACTCTGGAACAGTGGGAGAAGGACAAATCAAATTATTTAAAAAATGCTCTTTCCACCTTTGGCGGTGCTTCTCACACTATTGAAAATTCAAAAATACCTCCAGACGTCCGGAGATGCATCTCCGGACGCACCCAAAATCATATTTATCTTCTCTTTTCTGAGTTTTACCCTAATTTTAAAAAAAATGGTTTGGAGATACATTTTCGTATTAGATTTTGGTGTATCTGAAGATGCATTTTCGAAATACCCCCTGAACTCATTTATGAGTTTGTTATTCACGCGAATGTGCTCTACATTTCAAGAGTTTGTGTGTTATATATCCATATTTGCTAAAATATGTTGAGGGCACGATTCTGGATTAGGTTAAAGAGAAGATTGTTTGTGCATGGACCAATCAAGTTCAACATTTTGGCAATACAACAACTAATAGAGTTGAATGTGACGTGTTAGACTGAAGAATTTGTTGGGAAACAATAAAGATGATTTTTGTCGAGATTAGGATGTTATGAATCAAATTAATGAGATACAAACGTCTTTTGTCGTAACATTACTATGTTAGAACATTGATTCAAAGACATCATCATTTATTCACAGTTGGTTGACAACTTATCTCGGGCGGCATTGAATTTTATTTTTCACGAAGTCAAACGAGCGGATAATACAGGTTCTGATAGCTCAAAATGTGGATGTACACATCGGAAGACTTTTGATCTTCCATGTGTTTGTTTAATTTCAAAGAAGATGAAGCTTGAAAAACCAATACGTATTGATAAAGTTTGCACTCACTAGACAAGACTATGTTTTGATGATGACAGTGTGACGAAAAATGATAAATCAAACATATTTATCATGACCGAGTAAAAAATGATCCAATAGAGATTCATGAAAGCTTATGACATCATGAAATTGCACAACAAAAAGCAACTTAAGAAGATTTCATATCCAGAAACAACGGAGTTGAAACCACCGTCGGAACCAGTTAAAACAAAAGATGCCCCTAAAAAGGTAAAACTGACTCAAAGTGACAACTCCACGAGATGGTCTCCTTCTTATTTCGAACATGTTGACTCACATTTTCCGTATGTCATTTTTTATGCACAAATACATCGAGCGGATTGTAAATGTTTAAAGTGATGAAATTGTGCTTTTCGAGTTGTTTCAGATTTACTCTATAAAGGAGAAGAAAATAAGGAAATGTCAAAGAATGAGCCACCAATAGATTTAGGTAGTGACTCAACTTTTGATGTGATTTAGTTGTAATCTAACAATGTAACATGTTTTTTATTAGTAACACACTGAATAATGTTATAAAATTGGGTGGTATTTTTTTACCTTTTCAAATTTTGCTCTACGCAATTAGCATGGTTCTGTTTTGCATAATTTTTTGGTGGATTCGGGAGATGCATCTCCAGAAACATCATTTTTATTAATTAAAAATAATAATCAGGAGAGCATCTGAAGATGCTTCTCTGAAGAGACCCTTATTTTTTTGGGGAAAATAAAGACAGATCCAGAGATTTATCTCCGAAGCACCCCACTACAAACATGATCATATATGAAAAAGGCCTTTACTGCTCTACAACTTCTATAAATAAGATCTCTCAATCCATTTTCTTTACAAAAATCAGAATGACTATAGATCATCATCTTGCATTTGTGTATTTCAATGACACAAAACCCCATTTTAATTTCGGATATGCGATGACATACTTCTCGTCAATCTAAAAAGAAAACTGAATATTCTCCTATAATATCTAGAAAAATAGAGAAATATCAAACTCGAGTACCGTTCGCCCTCAATAGACAACGAAGGGAAGATATCGTTCACAATGCTTGAATTGAAGACTGGTGATGATTTGAAGGTGGTGTGGAGTAATTTTTACCGTTACTCAACAAACGGTCTAATTGAAGTGGATACAACAATTCAAAGATCAACCGAAAATATTATAAGAATGTTGCAACATCCCGAATCATCTGTTTTTAATAACATATAATGTTAAATTTGAGGAATGTTTATCTATGTAATGTTTATTTTAGAGTTAATTTATGTTGGTTCAATTTCATTCTGACATTGTTGTTTCCACATGTTTCTGTTTTTTCTAAAAACATATATTTCAAAGATGTATCTCAAAAAAAGGACGTTACAAAGATGCATATTCAAATTAACTTTTCGTGTAAGGGTTTCGCACCAATTTTGTTCTAGTTGTGTGTGGAAAAGATGTCGAAAGATTGCTTCTCTGGGATGTTGGGAATATTTTAGTCTTTTCCCGATGGTGGGGGAGAATCACTAGGGTTGAAAGAACTTCTTCCAACTATTTGACCAAATTACTCGGTTTGGATCATATTGTTGAATTCTTAGTGTTCAGTCAAACCACATTACACCTCTTACTCTCATTTGAGTATATTTCACCCTATCCATATCTACCTGTGCATTGTACGTGTTATAAAAAATAAAATAAAAAAAAACTGGTATTCATACCATTGCAAAATAAACTAGCCTTGATTTGAGTGAATTTTGTTGGAAGAAATGACTCCATTCAGTGTTTCTATGAAGCATGCATATTTATATGCCCTAATAACCAAAGAGTGAGTGACCAAGTAGACATTACTATTTATTATCAGTTTATAAATGCAGCTATTGTTACAAAGATGTAGAATGACAACTGCTTAGCTACTAATGTTACATAAATCTAGCCATCTAGGTAATATCATAAATCAAAATGGCTCAAAAGTTGGCATAAATTTAGAGCTAATAACAGCTTACAAAGGATTGATGGAATTATCTTGAAACCTGTCTGGCTTCTATGTCTTGAAGTCTCAAAGTAACGGCTCGCTTGTGTGCTTCAAGTCCTTCAACTTCTGCCATGGTTTCTACATATGGTCCAAGTTTTCTTAGACCTTCCTCTGTGAGAGATTGCACAGTTATGTACTTGAGGAAAGAGTCCAATGACACTCCACTATACATTCTTGCATATCCATAAGTGGGAAGGACGTGGTTTGTCCCACTTGCGTAATCACCGACACTCTCCGGTGTCCACGGCCCTAAAAATACAGAACCTGCAGAAGCAATTGAATCGTCAAGGAGACATTTTGTGGTTATCTAACAAAATTTCAGAATGCAGAAGCACAAAAGGGACCAAGAAAAGAAGAATACATAGACTGTATTACCTGCATTCTCGATAAAATTCTCCCACTTCTCTGCGTCTTTTACATTGATGATTAAATGCTCGGGTGCATACATGTTTGAGAAAGTGATGGCCTAGAAGATGCAAAAGTAACTTTTACTTCTGAAACTTCAATATAAATGTTGATAGATCAAGACTTAACAAGCTAAAGAAGTAGTACTTTAAAGTATAAACTGTTTCATTGATTGCAAACAAACAAAAATAGAGCAATAATTTTAAACTCCTCCAAAGGTAGTAAGGAACTATACCAATAGATAATTTTACTGTAGCATGTGTTTTTATTTTGTATTACTCGGCTGATCCTATATAGCTCGGCTATCCACTATCATAAGCACTTGTGAGATTGCTCGAGATGGCTTATGAAAATAGCCTATGACGTGTCTATAAACTATTTTCAGCTTATCTTCACAAGCTCTCCGTGATAGCTTATGAAAACAACTAATAGCTTATATGAAAAACTTTGACTTTATTCTATCTTTTATTATAGAAAACTTATGCATAAGCACTTATACGATAAGTGATTGTGTAATAAGTGTTTAATTAAGCTACTTATCAAAACAAAACCTAACTAATCAACATGCCTTTTTTGCTCAAAGACATAAACTTGGAATTAAGGACTGACCTCAAGCATATCACGTGCATGCACGATAAAACTGTGGCTCAGTGCTTTCGCAGCAAATTCACCTCTTGGAAGACTCTGACACTGTTTGCTGAGTTCCTCCTGAATTGCACTCTGATCCACACCATCTCCGGCAATCACGAGAACAACCTGACTATCAGGGCCATGCTCAGCCTGAAATTGTAAGTTAGTTTTTAAGATAAGGAAGCCGAAAAGATAAGGGGTCAACTTGGCTTTGTGTAGGCAGAGCAATAAGTTGTAAATTTATCATCTCCAAGTTAAAATTTGGTGGTGATGAACATGAAGCATGTCTCCTTGTTTATAAATTTGGTTGTTTTCGAGAGATTAGTGATCAATCTTAAATTAATTTCTATGATGTATCTGTGACAAGTATTAGGATCCTATATTAAATTATGGAATCATAAAGTAGAAAATGGAGATAGAAGCTTTTAGAATAATGTATAAACTACACTAAAGTACGAGTATAGTTTTCTAAGAGGATGAAAAAGATAACAAGCTTTATTGTGAAAATAAGTTAGTGAACAGTGTTTATAAACCAAATAGTAGAGTTTTAAACTCATTAAACCTGGGAAAGCAAATCAGCAGCTACATGAGAAGGAATTGCGTGCTTGTCTGCAATGACTAAAACTTCAGATGGACCAGCCGGCATGTCGATTGAAACCATAGCTTCACTGTTCTGCAGAAAGTGTTAAAAAAAAATGTAAAAACCATAGATTCAAATAATGATATGCAATAGAGGATGTGGATACAAATCAAGAGATTCAAATGTAAAATACAAATACACTTACTTGAAGTATCATTTTTGCAGCTGTGACATATTGATTTCCAGGGCCAAAAATCTTCTCAGCCTGAAAAAGTTTATCACAAATTCACAATTAGAAATGATATAAAATATGTGAACTATGAATACTGTTAGAATGAAAGAATCAGATCATGGTGTTTATTTGTTATTAGGATTAGAATTCGCCTAAGAAACACAATTTCTAACACAGACACCTGACACAGCACACATTTTAGGTATCTTGGTCGCCATGCATTCATTAAGCAGCGAGATTTGTGTTACCGTTTGTTAACGATAAACTAAGAACACGTCAAGACATTTAAGTTATCAGTAAGGAGTGAGAAGTTAGAGTACAGGGTTCCTATCACTAGATAAACTTCACCATATATAATCATGAGTTTGCAATTCATTAGAATGTGGTATACCAATACGTAAAATAAAATAATAAAGATAATACAAAAGATATAAAGCTGAACACAATAAATACAAATAGTAATGGCAACAAGAAAGATGAGTTAAACGAGAAGCCGAACCTTAGGACAAGTTTCTGTTCCCCAGGCCATAGCAGATATGGCCTACAATTGAGAAAAATGACATATTAATTACTTGTTTAATAATAACGCAATGACACATAAAAATTAATCTAACTAAAAGGATAATATATTCAAATTAAAAACCAGAAAAGTTTTATAGTATATTATCATGCACCAAACCTGTGCTCCTCCAGCTTTGAGAATGTGAGTCACCCCAGCCTTCTTCGCACAATATAGCACCTCCTGCAGAAAAACGTTAGTCAAGCTTAAGAAAACAAAACATTACATCATAATTATTTGTATAAATTTAATGCGAATTGACAAATACCTTGCATGTTGAGCCATCCTGGGTGGGAGGATTTGCAAGAACAACAGTTTTACATCCTGCAATTTGTGCAGGCTGGTATAGAAAACAATGTACTTTCAGCAAAATCCGGACATAAAATCATAAAACATTGAACAAGAAAATAAGCAACGAAACATGCATTCAACTTACAACTGCAAGCATCAAAGCTGTTGAAGGCAATACAGCAGTTCCCCCTGGAACATAAAGACCCACGGAATTAATACTTCTTGCAACTCTCTTGCATTGGACTCCCTGAAGTTTTGGAAAACTCAAGACTCACATGAATAAGATAGTATTGGGGAGCACTAAGAACAATTAATGAACAAGCATGGTAATGAAATGAAGAACAAATTATTGACAAATGCATAGAAAAAATGAGAATTCAAAAGACATGACCACAACTGGACAAATAACCTACTGATTTGATCATTTTAGTACTATTTACTTTATTCCTAGAATACCAGTGTTGTCATTGGTTCCTGGAAAATAGCACTTTGTTCAAATCCAGCTACGCTGCAGTGCTAGAGTATTGTCGTAACTGCTGTTTGACAACATTTTGTACTAAATAATAGGGTATCGTAAAGCAATAGTGTCTTGTTTAGATTCTACTACGCTAAAACACTGCTATAGCCACTATTTAACAACATTGCTAGATAATGATGCAACAACTACTTACAACATGTAAATTCAAAAAATTAAACCCTAACACGCATCTAATGCAATCGCAATATAGTGATATCTAACCACTGAATATTTCAGATTATAACTTAATAATCCATAACAGTGTGCTTAAATTAAGTTCTGGTTCAGTCTAGAACCATCAAGCCTATTGTTCCAACTACAGCATAAAACAGCGAGAATCAACATTAACATACTTTCATGTTCTCAACAGTTTTCTCAGGTGACTTCTGAGCAGCATGAAATGCATAAATATTGCTGTAGGCGACATCGAAAGCTTCCTTAATAGATGGATCAAGCTGCAAAAAGACAGAAAAACAAAAAAACAACTTTTTAAACAGGGTACTGCGGCTTACACGTGTAGTCAATCAAGTGCTACATTTGGTTAATAGATATATCAGGTATCACAAGTTATTAACCATCAACAAAATTTTGTTAACCACAAATTCAAATGTGATAAATCTTAATTTTAAAAAGTTAAATCTACAAGTAGTTGAAACACCTAAAATCACTGCTAATAATATTCAAACTCGTGTATAATTAAGTTCAACAGATGGTTAAGAACTTAATAACTTATATAATCTAGGTAATCACATTAACCACAGATTGAATTGCATTAACCATTAGAACATTGTCCCAAATTGATGTTCAAATAACATGATCATAATAAGGGTACAACACAACACAAGTTAACACAAGTTGAAGAATTGCAAAGAAATAGTATACCACTGGATCTGGAAGGTCAGAGACAAGTTCAACAATCTTATCTAGATCAACTTTGTCAAACCTAGAAGTATATCTACACCAAAAAAAAAACACAAAAATTGACGTTAAAAAGGGAAAATTAGACAAGAGCGTGGATAAAAAGTTATCAAAGTAAAATATAAGAGAAGTATCAACTGTTTAACAGCAGCATCCCCTTGATTATGAACATCATCAACAATGGGATTAACCTGAAAAAGACAAAAAAGGAACGATTTTTAGAGTGTAAAAGAAAACCCCATTTGGGAGAAAAGGGGAGAAAACTTACAACGTTGAAAATGGAAGTGAAATCAATTCGAGGGCGAGATTTAAGGGAGAGAAGTTCGGTGTGAGTGAGGTTTGATAAGTGGTAGGTTTTGATGGTGTTGGCCATGGAGATTGAACAGCGAGTGCGGAAATTGGCGTTGGAGAGAGAGAAGGAGAAGGGTTTGTTGGTGGTTGGATGAATGAAGCAGCGGTTCCAGCTGTTAGTGTTAGAAGCCGTAAGCGCAGACTTCATCCTCCTTCTTCAAACACACTTCTTTCTCTGAGTGCTCTTCCTCGCTTCTTCACCACTATTAATTACCATCTTGCCATGGCTTGGAATAATGTTTTGTATTTTATTTTGGTATTTTATCACAAAATTTTGTTTGCTATGTTTAACTTTTTTTTCTTTTTAAAATATAATCAAAACAACATCTTATAAGATTAATTACTACAAGAGTAACTTGATAATGTTGAATTTATCGAGGGAAGACCAATTTCACATATTCATCTTCCTTTGTGGGAAAGTTGTTGTTTCTTTCAAGCATTTTGATAAGTCACTCTTTAATATATATCGCTGTAAATTTCGGTGAAGTAGAAAAGGTTATGTTGTTTTTACGATAGTTTGTTCTTCTTGGTAGATTCTGAGTTTATTGTACGTTAGGATTTTATAAGGGCGTTGGTTGTCATGGTAACGAAACATAAGATGAGGAATCATGAATTTGAAGGTTTAGGTTTTAATAGATATTGTTTTGTTATGGAATCAAAATTGATTGGAGAATCGGTGGTTGCGACAAACGACGTTAGACTTGTGCCTTAGATGCGGAGAAGAAGAGACTGGCATGCAAGGTTAACACTTCAACGCTCAAGTCAACATGTGATGCTTTAAGTGTCAACAATCTTACTGGCTCTTTAATCGGCCATGTAACTCTTTTGGTGAGGGGTGCATCAAGGAAGGGTAAAGCTTTAACTTCTGCCCAGATTATTTTATCGACTACTCAGACATCCCTTTTGCGGTTAAGGGAGATTTAGAAGTCCCGCATCTCATGAATGTCTCGTTTGCTCAAAGTTTAAATTAGACATTTCTTGGCATTATACCTTTTAATCAGGTGAATGTGAATGAGAAATAATTTCTTTAAAATGGCACCCTCACATATACTTATATCTTTGTCGGATAGTTAAAATTTTAGCTTATATGCATAGTTAATGTAAGTGTAAAGTCATGTATAATATATACCTAGAATAATATCATACAATAGTTTGTTTGATACTGACACCATCATAAGTGCTTAATAGCACAATTCACATTCTTGACAAATTCTAAAAACAATACAAACTATAGTACAAGACATAGAAATTATACTAAAATAAAAATATTAAGATCAATACAATATTCATCATTGTACAAAAGATAAATACACAACAGAAAACTAAGTATATGCTTCTCTTGAAACATTTCGAGCATAGTTTCACTTGTAAACCAAACCTGCAAAAGAAACTTGAAAAGCAACAACAATAGTGAGGTGAGATATCAACATCTCAGTGAGTTCCATATCTTATGGATTCTCTCGGCTCTACAAGGTTCTAACAAAAATCTACTCAAGTCGAGGGAAAACCCAAATCCTTGAGTTCACAATCTCACACTCATATGGAAATATGTCTTGAGTTCACTAACTCGAAAAGTGTCACTAATCCGGAAACCACAAAGGTATGCCTTATTCCCCACTACAAGAAAAAATGAGATTTACGACACTTGAGTTGCAACAATTATCACAAAACCATCTTTATTCCTAGATTGTGACGGTTGTCACGATAGTTTGAATCAACTGCCGCAGATTTTTTGCGACAGTTATCATAAAATTGTCCTTATTCCTGGATTGCGACAGTTGTCACGATAGTTAGGGACTGAACTGCGACGCTTGTTACGGCAGTTATCACAAAACTGTCTTTATTATATTTCTTATTTATCTTTTTATTTTATAAATTATTTGATTGAGCGCAGAAAAACTTTGTTCCTCCCAATTCATAAAAAAAAAATCCTTATTGAATCCTCAACTGGAAACTCAATATTTTAATATATTATAAATATTTGTTATATATTTGTTTTGATAAACACACTATTATTATTCGTATATTTCTCACTTTATAAAATATGATTTAAATGATAAAATATTTTGAGTATTTTTCTCAAAATTTTATTTAACAATTTTTTTTTTAAAATTTCATTATTTTAAATAAATATCAAATAAATTAAGCTTATATAAACTATTAAAATTATTATTTTAAATTTAATAATCCAAAAAAGTATTAAAATTTATAAGCTTCCAACAATTGTCCATAATTACGCCTTGGTATCTCTCTTTCTCAAACCTAAATTGTTCTTAATATCAATTTTGCTTTTGGTTTGTATCTAATGTTATTGTTCTTGTATCTTCTACAAATTTCATATAAGCCTTCTTGACCTGTCGCAAACCACAAGAGAGTTTCGTTTGCTGTCACCGGGACTCGGATTGTGAACCACCACAATGAAACCCCTACCTTCTCGGTAATATTGTTGAGGTAGGTTAGTATTAATTTTCTTGTCTTTCATGTGTTTATTTGTTATTGAATCTTCTTGTATTTTTAACCCAATTTTAGGGTTTTGTTGGGAAATCTTAGACTTATGTATTATTATAAATGAATATTCAGGAATTGATCACACTTATTGATTATGATATTGTTTTTCATTTAGACATTTTAGTTTTTCTTATGATTATGTGATTATTGGCTACAATGCAATGCTTGGTATTATTCCATGTCTTTTGAAATTATTGGCTACTATTATTCCATGTCTTTTTAATTTGAAAGGAATTTTGATACCAGAAGATAGGAATAGATTGATTCATTTGAATTTATGGGCATTGAAGCTTGCCTATAATCAATCTAGTGTCCTTTTAATAATTTTTTGTTGCAGTTTGGGTGACATGAAGCTGATCGGTATGCTGCAAGCATGTCTGAATCAGGTTTGCTGCATATTTCCTTTATTATTGTCTCTTTGAAGGCCTATTATTGTCTCTTTAATATTTTTAGGTCCCTGAACATGCCTTTGAGTTGATTTGTATGTTTGATGAAGTCATATCTCTTGGGCACAAGGAAAATGTGATTGTTGCACAAATTAAGCAGTATTGCGAGATGGAAAGTCACGAAGAGAAGTTGCACAAGCTGGTTATGCGAGTAAGATCAATGAAACTAAGGATGTGATGAAGCGGAAATCCAATGAGATTGATAAAAGCAAGGTATGGTTGGGGGACTACAATTTAAAAACTTTTTTAAGTTTTAACTTTTGATTGCTCATAATTTAATTGAACTTAATATGATTATTGCGCAAATTAAAAAGAATAGAGGTGATAAATGAGGATTTGGTCTGTTAACATCAATGGGTTCTGGATGAAATGAAAATAGCTTCAGTGATTTCAACATATCTAGCAATGGAAATGGTTTTGGATAGAGTACTGATGTTGACTCCTTTTCTCACAAAAACATCTAAAATGTTTGTAATGTAACGACTTAGAATGACAATGGATTATGCAGTCTCCAAGGTTGTGCTTTATTTTATGCCCAAATTAACATTTTTCTGAATTAAGAGTCATCTTTTCATTAATGTACTCTTCTATTCTCTTCCTTAGGCCGTCCAACTGCATCTGCCACTGCTCCGCCAAAGGGTCTTGGCATGAAGCTTGGTAAATCTCAAAAGACAAATTAGTTTTGGGAATCATTGAAAGCAGAAAGTGGGGTCATTCTTGAAGATGTTTAGCCAAGACTTAGCCAGTCTCGAACAGCTGCCCCGCCACTTACCGATCTTGTCACTTTAACCGTTGAGGAGAATTTAAAGGTGACTCCGAAACGAGATGGCGATGTTGGTAGTTTTGACGTTCAAGACACATTTTCTCTGCAAATTCGTAACCAAGAAGATGGACATGTTCAACTTCAGGTATTGTATGCTTACTATCTTTCTCAAGCTTTGTGTCCCATGGCTGCTGATTTGCATAACCATGAATTTATTTTTTATAACAAAAATGAGTTATTGTCATGCAAAAGCTATAATTGTTTCATTTAATCTCATCATCATTTGATAACTCAGTTCATGTGAAGCAAAAATCTTATTGTTAGACAAACAATTATATGTTTCTTATTGTTGATGTTTAAAAATCAGTCTGTATGCAAGTTGACATGCTAAAATAGGTCAATTGTAAAGTCTTAGTTAGATATTTCAGACGATATGTTAAGCTCAATATGAGCTATTTTTTTAATGCTTTATCCACTCAATAAATCTTCTTACGCACATGGTGGGGCTGGTACATATTTTCAATAAAGTAAAGCTTATCTTTAATTAAAGAATAAAAGAATAACAACATTCAGTTGCTGGAGCAGCCTAGAGATTTCCTCTTTCTGACAATTCAAGAGGCCCAAGTACTCCCCCTATCAGTTTAAGTTACATGATCTGTCTCCCAGGGCTGCTTAGTTTCCTCATTTTATAAACTTTTGGCTTATAAACTCTTGGTTTAGGTGAGCAACTGCCTAAAATTATTTCCTGTCATGTGTTACATTTTCTATATTCTAAAAGCAGCGTGATACTCTACAGGTATGTACAAAAACAAATTTCCCCATGGAATACAAGAAAAGCTATATTGAGCATTACATTCTGCTAAGGTTATTATTCAACAAAATCAAGGCTTACTTACACTTGTTTTTAGCTTTCACTTAATCACATACATTTATATCCATGAAGAGATGGACTGGTATTTAGGTTTGGTTGTTGTTATGAATGATGCATTATTTTTTAGCTCTTGGTTTAGGTGAGATAGTAAGTTGATCCCAAATGTTATGCAACTTCGTACTTTTTATTGATATGATGTAGTAGTTGGATTTGTATAAATGTAAAATATAATATATATGTTTAGTTGAATGAAGAATATATATGATTTTCTGCTCCTCTTCATTTTCTACAAACATTTTTTTTATTTTAAAAATAAATTACCTGTGAATTTACCTGTGGAAAGGAATTTTCCTACGGATTTACCTGCAGATCTACATGTGGAAGAGAAAGTTAGAACGGTTGGAATCGGCGTAATCAATAATGAAAACAAAAATCAAATGGAAATTATGATGGTTCCAACTGTCGTATTAAATAATAAAAACAAAAATCAAATGGTAAGTTACGACGGTTCTAACCATCAAAATTTGTAGAACACGTCAGTTCCCTACCGTCGTGAGAGATAATGACTCTTGATATGACAGTTTTGACAACTGATGTGATACGGCCTCGCGACGTACGTTTCTGCGACAGTTCTGCAACCGTTGTGTCTTTGCAAATTACGGTCGTTTTAACTGTCGTAGCCTGCCAAAATAACTGTCATAATCTGCCAATTTTCTTGTAGTGCCCATCCTTTTCTACGCCTAGAAGTCGTCCCGAGTCATGGATCCTTGTATTTACTTGGCATACGAAATGGATTCGGATCCTAGGCCCGTTAACCTTGAATCATCACTTCACATGGTTTGTTAACCATCTCAAGTCTCTACATATAAATATGTTCCATTCGTACTACACGCGGGAATCAAACCTACCAAGTAACCATGTGTACATTCCAGAGGAGTCCCTGGCTCATGAAACGACATCTCAGGGAAAAACGATCTCTATTACGTGATATCACTCAAATGGGAATGTATAAAACATTCCTAAGGCTTGTTAACCTTTTTCACAAAATAACACATCCAAACGGGTTCACACACATGTTCCATATAGTGTTTCACTCACCACTAGACCATTACTCGACTAAGATACTTCTCTAAGCATCAAACGTCCGAGCATCACCATCTAGTTTCTATCAAATTCCTAGTCACGACTAGGTTCTACTATTATTAGGGGTAAGTCTTCCTCACTCTACTTAACTCATTTTAATTAAGTATTCTCAAGATTATAATTGGGTTAGCATGCATGCTCATATGACATATCACAATGCATAATCATAAATCATCCAAACATCATGACTGAAATAACCCCACGTTATTATCCTTTTCATTAGATAGAGCATTGCAAGAGCTTTCTATCAATATAAAGAACGCTTCAATCGGACACCCGAGTAAAAAGTTACAGATGTTTTAAGAAAAGAAGAACATTTGAAAAACTGCCAGGGGCTCCTGCGATCATCATTTCGCTCGGCGGTGTCCCAGCGCCAGCTGCTTCGCCCGACGATCGCAGCGGCGCAAGCCCAATATCAGAAAATTTCCAAGACAAAGATTTTTCTCTCATCGCCTCCAGGCGGTCTAGGCCTCATCGCTCGACGCTCAAAGCACCGCCCCGCAGTTCGCACCAGAATCAAAATGTAAATTTTGCGATTTTAGGGTTCCATAAACCCTAAAAATCCACTCTTTCTACACCAGATCATTTCCAACACCAAAAGAAGTTATATGGGTTAGATACACATGTTACCCAATCGTTCTAACCGATTAATTTCGCATTTTAACCATTAGATTCCAAGATTTATTAAATTAAACCATTTTCCACAATTTCTAACCTAACTCTTAGAACATCAAATTTCTAAAACAAAAGTGTCTAACTAGAACCCTTCTTGAAAATGAAGAGGAGTTTGGTGAAGAATGATGAATCCAAGATTTTCCTCTTCTTTCTCTTCTCTTTTTCTTAATATATATATATATATATATATATACACTTATTATTATATAATACAATGATATAAAAATATCTCCAATTGATATTTTATCATCCAACACCAATTTCTCAATTATTAGAGTTACTAAAAATATCTCTAATGTATCAATTAATAAAACCTCAAGGTCGAATAATATTAATCAATTAACACTTAGTTCAACAGTTGCTCTAATTATCTAAGCAAATAATTCTCGGAGCATACCAGAATCGAATTGAGTCCATTTAATATTATCCAGAGCACTTAATTAAATATGTGGTATTACATCCTCCCCTCCTTGGTTGCATAGAATCTGCAAAATATTCTCCAAGAAAATAAAGCTTTAAATCTTTAATTTTCTAAAATGTCTCCATGAATAGAAAACTTTAATCTTCAATTCCAAATTGAATCTCTAAAATATTTACTTTTGGATGCCAACTAGGATCACATAATATTCAAAGAATATTATGGGATTTGTATAAATAATAACAGTTTCGAAAACTATAACAGATAATGATGTTGAATAACTCTATTAGAACATATTATCTGACATCTTCGTAATTCCTGCTACAGAACATCATGTCCAACATGTTATTGTTCACTTGTTTTATCAAAATTAATGCCAATCTCAAATAAGCAAAATAACAAAATACAAATTTGAAAACATAACTAGGTGGACTAACCGTCGTTTATTCCCCTTGTTTTTCATCTTGTTGGACTAGACATTTTTGAGAGGTTGGATGTTCATGCTCCTGGGGTGGCCAATTAGGTATGCTACACTGATTTACATGCACTACGCCAAAAATGTTTTTTAACAGCGCATCTTAGACAGCGCTTTTAAAAGAAAACGCTGTCTAAGGTTAAAATTAAAATAAAACACGGAAAATGTCCCAAAAAAATAATGAAAGCGCTGTCTAGGGGGGTCTTAGACAGCGCTTTCTAAAAGCGCTGTCTAAGACCCCCCCTTAGACAGAGCTTATAGAAAGCGCTTTTAAATATATACCTTAGTCAGCGCTTTTGATAAAGCGCTGTTTAAAGTTTTTAAATTAAAAATAAAATAAAACCGTAAGCGCTGTCTAAGGGGGGGGTTTAGAAAGCGCTTTTGGAAAGCGCTGTCTAAGGCATACCTTAGAAAGCGTTTTTCCCAAAAGCGCTGTCTAAGGTCTTATTAAAATTAAATTTCAGACTTCTATTTTCGTTCTCTGTTCTTTTTGTTTTTCCTCCTGCGAACTCCAGCGAACCCTAACAGCGAAATCGAATACATTGTTTCAGTCATTGAAAGTGTTTGAATCGTTCGTTCTACTGTTCTTCATTGTGGTATGTTCTTCATTTCTTCACTTTTTCATTCATTCGGTTTCAGTTCTTCATTCATTCATTCATTCGGTTTCAATTCTTCATTTCTTCACTTTTTCATTCATTCGGTTTCAGGCATTGCAAGTGTTTGAAGAATCGTTCATTTCTGAAAGTGTTTGAAGAATCGTTCATTGCGGTATGTGTTTCAGTTTTGATGTTTTTAGGGAAATATCAGTTTTGATGTTTTTAGGGAAATATCAGTATTTTTCATGCTATGTTTTTGGTTTAAGTTTTGATGTTTTTGGTTTACACAGTGGTACTAGAAATACTATTAGGATTCAACTGCTCCTTAAAAAGTAATATCATTAAAAAAACATTATAGTAGAGTATTATATGATGAAATGTTATATTATTTTGATAAAAATGTGAATTTGAGTGGAGCAGTATTGTGTTAGTTTTCTGCAGAGAGCTAGCAAAACAATTATTCATTGATAAAAGTTAGTTCTATAGAGTAAGTGTTGAGTAGGTAGGATAAGTGTGTGTGAGAGTAATTACCACACATTGATTTGAAGTATGAAACTCCATAATAGAATGGACCCAGCATCACATAGTAACTGCTACTTTCACCATTATTGTAATAGCTGACACTATAAGCTCTTGTGTGGTTTGTTATTACTACCACTTAAATCAATCAACTGTTTATATCATAAGTTTCCATTATTAAAAAAGAACATTCGAAATCCAAGAAAGGGACATAGAGGTAAAGTGGGATTAGGATGAATCTTGAGTGGTTCAAGAAAGGAAAAAGAAAAGAAACAACACACACCCACATATATACTCTCCAACGTAGTAACAATCTTTTGTGCAGAGAGATAGAATACATAGAGGGGGAATCCCTAAGATATGCTCAACATTCAAGGCAAAATCCCACTTAAATTTGTTCTAATTGTTTACCACCATTTTAAAAAGAAAATTTGAAATTGAATTAACATAGACTCATCTCTAAATAAGATTAGGCCAATATGTGAAAGTAGGTTTTCGTGAGAAAATATGGATGATATATATATATATATATATATATATATATATATATATATATATATATATATATATATATATATATATTTTAAAGTAGTTCCTCATGGATGGAAGGGAATGAGAAATGCTTCAATTTGGTGGAAAGACTTCATTAATTTAGTTTTTCTTTGAATTGATGAAAAGATTCGAGTGAGATAATATGAGATGGAAAATAGTGATATTTTATTGTTTACTTTAGTTATGAAAATGATACTACCTTAGTTATGTATTTTCGTCTGGATTGATTGTTTACTTTAATAAGTAGGAAAACCATGGATAAAACATGGATCTGTGCCGATCGAATGACCAAAGAGTACGAGAGTGGGGTTGCGGAATTCGTTAAGTATGCTGTTCAACACGCTGAAAACCCCAGACGAATGCATTGTCCTTGCTTGCGTTGTTGTTATATTGGTAAGGTTGACGCACATGGATTGAAATCGCATTTGCTGAGGCATGGAATTGATCAAAGTTATCAGTGTTGGATATTTCATGGTGAGAAAATTAACGAGAATGTTTAATCGAGTGGAAAAAGTAATACGACCTATGCTTCATACGACAAAGACACGGAAACATATGATTGTGATTGAGTTGAAGAGATTGTAGAAGCACTGGAAGAAGATCTTCATGATTGTCCTGAAATGTTTGAGAGGATGGTAAGCGATGCAGAGAAACCGTTGTACAAAGGTTGCACTAAATTCTCAAGACTTTCTGCGGTATTAAAGTTGTACAACTTAAAGGCGGGCAATGGATGGTCGGATAAAAGTTTCACAGAGTTGTTGGCCCTTATGAGAGAAATGCTACCGGATGATAATGTTCTTCCTAATCGAACCTATGAGGCAAAAAAAAGGTTGTGCTCTATTGGCATGAGCTATGATAAGATACATGCTTGTCCTAACGATTGCATTTTGTTTCGTAACGAATATGAAATGTTAACTGAGTGCCCTAAATGCGGTTTGTCTCGATATAAGAAAAGATTATCTCCCGCAAAAGTCTTATGGTATTTTCCGATAATTCCGAGATTTAGGCGCATGTTTCGTAGTGAAACCGATGCAAGACATCTTACTTGGCATGCAGATGAAAGAATTATTGATGGAAAGTATCGGCATCCGGCTGATTCACCACAGTGGTCGAAGATTGATAATGATTATCCTGAGTTTGGATCAGAAGCAAGAAACCTTCGATTGGCATTATCTACTGATGGAATGAACCCACATGGTCTTCAAAGTATTTCACATACCACATGGCCTGTGATTCTTATGATTTATAACCTACCTCCGTGGCTATGTATGAAGCGTAAGTACATGATGTTATCTATGTTAATCTCTGGGCCTAAACAACCAGGTAATGACATAGACGTATACTTGACACCTCTGATCGAAGATTTAAAGATTTTGTGGGAGAACGGTGTGGAGGTTTATGATGGATATAGGAAACAAAGTTTCAATTTGAGGGCGATGTTGTTTGGCACAATTAATGATTTTCCAGCATACGGAAATCTATCTGGGTATAGCATTAAAGGTCAACGTGCGTGTCCTGTTTGTGAAGACGGAACCGATACGATTCGATTGGAACTTTGCCAGAAGAATGTGTTTCTTGGTCATCGTAGATTCTTACATTCTAAACATCACTACCGTGGGTGGAGAAAAGCATTCAATGGAGACACCGAACATCGTAGAGCTCCACCCGCATTGTCAGGTGAACAAGTTTTTGAAAAGGTGAAAGATGTGCGTATTGAGTTTGGCAAGCCTTTTGCACATAAGATTGTGAAAGGTGGGTGGAAAAAAAGGTCGATATTTTTTGAATTGCCATATTGGAAGTCTTTGTACGTGAGACATTTTCTCGATGTTATGCATATTGAAAAAAACGTATTTGAAAGTGTTATCGGTACATTACTCAATATAAAAGGCAAGTCTAAGGATGGCCTTAAAGCAAGGGAGGACATGTTAAAAATGGGAATGAGAACTGAATTAGCACCCGTGAAGAAAGGAAGACGAACATATCTACCACCTGCTGCTTTTACTTTATCTAGAAAGGAGGAAAAAAAATTGTGTAAGTCTCTGAGTGAAGTTAAGGTTCCAGAAGGATACTCATCTGATATCAGAAGACTTGTTTCTATGTGTAACACGGTGGGAGAACTGACTTTAGTAATGTTGCGGATAGCAAGAGTCGCCACCGACTTTTATTTTATCCAAAAGGAAAGGATATAAAAGAACAGGAAAGACCTTAAGAGATATTTTTGGGTCCGGGGGGTAGGTTATGTAAAGGGAAGGTGTTAGCATCCTTTACATCCATGGTTATCCATGGGCTCTTAGTTACTTAGCTCACTTTTGAATTGTTTTTGAAAGTGTAGTGTGTGAATAGAAAAAATTTCATAATAGTTAATAATGATCCATGTACGGATGCGTAAAAACTTGTTTTTGAAAATTTGTTTGAAATTTGTTAAGCGTTTGAAAAGTTTGAATAGTGAGCAAGTACATAAGAGGAACCTACCCTAAAGTTTAAGTCTTTTCTGTTCTTTATCCTTTAAATGGTAAGACTATCCCTATTATTAAGGAATAGGTAGTCATTACCTTGGATGTGAGGGACATGTGAGGGTCATCTGTTAATATAGGCAACTGTAGGGTGTATTAAGCATATAGGAGGGACTATCATCATTATTCGAAGGGACTTGATTTTTAAAGGCAACCATTAGGGACTTGATGATTTTTTCTTTTAAGGGACTTGCTTTATACACCCCACTTGACCTTATGATTAGGCAACATTGAGGGATAGCCTTAGAAATGTGAGATGGCGATTAAAAATCGACTTACGCGTGTGAGTGTTCAATATTATTTATCTTTAATTAAAGTGATCTAATTTTTATTTTAAAATGGAATACATGTTTGCACTCCCTAAATTACTAACCATAACAAGCAAATTAAATAATTAAATATTTACAAAAAAATTTACATCCAGGAGCATTTACATAATTATTATAATAAACAAATAAATAGCAAAAATAAATATATAAGCAAAATATAATAAGGGTTAGTAATAATAATAATTAAAAATAGGGTTAGTTAAAATAATAATGAAAAATTAAATAATATTAGTGAGATAATAATAAGCCAAAGTTAATAATAATAAATAAAGTTAGTGAAATAATAATAATGAATTAGTGAACAAAATAAAATAGCAAATGATAATTAGACATTATTAAAAAAAAGTATAAACAATTTAATTATAAAACTTTAAAATTATATGCAATTTATTAATTCTAAATATAAAAAAAAATTGTAATTATAACATTAGCATAAATTTAATTAATTTTAAACATATATATATATATATATATATATATATATATATATATATATATATATATATCAAAAGAATAAAAATTTAGATTATAGACAATTTATAATTACATAAAGAAAAGTTTGATTATATTTATATTTATTAAAATTAATTATGTTAAATGAACATGTACAAATTATAAAAAATAAAAATTAGATTTTTAATAAGTATTTAGAAAATAAATTAGGGTTTTGAAAATTAGGGTTATGTTTTAAAAATATTTTTTAGGGTTTTTAATTTAATATACAAAACTATTTTAATAATATGCATATATTATATTTACACATGATAAAGAAAATAATTTCAGAAAATTTATATATTTTAGAATTTGGAAAATATTAAACATGCTTCATTATTTTTTAATTATTTAGAAAACATATATATAAGACTATATTTAATTTAATAATAGAATAATTAAATCAAATAAAAGAAAAAAAGCAAAAAAAATGTGAAAACTTACCTGACTGGGGTTTGAACCCAGGTCAGTTTGTTTGCCAACAACAAGAAATACCACCAGGCTACTACACACGCGGGTGAAAGGGAGAAGAGAGTAATTGCTTTTGTGCTTTGTCTTGGAAAATCCAGAAAATAAAGAAAGCAAAAAGGCCTGGGGTGGTGTTGAACCCAGGACCTTTGATCATTCACACGCACGCTTAACCGCCTGGCTGGGAGAGCCCTTCTGGTAGTAGGATGGCAATAGAACATAATATATTATGTTTCCTTTGTAACCTGAAAAAATAGCAAAATAATGGTACAAGGCAGGATTCGAACCCTGGCCCTATAGTCAAACATACGCATGCCTTTCCACTGGACCACTCAGTCTGTGGTGATAACAAATCAACGCAATAAGATAAAATATTTTACACATAAATTCAAATTTCCTGAGCGCGCCAACTGCTTCTTCTTCAACCTCATAACCTTCGAAATTTCCTGCGAATCTAACTATGAGTTTTCCTGCGAAAAACAACTTCCAGCAAAACCTACAAAAATCAATGGCCAACAAAACCATACAATTTCACAAAATCAAACACAGCAACATGATCCAAACATTCATGCGATTCATCCTGTATTTTTAGAATCCATTTATGTTCCTTAAATCAAAAAACCCTAAACCTAGGTCCAAACCCTAACTATGGTGTTTCATGAATCAGCCACGGTTTCTTTGATTTTCCTGCCCAGAAACGTTCTATATCACATAACAAACAATATTAGCCAAGCAAATTTCATTGAAACATAACAAATTAATGCAATCGAAAAAATTATATTCAAGAACAAATTGGATTCGGGTAGAGCATTATGGCACGATTTGGATGCATATGAATGATGGTTTAGGATCAGTGAAGTCCAAGGAATCTTGCTGTGTCCTTATTTTACCTTCAAACCTCTTGTATGAGTGAATCCGAATGTGACTTTTGGATGAGTTTTTTGAACAATGGAGCTTACCTTTGGGCTGCTGAATTTCGTGCTTGAGGGTTTGCATTATGTTTAGTACTTATAGGAGATGGAATCTAGGTCATAACATTGATTGATCATGTGGAAATTTTGATATTTGAAGATTGAAAAAGATCATGGTTTAAAATTCAAATATTTGTGCATGAAGGCTTGCTATTTTTGGATCAATCTCATGATTTCCTTCCCTTTCAACTTCAATCAATATTTAAGATGTTCTAGAAACCAAATCTCCATTAAATAATATATTTTCATATTTTATATTTATTTAAAATGATTTTTTATGAATTAAATCAAAATAAATAAAAATAAAATAATAAAAATTCAGATTTTTAATGATTTGGGTCGTGCATGATGATAGTGTATGGATTGTATCATAATTTGCCAGGCCCATTTGAAAAGAATTGATTTTAAACCTCCATTTTCATCATAAACCATCACAAAATTTCCCAACTTTGCAAGGGCACATCTCCCTCAATTTTAATGCTATGAGGGTGTTCTTGGACATTTTGGAAAGCTTGAAGAGTCCTCTAAACAACCCCATTGGTTTCATGTCCATATCATTTACCAATCTCAAGTTATGCCCTTTTTAAGTTGTTGACTTTTTGTTGACTTTTGAAATGACCTATAATGTCCTAGCTCATACCTTCCAAATGAAGCATTTTTGGGCTTGGCTTGTGAGACACAAAGTTGTAGAGAATTCAATTTCCTTCAAAATGAGCTTTGAGTGGAGACTTGGTGATGAAGTATGTGAAAGTTATGGTTGGTCAAATTTCAGTTGACTTTTACTGAGGAAACCCTAATTTAGAAACTCCTGATTCTTGATGATCTGGGATCTCCTTGATGAATCATGATCAAACCTTGATCAAATGATGAATTTTACTTCATATACTTGATATTGGCAAAAAAAACATGAAGTTTGACTTTGGTTTGACCACAGTTGACCTCAGTTTGACTTTTTAACTGCTTTGACTGATTTTGACTTATCTGATCATCTGACTGAGCAAACTTCTGAGAAAAGTCTTGAAACTTGCCATGGGGGTTCTTATACACATATAAGATGTTATGAAGCTCACTTGAAGTCTTGGAAGTTCATTTAGCCTGATTAAAGTCAAAACCCTAGTTTTGGATGCACTGCTTAGGAGGTGCATTGTCTGAGGGAATTGTCAACTCTTCTGACCAATTGTGAACCTTGTGAACCATCATAAAATATCTTGTGAACCTCATGGGAGGTATTGTGAAGCTTGTGAACCTTGTGAACCTCATAAAGTGACTTTGTAGACCTCATGAACCTCAGGAAAGTTTTATAATCATTGTGAATCTTGTGAACCTTGTGAACCTTCAAGAAGTAGGCTTTAGACTTCATGAACCTCATGAAAGGTCTTGTAAATGTTGAGAAACTTGTGAACCTTGTGAACCTTCATAAAGTAACTTGTAGACTTCATGAACCTCATGAAAGGTATTGAAAGCATTGTGGGACTTGTGAACCTTGTGAACCTTCTTAGAACACAAAGTCTTGTATTGTGAGGGCAAATTTTTGGGTGCAACACTATGAAAGACCTCAAGTTGAAGAATTTGAAGACACATGATTGCCATGTTATAATGGAACATTTTCTACCGATAGGTATACGTTCTATTTTGCCAGAAAAAGTAAGAAGTTCCATAACTAAATTGTGTTTTTTCTTTAGGTCAATTTGTAGTAAGGTGATCGATCCCGAGATCTTACCAACACTACAAAAAGAGATTGTAATTACCTTCTGTGAGCTTGAAATGTATTTTCCTCCGTCTTTTTTTGACATAATGGTTCATTTAGTTGTTCATCTTGTGAAAGAGACACAGTTGTGTGGACCAGCTTATATGAGATGGATGTACCCTGCTGAACGGTATATGAAAATATTAAAAGGGTACGTGAAATCCCGAAGTCGACCAGAGGGTTGTATTGTTGAACGATACATTGTTGAAGAAGCTGTTGAGTTTTGTACTGAATATTTGTCTAACGTTCAATCGATTGGACTCCCCAGAGCTCAGATTTTCGACAAAATGGAAGGTAAAAAATTAATTGGGAATAAAATTGTGACAATATCAAGGGATGAACGGGATCAAGTTAATTTGTATGTTCTGCACAATAATAATGAGGTTGAGCCATATGTTGAAATGCACAAGGATGTACTCCGAAGGTTAAATCCGAACAGAAATGAAAATTGGATAGTTATAGAGCACAATCAAAGTTTCATACAATGGTTGAAGGATCATATTTATTTGAAGCGCTCTTCAGATCCTTCTTCGGTAACAGAAAGGTTGAGATGTTTGGCATAGGTCCAAGTTTGCATGTGTTTTCTCATAGCGCATATTCAATTAATGGATACACATTTTATACCAAAGAACAAGATGATAAGAGTACTATGCAAAATAGTGGTGTCACCGTGCTAGCTGAAGCAATGCATATATCAAGTATGAAGGACTTAAACCCCAAATATGCAAATTTGTCATATTTTGGAGTTATTGAGCACATTTGGGTGTTTAATTACGAGAAGTTTCAGATTCCCATCTTTGGTTGCAAGTGGGTGAATAGTAGTGGCATACGAATGGATAAGTCTGGATTTTTGCAAGTTGATCTTACTAGGGTGGGGTACAAAGATGAACCTTTTATTCTAGCATCTCAAGCTAAACAAGTGTTCTATGTGAATGACCCGAAGAGTACAAAATGGTCTATAGTGCTTTTCTCTAACAAAGTGACTGATGATAGCGGTGTCGATCAATGTGATATTGATGTTGAGAATGAGTCATGCATTAGACGGAATGAGTTGAATAGAAATGATGAAGTTGAGGATCTTATACCGGATGAGTCATATATAAGAAACGATCATAATGAGGGAATTTGGATCAATTCATCCGTACGTATTGCTAAGAAACAAGTGATTAATATTCCAACAAAGAAAAGAAAGAGATGTTAGTGACTTAGGTAAATTATCCATGGTTTCTTTATTTTTTTTCCAATTGTTTTGATTATAAGTTATATGTGATAATGCATGATTTCATTATATTTTTGTTTTCAATTGCTTTGATTATAAGTTATATCTCATAATGCATGATTTCTTTATTTTTTTGTTTTCAATTGCTTTGATTATAAGTTATATCTGATAATGCATGATTTCGTTATATTTTTGTTTTCAATTGCTTTGATTATAAGTTATATCTGATAATGCATGATTTCTTTATTTTTTTGTTTTCAATTGCTTTGATTATAAGTTATATTTGATATTTGATGGTTTCCTTGGTTTATTACAGGTTAGACATGGCTGATGACCAACATGAGGAAGTTAGTAAAAAAGTATTCGCGGAAGAAGAAATTCGAAGAGGCATCACAGTAATGAGAAGGGTGGTCCAAGGAAGATCTCGAGGCATCATACTAGATGTCTATTGGAGCAACCAGGGACAGCTTATAGAACCTAATGGGCATACCTTAACTAGTTTTATCGGTGCACTAGTAAGGAATGAAATTCCCATTACATGTGATGATTGGAGAAACAAAGAGCTGAATGAGTCCAAAGAAAAAATTTGGAGTGAGATAAAGGTACAATCATTTGGCCCTTAATTATACGGTATCAATTATGTTTTTTCAATTACCGATACTAACTATCAATCTGTATGTTTTTCTTAGCGATGTTTTAACATCGAAGAAGAAAGAAGAGGTTTTTGTATGAAATTGGCCGGAAAGCTTCTAAGAGGGTTTCAAACATTTTTATCATCCAAGTTCCTTAAGGATGCAGATGGTAATTTTGTGGATGCGGAGCTTCCTAAAAAATATGAAAGTTTGATATCGGCTGAAGAATGGGAAGCTTTCAAATCCAAAAGACAAGACCCGGTTTTTCAAAGAATAAGTGCTACAAATCGGGAAAGAGCATCAAGTCCCGCATATCCGTACCGAAAAGGACGTGTCGGATATGGACGCTTAGAACAATCCATGGTAAGTATTTATAAATTGCGATAACAAATTTGTTCATCATATATTAGTTTTATCTGATCAAATTGTATGACTTAATGTGTAGCTGCAGAAGGAGGAAAGTTCAGAAACATCTCTTCCTGCACATGTTTTGTGGAAGGAAGCCCGTGTGGGCAAATCTGGAGTTCCTCAAGAAGAAGTTTTACACGTATACCAGAAATGTGTAAGTATAACATTTTTTCATTAATTGAATAACATTTTTATACACAAATATTTGACAAGTATACGGTATTCATCTGATTTTTCAGGAGGAGCTATCTCAGTCTTTATCTCCCGATGATACTAGGAGCATACTTAGTCGGGCATTAGATGTCCCTGAGTATTCTGGTCGGGTGAGGGGTAAGGGATTTGGAGTCACTCCGACCTCCCTGAGTATTAAAAAAGGAAAGGCTCCTAGTAATCGGGAGCTTCATGCAAGAATGGAAGTCATGCAAGCTGAGCTTGATGCATTGAGGAGAGAAAGAGAGGCTAGCGCCTCAACAGTATACAGAGATGCTTCGGACAAAGACAGTATCAACTGTACCTTTCAGCCGAACATTCCAGAGGTAATTACATATAATTGTCTTAAATTGAACTATTTGCTTAAATTATGTATTTGACATATATACACATTAACAATTTCTTGTTATTATTGGTTTTAGGGCATTTCCCATTGTCAGCTGTATTTGTCGTCACCATACTATCGAATGGTTGGCAAGGGAAAAGTGCATAACGTTAGCGGAGTATTACTCCACACTAGAGAGCTCCCTGCTGTATGTTTGAAGGTATCAGTTGATATTGCAGTTGAGCCGAATGCAGCATTACCATATCCTAGCGATGATTCGGATGCAACAACGGTGCACGAAGCAGTAGGTTCGTTTGTTGCATGGCCGACAAACCTCATATGCGTAAGATATGAGGTATGCTTAAAACTTATGTTAACTTCCTTGGTATATTCAAAGTTTAAAATTTATGCTTAAAATTTTACTTACATATTTTCCTTGGTTATGTTAAATAGACTCCCACAAAATCCAAATCAAAAGATAATGCGATTCCACGGCATACCGAGTCCACGGTTTCAAGAAAAGAGGTAATATACAATTATATGACATATATTCATGGAAGTTGTTACATTCTTAATTTGATCTAACTATTTATATGACATGTAGCTTCAAGAAAATGAGGTTAGCAATGCCTCCGCACAACAAAAAAAGGAGGTTAGTAACGCCTCCGCACGGGTAAAAAGTTCTGGTGCTAAGAAGACCGTAGCTAGGAAAAAACCTACCACCAAGTATAGGTCGTGCCTCAGGACATTTCTAGAGATGACCGATATACTGACCGGAGGTGTTCGGACTGTACATATGGAGGTAGGGATTTTCGGCTTTGATTACGACCAAATGATTGGTAATGAGGACTTCATGCAAGTTTTTGGTCGTGAAGAAATCGGCGTCACCGTTGTCAATACATATGTTAGGTAAATCCGGACTACTTTGTTTTATTAATTAAACAACTTATGTTAATGATGTTTACTTTATGTTAATGATGTTTTTATATTAGGTTTTTGTATGACAAATTGATGCGCCCCAATGGTTTGGACGTGTCATTCGGATTCTTAGCACCCGCGACCGTCAACTATGGTTTAATCTTAAGTAGACCGGATACCGTGACGGAGTACGTTCTTCAGATCCTCATGGACAATAAAGATGCAGAGAAGTTGTTTTTTATACCATTTAATACCGGGTTAGCATTTCATTCTAAATTCATCTATTATAATTATTTTCCAAGTTACCATCTAACATTTGCCTAATCATTACAGTGGACATTGGTTGTTGCTCGCAATCAATCCTATCCGAGAAATTGTGTATTATCTTAACTCGTTAGGAAATGATTGGACAACATACCCGGATATGAAGGTCCTAATTGACACGTAAGTGAGAATGTTCAAAAATTTTCTTAGTTTATGTGAATTGTTCTAATTGCTTCATTTTTATTTTATTAGCGTCCTACAAGCTTTTCGGGCCCAACGAGATATCCAAACCTCAAGGAGGGGCGCCAACTCCATTACATGGATTAAAGTGGCGGTATATTTTTAATTACCACGTTTTTTATTATATTAGTGATGACACTTGATAAAACTTAGGATTTATAATCCATATTTTTTTTTCATATGTAGTGTCCTCGTCAACGTAATCAAATAGATTGCGGGTATTTCATGTTGAGGTTTATGCGAGATACTCTTGTTTTTGGCCGATTAGAGATTCCCACCGATGTATGTATTTCTAACTTATGAGTTATTTTTATATTTACACATATCTCATATAATTAAATAGTTGGAATTAATTCAAAATATGTTATATTATTATGTAGTACTTTGATGAATTCAAGTGTGCATCTTATACAAAGGATCAAGTGGACGAAATCAAAGAGGAGTGGTGTCAATTCATGATAGAGCTCAAAGTTTGTTCATAAATTTGTGTAATTAATGTGTACATTTGTAGTATATGTAATGACTTGTAAATGTGTACATAAATTTGTATATATTTTGATACATTTAAGGCAAAATTGGTTTGAATTGGTATATATATATATATATAATTGTTAGCCAAAAATTGGTAGAAAAAAGGCCAAAATGGCATATATAAAATGTGATAATTGTCTGCCAAAATCTGGTTGAAAACAGGTAGAAATTCTGGTTTATAAACCTGGAAAAAATGTGGTTTCAAACAAAACCTTCAAAAATTTTCGTATACCTTAGACAGCGCTTTTGTAAAAAGCGTTGTCTAAGGGGGGCATTAGAAAGCGCTTTAGACAAAAGCGCTGTCTAAGGGGGGGGCTTAGACAGCGCTTTTTGAAAAGCGTTGTCTAAGGTATACCTAAAAAAATTAAAATAGGAGGGGCTTAGAAAGCGCTTTTGTTCAAAGCGCTGTCTAAGGGGGGGGGGGGGGGCTTAGACAGCGCTTTTCAAAAGCGCTGTCTAAGGTATACCTAAAAAATTTAAAATAAGAGGGTCTTATAAAGCGCTTTTGGCCAAAGCGCTGTCTAAGGGGGGGCTTAGACAGCGCTTTTAAGATTTAAAAAAGCGTTGTCTAAACCTTTAGCAGCGAAGGTTTAGACAGCGCTTTAAAGCGCTGTCTAAGGCTAAAAAAAGCGCTGTCTAAGGTCTTGTTTGTTGTAGTGATGGCCTTGATCTCTCCTTGGTCCTACTAAAGTGCTTGAAATATCCTTTTGGCTCCTTCAAGGCCAGTATTAATTGTGACTGATTCACCATGAAGATTATGAAATTTAAGCTTGAGGTGGACCAGTGAGGTCACAACATCTAGGGAGTTTGTGAAAGGTGTTCCAAGAATGTAGTTGTAAACACTTTTGCAAGAAACCACAAGGAATTGCGAGCTCGCGGTCTGGACGTCCATTCCCTCTCCAATAGATATCATCAACTCAACATTATATCACACAAGCTTCTGACATCAATCATGATTCAGGAGACGTAGAAATTTTGGATCGTCATAGTGATGACTACAGGGAAGATTTCATTTGGGGTTCCCTGGATTTTCTCGCAGTCCAAGAACCTGAGCATTGACTTGTCAGGTGTAATACCTCAACTTAATCAATCGTTTATTTTATTTATTTATTGAAATATTGGTTTATGTAATTTATGACATGTTTGGCCTGTGATGACAGTTGTTGTGAATTGTGTGTGATTAATTAGATTTTTGGTGGGATTTAAAAAATTAGATTATGAGAAATTAAGACAATAGTAAGAGTTAGGCTTAAAGTGTACATAATGAGACTTAGTTGGCTAATGGAGAGAGCTTGTGTTTTACTTGGTCCATATTTGAATTAGATAGAAATTTAATTAGGTTATAATATATATTAAGAGAAATAGAATAGAGACAGGTTTTGAGATCGTTTGTTAGTATGTTAAAACGAAGGGGGCAAGAGCTTTTGTAGAAAGAGTTAGGACTTTGAGAGAGAAGACTATAGTAGCTTAATTGCTTGTGCTTTTGCGGGATTGACAAGGTAATAAGGGGCATTATTCATTTTAGATTCCCTAATCATGAAAGGGTTGAGAGATTTTCCTTAACCTCCAATAGGATTCTATTTTCTCTATTGTTTGATGTTAATATGATAAATGATGAACGTGATTCTATTTTTATGCCATGAATTGATGGTAATTTCTTGTTCGATGTCATGGTGCTTTATGTTCATGATTTAATTTATTAAATGATGAATTTGTGTTGAAATTTTATGTTTTAGGGTATGAACATAATTTCATTAATTTATGATAAATGTGATGAATTAAGGGTTTGATTAGTGAGTAATTGATATATTAATCATAGTAGGATACATGTTTAATGTAGTGTTGTTGTTTGGTGATGTTATATGATGTATTTGGATGTTATATGAGAGTTTGGATGATGTATGAGGGACATGGAACGAGGAAGATGAAGTTAACGTGTGAAAACTGGGAATTTTTGGAATTTGGGGTAACAAGCAGGGCTACCTCGTGATAGTGTCTTATGAGATAAATTGATATGTTTGAATGATGTGTGGAATTATGTTCAACGTGTGAATATATGTTGTGAAATGCAAGTTTAATTATGTGAATTATTGTACATGCTTGCTAATGAGTTGATGACATGAGTAGTTCGAAGTGAGAACTATTGATGATGCATTGAATGTGTGATTGTCTACAGTCATAAGTGAGACTATATTCGTTATTATGTTTGTCGTACCCCAAATTTTGACCAACATTTATTGGATCATATCGTTAAAATGATAAACATCATGAAATTATACTAAAGGGGTATTAATCTTTAGGGTTAGATATTAGGATAATATGTCATGATAAAATTGTATCATTTAAAATAAATATTATTAAGGGTTTTATTTTGTTTTTTTAGAAATATATATTTTTATATTACAAAAAAATCTATTATAGGTTAATTTTTAAGATAAAGGGGTTTATGATTAATTTAATGAGTTAGATAAATATTAATATTATTTTATTAAATAATATACTAATATTGGATTATATTATAGGGAATGAATTAATATTGGGATTAATCTGGGATAGATCAATTTTCACTCATCAAATTAGTACTATGTTGGTGAAAGTATGAATTGGATTTTTAGTGTGGTTTATTTAGAGTATCAAAATTATTAGTAATAATAATAGTAATATTATTATTAGATACTGTTAGTATTTTATTAATAGGTTTAAATTTAAAGTAATCAAAGTAGGATTATTTTCAAGGTCTATATTACTAATTCGTATGATAATTTATTCATTAGCATTAATTTGAAAATTTATAAAAACTATTTTTATCATTTATAGGTAGTAAGATCCTACTATTTTTATTATTAACAAAAAAAATCAGAGTCATAAGAAACAAAATTTATTACTGTTGACGATATTACTAAATTTAAAATATAAAGATTCAAAATAATAATAAATAAATAAATTTATGTGTTGCTCATCAAAATCTTTAGTCATCATTCTATTATTTACCAAAATAATCCACTATGAGTGAAATTACAATTTTCTGTTTTCGTCTGGTCTTAACTATCGGAAACTAAACATGATTTTGGTTTTGATCTTTATTCATTATCATTAAAGTTGATTCCCTATTTTTACCATCATCTTAATATTAATTATTAGATCTTATGATTCAATAAAAATAAAATTTGCACGGGATCACTTTTCACATGACTAGCCGGGAGATATTGGGTTGTGCTTGAAAATATGAAAAGAATGGTGAAAGAGATAAAGATGAGGGCTTTTTGTTATACTGCAGACCGAGTGTGAAGGAATGTAAAACACTATTGTTTCACTTCTACATTCATCACATGTTAATTATTTTTTTACTTTTTATTTTATTAATAAAAAAGAAAAGAAAAAGTCAAGTATATGTAAAGAGGGAGAGGTGGGTTTCTTCCCCTCATTGTCTCCCACGTTAATTTATTTTTTTATTCACACAAAAATTAATACTATAATATTAGGATTAAAATAAAAATAATAAAAGGATTTAGTTGGTTACTATAATTTTATGATTAATTAATCATTTGAATAATTATAGTGTAATTAGAATTAATTTAAACTAACTAATTAAAACTTTGATATTAATATTTAATGAATTAAGGATTAGGGTTTGATTTAATTAAATTAATAGCGATATTAATTAAGAGTAATACTCAGTTAAAAAATTACTTTAAGTATTTATTTATTTTTAATTATAATTTGGGTTAAATAAAGATTATAGTTAGGGATACATTATTTAACTAAAATATGAATTTTGGTGGAGATTAAGAGATTAGGGATAAATGAAGAATAGAACTAGGAATACAATTTTTTAATTAGAATATTAATGACTTAAGGGTTAATAGAACATATAAATAAAATATTTTAATTTAGGGATCATTTATAGAATGAAAAATCAATTAATAAAAAATTACTTTGATAAATTAGGGTTTAACAAGTTAATTAATTAGAATATTTAATTATTAAAATTGATTAAAACGCTTTGATAAATTAAGGGATTAAGTAGGGACAAATAAAAGGATTTATAGGAATGTGGATTGAATTAATTAATTAAGGTTTTTTTTTAATTGTTAATCTGGAAACAAATGGGTTATTTAAGAGTTAATTGATAAAAATTGTTTTGGGATATTATTATTAAGGGATATGACTGTGGATAATTTAATAATAAATTATGGTACAAATTGAGATAAAATCGGGGGATATTTTAGGATAATCAAAGGGATAAAATTTAGGTTTTTGATAAACAAATTAAGGGATAAGAGATTTATTATAAAATTATAATAATTATAATTTAAACATTAAGGGGATAAAAAACACCAACCAATATAGAGTATAGGGAGTATACGAACTACGAAGTTCTGATCCTTCAATTTTGAGGGTACGTAGGTATAGGGTTGTAAAATCTAGCGAGTAAAATAAGGGATAAATTAGGGTTTTGAATTTACTATTTCTTTTTGACTTTTTTTTAAAAACAAACAAAATATACCCTAGAAACCTAAAAAGGATCCTATTTGATACAATAGAAGTGAGGGGTGCTTAACACCTTCCTCTCATTTAACCGACTTCCGAACCGAGGGTCTCTACCCTAGGAATTTAGGTTTATCACTATTTTTTACCTAAAAAATGTGATGGCGACTCTTAGATTTTAAGCCGGCCGCGACAATGTTGTTTTAGTTACATGATTGCTTACAATAAGATGTGATTTTGTATTCATTTGTTGTGTTATTGTCATTGTATTGTCACTACTACAAAAAATACATATCAAAACGGTTGAAAAAGGGATACCACCGTGTTGGACCAACCGTTGTGAGGTAATATGTGATTGTATGTATGATGCTTTCTATCATGATCGTACAATTGTGATTATAAGCTATGTAGCATTCTACCTACCACAATAGTTATTTTAAACAATCGTTGTGGTATTCTTTAATGAAAAACATTTAACAACGGTTGGTTGGTATAAACAAATATTGTGATATATACACTGAGTTTATTATAAATAATGTGAAATACTTATTTCACCAATGCTCACTAAACATATAACCTTTCAATATGATCTAGAACATTATAATATGACAAATTAAGTTATATTAGAAGAACAAGTTCACATTCAATGCTAGACGAGAGTTTTTCAACTCTTTATCCGCATTTTGCTCTTTAACAGTGAAAACTTTGTTTAATGATCCTAGTTTTTCAACCACCCCTTCCTTCACCTCTAGTTCATTTTGTAAAATATTATTTGTTTTGTAAACAAAATTAGAGGTGGAGAGAGGGGCGGTTGAAGAACTATAATCATTAAATAAAGTTCTAACAGTTAAAGAATAACATGCAGATAACAGAGTGAAGAATTCTTGTCTATAATTGAACGTGTACTTGTATTCTAATATAACTTTACCTATCATATTATAATTTTCTAATTCAATATGAAAAGTTATATATTCATGAAGAGATTAGAAAAACATTTAAACCACATAAGATATAATAAACTCATTTTTTAAACAAACATTAACAACAACATTCATTAAAAACAAACCATAAACAACATACATGATACAACAAATATACTCTCAGGGGAAATAAAATATACTCTCTATTTAATTGGAGGAGAATTTCATAACTCCAAACATATATATTTTGTTTCTCTTACCACCACCTTGAAAAAATTGTTATCATCATCATAAAGGGGGAGAATGTGGAACCACGTTTTGCAAGTTATTGATCAAGGAAACTCTATTGAATATGAACATGTTTTTGATGATGACAACTAGTCTTTGAGGATAAAAACTAAAGTCAAGTATAAAGAGGTTAATGATGCAAGTAGATGTTAATGATGTAAGCAGATCAATACGGTTTAGTAAGCTTTGATCCTATGTTGATGGCATATAAATGGAATATAACTCAAGACTCATCTTAAAGTAAAGCTCAAGCAAGTTTCTAAAATATCAAAGTATCTGACAAGACTTAAAGTGTGTGAAAGTTTGCCCTGACGTATTTGAGTGAATAATGGAACACCCTTTCTACCCCATCACAAATAACATACATTTTAATCAATTATCAGAGTAAAACTCAAGAAAGGATATCACATTTATTCGTTTAACTCATAAACCTCATATTGAGTCTTGTCCCATAACACAGGTTCTAATAATCATGAATAATCATAAACATCTTTTCAAAAATTTCGTAGCGGAAATCAAACATCATCTCTCATCTTTAATAAAAGAAACTCAATAATTTAATCTAAAACTTCAGTAAAATCATAAGTAATCAAAAGAAACAACTTCTTAAAATCAAGTAAACAAAACAACTCAAGTGAAACCCTATCCCGAATGTTACTGGACACAGAGCAGGACTCCACTTCTCACTAACACGGTAAACTCACTGACTCTGAGCTAACCCGCACCGAGCTAACCTTGATTATTTGCAGGATGGCATAATAGACCATCACAAAAAGGCAGGCAGGGTGGATAAATTCACATTCAATAAAATAATATAGAAATGATAATTTAAAACGTAAGCAATAACATCAGATTCCATCATCAATAAACCCGTTCATACACAACGTCAAACACGTCACATCATAACACAAACTCAATGCAATTCATGATATGTCATTTAGAATGAAATGCAACCTCTTATTATGCATGTGGTACCAAAACATCCTCATGGATGGACACTGGGCCATCAACCCTCCACTAAGGGAGCACATCATAACATCAAATCACTTCAATCCACATAATGGGATTGAAGCTACCATTGGACTAAAAGTCCCCTCATAAATCATGCCATGAATGCAAGACGCAATATTCACACACCATTCTTAAACATCATAAACATTGCATTTGCATTCATCTTTAAAAGCATACTCATTCAATCGTCATACGATATATTCATCTAACTTCATACTTCCACCTCATGTTCATAACTAAAATAAAAACATTTAAATCATTTTACATCATTACTTCACTAATTCTACTCATATGGCCTCTAAAAACACCTCACACAACAGCTCTACGACATCATAACAACTACGACACAAACCACATCGAAAGAGACATTTTTCTGCATTTAAAAAATATTTTCCAAAATTCCAGGTCTCGCTGAGCGACTGACTCTCGGGTTTATGCTCGCTAAGCGAGCTTTGCGATTTCGCGAGATGGACCTGTGATTCCCAACATTGATTTTCTGCGACAAATCCATCAAAAACACAACAAATGACAGCAACACCTCAGAAAAACATCATCAACATCAATATTCCTCAATATATCATCATACACACCATTATATACATCCTAATCCTCACGAAATCATCAATCAACAATCAATTCATCACAAAACCCCATACCCTAAAACTTATACCTCAAAAACCTCAAATTATATTCCCACATTATAATATCAAAAGAAATATACTCCCCATATCTTAGGTTTCGTAAGCTTTTCGATAATCTCCTTGAAAATCTTTCCAACCTTCAAGTCCTAGCTTCTCCTCTTCTTCAGAGCTCTTCTCCCAAAAGTGCGATCGTTCCAATTGATCATACAAAACCCAACTTACTCCTTTTTGTCACTCTTGCCCCTAAGACCTCAATAGACCTTTTCCAAAATACCCTCACTAATCCTCCACCAAAAGACCACACTACCATTATCCTCTAATCCCCTTTATTTTATTTTATTAATCTTAAATAATTAACTAAACTCATTGTACTTAATATTTCTAATATTAATAATATATTAAATCATCCTCCAAACTCCACAAAACATCAAATAACATCATAAAAATCAAAATTCACAAGAAAACACATCAATTAAATTAAAATTGATTTTTGGGTGTTACAAATAATATTGTAAAAGCATAAGGATTTTTTTATAAAGTTATACAACTAATCACACACACACATACACTAAAACTACTTTTAAAGCTTATTTTTTTCAAGGAAATAATTCTAAAAATGTCTTGAAGTCATGACAAATAATTTTGGAATTGTCAGAAAAGTTCTAGGCAATTTTATTTCTTTCTAATCAAGTGACACTTTACCTAATCGATTGGGTTATTACAAAAATGTGTCATAAACATTTAGGATAATATCTTAATGAATGGTAACGACTATATATTTTTTATTGCTTTTTGAAACTTTCTAATCAATTATATTTAGGCCAAGCAATTTATTAGTGCATTGGCTCGTCAATTTTAGTCCAAAAGTATTTATTTTTTTGTGTTAAGCTCTAACTTATAAATAGATGTCTCTTTCCTCATATTTTCACATCAGAAACTTGAACTTTCATACCTCACTCCTCACTCTCTCTCTTAAATATTTTTCTTTACTTTCTCTCACTCAAATTTAGTCGTAGCGCTTTTGAAAAAGTTATTTTGAAAGTGAGACATTTTAATTCTAAAAGGATAGTATTGTAAATTCACCTAGGAACTTTTGTTTTTACCTTGGTTGAATATTCTATTTAGGGATTATTTATTTGTGTTCGAAGCTAAGCCCGATAAAAGTTTCGGTTTTGGGGATTTAGTTACTAAGTTGTTGGTTTTGTTCGAAGGCTCAACCCATTCAAAAGTATTCATTGGTTTGAGATCAGTCCGGTATTAAAATCTCAACTTGGTTGATAGTTATTCTTTTTGAATCCTCTTTTCGGTTTGTAATTTCATTCCGATGTTAAAAAGTTACTAAGGTTGGAGATCATCCCGATTTAAAATCTTCAAGTTTCGTGAGTTCAACTTAGATTAAAAGCTCGTCCAGTTTCGTGATTAGCCAGTGTAAAATATCGATTCAGCTTGAAGACTAATCGCTCTAAGTTGGTGTTTGGAAAGAAAACTAACTGCTTCAATCCATTGTTTGGAAGAAAGACTCTTTGTTTTTTACTGGGTCAATTCTCATTTGACTTTGTATGAGGAAGAATGCTTAATGATCTAGTTTGTTGAGGTGTAGTATCTTTTGTACTCTTTCAATTAATACATTTCATTGTTTATAAAAGAGAGGCCAATTGTATAAGCACATAAAAATAAAAATAAATGATCAAAACTATAATTAAGTAAAAAATTTATTTCTTTATGATAAATAATATTGAGTAAAAAAGTTAGAAGTAATATTGATTGTACTTCTCCTCAAACAAAACAAAAAATACACAGGTACTTGCTTGCTGGTTCTGTCTCAAAAAAAATGTACTTGTTGATTTATATATTGTATATTTGTATACTGCAGATCATGGATTTACAAAGATACACATGAATATGATGAATGAAAGTATAAACTAACCATGATAATGATCCTGTAATTAAAAGAATCTAATAAAATCTTAACTCTATCATCAATATCAAAATATAATAAGAACAATTTTGGTCACTTCAAGAGGCAAATAAATCTGAGGCAAAGAAAGGTTGGTTTCAGGATGAGGAAGTAATATCCTGAAAAACCGGCAACCTGACTCTTCTTGTTAGCTTATCTTCTCCAGAGAATAAATCCCTTTCACCCGGATTCGTAAACAACGAACGCCTTACCGTTGGATTCCTCGATAAAGGATCTATAGCAGGTGCAGCATTATATCCATTCTTCAAGTTCAATAATTCAAGCTTTTCGTTTAAACTTTCATGTTGATAGACTATGTTTGAGTCTTCGTTTTCGTTACTAAACATTTCAGCATCGAAATTTGTATATCCGTTATTGAAGAACTCATATTCTTCAGTTTGTTGCTCTTCTTCTACCATATCTGCCCAACTCTTCTTCTCAACTGGTTTTTTGTCTGCAAATTCATATGAAAATTGTTAAGCAAGCAACTGTCAATAAATCTGTAAAACTAATAGAAATTTTGATATAGATATTTTTCACTACCTTGATTTTGTTGGTCTGTTCCATCAACAGAAGCTGCAAAATTATCGGCTCCATTCACAACTACGCCATGCAAATTTGAATCAGATTTGTTGTTGTCATTGTTATTCTTTGTGAATTTCATAGCCGTCTCTGTGTTCTTATGATGTATCGTACTAGAACCGAATATGGTTATTGTATTTCCTTGCTTTACTGTTGTTGTAGGTCCATATTTTACTATGGCAGTATCATCTTCAAATGTCCTTGTTCTCCAACTTGCATTGGTATGCGGAAAAAACTCGTTCTGTGTCGAGTTTGGCTTAATTATGTATGGAACCTTCTCATTAGGATAAGTCAGAGGTGAAGGTTTAGAATCTGAATGATTATTGAAACCCCAAGATGAACGTTTTGGTTTTGCGTAAGGAACTTTCGGATCGGGAGCCTCGTATAACCTTCTCCTTGCGTGAGAATGTCGAGTTTCTTCGGAATCAGAAGTCAAAGACCAATTATTTTCTGTCCTACCTTTAACCATATTGTCTGAGTTCTTTCCAGTAGACCAATTATTTTCTGTCCTACTTTTAACCATATTATCCGAGTTCTTTCCAGTAGAGATTTCCGAATTCGGTGTGGAGTATTGTGATGACATATTCTTCCCTGAAAATCTCTGAGTTTCTATAATTTTATCTCCTTTATCTTTGACTGAATCTACTAACGGTGCTGATTCCATCTCCTGCAGCATTTGTGTAGCGCGTTCAAAAGACTTGACGAAAGAATCGTCCATTTTTCTGTTTTTAGTTGCTGCGGTTACTGCCTGAAGTAGAAACCTTGCTTCTGTAATCTTGTTCATTTGCATCAAACATATTGCCAAATTGCACTGCTTGTTCCTATCAACCTCAAAGGAAAGTGCTTTCCTGGAAGAAACAAATAAGGAACTTTTATTACTTCTCTCTAAAGAAACACAAAAATCAGAAATGCATTTTGATTCCATCAAATAAAACACTCACCTATAATGTTCCTCAGCTGTTTTATAGTCGCCTTTTTGCAAATAAGCCCAAGCCAAGTTCCCTAGTATCCTCGATATCTCTTGCTCAGCGGTTATTTGAATTTTCTTCCCTTGAGATCTCGCTTGTTTTGTCGACCTTCCTACAAATGTCATACCGTCTTCAATTTGCTTCAACTTGTGATGAAGCATGCTGATCTCTTCATCAACCCTTCCTGACCTCTATACCAACATACAAAATAGAGTTACAGACATCATAGCCAAAATTGAGAGTCCTGAGAATTAACTAGGACTAGAAAAAGCAGCAAAAAACAAGAGAGAATCCTTATACCTTATACAATTCAACCAAGATGTTGTCAAGAGATTCCTGAGAATCAGAAGGGCAGAGATGGCGGAAAGACTTGATTGCTTCAATTGCCTCATCGGACCGGTTCAGTTGCTTCATAACTAAAGCCATGTCCTTCAAAGCACTCTCGACGCGATCACCCGCATTAATGGCAGCCCAGAAAAGGGAAATAGCTCTACCTGGATCTTTTTCCACCAACTGTAAATAAACAATTCAGATTCCCAATCATTGAACAGAAAACCAAGAAAGAAAATAAACTGATCAAAATCACTTCAAATTCTCATTTTTCAGACCATAAGACTTTCAAAGTCCAACAAACTGTAATTGAAGTATTCAAATTCACAATCATTACACGCACAAAAAAACTACAAAACTAAAAATAGAAACTTTCTTTCCTTTTCTACGGAAACTTCAATTCAAGACCAAGAATTCAAAGAGATAAACCAAGAACATCATAACCCAGAAGAAAAAAACAATAAAAATAGAAACTTTAAGCAACGAAAAGTAAATTTACCTGAACCTGTTTGGCCTTAACATAAGGAGAATCCCCAGAAGGAACCTTATGAATGACATGAAAAAGATCATCTTTATGAACAGAAGCAGGTGATTTCTTCCTCTCAGAAAAAGGCACAGTGGGAGAACGCAACGGTCTCGAATTCCATGAAGACGGAGATGGTGTCAAGTAGCATCTTGCCGGAGAGTTTCTTTCAAAAGTCATTCTGATAAGAAACTTTCTAGGGTTTTTGGAAGAGTAGCCTCCACTTTTTCTTCTTCCTTTCAGAAATGGGTCGAAAGGAAAAGAGAGAAAGAGAGGAAATTTGTTGAGAGATGAAAGGAAGAGACAGTAACAGTGGCAATGAGTGTTGCAAATGATGGAAAGTGAAGGAATGAAAAAACAAGAGTGAAAAGTGAAAGAAAAATATGGAAAAGAAACTAGCCGTTTTATAATTACTAGCCGTTGGAGTTATTGGGCCACCGTTCATGTTCTGTTTTGCACCTTTTCTCTTTGGGCTTTCAGTTTGAGTCATTAGTTATCATATTTGCTTTTAACCCCTCCCATTTTAACTCTTGTAGCTTCTGTCCTTTTTATTTGTAGGGTTTATATATAATTTTAGTCTTTGTGGTGTTTAGAAAAGTTATGGCTAAATTAAAGGTAATGATTTTTAGCCCATAAATATTTGATTATTGAATTGGGGTTACTTTTGCCATCTTTAATGGTGTTCACATATATTTGTGAAAAATCAATAATGTCTCTAAAATCTAGAAATACACTTCTAGACACACCACGTTACAACATTTTATAAGTGAACCATACCCCCGTTTTATTAAAAATTAGTATAGAAATATTTTTTTGGAATAAATCAGGAAGTCTACTTTCGTAGGAGACTACAATATTTGTCATTGTGACTCTAAAACTTCACACTTAAGCATGAATATCTAAAATATATGATCTTAAGGATATAGGGTCCCCATGCATAGAGAGGGAGCAAAAAGTACTACTATTAAGAAACTTTAAAGCAGCATGTCAAAACATCTATCTAAATTCGGAACCAATATTAACTATATACATTCAATTTAATGTGTGTAAACAAACGTTGACAACTTTGTTTATATAAAAAGAGAACTAAAAGCAAAATTGCTTTGAGACAATTTAAAAAAGGAAGAGATAAGAACCTCAAGATTTTAACGTATTTCGTATTGTAATCAAAAATGAAGTGAGAATCGAAGATAATGGAAAATTTGAGTTTCTGATGTGGCGCGAGATGTAACACCCTTTTTTACCCCACAACATAATAATGCTTATTCAATAAAATCAGAGTTTTTTAACAGAAAGGGTATCACATTTCATCGAGCATCAATAAAAATCATCATTTAGTCTTGTCCTGTAACACGAGTTACAACATACATTCATAATTAAAAATAACATTTATTCGCAGCGGATCATCATCATTTATCAACTTAATTACTCAAGTATAAAAATTCAAATGTTAATCCAAGACATCATCAATTCAAGGTTAAAACAACAAAACCAACAAAACTTTCAAGCGTTCCCGATGTTACACAACACAGAGGAGGACACCACCCTAAATTCTATAAATGACAAAAAGGACATATACTCCAAGCTATATCCACGCACAAAGCTTATTCTTGAGTATCTGCAGGATGAAATAATAGATCATCACCAAAGGCAGACATATAAATAATATAAAGAAGGAATTACAAGTAAACATGCATCAACAGATAAATCATTTCAATTCTCACCCATCTACAACAAAATTTATCACATCATCACATAAAATACAAATGTCATCATGCTATGCCACCAAGAATGAAATGCAATCCTCATAGTATGCATGTGGTACTGAATCATCATCATGGATGGACACTGGGCTATCAACCCTCCACAAGGGAGCACAACATAAGCAACATATCACTTCAATCCACACGATGGGATTGAAGCTACCAACGTACCAAAGTCCCATCATAATCATGCCATGAATGCAAGACGCAATACAATCATATATCATCAAAACACATCAACTATTGCATCTGCATTCATCATCATTCCTCATTCATCATTCACATGTCTAATATTTTGCCTACGCATATCATCAATACTACAGATCATCATAATACAACATATATAATCTAAACATCATTTCATCACAAATTCTTACACATTTAGCATATTACATCATGGCAAGAATTCACAACAACCTTATAGCAACTTAAGACAACAAAACAAGTCATTTCAAATCATTTGGAAGAAGAAAATATTTATGAAAGAGTGTCAGTTCTCGCTAAGTGGGCACTGAACTCGCTAAGTGACGTGGTCTTGGGTTACGGGAAGTTTAGAATTCCACTTGCTCGCTAAGCGAGATAGCGATTTCACGCAGAAAAACCTGTGATTTTAGTCCAAATCTACCGCGACAAAACTCATCAAAATCATATTTTTAACAACAGAAAAATGCATAATTCATTCATATAACCAACTACCGTCATGTATTCATCAACTACAACATCTAACAATAACATTTAGTCAAACTATTCTAATAATCCTCTTAACCCTAAGATTTCCCTCAAAATCCCTTTTTCTCATAAGACCTACCGCTACACTATGAATATTGAATAGAAAATACTCCCCATACCTTAGTTAATTGAACTCTTTCAATCGCTTCTTGAAGAATCTCCAACCTAACCTCCTTGGTTCCTCAGAGCAACTTCTCCCAACTTCAGAATATGTGTTCTTCTGAGAAACTATCCCAATTCTCTTCTCTTAACCTTCCCAAAAGACAAAACTACCCTCAAGAACTCTAACTCCCTTATTTTATTTTAATAATAATATTTAAATAATAATCATAATTATTCTAATATCATTATCGAAATAAAATAATTTAATTCACCACAACTCCACACAATACCACATATTCATAAATAATTAAATAATAATTAAATTACGAATTTCAGGGCATTACAACTCTCCCTCACTTTAAGAATTTTCATCCTCGAAAATGTACCAGAAACAAATAGAGTTAGATACAACTCCTTCATCTGATCTTCACGTTCCCAAGTCCAACTTTCACCTACTGGTCCACCCCACCATACCTTTACCAAGGCAATCTCTTTTCCTTATAACTGCTTCATTTCTCGGGCATCTATTCGCAATGGTAATGCCTCAACAGTCAGATTATATCTTACCTGTACGTCATCCATCTGAATCACATGTGATGGATCGCACATATACTTCCTCAATTGCGACACATGAAACACATCATGCAAATTCGCAAGCGATGGTGGTAACGTAATCTGATATGCTACTGCTCCGATCCTTGCAAAATTTGATATGCTACTGCTCCGATCCTTGCAAAATCTGATATGGACCAACAAAATGCAGAGTGAGCTTTATAGACTTCAAAGCTTGTCTGACACCAGTCAATGGAGTAATTCTCAAGAATACATGGTTTCCCTCTTGGAACTCAAGAGCTTTCCTCATCTTATCATGATAACTCTTTTGTCGACTCTGAGAAGTCTTCATTCTTTCTTGTATCATCTTAATCTTCTTAGTCGTATCCTACATAATCTCAGGTCCAAGCACTGCACTCTCGCCTACTTCATACCAACATAAGGGAGTCTGACATCGTCTACCATACAATGCTTCATACAGTGTCATTCCAATACTAGCATGATAATCATTATTGTAGGTAAACTCAATCAACGACAAATGACTATCCCAAGATCCTCTTTGATCTAGCATATAAGATCTCAGTAAATCCTCTAAAGATTGGATAGTCCTCTCTGTTTGACCATCTGTATATGGATGATAAGTATAGAACATCCTCAACTTAGTACCCAAGGCATCTTACAAACTCTTCCAAAACCTTAATATAAACCACAGATCTCTATTTGATATGATACTCGACAGTATCCCATGCAACTTCACAATCTCTTCCATATACATATTAGTTAGCTTCTACATAAAATGATTAATCTTCATCGGCAAGAAATAGGCCGACTTAGTCAATCTATCCACAATTACCTAAATCAAATCATTTCTCTTAGCAGTCTTTGGAAAACCCGTCACAAAATACATTGAAATGTTATCCCACTTCCATTCTGGAATATTCAACGGTTGCATCATACCTAATGGTTTCTGATGTCCAATCTTCGACTTTTGGAAAGTCAAACATGCATATACAAATACCGCAACGTGCTTCTTCATACCTGGCCACCAAAACAATTTCTGCAAATCACGGTACATCTTCGTAGCACCAGGATGAATACTCAATTTAATTCGATGTTCTTCTTCTAAAATACTTGTCTTAATTTCTAGAACATCAGGAATACACACTCTATCTCAGAATCTCATAAACTCGGAATTCACCTCTGTTACCTTGGTTAATCAAAGTCAATTGATCAACCAACTTCAAATCAGATTGTTATCCTTCTCGGATCCTTTCCACAATTTCACTAGTCAACTTCAGCATTCCCAACTTCACACTCTCGGAAGTAGTCTCACATAACAACTGCTGAAAATCAACACATAACCTCATACTACCATGCTTCTTATTGACCACCAACATAGGAGCACCCCACGAAGAAACACTAGGTCGAACAAACTTGTTTTCTAACAATTCTTCCAGTTGTTTCTTCAACTCACTTAATTCCAAAGCAGGCATCCTATACAGAGCCATAGACATAAGACTTGTACCAGGTAATAAATCCACTGCAAATTCAACTTCACATTCTGGAGGAAAATCACTTATGTCCTCCGGAAACACATTTGAAAATTCTTAAACAACCGGTAATTCAACACTCGGAGTTTTCCCTTCTACTTTCAACGATGCAAACATTGCAAACATTTGAGCTTCATCTTCTAACAGTTCATCTACTTGCTTAGCCGTCAAGAACATCAATTCACCTTTATCACCAAGTTCAGGAAACTCTACAGTGTTCGCATAACAATTGATATGCATATAGTTGAACTCTATCCAGTTCATTCCAAGAATAACATCAATTTGGTGTAAAGGCAAGCACACCAGATTCATTAAGAAGTCCTTCTCAAAAATAGTCAAAGGATATTTCAAACACACATATATGGTAGTAACAGAACCATTAGCTGGCGTTTCTATTATCATGCCATCATTCATACTAGACAGCGTCAAACCCAACTTAGTAATGCATTCAAGAGAAATAAAGGAATGTGTAGCACCAATATCAATAATTGCAATTAACTCAAAGCGAACACTCTGCCATTGGTCTAAGAAGCAGTAGCAGTCTTCTTAGACTTCTGACATTGGGTGATGATATGCCCCTGTTCACCACAGTTAAAATTAGACCTTCATTTGGGCAATCACCAACCCGATTACCTCTATTGTCACACTTGTAACATCTCACCATTGGATTGTTGCATACATCAGACTTGTGACCGGATTCTCCATATTTATAGCACTTGGGAGGAATAGAACATGTTCCCTCACTTGGCTTCTTCCCATCCTAAGCCTTCTGCTTCCCCTTCTCAGCTGAAGTCACATAAGGTTTTCCTCGAAACTAGCCTTTCTCTTTCGTTTCACTCAATTGCTTATAGTGAGCAGATCGAGCTCATTTGTCTTCATCATAAATCCTGATTTTGTCCACCAACTCAGCATACCTATGGATCTGCTAATATCCAATCCCTTGTTTAATCTCTGGTCTCTGCCCATTCTCAAACTTGAGACACTTAAAAAGTTCAGCATCAACACGATTGTAGTGAGGATAATACTTCACTAGCCTCTCAAACTTAGTAGCATACTCTGTCACTGTCATGTTCCCTTGCTTCAACTCAAGGAACTCCACCTCCATCTTACCACAAGCATCTTTCGAAAAATACTTCCCAAGAAACTGCCTCCTGAACACTGCCCAGGTCACCACAATACCAACATCCTTCAAACGTTGACGGGTATTATCCCACCAGTCTTCAGCCTCCTCAGACAACATGTGGGTACCAAATTGTACCTTATGCACATCTGTACACACCATCACTTTGAAAATCATCTCAATCTCCTTGAGCCACTTCTGGGAACTCTGCGGCTCATGATCTCCTTCAAAAATCGGCGGACTATTACTCTGAAACTTCTCCAAAGCATGAAACTCAACTTGTTCGTTGTTTCGAGTCGTGGCCTCGGCAAGTGCCGCAACAACTTCAGCAAGAGCACGCGTGTTGTTTCCAGCCATTCTGCATAACACTCACAACATCATAAAAGAAGTAATCTTTAACAAGCAACGACCGACAACAACGACAGATGACCGAACAGACCGACCTGCTCCGATGCCAATAATGTAACACCCTTTTACCATACAACATAATAATACGAGATTATTCAATAAAATCAAAGTTTTTCAACAAAAAAGGTATCACATTTCATCAAGCATCAATAAAATCATCATTTAGTCATGTCCCGTAACACGAGTTACAACATGCATTCATAATTAAAAACAACAACATTTATACACAGCGGATCATCATCATTTATCAACTTAATTACCCAAGTATAAAGATTCAAATGTTAATCCAAGACATCATCAATTCAAGGTTAAAACAACAAAACCAACAAAACTTCCAAGTGTTCCCGATGTTACACGACACAGAGCGAGACACCACCCTAAATTCTATAAACGACAAAAAGGACATATACTCCAAGCTATATCCACGCACCAAGCTTATTCTTGAGTATCTGCAGGATGGCATAATAGACCATCACCAAAGGCAGGCAGAGTGTGTAAATTCACAATCGATATATATATATATATATATATATATATATATATATATATATATATATAATATAAAGAAGGAATTACAAGTAAACATGCATCAACAGATAAATCATTTCAATTCTCACCCATCTACAACAAAATCTATCACATCATCGCATAAAATACAAATGTCATTATGTTATGCCAACAAGAATGAAATGTAATCCTCATAGTATGCATGTGGTACAAAATCATCATCATGGATGGAAATTGGGCCATCAACCCTCCACAAGGGAGCACAACATAAGCAACATATCACTTCAATCCACGTGATGGGATTGAAGCTACTAACATACCTAAGTCCCATCATAATTATTCCATGAATGAAAGACGCAATACAATCATATCTCATCAAAATACATCAACTATTGCATCCGCATTCATCATCATTCCTCATTCATCATTCACACATCTAATACTTTGCTTACTCATATCATCAATACTACAGACCATCATAATACAACATATATCATCTAAACATCATTTCATCACAAATTCTTACACATTTAGCATATTACATCATGTCAAGAATTCACAGCAACCTCATAGCAACTTAAGACAACAAAACAAGTCATTTTAAATCATTTGTAAGAAGAAAACATTTTTCAAAAAGTGTCAAGTCTCGCTAAGCGGGCACCAGGCTCGCTAAGTGACATGGTCTCGGTTTACGGGAAGTTTAGAATTCTACTTGCTCGGTAAGCGAGATGGCGACTTCACGCAGAAAAACCTGCGATTTCAGTCCAACTCTACTGCGACAAAACTCATCAAAATCATATTTTTTTAACAACAAAAAAATGCAGAATTCATTCCTATAACCAACTACCATCATGTATTCATCAACTACAACATCTAACAATAACATTTAGTGAAACTATTCTAATAATCCTCTTAACCCTAAGATTTCTCTCAAAATCCCCTTTTCTCATTAAACCTACCTCGATATTATGAATATTGAATAAAAAATACTCCCCATAACTTAGTTAATTGAACTCTTTCAATCACTTCTTGAAGAATCTCCAACCTAACCTCCTTGGTTCCTCAAAGCAACTTCTCCCAACTTTAGAGTACGTGTTCTGAGAAACTATCCTAATTCTCTTATCTTAACCTTCCCAAAAGACAAAACTACCCTAAAGACCTCTAACTCCCTTATTTTATTTTAATAATATTTAAATAATAGTCATAATTATTCTAATATCACTATCGAAATAAAATAATTTCATTCACCACAACACCATAAAATACCACATATTCATAAATAATTAAATTACCAATTTCAGGGCGTTACAGGAGGGGACTGACTGTCAATATTAACACTCTGACGCTCAAGTTAGTATGTGAGTTAAAAGAGTGAATTCAAATTGAATTTGAAAATGTTACTTGAATGGACATGCTCTCTCTCTCTCTCTCTCTTTCTCTCTCTCTCTCTCTTTCTCTCTCTCTCTCTCTCTCTATATATATATATATATATATATATATATATATATATATATAAAGTTTGAATCCTTTGTATTCTTTAGTAGGATAGTTCTCCTGTGATGAGAAGATTCTAGAAATATTGTAGCTCCTTCAAAGTAGTTGGTCGAGATCAATATGGTCGACCCAAGACAATTTCCTCTCAAGCCTTTGTTTTTGTGTAGCAAGCAGAAAGTTTGTCGTATTAGTCTCGGTTTCCAGTTGCTCTCTCATCTTTCTTGGATGAATAAAAATGAATGTTTAGTTTCTTGGGAATTCACAACTTTAGTGCTTCATACTTCAAACAAATTGCAGAGGTATTTTCATTATGGACTTTGGGAACCGAAACACTCGACTATTGCGTGTGAGTGATTTGACATGTTTGATAGACTGTACTTTCTTTTGCATGCTAGTATACAATTTGTTGTACCCCAAAATTTGCCCTCATATATTCAATACAATATGTCTCAAGAGGTCTCCTAATAGTCACAGGATTCTCAATTGCTCAAAGAGATTCAAGGTTTCATCAGACAAAGTCTCCTCCTAAGTAATGGATCTTAAATTAGGGTTTTGAGTTTTCTCAAAGAAAATTTGACTTCCAAAGCCTTAAGTGGACTTCATGGTGTCCCATATGCTTTAAATTATCCTCATGTTAAGTTTCAAGGCTTGCCCTATAAGTTTGATCAGTCAGATGCTCAGATAATCAAAAATCAGTTATCTTGGTCAAAAAGTCAACTATGGTCAACATACAGTCAAACTTCAAGATTTTTGGTCAACATCAAGATTATGAGGTAATATTCATCATTTGATCAAGTTTTGATCATGATTCATCAAGGAAACCTCAAATTCATCAAAAATCAGAAGTTGTTAAATTAGGATTTCTTAAGGGAAAAGTCAACTATACTTTGACCAGCCATAACTTTCACATGCTTCATCATAAATTTCCCATCCAAAGCTCATTTCGAAGAAAATTCAATTCCCTACAACTTTGTGTCTCACAAGCCAGGGTCAGAAATGCTTCATTTGAGAGATATGAGCCAAGACATTACATGTCCTTTAAAAAGTCAACAAAAAGTCAACCTTTTCAAAAGCTCATAACTTGAACATGAAAGATCAAATGTACATGGGATCAAAATTAGTAATTAGAGGACACTTTAAGCTTTCTAAAACGTCCAAGAAAACATCTATGGGATAAAAATTGAGAGAGTTATGCATTGTTGAAGTTGGGCAAATTTGAGGAGGTGTATAAGGCAAATAATGACCAAAACTTAAGTTTTTGCCAAATGGGCCCATGCTTTTCTAACCCAAACTTAATCATGAGATAATCCAAGATCCATAAGTCATATATTCTGATATTTTATGTTTATTTTATATTTTATTGGATTTAATTTATTTAAATTCAATTTTAATTAGAATAAATATTGAAAAATCAAATATTTGATCTTAGGATTATTTTGGGATCAGATTTTGATGTTTATGATCATAATATAGATCCAAAATTCGGGCAAAATAAAAGAGGAAGAGTATAATGGTTAATTATGCAAAAATAGAAATATTGAAATTACCATTAAAAACCAAATCAAATATTCTTCACCCAAGCCCAAATTCTGATCAAAATTACACCTCTATAAATACTTATCAAATCATAAAGTGAGGACACGAAATCCATGCAAAAGAAACCTTAGTGAATTTAAAAAAAGAAGGTAAATTAGGGCAAACACAAAGAAACTTGTTGTAGCAAGCCTCCACGACTTTTCCACATCCAAACATCCTCAAGGAGATCCCATGAGGCTATCCCAATCATTCTTGAAGGTTGAAACCATGTGAAACATGACCTATTCTTCATGGTCGTTTTACATATTTTTGCGTTTTTAAATCTGTTATTTTATGATGTTCTAAGCTTTAATTCATTCATATTCGTGTTCATATGACTTGGTAGGATTGTTTTGATGTATTTTCGTTGAGCTTACATGCAGGAATCGCAAGTTGCCATGGTTAGGGCATGAAAAGGGAGTTGATCGAAACTCATTATCCAGTCACTTTCAGGCCAAATGGACACCACCATTGAATTCCTAGGGTCCAAATTAGTAGGAATGGATGGTTTTTTATTCATTAATATTTGCGTTTTCATGATGTTTATTGTTCAGGTCAATTAGCTACGAAAAATATCGTAGCAAATTCGTAGTTGTTTTGAAGCAAAATCGTAGCTAAAAAATGCAGGCAAAACGAAGAAGATGATGAGTTGGCGCAATCTGGTTCGCTGATTTGGATTCCACGCAGTTTTAATATTTATTTGATTGGTTTCGTTTCTTATCACACGCGTGCAGTTGGCCTTGTGGTGAGAGTGTTGATGAAAGACCTTGAGGGCCTGGGTTCAAACCCTAGCACCCTCATTTCCCTATTTTTTTTTATCTTTTCTTCTCTTTTCTTATTTCTTTCTTTTTCTTTTCATTTATTTTTTTTAATAATTATTTTAAAATTCCTTTTAATTAATTAACTAATAAACAATTTTTTTTCCAATAAAATTTTGACAAAGTTAATAATTTTTTTTCTAAAAATATAAAAATATTTTTTATCATAAATAATTAAATTATTAATATCATTAAACTCCTTATTTTTTAAATTAAATTTAATTAAGTAATTTTTTATCTGATTCTCCGTATTTCTTCTTTCTTCATTCTTATCCATTCTCGATTTTTAACTTTCTCGTTATTTATATTTATTAGAATAAATGTATAAGATTTCTTTTTATTTGTAATAGCTTATAGTTTATTTTCCGTCATTTTAATTCCCGCACTCCCCCGGTTTAAAATATGTATCCCCCTCCCCATGATGTAATAGTTTAGGATTTATTTTTCGCTTTTAATTTCCATAAATATTAAACTGCGTGGTTAGTAATAATAGGGTGTGGAAAGATTTATATGCAAAATAAAACGGACTTAGCTCACTAATCCAAAAGATAAAATAACTGAATACGACACACTTTTCACACATGCACCTCTAGGGTATTTCCTCTTGTTGCCTTACGAAAATGGTCAAGTCCCTCGAACGTAGGGGTGTCTTAGCAAAGTTGCCTAAACAAACATCATCAAGTCCTTTCGATATAAAGATCATAGTCCCTCGATGACCCTTCGAGTTGCCTACGAATAAATGATCTCGTCCCTCGATGACCATACGGAAAATGATAATAGTCCCTTCGAATTGCCAATATACCTTTATAAGGTTGCCTTCTATGACCATACGATGACCCTACCCTTGTCCCTTACATCCAAGGATAAGACTACTTACTAACTAATAGTAAGGACAATCTTATTTCTAAGGAAAGAAAAATAACATGAACGACCTTGAGTAGGTAGGAAGCCCTTAACTGCTTGCTCACCATTTCAAAAGCAAAAATACTTTTTACACCTCACATTTTCAAAATTTTCCAAGAAAACCCCTTTGTATACATTCATACGAGAATCATTACAAAGGTGGACCTTTTCTAAATACACCGCCACTACTTTTTTCAAACAAAAGTAAAGTGAGCTAAGCAGTTAAGAGCCCATGGATAATCATGGATACAAAGGGTGCTAACACATTCCCTTTGTATAACCTACCCCCCAAACTCAAAAATCCAAAATCAAGGTCTTTCCTGTTCTTTTCCACCTTTCCTACTTGGATAAAAGAAAAGTCGGTGGCGACTCTTGCTATCCGCAACATAGTTTTTGTGAAAACAAAAAACGACAAAGTCAGTTCTCCCACCGTATTACAGAACTTGCGACTTTGTTGAGGAGACCTATTTAAATAAGGAGTTACCTTAGAGTTAGATCACTTTGTTTGAATTGTATGCTTTATTTTTAAGGGTAATTATTTTGGGGCTACTGTGAGAAAGATCATAACCCGGATCTAGTGTACCTTAGGTAAGTGGCAATAGACCAAGGAAATTGTACGACATATACCAATATGGTTGATCTGGTGGCTATAGTTAGTGTGATATCTTGGTTGGTTCTGATGTTCTTCAAGTTAGTTGAGGATAATATCAGGCTGCCATATGGTGTCATTTACACTAACTTCCCTTTAGAACCCTAATTGACCCATCTTGTCCCGTAGAAAGTAGTGAGATAGCCGGTTTTGGTGAAGTCTAAAGTTGGTTGATACTCGATGTTACGCTCATTGAGATTCTAATCTTGAGATGTTTTGGTGGGCAAGTCAGTTGCCACACTGAACTACAACCTTTGAGAAGAATAAGTGATATTGAGATCCCTTAAAACCCGATTATTATTGCTAGGACAAGTTGAACCAACTAACTTTAGTGGGGAGGGTACTTACCTATGAACTTCATGCAAGCCTTTAAACCTAAGGCCATTGTATGACTTGTTTGTGTTTGCCATCTGCTTGTTTTAAACATAACATCATGACATCATAACATAACATTTTCACTAACCATTCCAAGGACCAAAGGATTCATCTTTGTGCTTTATTGCAGGTTATGACTTCCCCTCGTAGAAACACTATCCGAATCAACTTTGTAAGGATACCTTCCAAGCTTAAGGAATTAGTCTCAAAAGTTCCTGAGAACTCTCAATTCATCAAAAAGCATAGTTATCTACTTGATTTGGTTACTTCAGGGTTTAATGGAGACATGATGAGTGTTTTGTTCCAGTTATTTGACCCTAAACATCACTACTTCACATTTCTCGATTATTAGTTGGTACCGATGAAAGAATTCTCCAAACTACTTGGTGTGCCTATTCTTGATCAAAAATCATTCACAGGCTTAGAGAAGGAGCCTAAATCAGAAATTATTGCAGCAACCTTACATCTGAAGAAGTCAGACGTTGTACTGGAAACAAGGAGCGGAGTTAAAGGTATTCTTGCCAAAGTATTGACAGAGAGAGATCAGGTATTCTTGGATGCTATGAGTTATGATGCTTTTGAGGAGATATTGGTCTTGTTGATTTATGGTTTGGTGTTGTTCCCTAATTCGTACCAATTCATAGATGTGCATGCCATTAACATATTTTTGACTCATAATCCTGTGCCTACCTTGCTTGGAGATATCTTGCATTATCTTCACACTCGTACTATGAAAGCGCGAGGAACTCTGATGTGTTGCATACCTCTACTATCAAGGTAGTTTATTTCACACCTTCCTCGATCTATGATGAAGAATGAACAAAGTTTGAGGTGGTCTAGAAGGATAATGTCACTCTCTGATTCAGATATTCATTGGTGTTCCCGATCTATGGAAAATATCACTATCATTGACCGATGTGGAGAATTCCCTAATGTGCCACTCCTTGGTATCATGGGAGGTATTACTTATAATCCTTCTTTAGCACTGTGTCAATTTGGTTATGCTCGGAGTGACGATCCTCATGATATGATTATTCAAGGTATTGTGTTTGATTATGACAACGATCCTCAAGGTTACCGTCAAAGGTTTATACATGCTTGGGGCATGGTGAATAAGATTAACACCAATACTCTGGAACCAAAATACTCCATCCCTCTGAACCTTACCTCAGATAGGTACGGTCCCGTGCTCAGACTCTTATGATGCCATATCATGTTGTTTTATCGGTGATTGTTGAGCCTATTATTAAAGTAGATGTTCCTTATACCATTCTTCATCCTGACATGCCTACTGATCTAGAAGAGCTGCAGAAATCTTGGATCCAACTGAAGGAGCAAATGGGTACCTTTGAGGCTCAGTTATATGCTAGTAAAGAGAAAGTGTTGGAGCTATGATGTCGTAACCAAGATTCTTCATCCTGGCATTCTTCATCCTGACATGTTTGATCAATTTGTTTAAGTGTTCTATATGAATGTGAGCAAACCTCTTATGTCATAACCAAGATTCATTGTTGCTTGCCAAGATACACCTAACATTCAAAGATAAGTTATATAAGGAAATTAAAAACATGTTATTAACTCTTTTACCTTTAAGCATAACTTCATGTGTAACTTCGTTTTCAATCAAACATTCATTTTTAGTGAAGTTGATTTTGAAACCTCGGTTACACAATTGGCTAATACTAAGGAGACTATGCTTTAAACCTTCCACATATAAGACATCTTCTATAGTTGTTGAAGGCGGTGAACCAATGATGCCTACGCCAAAGATTCTTCCTTTGTTGTTGTCACCATATGTAACAAATCCTTTGGCCTTAAGCGTTAGATGTGAAAATTTGCTTAAGTCACCTGTCATGTGTCTCGAACATCCATTATCAAGATACCATGAATTTAAAGATGTCTTCAATCATACCTACAAAAAAAAGTTAAGTTTTATTAGGTACACAAATTGCCTTGGGTCCTTCAAAGTTAGTACCTTTCTTAACCCATACATAATGGCCTTGAGCAACACTAAAATTTATAATATAACATGCATTTGGAGTATGACCTTTTATACCATAATAGAAACAAGTAGGCTCAAAGTTACTTTTATATCTAGGGGATTAAGATTTCTTCTTATTATAAAACTTCCTTTTATTATTTCTTTTCTTTTTGACATATTTATGAACTATTTCATGATTGTCACTATTTTCTTTAGGAATTTGTTCTTTAGCTTTTACAAAGATGGTCTTGTTAAAAGTTTGTTTAGAAAATTTTGAGTAACCAAGACCAATTTTATCATTAGAATATCTTTGATTGCTAATAACACATTCCAATCCAATTTGTCCTTTCTCATATCTTTCTAGGACTCTTTTTAATTGGACTATTTGAAAAGAGAGTGTCTCACATTCAATGCATGCAAAATTCTTAATTAAATATTTTGTTTCATCTCTAAGATTATTTTCCATTTTCTCAATATTTTCTTCTAAAATTGATATTTGTTCCTTTTGAGATGAAATAATTTTATATAATATTTTGCATTCACTTAAAAGTTCATCAATTGCTCCTTGAGCATCATTATCAAAAATTGAAAACTCACTACTAACCTCGTTGTCTTCATCATCAGAATGATGCGATGCCATCACTAAGATTATTTTCCATTTTCTCAATATTTTCTTCTAAAATTGATATTTGTTCCTTTTGAGATGAAATAATTTTATATAATATTTTGCATTCACTTAAAAGTTCATCAATTGCTCCTTGAGCATCATTATCAAAAATTGAAAACTCACTACTAACCTCGTTGTCTTCATTATCAGAATGATGCGATGCCATCACTAGATTCACGCTTTGATCAATATCGGATTCCGATGAAGAACTTATTTCGTTGTCATCCCAAGCGATGTAGGCCTTCTTTTTGTAATCCTTCCTTCCTTTGTTGTCACGATTCTTTGTGAGTTTAGGACAATCCAGTTTGATATGGCCTTGCTTTCCACATTCATAACACTTAATGTCTCCATTTGATGTTGATGTTTCTTTTTCTCTGTTCTTTGAAAACTTATTTCTTCTCATAAAACTAGAGTTTCCAACATTATTTTTTGCACCAAAATACTTTCCTAGTATTTTTACAAGAATCATAAAATTTTCATCATCTTCGGGATTGTTTTCTTTCTCCACTTCTTTAGATTCAACTCTTAAGGCAATGCTCTTGGATTTCTTTTCTTTATTCTCATGTTTCTCCAATCGTCCAAGTTCTATCTCATATTCTTGAAGCTTTCCGAATAAGGTAGCGAATGCCATTGTTGATAAACTTTTCTTCTCGGAAATCACCGTCACTTTGGGTTGCCATTCTCTTGATAAAGACCTAAGCACTTTAAGATTCAATTCATCATTTGTTAGTGTCTTACCAAGTGCATTTAAGTTATTTGTCAAATGCATGAATCTTTTCTGCAAGTCGAGGATGGATTCTCCTGGTTGCATTCTGAATAACTCGTACTCTTGACTTAATGTGTTCAACCTAGACCTTTTGACTTCGGCGGTTCCTTCATGAGTTTCGACAAGAGTGTCCCAAATTTTCTTAGCCGTTGTACATGTTGAGACACGGAAGAATTCATCCATTCCAAGTGCACTTTGTAAGATATTTATTTCCTTTTTGTCATAAAGAACCCTTTTCTTATCGTTATCATCCCACGATCCTTGCGGCTTTGTTGAACTAGTTCCGTTGACAACTGTTGAAGGAATAAACATACCATTTTGAACAACCTCCCATATATCACTTCCTTGTGCTTCTAAATGTGCATTCATGCGGATCTTCCAGAAGTCGAAGTATTCGCCACAAAACAAAGAAGGCTTGTTGCTACTACCACCATCTCTGGATACAAGGTTGTTATTTGCGAAAGCCATCTGAATCGAAAAGGAATAAGTTACCAATCACCTGCTCTAATGCCAATTGTAAGTTCAAATGCGCCTAAGAGGGGGGGGGGGTGAACTAGGTGGTCAAAAATAATTTTTAGTTTTTATCGATTCTTGATTCTTTTTCGGATGGTTGGTAATGATTGAAAGTAAAATGCAGAAAAGAAGAAACGACATAGGAGAATTATCCTGGTTCCCCTCACAATCCGATGGTACGTCCAGTCCCCTTACAACACGTAAGAGATTTCACTATCGGTTTAGAATAATAGTACAAGCCTATTCACACCAAAAGGTGAAACCTACTATCTAAGCTATAGGTGACTAAGTGTAGAAGAACAATCATCTTCAAATACTTCACTTGTTTCTAACAATCTTGGACAACAAGGTAATACAAAGAAATTAATCTTGATACAAATGATGTCTTGAGAATACGGTGCTATAAATCTTCACGATCGATCTTCTCCTTGAAACAAAAGTCACTCAAAAGAAATATACAAGTGTTCTTTGAAAAGTATGAGATGTAACTATGATAGTGTATGAAATTTATGGAAAGGTTTCTCTCAAAAATATGTTGTATGAACACTTTAAGAAATATTTGAAAATTGAAGAGAATGAGTGAATTTGATTTTATAAATTTCTTGGAGGTAAGTTGTAATCTAAAAATAACATGTATATATATTGTATAAAACACCCCTACAAAGAGGTATAATTTTATGCAGCAAAAACTATGAAAAAACATAAGAAAACAATGCACATTTTCATGAAAAAGTATCATTTTTCGCTCACTGCTACAGGGTTAACCGGTTAACCCCAGGCGTTAATCGGTTAACATTGTAGGAAAACCAGAAAAAATTAATTTTTAAAGGGAGTGAGTTTTTATAAAATGTTTGAAAATGTTCTTATGAAATATGCCATGCAAGATAAAAATATTTGAACACTTGTATACATATTTTAAGTGATATTTGGTATACCTTTTGAGTTGTTCAATACTTGAATTTTATTGGCTTGTATATGAAGCTTTGATCCATTTAATCTTTGTCATTTGCTAGAACATACTCTTGATGCTTGATACCATTTCTGACTTTTTGCATTCATGTATTGCATAGAAAAACTTGTTGTCTTCATCAAAACTCTTATGCGATTGTAGCTTTCTTCTACATAACATACTAATGTTGTTGGATATAAAGGACATCATCCTCAAAGCATGGTTCTAACAATGTAAATTGTCAATAGATGGACACATATTTGTTATGGTACTTTCTTCTCCTTTCAGATTCTTCGTTGGTCGAAGTTGTTGTGGTTTCCCAAGTTAGATATACGAACCCCATAATGGACGCCAATTGTATTTGTTAAAAATTACAATACATGACAACCTCTATTGATTAATGGATGCTATAAGTTTTATGGTATTTTGTGGGGATGAGAGCTTACTCATGTATGAAGTGAAAAACTTCATGTATATAGTTTATTGTATAAAAATGTGACTGTCCTCCTCAACTTTAACGCCGAGGTATTTATAACAATATTAGATCTGGATCACAGATTTCTTAATAAAAGCAGCCATCACTGGGAGAATGTGAGAATTAACAATTAGTTCACTATTATTATGGCAAATGTGTTTAAATCATTCTTTGGTCAAACATATACAAACTTTCAACTTTAATTTATTTAACCTTTTAATATATTTAATTTTTAAAGAACATTTATGTTATTTAATAATACTTTTTTGGCCATATCTTTTACTTTTATATTTTGTCAAATCAAATTATTAATTGTCATTTATTTCAAATTTTCTTTCTTTTATATTTCTAATTTTTTCATAGATTTAATTATAATTTTGATCCCATTATATCAATTGATTTACAAAATTAATCTACCATTTAAGAATTACTTTAATAAATCAGAAAAACAATGACAAAAACTAATGTCAATTATTCTTTTTAAGCATTAAAATTTTTAATTTTAGTTCTTAAAAGACTAAATTGGATTTCAATATTTTGATCATTAAATAAAAAATCATCTTCATTAAATAAATTTTAAATCACTCAAACCTTTCATTATATTAAACTTTTTAAGATTATGTTATTTAATAAATACCCTTTTTGAACATATGTTAAATAAAATAAAAACCAGTGGAATTATTGACTTATAGAGAATCCAATGTTGCGGAGTATTTTATTTTCTTAAAAGTTTTCCTTATAAAGGAATGAACCGGTGTCATGAATTGTTTGGTGAAAGCGAGAGCAGTGTAGTAAACTACTTAGACTCTACACGACCGATCACATCACCCAATATTCAAATTTCAATTCTTACATTCCTTCAAAACCAACAAGCACTCGCTGTGGTCCCCATTATCAATTATTCCATTAATCATATTTATGCTTTCGTCTTTTCAAACTTACTTTTACGTTGCTCTTTTTCTTTTCTTCTCCTTCTCCTCTAAGTAATCACTCCTTAGGGTTTCTGTTGTGGGGTGACTTATTAGCAGGGATATTTCAATTTTGAAGTCTTAGTAGTGTCATTGTCTGAGATTGTAAGTGTTTTCTTTCATTCATCGGCACTTTCGTTTGTTTGTGTTGCGTGTCATTGCTTCATGGTTTGAGTAATGTTTTGATTTCTGATTATTTTTTGTTTCATAATGTAGGTTTATTCAGTATTATGGAACAAGCTATGGAGCAAGCTTTGATGGAAATGGATGACTATAATGAGAGGCCGGTTGTGCCTGATACTCTTTCTTTTGCTAGAAGGTTAGTTACTTAAATCCTTTCATTGGGATCTAAGAGTTTGTTACTCTCAAGGTTTCGGATTCAAATCCCGCTAGTGTTGATTGCCAAAAAAACCTTTCATTTGTAATGTTGATTGCGAAAATTGATGTTATGTGGTGCTGATTTTTTTGCTTTTTTTTGTTTTTGTGTAGCTATCAACTTGAAGCATTGGACAAAGCGATTCGTGAAAATACCATAGTGTATTTAGAGACTGGTTCCGGAAAGACTTTGATAGCCATCATGCTTCTTAGAAGCTATGCTTATTATCTCCGAAAGCCTTCTCCTTACATTGCAGTTTTTTTGGTTCCCCAAGTTGTACTGGTTTATCAAGTATGCTGCCATTTTTGGAATAGCTTTTGCATATGTGTGATGCACTGTCTGATGAATAATTGTTATGTGATGATTGAAAATTCACCGTGCTTGTTTTTTTATTCAACTGTGTAATCTAGCAAGCTGCAGCCTTGAAAAACCACACTGATTTGAAAGTTGGAATGTATTGGGGAGACATGGGTGTTGACAACTGGGATGGAGATACATGGAAAAACGAAATGGGGAAAAACGAGGTGAGAGTTTTTGTATTTCAATCGCGGCTAAATGCTGTCCTTGTTATTTTATACTATCCTTGTTATTTTATACTAATATTAATTTGGTTTGCTTAACCCTAATCTATCTATTTGTGTCATATATGAAATGTTCCTGTTTTTCGTCTAGTTTGGTGTCTGTTGTATGCAGTTTCTACTGTTTATTTGTTGTAAAATGCAGCTTCTTATAAGACAAGAAATAGACAGTAATTTAGTACGATGCTTTTAAATTTTATTTTTCTTTGTACCATACTGTAATTATTGTCTGTGATGCTTTTGAATGTATAGGTGCTTGTAATGACACCGGCAATATTGCTTGTTTGCTTGAGGCACAGCTTTATCAAACTGAGTATGATCAAGGTTTTAATAATGGACGAATGCCATCATGCTGGGGGTAAACACCCCTATGCTTGTATCATGACTGTAAGTTATACTCTTAACATATGCTTCTCTTATAACCGCTTTCTGTATTAGAACTTATTACCACAGTATATTTTGATTGCGAAATCTTAGTATACACTTTTTTCCGGTGACTATGAACCGGAGAAGATTTTTTGATCCATTCACATATTGACAGGGTCATATGCTGTTATATAAATGGTAGTCTGTGTTAGACGCAGATCATTTTAATTGATGAATAATTTATTTTAAGTTACAATGTCTATGCTTCATCTGCATCATGAGGCTGTAATACTAGTTTTAGATGGGGAAGTGGTTGGTAGTTACTTTTGTCGGATTGCGTGCAGGAGTTCTATCATCGTCAACTAAGATGTGGTGTCACCGAGCTTCCTCGTATTTTTGGGATGACTGCGTCTCCAATCAAGTCGAAAGGTATACAAACCTAGAGAAAGTTTCTATTCATTTATTTGCATTGCTAGTTTTTTTTTTCCTGCTTATTTATCACTGTTTCTTAACTTTTATTCTTTATTGCAGCTGCAAATTCTGAATCGACGTTGTCAAAAAATATTCGGAATCTAATGACTCTAATGCATTCAAAGGTTGTTTTTATTTTCTTGCTCTTCATGTACAAGTTTTTAGAATTTCTCTTATTTAAGTGTTTGTTCTTGCCCTGTTTAATTTCTCTGATTTTTTATTTATTTAAAATTTAAGGTATACACATGTCTAAGTGAAGCTGTCATCTCAAAGTTCGTACCAACCTCTACACCAAAGTTCTGGTATTACCAGGACAACGCTATTTCATTTACGCAATTCGGAGATTTGGCCAAGAAACTCAACATATTAAAACAACAGGTGTGTACATTTAAGCAAATCATTAACATTCAAATATAGAGTTCAAATTAAACTAAAGTTACTCAACACCTTTTGTCACCCTTTCTCGCATTTTGTCACCGAGTCCTAACTTTAGTAGTGTGTGTTTTTGTCCGATCATGGTTGATTATTTGCTTGAAATGGTTCTAATTTGTTCTTCAGCACGAGCTTTGCATCGCAAATTCAGATTTGACTAAATCAGCTGTCGATTCCGCACTCAAAAAAATCGCAAGGATTTTTACTGCCTCAATATTTTGCTTGGACGAGCTTGGTGTTTGGTTGGCTTTAAAGGTTCTCTCCCTTCTGCTGCAGTGGCTTTATTTGTGACTCTATTTTATGTTCATGTTTGCATAATTATCAATTGTCTTTTTACATGATAGGCTGCGGAATCCCTATCTTCCATTGAAATTGAAACTTTCTTATGGGGTAGCTCGGGGGACCAAATTGTCAAAAAGTTTAGTTCAGCTACTATGACGACACTACAAAGTTACATACCACTTGGTAATAGTTCTACAAGCATTGAGAAAATACGTTAAATTTTGAATTTAATCTTTTGTTTACATTCTTTTATTAAATTTAGAGAATTTATTCTTACTCAGATCCTCGGTGGAGTGTTGGTGACAATAAAATTTTTGACGTGGATATGGGTTTATTAACCTCCAAAGTCTCCTGTCTTATTGATTGTCTACTTGAGTACAGGTTATTATAAATAGATTTCTTTCTAAATATTTCAGATGTGGTAGATCTTGCAGTATTTGTTTTTATCTTTTCTATGCACAATGAATAAACGTCAACCTATGAAGCACATACTCCGACACAATGAATAAACTTTAATCTCTGTTTTTATTGTCTTTAGTGGTCTTTTTATCACATTTTGGTTTTGGTTTTGATTTTGATTATTATTATTAAATTTATTTAACCTATTTTAATGGATATACTGTGTGCATGCTACAATTACAGGAGTTTTTCTGAAATGAGATGCATAGTATTTGTGGAAAGGGTCATTACGGCTATTGTCCTCGAGACTCTATTGAACACTTTGCTTCCCAAATACAATAGCTGGAAGGCTAAATTCATTGCAGGAAATGGTAGTAAATTGCAAAACCAATCTCGAAAATGTCAAAATGAAATCGTGGAAGAATTTCGTATGGGATTGGTATGCTGATTTCTTATATAATCCCTTGTTATACTGTAATAAGCAAATACTATTACTTATTGATGAAATGTTTTAATCTGTAGGTCAATGTCATTGTTGCAACATCAATTCTTGAAGAGGGTTTAGATGTTCAAAGTTGTAATTTAGTTATTAGATTTGACCCATCTCCCACGGTGTGCAGTTTCGTACAGTCTCGAGGCCGTGCCAGAATGCATAATTCAGACTATGTATTGATGGTTAAGAGGTAAAAGTGTTCTCCTTAGTATTATGATTTCTAATTTACTCTTATATCATTTAGGCACATGCTATTAAGCATGCTGCAAGAGAAAGTTATAATATCAAATCTATACATTTCCTTCATAGTAAAATTTCCCCAAAAACCTTCTTATTTTGTTTTAAAATTACAGTGGGGATTCAGTTACACGTTCTCGATTAGAGAAATACCTTGTTGGCGGGGACATGATGAAGAAGGAGTCTCTGCGTTATTCTTCCCTTCCATGTGAACGTCTCGAAATTGATCAATTTGATAATCAAGCTTACCGTGTTGCAAGCACTGAAGCTGTTGTCAATCTTAGCTCTAGCATTACTCTATTATACTTATATTGCTCGAGGCTCCCCGCAGACGGGTAAGTTCATGTATTGCTTAGTTGTTTTATATTATTTTTTTCTTTCATTCATCATATTTTGTTTAAACTCTCAGGTACTTTAAACCCACTCCAAGATGGGACAAAGAAAAAGGAATATTGTATCTTCCTAAGAGCTGTCCTCTACAAGCTATTCATGTCCAAGGTGACACAAAGTACTTAAAGAATATTGCATGCCTTGAAGCATGCAAACAACTTCATCAGATTGGAGCGTTAACAGATAATCTCGTTCCTTCTATTGTCGTAGAAGAAGCAGAAGTGGAGGAGTGTGGTATCTTCTCGTGCTTTCTATTCATTTTTCCTTTTATTTTTGCCTTTCATTTTTAACAGACTTAAACATATAATTCTATTTAACCATATAATTCTTTGAACTTTATTGACATCAAACAAAATCTGATAGGAAATGCACCATATGATGAGGAGAAGCCAAGTTATGTGCCATCTGAATTGGTGAACCGCATGTCAAACAATAGTAACACAATCTACTATTGTTATTTAATTGAGTTAAAACAAAATTTTGTCTATGATATCACTGTCCAAGACATTTTTCTTGCAACTAGAGTTGAACTTGATCAAGAAATTGGATGCGTGCAATTTGACATGGGCTTTGATAAAGGCAGCTTGTCTGTGTCCTTGAGATACAAAGGAAGCATTAATCTCTCGCCGAATCAGGTATCTCTCTAGTATTCTTCTAATTATATTTGATGTATTTGCAAGTGTTAAGGAAAAGTCAATAAAGTTATGGTTTGTTTTCATTATCCAGGTTACTCTGTGTAAAAGATTCCAGGTTAATGTCCTTGGAATTCTTATAAATCATAAAACGGAAAAGGAAGTCGGTTTGGCGAAATGCTGTTGGGAAGATAATCTTGAGTTTGATTATCTTCTGTTGCCATCTATTGCTATAGAGCAAACACCAGTTGTTGACTGGTTAACTATTAATTCTGTTCATCCATCTATAATCGAGTGTGGGCATCATAAATCCAATATACATACCAACAAGGGTTTAGTTTGCAGTTGTATATTGCGAAATGCTTTGATTTGTACTCCGCATAATGGCCGGACTTACATCACCACTGATATAATGGAATTGAACGGAAATTCTCCTCTAGAAGTAAGGGATGGTGAAGTTACCTCATATAAAAAGTACTTTAGACAGAAGTAAGTGATTTTTTTTTTTTTTTTTTTTTGTAGTAGATGTTTATTCTCAAGTTAATCTATCTACTTGGGTGTCTTATATATTAACCTATTTTTTTTTTTTTTTAAATTTCAGACATGGAATTCAATTGCGTTTTGAACATCAACGCCTACTTAAGGCTAGACACGTTTTTCCGGTAAAGAATTATTGTCACGGATATAGACAAGCTAAGGACAGAGGTCTGAGCTTTAAATTTTTTATTTGTTTTTTTATCTTTTTTCGGTTGCTTAATTTTTTCTCTTTTATCATAAAAACCTTTGGTGTCCGCGGAAGATATGGTTTCTTCTATATCACTGTCCATACACTAATAATGTGTAATCTCATCTTAATCCTGTGTTTTTCTTTTTCAGATGTGAACAAGACATTTGTTGAAATTCCTCCTGAACTCTGCTATATAATCATGTCACCAATACCAGTTAGCACGCTTTATTCATTTGCATTCATTCCATCCATCATGCATAGACTTGAGGGATTGCTTGTAGCTTTTAACTTCAAAAAGATGCATTTGGATCATTGCCCACAGAACGGGATTCAATCATTCAAGGTGGGTTAGCTTTTTTCCTTTCCAGATTAAAAATTGTGTGTAACTATTTGTTGATTGTCCTTAATAACTAAAAATTTGTAGAAAAGAACTATTTTACCGTATATTTTCTCTTATAATAATTTATTAATAATTGAAGTAATTCTGAATCAACTTTTCGGGTTCTGTCCTACTTTTAGTTTCATCTGCTTCGGCTATTTCACGTTGAATATATTGAGAAGAAATTTGGTTGAGAAGAAACATTTTAAGGACATTTGCACTAATGGCCTCTGCATTTTACATTCTAGGTCTTGGAAGCCATGACCACAAAGACATGTAAGGAGACCTTTCATTATGAGTCTCTAGAGACTCTTGGAGATTCCTTTTTAAAATATGCTGTTAGCCAACAGCTGTTTTATACTCATCAAAATCACCATGAGGGTCTCCTCAGTGTGAAGAGGGAGAAGATAATTTCTAATGTTTCTCTCTCTAAGTTAGGTTGCGGTTTTAGACTTCCGGTAATCTTTCTCTCCCTGTTGCATCTCTTATAATGCCTGTCTTTTTGGCAATTTTTCATGTTTCATTTTTTGCTATTTCATAGAATGTATCCAGTGGTATACTATTTCTTCATTTGTATGATAGGTTTCTTAATAAGTTGACATTGTTTTTCTGTATTCTTCCGAGTTGTAGGGCTTCATACGGAATGAGGCTTTTGATCCTAAGACATGGATCATTCCTGGAGCTAAATCAAAAAGTTTTACAATAAAAGGGATAGATTATGAGGGGAGGAAAATTTATACTCGTGGAAATAGAAAGTTGAAACGGAAAATTGTTGCTGATGTTGTTGAAGCACTAATTGGTGCATTTCTTAGCACTGGTGGTGAGACGGCTGCATTGTTGTTCATGGATTGGGTTGGTATCAAAGTGAATTTTAACGTTACACCCTATGAGCGACAATTCAATGCTTGTCCCGACAATATAGTTAATGTAAGGTTTCTAGAATCCCTATTGAAGTACTCATTTAGGGACCGTTCTCTGTTAGCAGAAGCAATGACGCATGGTTCTTACATGCTGCCTGACGTGCCTAGATGCTATCAGGTACTAATCACCATCTTCTTTATGATCAATTATATTTTCCTCTTTGGATCTGTTTGGATTGGTTTATTTGAGCATATCTAACATAAACACTTGCAAGACTATTTTGGAGAATTTATGGAAACAACTTATGACAAGACCATAAGCTGTTTTCAGCTTATTTGCATAAACAACTTAGTTTATCTTTTGCTGTAGAAATTGTTACTGAAACTTGTGATATAATGGCTTTAGTAAGTTGTTTATCAGAATAGGACCTTGGTTTTGTCTCATTTTTGTATGATGTATTTCTTTCCCTGCAGCGACTTGAATACCTTGGAGATTCGGTATTGGATTATCTAATAACTATGCATTTGTATAAAGAATATCCTGGCATGTCACCTGGGCAGTTAACTGACATGAGGTCAGCCTCGGTCAATAATGACTGTTATGCAATGTCTGCGATAAAGGTTCAATTGCATAAACATGTACTCCATGCCTCTCAGGAATTACATAAACATATTGTAGCTACGCTTGACAAATTTGACCAACAGTCAACTTTTGGATGGGAGTCCGAGGTATCATTCCCCAAGGTTAGTTTGTTGAAATCTTAGAATAATGCTATTACTTCATAGTGTTTGAACTAGGAAAACACTACTTTAATGCAAGGTTTTCTATAAAATGTACTAGTTTCTGTTAATCCTTATGTGAAACTAGAGAAAAAACCAAAAAACACGGGGAAGCTATGTGTTTAAACAACACCACAGAGAGACACTTTTTATATTGCGCGTTTCTATGTTGTAATACATGTAATAGTTCTGCCATCTATGTCTGTCTGCAGGTACTTGGAGACATAATAGAGTCGCTAGCTGGTGCTATACTTGTTGATTCGGGATACGACAAGGAGGTTGTGTGGCGAAGTATAAGGCCTCTTTTGGAACCTCTTGTGACACCAAATACATTAACAATTCATCCCATCAGAGAATTAACCGAACTTTGTCAGAAAATGAATTATACAATGGGGAAGACCTTGTCCCGGAAAGACGGCGTTACTAGTTGTAAAATTGAAGTAATAGCTGACGGGTTAGTTCACCCGTATGAGTACATAGGCACTGCTGACAAGAAAACAGCCACAAGACTAGCCTGCAAAGGTGTTTTAAATTCGTTGAAGAAAACTAAAGGTAATTGATATACATGGCTTGTGTATATCTCAGGAATGTAAAAATAGCGCGATATAGTTTTGTAACTGTGATATTAGATTTCATGAAAAATTATATCAAGGGTTGCGAAATTTTCATTCTGGCTGTCTGTCTGTTTAGCTATTGTAATTCTTTGCTTTGTGTTTTTTTCTCTCTCTAGCTTTGGCCATGATAAGCTGAGTGGTTACTCATTACATCTCATACTTTTCTCACACAATTAAGCGAAATTTCAAAATTGTTCTTAAAATCTGGATTCCGATCTTCGGATGTGCGAAATACACAACAAACACAACCTCAAATCAAGCTAATTCAAAGGTAAAAAAATTAGTTTTTGGATTCTGGACGCATCCCAAACCATTTTAGAACAAAGGGAAAACAAAATTTTAAAAAAGTTTGGATTTCAAACTGTGAATTACTTTTTGGAGATTGAGATTCGTATGTTTTCATTTATGTATCACACTCTATCTTTCCCTCTTCCTTCTCTTTCATTTCATCAAATACGAACTAATTGAAATAGAGTTAATTTCCAAGTTTTTTCAATCTTTCTCACAACTTCAACTTCAATATATTCAAAAGCTTAACACATCTCTCAATTTCTACACCACTATAGTCAAACCAAGATCATCCTTCTCTCACATTTAATAAATTTCTTATTTCCTTACTTTTTCGGATTTGTGATGCATGCATTTCTTAGAATAGTTAGAGTAATGTTACATTAGGTTACATGCTATAAAGTTGTTACATTTGTTTTTTCCTAATTAGATTTTATAGGAGTTTTGAATATTTGAGGCATAGGGTTTGTAATGCTCTGTTTTTGTTTTCTGATTCTGTGCAATATAAATTTTGAAATCCCGAATCTTAGTCTGGATAACAAAATCCAAATTTCCATGTCTAGTAGAATGTTTTGAATTTTGATTTGATAATACTTTGTTTCCGCTTCGTTGATTATGATATGCATTTTATTGTTTGATTTTAGAAAAAATATATGAAACCAAGACAAAATGAGACGTAGTAGAGTGGCCTAGCGTGCCTCAGTGTGCAGGGAAAAAGCTAGACCTTGCGACTTGCGGTTGGAGAATTGTCTTTTGCTACCGAAGGATTGTCTTCTCGGGACTTATTACGAAGTCCTCGTTGCTTTAGTACATGTTGATGTACCCGATGCTGAACCTAATACTACCATGCCTGATAGTTTTTCGAGAGGCTTTTCAAACTTTTCACTGCTACCTCTATATGTACACCATGCTGTCAGACACGTACGGGAGGGAGAGATAACATAAATAATTGAAAAGTCTATGTTAAGCATCTTTGTTATAACAATTGAATTGTCTTAAGATAATGTATTTATTTTTGTAATATCGGAAGATATTGAAATATATCAACCATGACATGAAGGTGGCAAAGTTTCCATGAACCATAGTTTCATGATCTCTTGTAATTATATGGGTTGGAGGATTTTGTATGACTGGATATGATTATATTAACCATGGTTTATTGTTTGCGCTTGATGAGAGATGACATGCAAAGACATGGTAATTTCATCTTCTGATTGGTGAGATAACCATCACACTTGATGATATATCATGCCTACTACACATTCCGACCATAAGATGATTATTAAATCACTCTAAAATCAGTAGGCCTGAGGTACCGGACCTAATGATGATCAACTTAGGAGCTAATCCGGGTAAAATCCAAAAGGAGAAAAATGACACCAAATTCTTTTCCTCATGAAAAATTATGTTGACCACCTAAATGCTGTTGTGGTTGTTGCGGGTGATGATGCACAAATTACATATCATAGAATATGTGCATTGATGTCATATTTCATGATTTTGGTTGACACGACCATTTTTTATTTTTTATTTACAAAAGTGTGACCTATGTTTATATTGTCAACATTATATACTTCATTGACTTGAAGAGGTATTTTGTCTGTTGTACCGATACTTCATGTTAGCCGAAGGTAGTCAATGGAAGACAAAATGGTTGACAAGAAATATGTGTCTATTTACGGGAATTTTGTTTACCCTTACTGATATTAATTTCATAATACATATGTTAGACCGTAACTGATATTTCATATGAACTATTTTAAGACATGGATCCACCAACATTTTTTATATCTGTCAGTCTGGGAATATGTTGAAGACTACTCTAAGGAATTGCCACATGCTTGCTCCATTTTTCCACTCAGGGGAATTCAAACGACTGAGCCGTTTCGGACTGCACTTGAGCGTATCGTGTTGGATGACATCTGTTTCATACCGTACGGTGAGCACCGTCATAATGGTCATTGGATATGATATCATATTACTCTGGATGATTGATTTGTGGGTATCGACTTATGTACCCATAACTACTTGAAAAAGTATTGCGGCAATTCAGGAATTGCCACGTGCATGCTCCATTTTCCGTGGTACTGTTGGGAAATGGAATATTTATGATTTTTTTTTATAGAAATATTACTTTGATACATCATTCTCTTTGATGATGTGTGACTCATGATGAATTGTGCTTCTATAGAATCTACGTATGACAAAGTTATCAAAAGTGTTCTGAAATAGTAAGGCTACAACATTATATGGAGAAGTGTTCACACAATGTTACTAACAAATCTATCAACTGTTAACTTAATTGTAAACAGAATACAACATAATACATAAACAACAAAATGATAACAAAAATCAAACAGAAACTTAAATATTCAAATTTAGCCTTCAAGTAATGATAGAAACATTAGACATGTTGCTGTGGTAACTTTTCTGCCACCAAGAAATAGAAAAGCCCCATTACACCAGAATGCCTTATGCTGCTACTATGGTTAGCCTCTAGAGTTAAAGTTTCACCATCAAATATCTTGATGGAACCTGGTTTAGGGTAACATGTGGACATTCCTACAACATACCCTTTCTCATTTCCTGCTCCTTTTCCTTTTCCATATTTTGGGATTGAAGTGCATATAGCCCTCCCTTCCTGACATTGCCACAACCAAAATTTCAATGATGATCAAATGCAAATCATATATCACTAAAGAATGATTTCAATTATGTAATGTTACCTGTCCATATAGAGTTAATCCAACTGCACCTGCATGCTGATGACCGCCTCCATAGATGACATAACCTCCGGTTTGCATCGGGAAGCTTGTTCTCTTGACATCAACACAGTCACTACCATTCAGATGACTTGTGTTGCAAGGTTCAACTTCATACTCAAACTGCATGTAGCAAATAATCAGTTACTCACACATGAACGAGTATAATAATAGTAATATTTTTGTGGTCCTCCTAAATATTTCAAATTTCGTTACCTTGCAATCATGCTTTAGACTCATCCCGTGGGACTTATCGGAAATCTTCAAAGTATCAGTCACATCAACTATATAAATCTTGACAGGTACCATAAACTCTTCCCAATTCATCCACATAACTGTGTATTTCAAATAAAGCTTTTGTTTTGAGCCTAAAAACCCTTTCATCAGCTTACAGTTACCATTATCAGGACAACATTGCAAACCACCTTTATAATCTGGACTCATATTTGCCGTAACATTGTACAAATCACATTTACACTCAGTGCATCCCATTCTATCTTCCACACCTCTTGTATCAATAGCATGAACATTGATCTGCCATTTTTCCTCATACCCTTTTGGAATTTCATCAGGATTACCAACTTCTATCCCATAAGGATCAGGAATATATGTTTTTGTGCCTCTTGTTTCAGATCCAAGACCAAAGTATTGTCCGAAAACATTGTCTTGACAGAAACCACTATTTCTTACAAAAACAATATCGTTTTGGCTATTGTTTGTCGCGTTTATAGGTTGATGGTATCGTACGGCAACCCAATGGTGTAGATAAGTTTGATGGAGAGGTACTGATTTCCCCGATTCATCGACCAGTTCAGCATTCAAACTCTTGATTGAAATATGACCTCTAGGAAAATCAACATCATGGTATATTTTGTTTGAAACTGATCCTGGAGTTAGCTCAATCTTGGGAGACATAAAAACTTTTGTTTGAATGTTTTTTCTTATACCAGCTGATGAGAATGATGTGGTTGACAGAAACACTAGTACTAGTATTGTCCATGAAAGCTTCGAATTTTGTGATACAAATTTCATGTTGATATCTGTTAATAACAACAATAAATTAAAAGCAAATGATGGTAAATACTAAATCAAGAAATATTTATATATGATGATGGTGTTAATCATGTGAGAAGGAACGTACCTGTCAAATTAAAACTTGGGATGAAACTTAGCACTAAGAGATGGTTGAAATGTTAAGATTGAAACAAGAAATATTTATATATGAAAAGATTGAGTAAGGTGGCTTTTGAGATGGTTTAAGGTATGGCGTTTACCAAATATGGACAGTAAATGGAAAGCACTGTGAGTTTGAAGTTTCAATGGTTCTAACTGAATACGGTCGAATGAATGAATCACTTGGAGACTTATATTTGGTAATTGTTTCATAAGAAAATGTCCCTGACTGCCATTGGGTTATCTTGGTCTCATATGTTGTATCTTTTGAATATGTTGAGTGACTCTATAAAGGACATGAAGGACAATAGATAGATAAGCTATCATAATACTCCTATTCTGGAGTCAAAATCAATTTGTTTTGGAATTTTTTTTTATAGGAGATTTGGTTTGGTTTTTGGAAGAGGCAAAAACAATTCTAGAGTGTAGAATTGATTCTACCGTGATTTTGAAGTGTTTTATTCTTTTAAAGTAAAATTGATTTTGACTCTAGAATTGATTATATTTGAAGTTATAATTTATAGTTTCAGAAATTAAACATGTTTTTTACATTGAAATTTTATGTTCAACTCATTTTTAAATAGATGTATTCAAACATAATTCAATTCAACTAAATTTTATCCGGTTAAAATCACTTCTACATATGAGAAATTGGTCTCACGTGGAATAACAAAACTTATATCTATTTTTAGGTAAATGTGTGAAATGTGAAAGATTAGTCGATATTCGACTAATAAGCTTTAAAATTAATTATTTTTTCTTTAGAGTTAAGTTGAGGAAGAACTATATCTCATTTTTGTGATTTTTTTAAAACTATTATTACAATCCTAGTATGGATACAAGAAATTGAACTATTAACCTATAAAATGCATAAAACTAAAGGAAAAGTAAACAAGATATAATACGATCGTTAAGAAAATATGCTCGGGTCTAACTTAACCCTATAAAATCTGCTTGTAGGGTGTTGATTGTCCCCGCTTATAAGGACATGTTTAAACTATATATTATCCGATATGAGACTCTTAACACACTCTCTCACGTCTAGGACTTTACATTTGGAACGTGAAAATAAATGGTAGGTGGCCCGATAGCGGAAATTTGATAGTAAGTGACCCACCAGGTCTTAAATGAGGTTCTTCATACTATGTTAAAAAATGTGATTGTGCATAACTCAACCATGTAAAACCATATTGTAGAATGATGGTAGCCCTCACTTATAAGGATATGTTCATATCATATATTATCTGATGTGAGACTATTAACATAAACTGTAACACCCCAAATTCATAATTTAATTATTTATTTAATTATTTATAAACATGTGGTAATTTGTGGTATTTTGTGGAATATTAAGAAGAATTAATTATTTTATTAAATAGTGATATTAGAATAATTGGATATTATTTAAATATTATTATTTAAAATAAAATAAAAGAAGTAGGAGGTCTCAGGGGTAGGATGATCTTTTGAGAAGTTTATGAGAAAAGGAAATACACTTGGTTTCTCATAATTCGTGTTTTTGGTGAAGATTGAAGGTTGCTCTGAAAAACAAGGAGACAACGGTTGGAATTAATCAAGAAATGATCGAGAAAGCTCAATCGACTAAGGTATGAGGAGTAGTTCTCTTTCAATATCTATAATGTATAAATAGTCTTATGAGAAAAGAGGATTTTTGAGGAAAACCTTAAGGTTAAGGGAATTGTTGGTAGATTGTGGAAGATTTGGTGTTGTTAGATATTATAGTTGATGATTATAGGATGATAATAGGTAGGAAGAGTGAAATCTGTTGTTTTCTATTGATAATTGGTGGATTTGAGGGTTTTGGTTATGTCTGGGATGAGTGGAAAATTGCAGGGTTTTCTGCTGAAATGCGCCGTCTCGCTTAGTAAGCAGGAGCTTGCTTAGCGAACGAGTGAGACTTTAGGAAGTTCGCAGAGAGATGCTCTCTTAGCAAGCGGGAGGCTCTCTTAGCGAAACATGTAGCTTTTTGAAAAATGTTTTCTTTTCCCGAATGACTCTTAATGATTTGTTTTGTTGTGCTATGTTTCTATGATGTTGTTGTGAGTTCTTGCCATGCTATAATAGACTAAATGTGTAAGAATAATGATGAAATGATGTTATGATGTCTATGTTGTAAAATGATGCTATGTAGTATTGATAACATGAGTAGGAAAATTAGATGTATGAATGACGAATGATGTATAATGATGAATGCTGATGTAAATGTTGATTATGAAGATTATGTTGATGTTGTTGCATCGTTGCATTCATGACATACTTATGATGATTGAGGCTTCAATCCCATAGTGTGGATTTGAGTGTTGTTGTTTATGTTGTGCTACCTTGTGGAGGATTGATGGCCCAATGTCCATCCATGATGATGATCCAGTACCACATGCATGTTAAGAAGAATGCATGCATTTCATTCTTGGTGGCATAACATGATTGCATTTTGTTTATGATGATGTGAACGATTTTGTTGTATGCGGGTGATACTTGATGTAAATGATGTATTGTTGTATGTTGTCTTGTAATTCCGTCTTTATATTATTTATATTGAATGTGAATTTACTCACCCTATCTGCCTTTCGTGATGGTTTATTATGCAATCATGCAAATACTCAAGAATAACTCGGTGTTTGAAGGTAGCTTGAAGTTAATCCTTTTGTCATTTACAGAGTCTAGGTGGTGTTCGACTCTGTGTCGTGTAATACTGGGAGTGCGTATATGTTTTTGTTTATTTAATTACATGATTATGTTTTGGATAGAACTCAAATCTTTTTTATTATGTTGATTAGTTTGTTGAATAATGATCCACTTCTTTCAAATTGATGATTTGTCTTAATTGTGATATATGTTGCAACCCGTGTTGCGTGACATGACACATAAACGAGTATTAATGATGTTTTGTTGAAATGTGATGTCCTTTTATGTTGAACTCTGATTTTTATTTAGTAGTTTTGTATATTTATGTTGTGGGGTATAAAGGATGTTACATAAACTACATAATTTATCGATCGAATATTTACATTGTGTGATTGTTCCTTCTATTATTTTTTAAATAAGTGGCAACCTACATTTGACATATGTCTTTTGCTCTTCGTTATCTTCCATTGACTCTATAAAAAAAAATCATTGAGAAAAAATCCATTGAAAAAAAGAAATAATTAGAAAATTTTATTGATGAGAAATAAGAAAATAATAAGGAAGAAAAAGAAGAGAAAGACGCAGAAAAGAGGGTTAAAGAGAACAAAGTTGAGATTGTTATAATTATAATATGTGCCTTATTCACTAAAACTTATTTGATGAAGACATGAGGATCACATAGGATGACATGATATCCTTATCATACATGTCATCCTAACAAATCACGAGTCAAGCTAACAACATTAAACAATCACATCTCATGAGGTAACCCAAATTTCTAACTCTGTATTAATTAAGTTTTGTATAATTTATAACTAATTTTATAAACAATTTTTCAATTTCAAACATTGTAACAAAATGTTGTCACCATCCTACATTTTGTTATCCCTAACATCCATTATTTGATGATTTATCTCTTTGCAACTTCTTTCATGATGGGGTTCAATCTTATTTGGATTTCTATATAGTTCTTGACATTTTCCCCCAATAATATTATGTGCAAGAAAACAGTGAGACTCATCCCCTTTATATCAGACTTTTGCTAAGCAATAATATTTTTATACCTTATCAAAAATGTCAAAAGTAAACATCTATGATCAGTGGTCAGGTTAGTTGCAACGATGACTAGAAATTTTATTCTCGGCTCTAAATAGACATATTTTAAATGAGAAGGTAGTTGCTTCAGCTCCATGACATGTAGTTTTTCTATAGAGGACGCACCGTCTTTAATCATTTTAGATGTGACCCCTAATACTTCAAAATTATTTATCCATTATGCATTGGATTGTAATAGCCCACTCAAAATATATTCCTTATTCGACGTCTTATTTTACAACTTATCCATCTCTTTTCCTGCCTCATAATTCACTTTAACGAATTGTTTTTGAATCAATGAATCCCATCTAGAAATTAATGATTACTAGGCAACATCTGTTTTAGGATATTTTAAAACATTTAAGGCATTAAAACTACATGTTTCTCATTTACTCTCATGGTGAATTATCCTTTTTCCACATTAATAAGTTTCCTCCTCGTTGCAAGAAAAGGTCTCTCAAATGGACATTAAAATCTATAATGATGAAATCAACTTGGAACAAAAAATTATCAAGAAAGTGTTTTAAGTGTATCAACATGAAAAATATTTCTTTTATTTTTCTCTTTATGTATGTTCGTTGAGTGTATTCGTTGTTGTGCAACCATTAGTTTTCTAAGCTTTCAAAACCTCTTTATATAGATGAGGAATAAATTTGTTGGAGGATGAAATTAGAATACCTCAATATCATAACTATAGGAAGGTCACTTGATTGTACAATAGTAGAGTGACGTTCGCAGCATAAAGTGGGTGAGGATGAGATGTGAGGAACTACGTTGGTATAAATAATATTGTCCTTTTTATTGATCTTCAAGGTAGTGGAAAAGATATTTGTTTATTTTACTGATTGTACTCTTGTCACATGTTCTTCTTTCAATCATTAACTTCTAGTCAGAGGCTTCATATTTAAGTTGATGAAGCTTGAATAGAGTTCAAAGTCTTTCTTTAGAAACCGAGTGAAAATGAGACTTCATAATCTATAGAGTTCAGGGTCCTGAGACTTCATAAGCTTGAATTATCAGAGTCAATTAGAGTAATTTTAGATGGATTATTGCAGAAGCGTTGATTTGATAATTCAGATGTTTGACTTTTGTCTAAACACACATTTGATTCTTCCTTTAATTCATAGTGCATGTACAATTTAGAGCCTGGTCGTCCAATGTTGACTTCTTTGGAGTCATAATTTTTTTCTATGATCTACGCACTTAACAAAATCATTATAGTACAAAATTATTCACTATACATATTGAGCTTTGATATCATCAAAACTCATAGATAGTTGCAGAACCAAACTTGTTCCAACACCTAGTCGTGAATTACCTTGTCTCACGTAATTATTTAAACAAATCATAAATAAATAAATAAACTTAGAGTATTAAGTTAGTAAGCTCACTCTAAATCAAAACCAAGTTAAAATAAAATAAAATTATTAACTTCTAATACATACTAAAAGTTTATTCTCCTATTCATAACATTTTAGAGAAACTGGTTTAAGAAACTTATTTAACTATAAAAATATCTTATTTGCATTTCTTACATTAAATTTATATATTTGCAAATATAATTATGATAAAATAGAAAATTAAGATAGATAACTATGATGTTTTACTTTCCATAATCACAAAGAAAACAGAAATAAAATAAATTCATTAAAAAAATACATTTAAAATTAATTATTAAATTAGCAAATCATACCAACTCATCATCATCATTTTATAATGAAAAATGCCAGAAATTTGCCATAAAGAGGATAACTATGAAGATTTGCAGGTTGAGATCTCTGCTTTCTCTTGCCAAATGCAATTCTCAAACCTTCCCAGCAACAACACCACGCACTTTCTCTTCAACCAATCATCACTTGCAGGTCAGGTCTCTAATACTCTCTGGTGTGATGATCACGAATCACGATCACCCCTACCCAAAGCTTGTCTTTCTTAACATGCCCTTTTTCTAAACCCTTCTTCTCATCTCTTATAACATGCAAAGCTTGAATCTTTCATGCTAATTCTCATCTGGGTACTTAAATATTTATTCAATTGATTATTGTAATGTCTTTTTCTTATGTTTTTTTCATTCTTACCTTTTGGGGTTTTGTTTTTATCTCAAAATGTGTATTTAAAGTGATTGGTTTTGCCATTATGAGTTGTTCAATTAGGTTTAATAGAGATGTGAATTTTATGCTTGTTGTTTTGTAAATTTACTATACATTGTCATAGACTCATAGCTGATGATATTGTCTATGATTTCACTTCAGAATGTTGGATTCATTGGCCTTGGAAACATGGGATCACGAATGGCCAATAATCTAATCAAAGCTGGATTCAAACTTACAGTTCATGACAAGTAATGTTTTAAACCCTTTTCTTCAACTTAATAACCATGCATGCCTTATGAGGAGTCGTAGAATATTCTCGTTTCATTTGTAGGTGCAATGCATATGATATAAATATTTGGTTAGGGAAAATGAGTGTGAATATGTGCTTCTTATGAGGAGTTTGAGTTGGTTGCAGTAATAAAATGATTAGGCTGTTTCATCTTCGTTAACTTCGAAGGAATGTATATGGTGTTAATGTAGTAGCACCGACGCTTATCACGCTTTCTGACACTAACACTAACACGTCCTTTAATTACTTTTGTTTATAAAATATTGGCAGAAACTCTGATGTTCTTGAGATGTTTTCTAAGATGGGGGTTCCTACAAAGAAAACACCATATGAAGTTTCAGAAGCAAGTGATGTTGTAATTACAATGTTACCTTCTTCGGCCCATGTGAGTATTATTCATTCCAGCGTTGTTTTTTTTCCTCTATAATCCTCCAACAACTTTTTGAGCTATGATTTCAATTTTCAGTTAACTATAGCTATGATATGATTGTTGATTTCCCCTTACAGATCCTTGATTAAGAAACAAAAATCTTAGATTGCAAGTTTCGGATGCCAGAATAACATCCTTTTTTAATTTAAAGTAGGTGATTGATGTTTATACTGGACCAAATGGTTTGCTTCATGGTGGGAAACTCATAAGGCCATGGTTATTGATAGATTCGTCCACGATCGATCCACAAACTTCAAGAAATCTTTCTGCTACAATATCAAACTATATTCTAAAAGAAAAGAAAGGTAACATAAAAAGAAATGCCGTCCAAGTAAATTACATTTAACTGGAATTGCAATTGTGAATTTCTTATTCTTTATAGCACACCATAGAACTTATTTATATCATACACATTAGCAAGTAATTGGTCGTTCATGAAAATTCCTTCACAGTTTTATCAGAATATCTTTTCACTTGTGTATACTATGCTAAATTATTTACTCCTTTTAATGTTGTGGTACTGAATGTTTATGCATTGTGTAGGTGATTCGGAAATGCCTGTCAAGTTGGATGCACCTGTATCTGGAAGTATAATTGCAGCAGAAGCTGGAACACTTACTTTCATGGTAATGCTTCGCTTCTGTTACTGTCAAACAAAAGTTTAGGTGAGTTGGGTTCCAGGGGCTCACCAGGGTCAGGGCAGACCTCGAGGTTCCTAGAGCGCTTTAATGCATTAGAAATTATGATCAATTAATTAACAAAAAGGCTGTGATGCTATGGCCTTGTATGATAATCACATAACATTGCTAAAACAGTTACAACAGAGTTTTCATTTTTATGGCAAAAAAAATTAGTAATGAACAAGATATGGATTTTTCCAGGTTGGTGGCTCTGAGGAAGCACTTCTCGCATCAAAATCCTTATTCCTTTCAATGGGTAAAAGTACAATATATTGTGGAGGAGCAGGGAGTGGTTCTGTAAGTAACATGCTTAAAATTCGGATAGGATTGTTAGCACTCTTGGTTGCTATGGTAAGTTATTTTACTTATATTTTGTCTCTGGTTTTTGTTATTAGGCCGCAAAAATCTGTAACAATTTGGCTTTGGCTGTGAGTATGCTGGGAATATCAGAAGCCCTTGCTCTAGGGCAATCTCTAGGTGTTCCTGCTAGCTCCTTGACAGAAATATTTAACTGCTCCAGCGCTCGCTGTTGGAGTAGGTACGCAGTTCTTCTCTCTCTCAATTTTACATACATAGCTTATCATACAATCATATGTAACATTTTAGAATTAATGCTTTAGTACTATGATGGTAGAATCAGTAGGTAATTGTTGCATTCTTACAGTGATACTTACAACCCGGTTCCTGGAGTGATGGAAGGGGTGCCCTCTTCAAGGGATTATAATGGAGGTTTTGCATCTAAACTTATGGTAAGTAACTGAAGTTTAACTCAACTTTTAATTGTTGTTTATTTGGTTTATATGGATGGAAGTATCCAATATATATGATGTACATGTACTCTTTTGCTGGTTATTTCTTTATTTTGAATGTATGCTTCAGGCCAAAGACTTAAACCTAGCCGTTGAGTCGGCTAAGCTGGCTGGATGTAAATACCCATTAACATCTCAAGCTCAAGAGATGTAAGTTCTCTTTTGCTGTTAATAAATTGTGATTACTGTGATGCTTCTAAAAAATGGACTTTTTAAATAACTTTTCTATGGCAACCTTATCATAAATACATCCAAAAGTTTGAGTATTATTACAAATTTGCTTACCAACGGGCTTTGTTTTGCACAGATATACCGAGCTCTGCAATGGAGGCCATGATGCAAAAGACTTTTCATGTGCATTTCGTCATTATTACTCAGGAACGGATGAACCTCTTGACAACTAAATTATACATATATCATGTACCTGCTATTTTTGTTTTGCAATTACAAGTAACTTGTAAATAGCCTAAATCAATACTATTCTGAATGCAAGTTTGGAAACACAAATATTACACTACAAGTTTTTGTCAAAAATGAATTGCTGATCCCAAAGACAAATTGACTATAACTGAGAATTCCATACATTAATTTTACTATATTTAATGGAGAAAACTAGAAAGAAAAACTTCACACAGAAAACTTGGGCCAGGACAATGTCCTATGGAATGTCCAAATTTCCAATCTTCAATAAGAGTATGGGAATACTACTGCAAAACAGTGAAAAACACTAACATGTATTTGCAGAATGAAAAAAGATACAAAGTATGGCAATTCTTTTTAGAAGAAAAAATAAGTAAATCATTCACAAACATTATAATAATTAAAATTAAATTGCCTTTTACACATAAGGAAATGTTTACAAAAATCACCACAATTTAACAATAACTGCCAACATTTTTATACTACTAATTCAAATTAACCTCCCTTCCCTTTTGCGCTATTGCCATTCTCTCCTCTTTGCTCTTTCTCTGCTCTTTACTTGTATTTGTCTTTTTTCTCACCAATCCCTCCACCTTACGAGCATGACCCAACACTCTATCTCCCGGATTTTCCTGAAATCTATGCTCATACTCTTCCCGCCTCACAATTTCTATCGCATCCTCTGAAATTTCTTGAAATTATTCCTCTCCGACATTCAAATTCTCCACATTCTTGTCTATCCACATATTGTTCTTGAAATTTTTCAAAAAAATTTAGAATTTTCATTTGCTTCTGCTTCTCTACCGAAATATTCATACCGTAAGACTTTCTTTCTCTTATTGCTACTCACTCTGCAACTGCAGAACTGTGATTGAAATAATGTTGTGTTATTCTACAATGAGCGAAACTCTCTATTTATAGAATTAAGTTTGCTTGCATCTCAAGACAATGTCCAAAACTATAAAAGCCTAAAATATCTATTTTGAATTAAATCAAATCTAGATCAAATCAAATCTTTCCTTCTGTCGAGCAACCTGCTTCGACACAAGGAATTACAATTTAACACACCACTTAATTCATTGTGTCTAAGCTATCTACGTTCATCATAGACCTTAGCTTCTTGAATACTTCGACTTGGACTCCTTTCGTCATGATATCTGCAATCTGATTCTCAGTTCTATAGTGTTTCAAATTCATCTTCCTATCTGTTACCTGCTCTCGAAGATAATGGAACCTCATTTTGATTTCACTAGCTGGTTCTTCACATAAGATTTCAACTGAATCTTTCTTGACATTTTCAGTCCAATCTCATTCTTTAAGCTCATCTATGATCATGTCCCTGCTGATCACAACCTGCTTGTTTACTGGGTCGAACAACTTGTAACCTCCAGTCGAATGATTTCATATCAAAATCATTTGACTAGACTTGTCATCAAGCTTCCTTCTCAACTGATCTGGCACATGCCTATGTGCTATAGATCAAAATACCTTCAGATGACCTAAGCTAGGCTTGACACCAGACCAACACTCTTCTGGCGTAACTCCTTCTAGCTTCTTCGTCGGACATCTGTTTAAAATATATGTTGCAGTCGACACAACTTCTCCCCATAGTTCTTTGGGTAGATATTTGCCATTCAACATACTTCTTACCATGTTCATGATGGTTCGATTCTTCCTTTCTACAATTTCATTCTGCTGTGGAGTGTAGGGTGGCACCACCTCATGCACAATCTCTTCTCTTACACATAATGCATTGAAATCTTTCGACACACACTCTCCACCACCATCAGTCCTCAAAGTCTTGAGCTTTCGACCACTTTGTTTTTCGACCATAGATTTAAACTTGAAAAATACAACAATCACTTCACTTTTCTTCTTGATCAGGTAAGTCCATAATTTTCGACTAAAATCATCTATGAAAGTGATAAAGTACCTGTTACCTCCAATCGAATCCACCTGGATAGGACCACATACATCAGAGTATATGACTTCAAGAATTGCCTTCGACCCGCTTCTTGCATCCTTGCTGCAGCTATTCTTGTGTTGTTTCGACTGAACACATTCTCCACACACTTCGTTTGGGATGTCAATTTTTGGAAATCCTGAAACCATATTTCTTCTCTTCAAATCTCCGATGTCTTTGAAATTGAGATGACCAAGTCTATAGTGCCATAATCATTCATCTTTTCTAGTTGTACTTGTAAGGCACATATGCTCCATCACATTTAGTTCGATCTTGAAGGTTATATTCTGAGACATTGGAGCCTTCAAGATCAACCTACCACCTGCGTCGACGACTCTCATTACCTTGTCTTCGACCGACACCTTGTAGTTATTTTTGACCAACTGTCCTATACTGAGAAAATTGCTCTTCATGCCCGGTATCTACAAAACGTTGGAAATTACCGACCTCTTGTCATCCTTCCTCTTAATCAGAACATCACCAATACCTTCAACTGCTAGAGTATTGTCATTTACGAATTTCACCATGTTCTTCATTAAGAGTTTCATGTTGACAAACCAATCTTTCCTACCAGTCATGTGTGATGAGTATCCTGAGTCCAAGTAGCATTGATCTTGGAATCTCTCTTCATCTCTTGTTGTGACCATCAACATCTCTTTTTCTTCATGTTTTGCCAGCTTAGCATCAGAATCTTGATACTTTTGCTTTTCTGGACAACCACTAAAAAAGTGACCATACTTCTGACAATTGAAACACTGAATGTGACTCTTGTCTGGCTTTCAACCACCAGCTATTCCTCTACCTGCAACACCACCCCTTTGGTTGCCTTGGTTCTAGGGTTTTCTCTGATTCGACCAGTTTGCTTCTTGCTGATTTTGACTAGTCGAATTGTTAAAGCCACTTCTGCCTTGCCGATTGAGACTGCAAAGCCACGTCACTCTTCGACTTGCCTGCTGCTCTTTCATCCATTCTTTGTTCATGAGATTCAAGTGTCCCTTGAAGCTCTTCTTTAGTCACCTTCGACAAATCTTTCGACTCTTTTATGGCTATTACCACATGGTCGAACTTTGGAGCCAATGATCTCAAAATCTTTGAGACAATTGCTGTCGTCGTCAACACTTCTTCACATGCTTTGATTTGATTCACAAGTTTTGTAACTCTTGTGAAGAAATATGTTATGCATTCATTGTCTTCCATCTGAAGCAATTCATAAGCCCGTTTGTGAGTTTGTAACCTCACCTCTTTCACCTTCTCTGCACCTCAAAACGATTTCTTAAGATTCTCCCATGCTTCTTTTGCAGACTCTACATCACTAACTTTTTCAAAGTTATTCGGATCAACACATTGATGGATTATAAAAAGAGCTTTATAATCTTTCTTTTTCAATTCTTTGTACGCATCCTTTTCCTCTTTCATTGCGTTCTCTGCAAGCGTTATTACTCATTCCTTCACAAGATCCCATAAATCTTGATAACAGAAAACAACTTTGATCTGCTTGCACCAATTCTCATAGTTATCTTTCTTGAGAATCGGAAGACTCGCCGGAAAATGTCCATTCGGATGATTCATTGACATCGCGTTCTTGCCCTTGAATCTCTTTAATCGGATCTCTAGATACCAGATGTTGGAATTATCCCAAAACTTATGGGAATTACGTAGCTATAACGTAGTAGAAACGTTAAAAGAAAGAAGAATAAAAATAGAGAAGAAAATTATGGTTCTTGAGAAAATTGGAAAGATGAATGTTGTTGTCCACAAACCGTGAGAATTTCTTTCTCTTATTGCTACTCACTCTGCAACTGCAGAACTGTGAGTGAAATAATGTTGTGTTATTTTACGAGGGAAACTCCCTATTTATAGCATTAGATTTGCTTGCATATCAAGACAAAGCCCAAAAATATAAAAGCTCAAATTATCTATTTTGAATTAAATTTAAACTAGATCAAATCAAATCTTTCCTTCTGTCGAGCAACCTGCTTCGATACAAGGAATTACAATTTAACAGTCTTCACTCTCAACTTCATCTTCACATCCCTTCTTGAATTTGAAAAACTCCCATTCCCCGTCTTCCAAAATGTCATTTTCTACTGCTTCATGAAAAAACCCTTTTCAACTCCTCTTGCTCATCAACATAACTCTTTTTCCCATCCTTATTCACAAATCCGTCTCTTCCTGATTCAAATACTTCGCCTTTTTATCCTTAATTCCTTCCTCTTCATCTTCAAAATTGGGTCCCTCCTCAATCAAATGCTTTGCCATCACATCCTATATAAACATTTGTTGTTTCTCCTTATCTTTTGACTCACGCTTCTCATCATCACTTTCCTCTCCATTACTATGATCAGATTCAAAAAGCATAACATCCTTTTTCCTTAAGAATAGAATCCTTCTTCTTCACCTTAATTAAGACTTCAAAAAATTTCTTATCACTCCTAGAATTGAAATTTCGCTCATAGTCATCATCAGATGATCCAGACTCCGAATCATCATCATCTTCTGAACTAATAACACCCTTCTTTTTTAACTCTTCAAAACGATGGAGGTCCTCCCGCCTCTTGTTATGCTCAAACTTACGAACATAATCCTGGTTTATCTCAATTTTCAAGATATCATCATTTTCCAAATAAAAAAGGTTCACAGTCATTTCTTAAACTGCGACGATGACACCAACTGCTACAACTTAATCCTCTGAAATTCAAAATCCCTGAAGATAAATTCTGCATACAAATAATAGATTAACAAATGGAACTTAGCAGTATACAATATTTCAAGTGTTTGATTATGGTACATTATAATACAGAGAGATACTTAAGTTTCCATTATTTTTGTCAAGATAAAAAATGATATCAAACACAAGATTGAAACTACAACACACGGTGTTGGTGAATCCAATACAAACCCTAAAAAAACAAAAATTTAGCTCATTAAAGGGAGATGTGGAGTAATTAACTATTGATTGATTAAAAAACTAAATATAGGAATGTATGTTATCGATCACAAAAATAAGAAGAAAAATAAGGGAAAACTTGGATTCCTCACTGTTTCTGGCAGCCGAAGATCAACTCTGCGTTTTCCGGCTGGCTTATTCTATCTCCGCCGAGTTGGTTCAGTGGAGCTGTTGATTTTGTTGGTTTAGGGTTTAAATTTTTGAAATGTGTTTACTTTTGTATTTTCGTGATGAGGGGCCTATTCAGAAGTAGGGGTGAAAATAGACTAGGCTAGGTTAAACTTTATAAGGTTTGAGTCTGGCCTACGATAAACTTAAAAGATCCGAGTATGACCTACTTTAAACTTAAAAGGCCTGAGCCTGACATATGGCCTACTATAGGCTCACTTTTTTGGCCTGGTTTGACCTTTTTAAAAGTCTGGTCAGACCTGAAAGCCTATTTACAAACTTTTTTCTTATTATGGTTCTCAATTATTACATATTATTGTAGAATCTTTATAGGTTGACCTATATATGCATATATAAACCGACCTATTTATCTTTTGTTCTAATATATATGCATATATAAGTCAACATATGTATTTTTCTTTCTAATAATTATATACACGCATATATAAGACAACCTATATATATATATATATATATATATATATATATATATATATATATATATATATATATATATATATATATATATACCGACCTATAAGGCTTCATAGACTTTTTTTAATAGCCTAAGTCTGATCTATTTAATTAAATAGGCTTTTAAAAAAACCTAAATTTGACATTTTTATTAAAAAAATCCGGCATGTCCTAGTCTTAAGTAGGCTATGCCTATAGACTAGCCTGATCTATTCCCACCCATACTCAGAAGGATGTGGATTGGGCTTAATATTATTACTAGTGGAAACCCTTTTATCTGTTCTGGTGTGTTACCCACGTTTTTGTTATCAAAATATAATAAAAATGTTAATAAATAAACCAAAACACTTTTATCAAAATTATTTAATATTTTTTAAAATAAAAACAAAGTTTAATATCATGATCTATAACTTAATTGGATAACATTTTTATGATATGCAAAATCTTCAAACATGATCAATAATTTAGTGGAAGCTACCCAATTATACTCTGCTAATACTAATGTAGAGTAACCTGATCTCAATATTTATATTCCAAGTTTGTCTTAACTTTTAGAATTCGACTAAATAATAAGTAAATTCAGTTATTAAACATTTTAATTTAAATTTAAAATCATGTTAAATAAAATAGTAAGTTTATAGGTGCCATTTGTTATTAGACAGAAACATTAATCCATCAAATATACATTGAAAATCTGAATGAAATTAGTTACTACAATTAATGATATTGTTTTCTCTTGTGTATATTACAGTGAGATCCATTTTAATTTTCAAATGTCAAGATACTAAAAAAAAGGGGTCATTCCTTGTAATGTGTGGAAGCCATTTTCAACCACCCATTTTATTATATTTTTCAATCAATATAATTTTAGATCTGATTATCGTATATATGAAACTTTTTACTTATTTTTAAATGGATTATTTTAAGATTTTAAAAAATCAAATAGAAAAAATAAGTTTAATATTCTTAGAACAATGTGTTGTCATATGAACTACTAAAATTCCACGCAACACTATTTTAGCTTTTTTTTTTTATTTTTTTTTTAATTTCTTACAAAATAGAAAGAATCACTTTCCTAGTCACTAACAATTATCTCATGATTCTTGTTTTTGTATATTTTTTTAATTGCAGTATTAATACTAATCTATTTTGTAACATTGTCATATATTGAAAGTAGTTTGATTATCAGAATTTGAGCATACAATACAATTTATAATATTTGAAAGAAGTAAATATACCTACTCTGCTGCAAAATTAGATTTGACAGGTTGTGATAAAGTACTTAAAATATCCAAATTTTTATTAATGTTAGTTAATAATAAGAAATTAAATTAATTGATATTAATTAACTACCAAGAAATAATAGAAAGTATCCAAAATTCTATTAATGTTATATTAGTATTAAAACAAATCTTTTAGTTATTACCGTATAGTTTAATATTATCATAAAAAAATAATGGAAAGATTTGAATTGAATTAATTAAAATATTTGAAATTAATAGGAACAAATCATTAATTTAAAAACATTTTAATTTGTATTAGTAGATAAAAATTAAATAGAAACAAATAAAATTGAACTTCTTTATCAGATTATCATCTCCAATCCAATAACATTTAAATACAGATTATCATCTCCATTAACATTAGCGGCATCACCTACAATGATCAAATAAAATTGTGCCACTAGAAAACTGAATGGTTACAATTATACAACTTTATACTACAAATCATAATTAGTTTCATAAACCCAATGATTCAAAACTCCACATAATTAACCGAAAAAATAGTAGTTCATCAAGAAAAATCAGAAATATCAAAAGCACACAACTTTATAAAAAAACCAAAAAATCAAACAAAAAACAAAAAAAAAAATGAATAAAACTTACAATTTTAAATTCATTTTCCATCTTTGTATAGATCCAAAATCTGAAGAAAAAAAAATAAAACTTTTATGTTAAAACCTACACTTTTAATATAGATCTATAACCTGAAAAAATAAAAAATAAAAGAACTTACAATTTGAAATCAAATTTTCGTTTTCGTGTATATCCATAATCTGAACACCTTAAACAAACAAAAAAAATCAAAAAATCAATCGAAAACATAAAAGGTATCTACAGGATTCCCATATAAATTTTGATTTTCGTTTTGAATGTTATTCTCACATGATTTCCATTCAATCACACACAAGAAATGCAATTGTTAGAAGGTATCTACAGAAATCGAAAAACTGAAAAGTTGAACAAACACAAAAGCCGCAAAAATTGAAAACATAAAAGTTCAGCAAGGTGAAATTTTAAAGAAGATGGTGAAATCTCATAAAAACACCAAAAGGAGAAGAATACACAAACCTTGTTGAAAGTGCTGTTAAATTCAAGTATTTTTCATTCTGCAACAGCAGTAACCGGTTACCCTCTGGTGAGTAACCGGTTACCACTGCCAAAAACAGAAAAATACCTGTTTTAACAGCATGCCACTTTTAGTTGTATTGTTTTGTTTTTTCTCTCATTTTGTATCCAATATATACTCAATGTAATTCTCATATTCAATGTTAATGCCAAAATCATTTTCATCCATATTATTCTCTCTTCTCAAATTCTCTTTCTCTCTCAATTTAATCTTCTTCCTCAATTTGTTTTTCCACCATTGTTACACCTTTACTTTCAAATTCTGGTTTTAGTGGTTTATGTTTGTTCTAACATTTGGCATCAAGAGCTTCGGTTATTGATCCGATTCCGCTGCAACAATGGCTACCATTTCCAATGATCGAATTCCCACAAATCTTCCAATTCTTGATTCGAAGAATTACGACAAATGGGCGAAGCAAATGAAGGTTCTATTCGGTTATCAAGAAGTGCTTGAGATTGTCATCAATGGAGTCACGCCATTGGGGGAACAAGCTACCGATACGATTAGGGCTACACACAAAGAAGAAAAGAAGAGGGATTACAAAGCCCTATTCTTGATTCACTCTTGTGTTGATAACGACAACTTCGAGAAGGTTGGTGATTGTGAATCCGCGAAGCAAGCGTGGGAAATATTGGAGAAAGCTTATGCCGGTGCCGCGAAAGCGAAGGTGGTAAGGTTACAAACTTACAAGCGTCAATTTGAGCTAACGAAGATGGAAGACAAAGAAACGATCAACGACTACATTACGCGCATTACTCGGTTAGTCAATCAAATCAAGTCTTGTGGCGAAACGATCGTAGAGCAGAATGTTGTATCGAAGGTGTTGCGTTCGTTAACATCGCGGTTCGATAACATTGTGGTTGCTATTGAAGAATCAAAGGATCTAACGACTATGAGCAAGGATGAGTTGCAAAGTTCGTTGGAGGCGCATGAGCAAAGGATGGATGAGAGATGTGTCGAAGCGAAAGCGGAGATCGTTTTGCAAGCGCGTTTGAATGAGAAGAGCAAGAGGTCGAAAGGAAAATTTGTAGCTAGAGGTAAGCCAAATTTTCAGAATTTTGGTGCAAACAATTCTCAAAATTCGAAGGGTTCGATGTATGAAAAGGGTGAGAGCAGCTCCAAGGAGAGTGATCGTAGTAGCGGTTTCAAAAAGGATTGGAGTAAAGTTCAATGCTTTAGGTGCAAAAAGCTTGGACATGTTCAATCGAAATGTTATGCAAAATTGAACAAGACTCGCGATGATGAAGCCAAGGTTGCTAGAGAAGAGGTGGAGGATGAAGACACCGTTCTAGTGATGATCACGGAGGAGAAAAGTGGCATTGTGGATGTTCCGGACAGCAGCTACTGTCATGACAGTTCGCGGGACAGCAGCTGTACCGTTTCGGAAAGTGGTAGAAAAATGTGCTCGGATCGAGATGCATTGGTTACCGTACGTGATGGAGTTCAAGATAAAGATGAATGGTACTTGGATTCCGGTTGTTCAACACATATGACGGGTCGTAAGGATTGGTTTGTGCAAATCAATCAAGCGACAAAGAGCAAAGTCAAGTTTGCCGACGACACTACTTTAAGCGCGGAAGGGGTTGGAGATGTTTTGATCGGAAGGAAGAGTGGAGGCTTTTCAAGGATCAAAGATGTCTTGTATATACCGGGAATTAGGTGCAATCTTTTAAGTATTGGCCAATTGCTTGAAAGAGGGTACTTAATTCGGATGGAAAACAAGATGATGCGTGTTTTAGATTCAAAAGGTGTGTTGATTCTAAAAGCGCCGATGGCTGCCAATAGAACCTTTAAAGTTGAGTTAAGGGTTATGGAGCATCGTTGTTTGGCTACCGCGGCAAGTAGAGAGGAGTGGTTATGGCATTACCGTCTTGGTCACCTTAATTTTAGGGATCTTAAGATGTTGCAACAAAGTGGTATGGTAACGGGGCTGCCACTTATTAGTATTCCGACAGAATTGTGTGAAGAATGTGTGACATCCAAGCAACACAAGAATGTGTTTAGCAAGGATGCGGGTCGGAGAGCTAAAGACCTACTTGAGGTGGTGTATTCCGATGTTTGTGGACCGATGCAAGTAGAGACTTATGGCGGCAATCGATACTTTGTTACGTTCATTGACGATTTTAGTAGGAAACTTTGGACTTATCTTATCAAGAGAAAGGATGAGGTGTTTGGTGTGTTCAAGAGTTTCAAATCCTTGGTGGAGCGTCAAAGCGGCCGGAAGCTCAAAGTTCTCAAAACGGATGGTGGAGGTGAGTATACCTCTAGTGAGTTTGGGAATTTTTGTGACCTTGAGGGTATTGTGCGTGAGGTGGTGCCTCCATATACGCCTCAACAAAACGGGGCTGCCGAGAGGAAAAATCGTACAATAATGAACATGGTGCGTAGCATGCTTTGTGGGAAGAAGTTACCTAAGGAATTGTGGGGTGAGGCCGTATCTACGGCTACCTACTTGTTGAATAGGTGTCCTACTAAGAAGCTACAGAATATCACACCCGAAGAGGCTTGGAGTGGTTTCAAACCTAGTGTGGATCATTTGCGCGTTTTTGGATCGATTGCGTATCGTCACATACCGGATCAACTTAGAAAGAAGTTGAACGATAAAGGTGAAAGGTTGATACTTGTTGGATATCATTCTACTGGGGGATACAAGCTGTTTGATGAGAAGAATCGGAAGATCGTGATAAGCCGGGACGTGCTGTTTGATGAAGTGAAAAATTCTGCAGCAACAGCAGTAACCGGTTACCAACCGGTGAGTAACCGGTTACTGCAGAAAAATCAGCAACATCAGTTTTTTGAATTGTCTGATCCGGAGGCGTCCGATTCCGCTGTACCTGCACCTACAGCAGCTGAAAACAATGTTGTTCATGAAGGTAGACCTGTGAGGCAAAGAGCTATGCCTCAAAGACTCCGAGACTATGAAAGGTTCCTAGATACCGAAGTGAATAACGATGGTGATTTTGTTCATTTCGCACTTATGGCCGAATCTGAACCGGTAAATGAGGAGGAAGCCTTAAGTGATCCTAAATGGATATGTGCAATGAAGGAGGAGCTGGAATCTATTGAGAAGAATGGTACTTGGGAGTTGGTCGATTTACCGCTTGGAAAGAAACCGATTGGTGTGCGTTGGGTCTATAAAGTCAAAGCAAATCCTAAGGGTGAAGTGATCAAGCATAAAGCTCGATTAGTGGCCAAAGGGTTCTTGCAACGTGAAGGCATAGACTACGAAGAGGTATTCGCACCGGTGGCTAGACTAGAGACTATTCGTTTGGTTGTTGGGATGGCACATAGCAACAATTGGGTGATCTACCAAATGGATGTGAAGTCGGCGTTTTTGAATGGTCCTCTTGATGAGGAAGTTTATGTGGGGCAGCCACCCGGTTTCGTGATTAAAGATCAAGAGAGGAAGTATTACAAGCTACATAAGGCGTTGTATGGTTTGAAACAAGCTCCAAGAGCTTGGAACAAACGCATTGACGGCTTTCTTATTGACATCGGCTTCAAGCGATGTGTATCCGAACATGGTGTTTATGTGAGGTCGGATACGATTGATGGTGTTATCATACTTTGCTTGTATGTTGATGATCTCTTGATTACGGGCAGCAATGACAAGTGCATTTCAAGGTTCAAAGGAGAGCTCATGAGTGAGTTTGAAATGACGGATCTTGGTGTGATGAGTTACTTCCTTGGCATAGAGTTCCACAAGTCAAAAGCGGGGCTGCTTATGCATCAAAGGAGGTATGCACTTGATATCTTGAAAAAGGTTGAAATGGAGCATTGCAACGCTTCTAATACACCGTGTGAAGCAAGAGTGCAGCTGTCCAAAAGTGAGGATGAGGATGATGTAGATCCAACACTTTACCGGAGTTTGATTGGATCGTTGAGGTACTTGTGCAATACGCGACCGGATTTGGCTTTTAGTGTCGGTATTGCTAGTAGATTCATGGAGAGACCTAAGGTATCACACTTGGCAGCGGTTAAGAGGATCCTTAGATACGTGAAAGGTACTCTTGGTTGCGGAATTCTATTTCCCGCATCGGATATGGGACGCAAATGTACTTTACTAGGCTACACCGATTCCAATTGGTGCGGAGATAAAGATGATCGAAAATCAACGGCGGGCTACATCTTTATGTTCGGTAAAACACCAATCTCTTGGTGCTCCAAGAAGGAACCGGTTGTAGCACTCTCTTCTTGTGAGGCGGAGTACATTGCGGCTTCGTTGAGTGCGTGCCAAGCTATGTGGCTTATGAATCTAATGAAGGAATTGGGATGTGGTGATGATGTTACTACATTGTTGGTGGATAATGTTTCCGCGATTAATCTTGCGAAGAATCCGATTGCACACGGAAGGAGCAAGCACATCGAGATGCGGTTTCATTACTTGAGAGAATTAGTCGGTGACGGAAAGCTTAGATTGAGCTATTGCCGAAGCGAAGACCAAGTTGCGGATTTGTTGACGAAGGGCGTGACAAATGAGGTGTTCAAGAGACTAGTGAAGAGCTTGAACATGCTGGATTTGGATCAACTAAAGTGAGGTGGTGTGTTGAAAGTGCTGTTAAATTCAAGTATTTTTCATTCTGCAACAGCAGTAACCGGTTACCCTCTGGTGAGTAACCGGTTACCACTGCCAAAAACAGAAAAATACCTGTTTTAACAGCATGCCACTTTTAGTTGTATTGTTTTGTTTTTTCTCTCATTTTGTATCCAATATATACTCAATGTAATTCTCATATTCAATGTTAATGCCAAAATCATTTTCATCCATATTATTCTCTCTTCTCAAATTCTCTTTCTCTCTCAATTTAATCTTCTTCCTCAATTTGTTTTTCCACCATTGTTACACCTTTACTTTCAAATTCTGGTTTTAGTGGTTTATGTTTGTTCTAACAAACCTTGCAACACATCAACAAAACACGCAAAACAACAACGATGAGGGTGAATACACAAACCTTGTAATAATGAAGAAGACGAGGGTAGATTTCAAATTTTTTGGGTTTAATATACGATCCAGTGGTTTCGATTTTAGATCTAAAGGTTTTGGTTCCAGATTCGTCAGAAGCCATTTCAGATCACAGTAAAACAACTTGGGAAAAAGTATTAAAGTTAATAAGAAGAAAACAAATATAAAGTTTTTTTTATAAACCCTAACTTGCAATCTGAATGATTATTTTTATGGTTCTTTGTAATGTCATGAGGGAGAGTGGTGAAAGAGGGAGAGTGAGAGCCATAGATGGTGAAAGAGATAGTGGAGAGGAAAGAAGGACGAAGAAGACGGATTGAAATAGCAGAATTAGAAGAGGAAGAAAAGATAAGCAGAAAGAGTAGAAAAGAAAAGGGAAAAAAAAGGAGAAAGAATAAGAAAAGAGAAGAAGAAGAAGAAGAGAGAGAGAGAGAGAGAGAGAGAGAGAGAGAGAGAGAGAGAGAGATCAGTATGGTTGATGTTGTATAAATTTCTCAATTGAGCCAAGAGTTTGACACGTGTTACCAAGGGCATTACAGTAAAATCAGTGGGGGTAGATTTTCTTATATGGTAGATGATTTTTGGTGAATTCTTATTTACCAGTTTGGTAAAATTACCTTTAGCCTAAAATGCATTGAAAACAACAAATAATTATACTATTTTATAATTAATTAAATGAGTAAAAATTAAATGCTGACATGTGATTGATCGAAGGTACACTACCCATAATTTTTTCTTGTTTAAGAATTAAAGTTAGGATATACATCTTCAAACTTAACTCATTGACACATTATTTTTTGGTTTTGAGTCAAACAATAGATCTATGAGTAAATTTAATATGAAAATGCATATTTGTGTATCTTATGAAAATTTATGAAAATGTAATTTTGGATTCTAGCGAATTAGAGACGGAATAGATGAAGAAATGAGGATAAATTAACACCGGTAATTGTTATACCATGTATAAAAAATAAAACATTACATAGATGATCGTTAACATAAATCGAACAATACATTTTATCATCAAGTACGACGTTTCAACATCTTCAAAGTATTTTTGGATAATCTCACAATTTTTGCATTAAACTCGATCAAATCTTTTGTTTTATAATAATGAAATGTTTTCCACATAACCATTAAATCTTCATTTGTTTTTAGCTTAAAGTTGTTGAACAACATCTTTCTTTCATCGTCAAATGAGGGTGAACGGTACTAGAGTTTGACAGGTTTTCAATTGCTTGATTTTTCTAAGAGATTCTCTCAAATAAATTTCAAATCTACAAGAGAGATGTACTCAGTGACCTTAAATTCAAGTGATATTTTCACGCCTTTGAAGTAGACAAATCTGACATGCCAATATATACTCATTCTAGTTTGGTATGTTTTTTTAAACAATATGAGATGAGATACCTCATATTTATACATTTTTTGGGCCAATATGGACTTTAGAAATTCAATCTTGATCCAGGGGACATTTCAGAGATGTACTTCCGAATAAACCCTACTTTGTGTGAAATTAGGGTGCATCCATAAATACATTTTCGAAAGAAAAAAACTAATCGTATTTTTTAAAAATATTTGCGGTGAATCCATAAATGCATTTTTGAATGCACCGACATTGTTCATAAATAACCAATATAAGAAACATGGTTTGTTTTAGAATAGAAAATGGAGAAATATTTTGCAAAATGAAACAAATTTTGAAATCTAAGAAAATGTATATATTTGACATCATTAATATTAATACAAGATTACATACAAAACATGTCAAACCACATAAATACAACATTGAATAAAAACTAAAATGAATTGAAACATGCGCCATCGACAAAATCTATATTTATTGGCGGTTCTGCCTTTGACTTTTTTATTTGATTCTCTCTTGATCTCGCTTAACTTGGTGAACTCTTACATCCTTTCCAGAAAATTATTTGGCCAAGTCTAAACTTCCCTTGTTGAATGAGTGGTCCACTTTGATGTTGTCAATGGTATAGGGCATCATAGTTTTAAATAAACTTGAACAAAGTATTGTGTTTTTGAAAGCCACACAATACATAATATTATTAGTTGGATATTGAGGCGGGGCAATGTGTAGTGGAAAAAATATTTTCGAAAAATTGTATCTTATCATATCAATACACTGACACACCTTATTATACGCACATGCTATAAGATGACTCATTTCAGGTAAGTTCGTCCATTTTTCTTCTGGTGTTGATCCACCAATGCAAGGAATAAGAGATGCATGAATTGCATCAAAAAATTATTTTTCCCATATATCCACGTGTATGATTCTTTATGAACTTTACCTTAAATTCCAGGTTCTTTTGATCATATGAAACACAAGAATGAAGTTTTGAGGTACACAATTTAATTGAGAGTGCCATGACTTTTGTAAGGGTTTTGTGAGAAAATTGAAGTTTGATCATGAAGAGAAAGAACATGCACGTGTTGTTTTATTAAATCTTCCTCTTAATATTTCCGGAAATGCGTCTCTGAAGTTGTCACTGACATGCAAAGGTGACATATTTCAAATTCCCGCTTCACAAATTTGGAAATGCATCTCCGAAATTGCCATTGAGTTTATAATTTAGGAAAAACATTTATAAGGGGAGTATGGAGATGTATCTCCAGACCACACTGAATTTTTTAGAATATATGAGGTGGCACTCAGTTAAGGCATGTTTTATGTGACCATGGTACGTCCGAAAATGCATTTTCGAAATCTGAGATACATTTTCGAATTTTCATAGGGTGTTTATACACCACATAGGGTGGGATAAGCAATTTCTTTTTTTAGGTATTATTTTATCCATCTCATGGGGTACTAGTTCACCACGGTAAAAAGTCACAAATACCATTAGATTCCGGTGATGCGTCTCCGAACCCATCCATATTAAACATTATGGAACCTTATTTTGCAGGTGATATGCATTTTACTTTTGATGATGACAACCTTTGTTTTAACTGATGATGACAAGTCAAGCATATGAGGTTAAACCGTTAAAGATGCAAACCAAAGAATTTGGGTTTGTTTGATGATAAATGAAATTTAAAACACCATATATTTTACTTTGTGTTAAGAGATATTTTATGACTTGATGCTTTTATTTTATTGTTTTTAATGTGTTTCCTAAGTTTAACTTATTTCAGCTTTTATTTTAATTCAGTTATTTATTTTCTGAATGAGCAGTAATTTGACACTTTCTTGTTGTACATGTCATAAATTGAGCTATGGGATGTCAATGGACGCGTTCTAATATGCGTTTAGAAAGATGAGAGGATAAGTTACAACTTTTGTTTTGAAGTCAGAAGTTGTTTCGGAGTGAAAAAGGGTCGAATAATTTGTTTTATCTCCGGACTTAATAAAATAATTAGTTTGGGCCGACTTTTATGTTTTTTTGGGTCAGGTGCTATTAGGGACCAATTTCCCTTTTATTATTTAAGTAAATTTGCAGCTTTGTTTTCATTCATTCAATATTCACGAAATTAAAAGAGTTGTTACGAATTTTATAGAGAACTAACGGCTTAGGGATTGATTTTCTATATTCGTGTTTCCATCCACTTTGAGGTTTTTTAATAATTTTCAAATAAATTTCAATTCCTTTTAACAAAATAAAATAAAAAGGAATTAGAATTTCTTTGAAAAATATAAAAACTTCAAAGTGTATGGAGACACGATTACAACAGATCAAGCATTAGGGTGTTAGTTCTCATAAAATTCGTAACAATTTTTCCAATTTCGTGAATACTTAATGAATGAAAACAAAGTTGTGAATTTACTTAAATAAAAAAAAGGGAAACCGGACCCTAATAGCATATGAATCGAAAAATATAAAAATTGGTCCAAACTAATTATTGTATTATGTCCAGAGATAAAATAAATTATTCAACCAATCTTCACTCCGAATCAACTTCTGACTTCAACATAAAAGTTGTATCTTATCCTCTCATCTTTCCAACACATATTAAAATGTGTCCAACGACTTCATGTAGCTCAAGCTATAATTTTCACAATGAGAAGGTGTCAAATTACTGTTTATTCAGAAAATAAATAACTGAATTAAAATAAAAGCAAAAATAAGCTAATCTTAGGAACACACTAAAAACAGTAAAATAAAAGAAAAAAGTCAAAAAAAAATTCCTTAGCACAAAGTAAAATGTTGTGCATTAAAGAGGTATATAAAATCCTCATTATAAGCTTCAAGTAATGTGGTATTAGTGAGTAACATTTTGTTACAGTCAAAACAAGAAAGAAGACAGTTTGTCGAATAATACATCTTAAGCAGCAAGATACTAACAAGATAAAATTCTTTCAACTCTCAAGTGTTTAGGTTAACGGTTTACACTCAAAGCACATGATGAAAAATAGCACTACCATAAGCTTGAAAAGACTCTAACATCCATATTTGAAATACATGCACACAAAGACCAAAAGGACTTTATTCGGATTGTAACGTGACCAAGGTAAGGGTAGGATAAATCCTAAGAGGTACTAGGCTAAAATTTAAAGGGACAAAAGAGAATTGAAATAAATTGTCGAAGTTGAACTAAAATTTCATTCACTTTTAAAACAATGAATTTGCAATCATTTTCTCTTTTTCTATCTTCTTTCTTTTCTTTCTTTCTTTTTTTCTTTTTCAGAAGGAACATGATATTAATATGAATTGTCATCCTTCTTTTCCCTTTTTTTTTCTTTTCTTTTTCCCTATTCTTTCTAATTTTTATTCTTTGCCAATTTTTGAAATATCATAGCTATATAATTCAACTCCACACAACTTCAAACAAGTCTCTTTCAACCCTTTAAATAGGATAATGACATTGTTTTTCACTTTTTGGTTTGTAATGAGTTTCAAACAATAAATGGGATATATAGGCAAAAGTGAAATTCAAACAAGGGATAATATTTTTAATGTTGTCTTTTTGGCTAAGTGGCTAAAAAACAAAATAGAAACAATTTTTCTTTATCAAATCAGTGTTCACAAGTAAACAAACAGTTTCAAAAAGAATCAGATCAAGTTCTAAAGACTAATAAACATGAGTGAAATCATACAAGAAAGAAAGAGGTGATTTTTTTATTATTATATATTATTAGGCTCAAAATCTCACAAAGGATATCGATCAACTACAAATGATGCACAATTCAAAATTTAGTCATACTTATCACTAAGAATGCAAAGAAAATCACTCACACCACACCACGAGTGTTTAGTCAAGAGAGCAAAGAAATTACTCACACTTGCAACCCAAAAACCAAAGAAAAAACATTTATTATCTTTTAAATAAGAAACATGTAAATGACAAATAATTAAACACATAAGTAAATTACTTTTTCCCCCACACTTAAGACATGCATTGTCCCCAATGAAAGAACATAAGTATAAAATAAGATATATATATATATATATATATATATATATATATATATATATATATATATATATATATATATATATATATATAGAGAGAGAGAGAGAGAGAGATGAAAGAACACATCCAAGTAGTCAAGGTGGATAAATAATCGCATAAGCATCCGTTGTCAAAGGGAGCTCTTCTACAATCTCTTCTTCCAAAGTGGGGCTCTCATGGAGTAGCTTTGGTCAGTGTACATTGACCTTGAAATTTTTATTAGTGCCTTCACCATTTATTCAGGGATCAAAGAAGGATCTTCGATAAGTAAAATTGTCAAAATGTCCCATTAAGTGATCTCATTTTTCATAACATCAAGGATTAAGGGGTTGCCTCACTAATTTTGTTACATCTTCAACTGAGATCATATGCATGAATCGACTAATATCACGAGTGTCATCCAAGGTATATCCAATTCCCTTCTAATGTTCTTGCAATAATTTCTCTTCCGGCTTAAACTCAAGGCTTGATGAATAATTTAAATCTTCAATAAGTGATCCAAGATCTAAAGAATGTGGTTGTCCAATGGATGCGTTTCAGGTAGGAAAAATATCAACCTTCAATTCAACTTTTATTTCAGTATAAATAGAACAAACGTGAGTGTCAGTTGTTGCACCCCAAAATTTTCCCTCCCCTAGTCAAGGCTTTGTGTAGCAAGGTGTCCCAAGAGGTTCACAAGGTTCACAAGATTCACAATTAGTAAGAAAGTTTGACAATCCCCTCAGACAATGCATCCTCCTAAGCAATGCATCCTAAACTAGGGTTTTGGATTTCATCAGGCTAAATGGACTTCCAAGGCCTCAATTGAGCTTCATAACATCCTACATGTCTTCAAGAATCCCTATGTCAAGTTTCAAAGCTTTCCCAAAAAGTTTGCTCAGTCAGATGATCAAATATGCAAAAATCAGTCAAAGCAGTTAAAAAGTCAAACTGAGGTCAACTGTGGTCAAACCAAAGTCAAACTTCATGATTTTTTGCCAACATCAAGTTTATGAAGTAAAATTCATCATTTGATCAAGGGTTGATCATGATTCATCAAGGAGATTTCAGATCATCAAGAATCAGGAGTTTCTAAATTAGGGTTTTCATAGGAAACATCAACTGAACTTTGACCAGTCATAACTTTCACATGCTTCATCAAAATTTTTCCATCCAAAGCTCATTTTGAAGGAAATTGAATTCTCTACAACTTTGTGTCTCACAAGCCAAGCCTAAAAATGCTTCATTTGGAAGGTATGAGCTAAGACATTATAGGTCATTTTAAAAGTCAACAAAAAGTCAACATCTTCCAAAGGGCATAACTTGAAAATGATAAAAGATATGGACATGAGACCAAAGAGGTTGGTTATAGGACTCTTTAAGCTTTCTAAAATGTTCAAGAACACCTCCATATCATTAAAATTGAGGGATTTGTTAGAACAATTATAGTTCTGAACCTCTAAGTGTTTTGATGATAACAAAGCTTTTCATATTAGAAGTTCTAATGAATATATTTACTCTTGTGTAGAAGACAATCTTATTTCAGTAAACTGTACGAGTTAAGAAGAACCATTATAGAAGATACTCTCAAAGGAGAATCCAGCATTAAATTACATTTATTGGCTGCGCATCTCTTATTTATTATCTCTGATCTCCGCTTAGAAGATGCTGGTATCCTTATTAAAAGACTTTAATAAAAGAATATTTTCTTTAATATACAAAGACAAGTATCTCTACTTATGGAAAGAAATTAAGGTATTAAAGTATATCCTAATTTGATTCAAGATGTCTCCAACGGCTACTTTATCAAGAACTATATAAAGGACTCCATTTGAAGAAATCAGAAGCGCAACGCACTACAACGCATCTCATATATTCAAGCAAATCAATTAAATTATCTTGTGCTTATTATTGTAACTTTCACTTAGTGATATCTGCTTATCTAGAAGCATTATAAGTTACGTCTTTATTATATTCGTGTAATAGTTATTCTATTCCTTGAGTGACTAAGTTTAGTCAGAAGACTCAAGAGGACATTGACTATAGGTCTTTGTGTGTATTCTTATTGAATAGTGGATTAAGACCTCAGTAGAGGCAAAATCACCTTGGCGGGTGGACTGGACGTAGTTTGAGTTCAAACGAACCAGGATAAATTAAACGTGTCATTAGAAGTTAATTTTAATTATTCCAGAAAACCCAATTCCAACCCCCCTTCCTTGTGTTTTGCGCACCTTCAATTGGCATCAGAGCGCTAGGTTCTGAGTATTACACTTAACCGTGTCAGTAAAAGATCCAGAAGATAAACACATGGCAGAAACTGGAATTAACAATGACTATCAGAATGACAAGATCAATGCTAAACCTCCAATGTTCAATGGTGACAATTTTGACTACTGGAAGGATGTTCTGGAGAGTTTCTTTCTAGCTCTAGATGGAGATCTCTGGGACATGGTGACAGATGGATACATTCATCCTGTTGGAGAAGATGGTCAGAAGATTGAAAGAAAAAATATGACAGTTCAACAGAAGAAGGAATTCAGAAATCATCACAAAGCTAGGACCATACTTCTAAGTGCCATCTCGTACACAGAATATGAGAAGATCACAAACAGGGATTCAGCCAAACACATGTTTGATTCTCTAAGGATGACACATGAAGGCAACTCTCAAGTCAAGGAGACCAAAGCTCTAGCTCTCATCCAGAAGTATGAAGCTTTCAAGATGGAAGAAGATGAAACCATTGAAAAAATGTTTTCAAGGTTCCAAATCCTAGTAGCTGGACTAAAAGTTCCGGACAAAGGCTACTCAACAGCAGATCATGTGAAGAAAATCATCAGAAGTTTACCAAAAGCTTGGAGACCCATGGTCACTGCTTTAAAATTATCAAAAAATCTGAATGAGATTTCCTTAGAAGAACTGATCAGCTCCTTGAGAAGTCATGAGATTGAGTTAGAAGAAGATGAGCCCCAGAAGAAAGGTAAGTCTGTAGCTCTTAAATCTAACAAACATGTTTCTAAAGCTTTACAGGCAGAAGAAGAAGAAAGCTCTGGATGTTCATCAGAAGAAGATGAATTATCTCTCCTATCAAGAAGAGTTCAACAACTCTGGAAGCATCGTCAGAAGAAGTTCAGAAATACCAGAAGATCAAACAATTATTCTGAATCAACATCTGGTCACAAGAAACCCAGAAGCAAAGAAGTTGTGTGCTACGAATGCAAAGAACCAGGACACTATAAAAGTGAATGTCCAAAACTTCAGAAAGAAAAACCCAGAAACAAATTCAGCAGAGAAAAGAAAAAGAGTCTCATGGCAACATGGTATGATTCTGAATCATTTGAAGCAGAGTCAGATTCTGAAGATGAACAAGCTAATATTGCATTAATGGCAAACATACCAGAAGATGATCAATCATCAGAATCAGAGTTAGAATCAGATTCAGAAGAGGTATTTTCTAAATTTTCTAGATCTCAGTTAGAAGCTAGCCTCTCAGAAATTCTTGAAAAATATCAGAAGCTTCAATTCAAATACAAAGACATTAAACAAAGTCTAGTATCTGAATTAGAAGAAGTCAGAAAACTAAAAACAGAAAACTCTGAGCTGAAAGAAAACCTCTTTGAATGTAAAAACTCTTTTGAGAAACTTAAAGCTCAGAAGAAATCTGAATTAGAAGATCTAATCAATTCTGATAATATCATAAAACAGTATGATTATAGCTTTCAACAATTTCTCACTAAAAGCTTAGATAGAAGTAAGATTGCTTCTATGATCTATGGTGTTAGCAGAAATGAAAGAAGAGGCATAGGCTATGTGAAAAATAAAGAAACTCTGAAGCTAAAAAATATTGATGACATTGTCATAAATACTGATACTCCTCTAAGTTCTCATTTCACCTATGGTCATAATCATGATCTTATATACACCAGTGAGTCATCTTGTTCTACAAGTTCTGATTTAAAACCTAAAATAAATCAGAAGTTTGTAAAATCTAACAAACAAGGACCCAGAAGAATATGGGTACCCAAGGATAAAATTGTGTATGTTGCAGATGTCTTTAACAGCAAAACTGAAACACCAATCATGGTACCTGGACTCTGGATGCTCACGTCACATGACGGGAAGAAAGCATATGTTCCAAAGTCTTGAATTAAAAGATGGAGGCCACGTAGGTTTTGGAGGCAATCAAAAAGGAAGAATAATTGGCTCCGGAACTATTGGTAATGGAAATCTTCCCTCTATCTCTAATGTTCTACTTGTAGAAGGATTAATGCATAATTTATTATCCATAAGTCAATTAAGTGATAATGGCTATGACATAATCTTCAATCAAAAGTTCTGTAAAGCTGTTAGTCAGAAAGATGGAACAATCCTCTTTAGTGGAAAGAGAAAGAACAACATTTATAAAATAAAGCTTTCAGAATTAAAAATTCAAAATGTAAAATGTCTAATGTCTGTGGAAACTGAGCAATGGGTCTGGCACAGAAGATTGGGACATGTTAATATGAGAAGATTATCTCAACTTAACAAACTCAATCTAGTCAGAGGACTTCCAAATTTGAAGTTCAACTCAGAAGCTCTATGTGAAGCATGTCAGAAAGGCAAATTTTCAAAAACAGGTTTTAAAGCTAAAAATGTTGTATCTTCCTCTAGACCATTAGAACTTTTGCACATTGACTTATTTGGACCAGTGAAAACTGCTTCTGTCAATGGCAAAAAGTATGGATTGGTGATCGTAGATGACTTCAGCAGATGGACATGGGTAAAGTTTCTTAGACACAAGGATGAGTCAATTGCTGTATTTTCTAACTTCTGCAAACAAGTTCAAAATGAAAAAGAATAAAAAATCATCAAAGTCAGAAGTGATCATGGTGGAGAATTTGAAAATAAACAATTAGAATCATTTTTCAATGAAAATGGCATCTCTCATGATTTCTCTTGTCCTAGAACTCCACAACAAAATGGGGTTGTAGAACGTAAAAATAGAACTTTACAAGAGATGGCCAGAACCATGATAAATGAGACTAATATGGCTAAACATTTTTGGGCAGAAGCAGTAAATACAGCATGCTATATTCAGAATAGAATCTCTATAAGACCTATTCTTGAAAAGACTCCTTATGAATTGTGGAAGAACAGAAAGCCCAACATTTCTTATTTCCATCCTTTTGGATGTATTTGTTTTATGTTAAATACTCTTGATACTCTGAATAAATTTGATTCTAAGGCACAAAAGTGTTATATGTTAGGATACTCTGAACGCTCTAAGGGATACAGAGTATACAATACAGAAACACGCATTGTGATAGAATCTATTCATGTCAGATTTGATGATAAGCTTGGTTCTAAAAAACCAAAGCAGAATGAATTTACTGCAGATATAGAAGTAGAAATCTCTACAAACAGAACTTCTAAAGATCAATCCTCTAAAGTTCAAAACAATACAATTTCTCCATCAACACCTGAAGAACCCATCCAGAAGAAGCTATCCAGAAGCAATATTAATCACCCAGAAGATAAAATCTTGGGGAAGAAAGATGAACCAATCAGAACAAGATCCTCATTCAAAAACTCTGAAGAGACGTTACTAGGACTTGTCTCTCTGATTGAACCATCTTCTGTAGAAGAAGCTCTATCAGAAAATGATTGGATTCTGGCTATGCAAGAAGAACTTAATCAATTCACCAGAAATGATGTGTGGGATCTAGTTCCTAGGCCCAGAGGATTCAACATCATTGGCACCAAATGGGTATTCAGAAACAATCTAAATGAGCAAGGAGAAGTTGTCAGAAATAAAGCAAGACTGGTTGCACAAGGCTATAGTCAACAAGAAGGAATTGACTATACAGAAACCTATGCACCAGTCGCCAGGTTAGAATCAATCAGACTTCTAATATCATTTGCTGTAAATCATAATATTATTCTATATCAAATGGATGTCAAAAGTGCATTTTTAAATGGTTATATTGATGAAGAAGTGTATGTACACCAACCCCCTGGTTTTGAAAATACAAAATTTCCAGAACATGTTTACAAACTCAAAAAATCATTATATGGTTTAAAACAAGCTCCCAGAGCTTGGTATGAAAGACTAAGTAATTTTCTTCTGGAAAATAAGTTCATCAGAGGGAAAGTGGATACAACTCTTTTCAGTAAAAACATTAAAAATGATCTTCTGATATGTCAAATTTATGTAGATGATATAATTTTTGGTTCTACTAAAAGTGCCTTGGGAAAGGAATTTGCTAAATCTATGCAGGCAGAATTTGAAATGAGCATGATGGGAGAACTAAAGTTCTTTCTGGGAATTCAAATAAATCAAACATCAGAAGGAACATATATCCATCAAAGCAAATATGTAAAAGAACTTCTGAAGAAATTTGACTTATCAGAAAGTTCAATATCCAAAACTCCTATGCATCCTACGTGTATCTTGGAGAAAGAAGAGGTAAGTAAGAAAGTAGATCAGAAGCTCTACAGAGGTATGATTGGATCTCTTCTCTATCTAACTGCTTCTAGACCAGATATTCTATACAGTGTATGTTTATGTGCTAGATTCCAATCAGATCCTAGAGAAACTCACTTAACAGCAGTTAAGAGAATCTTTAGATATCTGAAAGGTACTACTAATCTTGGTCTGTATTACAGAAGATCAGAAGAGTATAAACTTGTAGGATATTGTGACGCTGATTTTGCTGGAGACAGAACAAAAAGAAAAAGTACTTCTGGAAGTTGTCAATTTCTAGGAGACAATCTAATCTCTTGGTCTAGCAAAAGACAGCCAACCATAGCATTATCAACTGCTGAAGCTGAATACATTGCAGCAGCTGGATGCAGCACTCAGATGCTCTGGATGAAAAATCAGCTTGAGGATTTCAATATCTATGAGAGTAACATTCCAATCCTCTGTGACAATACTTCTGCTATTTGTCTCTCTAAAAATCCAATTTTACATTCTAGAGCTAAACACATAGAAGTTAAACATCACTTCATTAGGGACTATACTCAGAAGGGAATTTTAATGTTAAAATTTATAGACACAAATCACCAATGGGCTGATATTTTTACAAAACCCCTTTCAGAAGATAGATTTAATTTCATACTAACTAACCTTAGCATGAAATTATGTCCAGAATGAAAATGCTTTACTTATATGTTTTTAACACCTAGAAGTTCTGTTATTTATCTTCTATATGATTATCTCAGAAGATGCTATGCTCTAATTGTTTCATTCTTAGAACTTCTGTTCAAAGGATTGACTTGCAGATCTTCAAATTAACAATTGTCAACAAAGCTCTAAGGATTTCCATCAGAATCAACACGTGTCCGAATTCTAAAGAGTGACAGAACATGCCTTGGCAACTGTTCGCTCAGAAGGATAACTGTTGAGATTCTGGAATCTGATACGGCTAGGTTTGACACCAAAAAGGCAAGAAAATCTCTTGGGTAACTGTTCCAGAATCGTTTACGCATTACCCCATGTCAGCGCATTTAATGTTTTTAATCATTATGTTTTTAAACTTAAATTTTTCCCACTAATTTCTCAACTAATTAAATGCTTTATTTTTTTTCTATTTATATCAAGTGTCTTTCTCACTTTCAAATTTTACCCGCATCTTACTCTTCCTGAATTTTCTCACTCTCCTTCTTGTTTTCTTTTCAAACTTTTTAAAACCCTAAACCCTAACATTTCATCTTAGTAACTAATGGCTTCTTCATCTCAACGCAAAGATTTTTCTGATGCTTTCTATGTTGAGCCCGAAAAGACTCTCTCAACTCCAACTGAGAAATTGGAAGTACTGTGTGAGTTATTTGTGGATTTCGAAAGCTTAAAGGAAAATGGTTTTGACCTCCTTCCATATGTTGAAGCTCAGGGCTGGGAAAAGTATTTTGACAGATTAATGGGACCAGTCTTTCCTAAACTGGTCAAAGAATTCTGGGTTTATGCATATTCAAATGACGCACAGGTTACCTCTCATGTGCTTGGTAAAAAGGTGGTTATCTCTGAAGACCATCTTGCTAAACTTCTTGAAGCTGATGGCAATGGTATCAAATGCAGTGATATGGACAAAGCAACTGATACTGCTGTGATTGCAAAAGAAATTTTCACCTCTGGAAAACCCTCCAACAAAATCAAAGACTTAAAGACTCCTCTCCGTATTTGGGCAAAAATTATTCTTGGGACAATCTGTCACAGGAAACCTACAAATTCTCCAGACTACATCAACCTGGATCAACAATTTCTTCTTTACTTCATCTCCAAAAAGAAGAAAATCAACCTTGCACACACTCTATTCCAGAACCTTAGAGTTAGTGTGAAGGAAACCAGAGATGGTGAGAAGACCAAAAGGGATTGGATTCCCTTTGGACGCATTATTTCTGATATACTTTGCCAAAACAAGCTAGTGGACTTCCTAGCAGAGTTAAAACAAACTGATCTTTTAGAAACAGATGTTGGCAAACCCCTGAATGCTAAGAACCTGAAAAAGATGAAGTTCATCACATCTATTCAGCAAGAACCTACTCTTCACTCCAGAGAAGTAATCAGCACCAGAAGGATTCCATTGGAGAACTTCCCTCTCTTTTCATCTGATACACCAGCAGGTGTTGTCATCAACTATCTGGATATCTGCAAGCGTCAAGGTACGGTACCTGAATTCAATCCAATAGAACTCCAACAAAAAGCTCCAGATGTTGCCTCTATCAGACTAAAGAAAAGAAAGACTACTGAAGAACCTTCTCAGAAGATGCCAAAATCATCTAGAACATCAGGTAAATCTTCTGCTTCTAATTCTGATTTCATTACTGTAGTAGAAGCTGTAAATGTAGAAGTGTCTGAACTACCTTCTAGCACCTTACCTTCTAGCCAACCATCTTCTGCTGATATTCCCTCTGAACAAATTCCTGATTCTGAACCACCTCAAAATGTTATTCCCATACAAACTGAAATTCCTGCAACTTCTGCAATAGCATCCATCCTCTCATCATTATATCCACCAGAAACTGAAACTCATCAACCACAAAATATTTCTGATTTTGACATACCCATTGATAATACTCCACTATCTGATATTGATCGTTCCCCAACAACTGAAACAAAAACTGCTTTGCAAGATGCTCTAGATCTTGATCTTGAACATTTTCAAGACTCAGATGCTGCCCCACTTTCATCTCCTGAACATCAACCCATAATATCTCCCACTAGAGAAAACTCACTTTCCTCTCATATGTCTACTCCACCAAATTCACCCACTATCATAGACATTCCTGATACTCCTGAAAACACTGAAAATGAAAATCCCCTCAGAACATCTATTGACTTTGAAGCCCTACAAAAACTGTCCTCCATGTCAAACAAAAGAGCAATACCCATACCAAAACCTAAACCAACTAGAACAGACATTTCTGCATTACTTCTAGCTTTTGAAACAGGATTGAAATTAAAGTTAGAGGATCTGAAGTCTGCATGCTCAGAGCTTACAGACCCAGCTGCGTCTGATTTTCTGTGGGCTTCCCTCAGAAAATGGTTTAATGCTGAGTCCAAAAGACTTAAGGACATCTGCTATGATGTTGCTCATCAGAACTTCTGTGAGTACCTTCAAGCAGTAGTCTCAAATGTTGAACAGGCTAAACCTCTTCTGCTGGATAACAAGCCCTGGACAGAGCCAGAACCTCTGGATGAACTCTCAGCATTTCAAATGGTCTTGGTATCTTCTGTAGAAGAAAATGATGATGGACGTGATACTCAAGCTGCTCCAGAAACTGAAGAACCTCTGGCTACTAATTTTGTTCTGCAAACTCTACAAGAACTGAAGAAGGAAAATCAACTGGTGAAAGAACGTCTGGATAAGCAAGAAGAAACTACTGCTGAAATGAAGACATTACTCAGCAAGCAAGTGGAATCTTCATCAGACATCAAATCTTTGTTGGAGACCTTAGTCACTAAGATGAACTCCTGATTTTTTTTGTGTGCTTATCTTCTGCATTAGCTGTTTTGTTATTTTATCTTCTGCTTCTGCATAACTCCTTGAACTTCTACTGGTTTTTGCGTCTGCTTATAATTTTTCAATCTATTGGTTTTGTCTTATAATTTTTTCTCTTGCTCTGCATCTTTTTGATTATGACAAAAAGGGGGAGAAACGCAAATGATTCTGATTCATAGCAGTTTACCATAATCTGCCTCTTACATATTCTGATAAAATTATTTGAGTTGTTATCATGAAAAGAAACAGGTCAAGTAATCAACTCAGGGGGAGCTAAGAACCATAGAACATCTGAAAGAATTTTTTTTTCTTCTAATCAAAGGGAGTTCACTTAAATTCATTAAACTCTATTCTCTTTAAATTAAAATGTTTTGTCATCATCAAAAAGGGGGAGATTGTTAGAACAATTATAGTTCTGAACCTCTAAGTGTTTTGATGATAACAAAGCTTTTCATATTAGAAGTTCTAATGAATATATTTACTCTTGTGTAGAAGACAATCTTATTTCAGTAAACCGTACGAGTTAAGAAGAACCATTATAGAAGATACTCTCAAAGGAGAATCCAGCATTAAATTACATTTATTGGCTGCGCATCTCTTATTTATTATCTCTGATCTCCGCTTAGAAGATGCTGGTATCCTTATTAAAAGACTTTAATAAAAGAATATTTTCTTTAATATACAAAGACAAGTATCTCTACTTATGGAAAGAAATTAAGGTATTAAAGTATATCCTAATTTGATTCAAGATGTCTCCAACGGCTACTTTATCAAGAACTATATAAAGGACTCCATTTGAAGAAATCAGAAGCGCAACGCACTACAACGCATCTCATATATTCAAGCAAATCAATTAAATTATCTTGTGCTTATTATTGTAACTTTCACTTAGTGATATCTGCTTATCTAGAAGCATTATAAGTTACGTCTTTATTATATTCGTGTAATAGTTATTCTATTCCTTGAGTGACTAAGTTTAGTCAGAAGACTCAAGAGGACATTGACTATAGGTCTTTGTGTGTATTCTTATTGAATAGTGGATTAAGACCTCAGTAGAGGCAAAATCACCTTGGCGGGTGGACTGGACGTAGTTTGAGTTCAAACGAACCAGGATAAATTAAACGTGTCATTAGAAGTTAATTTTAATTATTCCAGAAAACCCAATTCCAACCCCCCTTCCTTGTGTTTTGCGCACCTTCAGGATTTGTGTCTTTGCAAAGTTGGAAAATTTTTTAGGGGTTTATTGAGCAAATGGGATCTTAGAGCCAATTCTTTCCACATGGGCTTGCATTTTTATGATCCAATCACTACCATGACATCATGCACGAACCAAAAATCATTTATTCAGATTTTTATTTATTTTATTTTATTTATTTTGATTTTATTCATTTAAAATCATTTTAAATCAAAATAAAATATAAAAAGTCAATCTGAAAATCTGATTTTTGTTCTAGAATGATTGAAACATCATTTAAAGATGATTGAGAGGATCAAATTTCGTGTAAAGTCTCTAAGGCATGAAAATATTTTATTTTTCTCACTTTTGGAATCATATCTTTCTTCAATCTCAAGTTATCCAAAAGCCCAAAGGAGAGATAAGTTTTATGACCTAAAATCATTCACTATAAGACCATGAACTAATCACAATGCTAGGGGACGAAAATTGCAGCCTCCAAGAACACTCTTGACATTCAAAAAATTCATTGAAATTTCAATTTTCGGATTCATAGTTGGAGGGTAATTAAAGTTATTTTAAAGACATAGAGATGATCCTTGGACTCTTAGGATGTTATCCATATGATCATAAGCATCCATAACCTCATGAATGATGAAAACCGAATCAGTTTTATGTCAAATATATATTTTTTCGATTCATAAGTTTTATGCATGATTAATTAAATTTGAGCTTGTAATATTGTTTGTTGAATGATGTAGATGGATTCTGGGTAGTTTGCTATGAGTTTCGATGCAGGTTTGGAGTTTCACCATTGTTAGGGTTTGAAGCTCGTTTTAGGGTTTTGCGTATGAGGCAATATAAATCCATTCAAAGACTATGGCTAGACCGTATACCTCCTAAGGATCACATTAACCTGATCAATTTGATGAAACAATAGGCTTAGTCATAAGATGTGATTTTCGCAGGTTATAGATATTGAAAAATTCGCAGGAAAATTCATAGATGATTTTGCAGATGAATTCGCAGGAAATTCCAAGGAAGAAGATGAAGTCAGTGGCGCCAAAAATCCAATTCAAATAATTGTTTTAAAATATAATGTTTATTTGCTGATTCTATGTTGTACGCGCCCCATGTGGCTCAGCTGGTTTGTGTGTTTGCCTGTGTATTGAATGGTCCTGGGTTCGATTCCCCCCAGGCCATTTTGTTTTGCTTTATTTTTGTGATATTTTGCAGGACTATAACAAAAGGAATTGGACCCTGGTACTTACACCAGCGCGTGCTTGGCCTGGCGGTGATGTTGTTGGTCTTGTGTGTGGGAAGCCTAGGGCCTAGGTTCGAATCCCAGCCCCAGGTATGTTTTTTTTTTCCATTATTTTCATTATTTTGTTTATATTATTTATATTTACTTAATTAATTTCTTAAATCATCAATTTTAAAATAAATGTTTATATTATTTCTTATACAAAAAATTCATATTTTTAAAATTCAAACTTTATTTTCAAAAAAACTTAATTATTTATTATATTATATGTTCATATTATTAAATATATATATATATATATATATATATATATATATATATATATATATATATATATATATATATATATATTTTGTAAATAAATTGATTTATTTTGTAAATTAATATTTAAAACCCTAATTCTCATGATTACCATCCTAACCCTAATTTTCTCTAACCCTAACCCTAACCCTAATTTTCTTAATTTTCAAATTTAACCTAATTTTCTTTATAAATTATAATTTATCCTTTTCTTTTAATATGTAAATAATTATTATTTGTTTATTATTATCAAAATTGTTATATTTTCTTCTAAAAAAAATTTCTAAATGTTTATTTAACTTAAAAAATAATATTTTCTCTTAAGTTTTTATTTTCTTTATATTTTTACTAACCCTTTCTTATTATTATTATTTCATTATTACTAACATTTAAATTATTGCTTATTTTTTTCTATTTTATCGTTATTATTATTTTTCCCGATTATATTGTAATTGTCCCGAAACTTTGTAATAGTTTAGGCTTATATTTTTGCTTTATTTTTATTATAAATATATTTACTGCATGGTTAGTAATTATAAGGTGTGTATAACATGTTTGTAATTAAAAATTAACTTAGAATAATTAATTTAAAAAAGATAAATATTTGAATACAAACACTCACACACGTAAGTCGATCTTTGATCGCCATCTTGCACTTTCTAGGGTTACCTCTCATGTTGCCTATTTCCAAAGGTCAAGTAAGGTGTCTTAAGCAAAGTCCCTTCACAGATATCATCAAGTCCCTTCAGTTTATAAGATCAAGTCCCTTCGAAGTTGCCTACGATAAATGATCTTATCCCTTCGAATAAAAGATGATAAGTCCCTACGAATTGCTAAAGACACCTTGCAGTTGCCTAAATTCAGATGTCCCTTCTTACATCCAAGGTAATGACTACCTATTCCTTAATAATAGGGATAGTCTTACCATTGAAAGAACATAAGAACAGTGAAGACTTAATCTAGGGTAGGTTTCACTTAAGTTGCTTGCTCACATTTCAAAATACTTTTTATATCACACTTTTCAAACAAATTTTCAAAAACAAGTCTTTATATACATCCATACGAGGATCATTATAAAGTACTTAGAAAGTTTCTAATCACACATTACACCTTTTCAAAACAATTCAAAGTGAGCTAAGTAACTAAGAGATAACCATGGATATAAAGGGTGCTAACACCTTCCCTTTGTATAACCTACCCCCTGAACTCAAAATCTTTTTAAGGTCTTTCCTGTTCTTTTATGTCCTTTCCTTTTGGATAAAATAAAAGTCGGTGGCGACTCTTGCTATCCGCAACATTTAACTAAAGTCAGTTCTCCCACCGTGTTACAGAACTGGCGACTCTGCTGGGATGATATTAAAGAGGGGTACCCTTAGGAATTAGATCACCTTAAATTGTTTGCCTTGTTTGCTTTATACTTATCTGTTGGGCTCTTATGTGTGAAAGATCCTAACCCGGATCTAGTGTACCTTAGGTAAATGTCAATAGACCAAGGAAACTGTACGGCGTATACCGATATGGTTGATCTGGTGGCCATAGTTAGTGTGACTTCTTGGTTGGTGCTTATGTTCCTTAAGTAAAGTTGAGGATAATATGAGGCTGCCATATGTTGTCAATACACTAACTGACCTTTAGAACCCTAGTAATCCCATCTTGGCCTTTAGAAAGTAGTGAGATAACCGGCTTTGGTGAAGACTGAAGTTGGTTGATACTCGATACTACGCTCATTGAGATCCTAAACTTGGAGGGTTTTGGTTGGCAAGTAAGTTGCCTACTGAACAACCACCCTTGGGAAGGATCAATGATATTGAGATCCCTTAGAACCTGGTTACTTTATAGGACAGGATGAACCAACTAAACTTCAGGGGAGGGTACTTACCTTTAAACCTCATGCAAGCCTTTAAGCCTAGGGCTATTGTGTGACTTGTTTGTGTGTGCCACATGTTTGTGATTGAGCATAACATCATAGCATCATCATGCATCATAAGCATAGCATTTTCACTAACCATTTCAAGGACTAAAGGATTTATCTTTGTTCTTTGTTGCAGGTCATGGCTTCTGCTCGTAGGAATACCATCTGAATCAACTTTGTAGGGATACCTCCTAAGCTTAAGGAATTGGTCTTTCAAGTTTCTGATAACTCCCAGTTCATCAAGAAGCATGGTCACCTACTTGACTTGGTTACCTCAGGATTTGATGAAGACATGATGAGTGTCCTGTTTCAGTTCTTTGACCCTAAACATCACTGTTTCACATTCCCCGACTATCAGCTGGTTCCTACAATGGAAGAGTTCTCCAAAATGTTGGGTATACCTATCCTCAATCAGAGACCCTTCACAGGCTTGGAAAAAGAGCCTAAACCTGAAGTCATTGTTGTAGCCTTACATTTGAAGAAATCAGACATTGTCCTAGAAACGAGAAGTGGAGTTAAGGGTATCCTTGCCAAGGTATTGATAGAGAAAGCTCTGGTATTCTTAAAGGCTATGAGTTATGATGCCCTTGAGTAGATCTTGGCCTTATTAATCTATGGCCTAGTGTTGTTCCCTAATCCAGACCAGCTCATAGACGTACACGCCATCAACATATTTCTAACTCGCAATCCAGTGCCTACATTACTTGGAGACATCTTACACTCTCTTCATACCCGTACTACGAAGGCACGGGGAACTCTGATGTGTTGTATACCTCTATTGTCTAGGTGTTTTATTTCTCACCTTCCTCGATCAGTGATGAAGAATGAACAAGGGTTAAGGTGGTCTAAGAGAATTATGTCACTTTCACATTCAGATATTCCTTGGTGTTCTAGATCTATGGAGAATGTTACTATCATTGACCGTTGTGGGGAGTTCCCTAATGTGCCACTCCTTGGCATAAGAGGGGGAATTACCTACAATCCTTCCTTAGCTCTACGTCAGTTTGGTTATGCTCGAAGTGATGGTTCTCATGACATGCTTATTCAGGGTATTGTGTTCGACTACGACAACGATCTACAAGGTTACCGTAAAAGGTTCATATGAGCATGGGGTAAAGTGAACAAGGTTGACAGCAAGACTCTGGAACCCAAGTACACTATTCCTATGGAACCTTATCTCAGATGGGTGCGATCTCGTGCTCAGACTCTTATGATGCCATATCCTGCCATCCTTCCAGTTACCATGGAGCCTGTTGCTGAAGGAGATACTTCTTATATCATTCTTCATCCAGACATGCCTACTGACATGGAGGAGTTACAGAGGTCCTGGATCCAGTTGAAGGAGGAAAGGGATACTTTTGAGACGCATTTCAAAGCTAGTCAAGAAAGAATCCTGGAGCTAACAAGATAACTTAACGTGGAGCGGAATCTCAACTCATACCTCAACACAAAGAGGAAACGTCCTTGGGAGACTTAAAACCCCATATTTGTATTCATTTCATTTTTGTTGTAAGCCCAAAGGGCCAACAAGTTTATTGATTACTAATAAAAGTTTATTTTCTGGTTGTTTAAACAAATTTAAATCCTGCGGTCCTTGAAAACATTGCATACGTATTTACATACCATATCATTGCATCACAGGTTTCTTATGAACAAGTATCTTATCTTCTTGTTGTTTATTTCAGCAGAAATGGCTCTTGAACAGACTGTCAAAGATCTCCAGGCTCAGAATGCACAATTCCAAGAATTGATTCTGAATTTGTCCAAGGGACAAGATGAGCTGAAGACACTGCTGGTTAAGAAGAAGAAGAAGATTAGAAGATCAGGAGGCCTTATCAATCTGGGAAGAAGGTTCAGGGGTCCTATCAAGATTAAGGAGCAGATTGAGGATTCTGAGTCTGAAAATTCTGAGAAAGAGGGAGGTAGTCTCCATGATACTGTGGGAGATTGTGATTCTGAAGCAAACTATTATCATGATCCTGCTAGTGAAGAGAAGTACAATATGCTGGTAGATAAAATGAATGTTATGGAACTACAAAAATCTTCTGAACTTGATTTTGAAGATTTGAGTTTAGTTTCTGGAGTGGTTATACCTATTGGTTTCAAGGTTCCTGTTTTTGTAGTGTATGATGGTGTCTCATGTCCCAAGCTGCATTTAAGATCTTATGTCTGGAGGATTCAACCACATACTGCTGATAAGAAGTTATGAATTCACTTCTTCCAAGAGAGTTTATCTGGAGCTCAATTGGAATGGTACTATCAATTGGAGAGTGTTAATATTCGTGACTGGAATGATCTTGCTGAGGCCTTCTATAGGCAATACCAATACAATGTTGATTTAGCACCTACTCGCATGCAACTCCAAAGCATGTCTATGGGTGCTAAAGAGAGTTTCAAGGAGTATGCCCAGAAGTGGAGAGACCTGGCTGGCAGAGTTCAACCTCCTCTGACTGACAGGGAGTTGGTGGATATGTTTATGAGTACGTTGAGTGGTCCTTTCTATAGTCACCTCATTGGAAGTTCGTCATCTGGTTTCACCGAGCTGATAATGACTGGAGAACGTGTAGAAAGTGGTATAAGAAGTGGTAAGATACAAATGGGTGCCTCTTCGTCAAACACTGCAAAGAAGCCCCCTAGTGGGAAGAAGGAGTCTAATGTTGTGTATAGTCAACATAGTCGTAACAGAAGTCATCAATCTATGTGAGCAGTTCACATCTCTAATCCTGCTCCTGCAGCACCAGAGCCACCACAAAACAATCAACAAAAGCCTAGAAGACAATTCACTAAGATCAACATGTCACTGGCCCAAGCCTTGCAACACATGTTGAAAGGGGAACTCATTACTTTGAAGGACCCTCCTCAGAATCCTAATACCTCATCTCCTCGATACAATCCTAATGCAAGATGTGCCTATCATTCTAATAGTCCGGGACATGACACCAATAACTGCTGGGTGTTGAAAAACAAGATTCAAGACATGATTGAAGTTGGGGAGATTGAATTTGACCCTCCTGGGACTCCAAATGTGATCATTGCTCCCATGCCCAATCATGAGAAGACTGTTAATGTTGTTGATGAAGTTTCATATGTTTCCTCAGTAGCAGATGTGACTACTCCCTTATCCATTATCAAGAAGAAGCTGGTACAGGCTGGTTTCTTTCCAGGTTGTAATGAAGACTATTTTTATTGTGCCTACAAACCCGATAGTTGCTGGAAGTTGAAAGATGGTATTCAACGCCTCATGGACAATTATACTATATTGTTTGAGAGGACACCTTCTGTGGAAAGTATGTGTGAACATCTAACTCGAAGTACGAAGCTTGAAAATATAGCTATGGTTGATAAAATGCCAGTGAAGATTACCTCCAAAGGCCCTGTCAGGATCACCTCTAAGGGTCATGTGAAGATTGTTGCTGAAGCTAGGGTGGTTCCCATGATTATTACCACTCCTGGCCTTGTTCCTTATACTTCTAATAAAGCTATACCCTGGAATTATGGTTCTGATGTTTACATCCATGGTGTCAAGCAAGAACCTCTGACTGATGCACCTGTTACTGATGGTAATCTTGATGTTGATAATATTGCTGGATCTAGTAAGATCACTAGAAGTGGAAGAATTTTCTCTCCCCAGGCTACTTCTAAAAGTGCAGTTACTCCAACTACTACCTCTAATCCTGAGCCAAGTACTGATACTCAGGGCAAGGGTCATGTGGTTGAACCTGTGCAAGCTGAAGCACCAACTGCTGAAAATCTTTCTAAGCAGATGAAAGAAGTGCTGAAGATCATTCGCAAGAGTGATTATGATATTGTTGACCAGTTGGGACATACTCCCTCCAAAATCTCCATGTTATCTTTGTTGCTGTGTTCTGAGGCTCATTCTAAACCCTTAATCAAGTTCCTGAAGACTGCTCACGTACCAAATGAAATTTATGTGGATCAATTTGAGAATTGTGTTGCACATCTGACTTATGATAATGGGTTAGGCTTTTCTGATGCTGACTTGACTCCTGCCAAGAGAAACCATTACAAAGCTTTGCATATCTCCATTGAATGTAGGGGCACTACCTTGTCTCATGTGCTGGTGGACAATGTTTCTTCATTAAATGTGCTCCCCAAAGAGGTTTTGGACAAGCTCAGTCCTGAAGATGTTGTGTTAAGACCAAGTGATATAGTGGTGAGGGCCTTTGATGGCTCAAGAAGAGTGGTACATGGAGAAGTAGATCTCCCGATCAAAGTAGGCTCTCAAGTCTTCGACTCTACTTTCTATGTAATGGATATTCGCCTTGCGTACTCCTGTTTGCTTGGGCGCCCCTGGATCCATGGGGAAGGTGCTATGACTTCCACTTTACATCAGAAGTTGAAATATCCAGTGAAAGGAAAGATTTTCACTGTTTATGGTGAAGAAGAATACATGGTCAGTCATGTGAATACTTTTAAATATGTTGAGATGGAGGGTGAATTTGTTGATACTCCTTGCCAGACATTTGAGGTAGTTCCTTGGGTCGTTCCTACTACTGAAGCTCCCCTTGTTGTTAAAAGAGTTCATGTGGTTACCAGAGTACCTCCTACAATGGCCTCCCTCAAAGATGCTAGAGTTGTGGTTGAAGAAGGTGGTTGTACTATTTGGGGTCAGCTTCCTGACATCCCTTACAAGTCTGACAAGTTTGGTTTGGGTTTCACTGCAGAATCCCAGAAGGTTGTTCGTCGTGCTCGTGCTGTTCGTATCACCAATCAAGGGGTCATAAGAAATTAAATCAATGCTGTGGGTGACTGTCATGAAGACTACAACCTGGACGATTGGATTTTTCCTACCTTGGGTGATGGGCCCAACAACTGGAAGACCGAAGACGTTATTCCTATCTCTTTTAGTCAGGAGTAAATACTATTACTGTGTTTTTATTTTAAGTTTGTAATTTCAAACAATTAAACTTTTAAGCCTTGCGTCTTGTCCGGGGCACAATGGTATGCTTGTTTCGGGATGTCATTTCATTTGCATACTTCATTCAATAAAAATCAATGGACGTTTCGTTTTCGTAAATATTGTGCTCCTTGTCTTTCTTTTATTTTTTATTTTTGTTTTATCAGCTATGTGTTTTTACACACACCCACATCACTAAATGCAGATCCTCGTCCACTCTGGATCCTGTTGATAACAGTTCTACTATTGCCCATTATAATTTCGAGAATCCGGTCTATCAAGCTGAAGATGGAAAGGAGGAAGATTGTGAAGTACCTGTAGAGCTTGTTAGGTTGTTACAACAAGAAGAGAAAGCTATACAGCCACATGAAGAGCCAATCGAAGTTGTGAATCTGGGAACCGAAGAAAACATGAAAGAGGTCAAGATAGGGGCTGAACTAGAAGATGGTGTTAAGAGCAGACTAATTCAGATGTTACGTGATTATGTGGAGATCTTTGCTTGGTCCTATGAAGATATGCCAGGGCTGGATATAGACATTGTGGTTCACCGTTTACCAATAAAAGAAGATTGTCGTCCGAAGAAGCAGAAGGTTCGTCGCATGCGTCCTAAAATGTCAGAAAAGATTAAAGCAGAGGTGATGAAACAGTTTGATGCAGGGTTCTTAGTTGTGACTTCTTATCCTCAATGGGTTGCAAACGTGGTACCAGTACCTAAGAAGGATAGTAAGGTACGCATGTGTGTGGATTACAGAGATTTGAATAAGGCCAGCCCTAAAGATGACTTTCCACTTCCTCATATTGATGTTCTGGAAGACAACACTACTCAGCACAAGGTATTCTCTTTCATGGATGGTTTCTCTGGTTACAATCAAATCAAGATGGCACCTGAAGATATGGAGAAGACTACGTTTGTTACACAGTGGGGCACCTTTTGTTATAAGGTGATGCCATTTGGTTTGAAGAATGTCGGGGCAACATATCAGTGTGCTATGGTGGCTTTGTTTCACGATATGATTCATCATGAGATAGAGGTATATGTGGATGATATGATAGCCAGGTCCCAGAATGAAGAGCAACACCTTGATCATCTGCATAAACTGTTTGAAAGGTTGAAGAAATACAAGCTCAGATTGAACCCAAATAAGTGTACTTTTGGAGTTAGGTCTGGTAAACTCCTGGGTTTCATTGTCAGTGGAAAAGGTATTGAAGTGGACCCTGCAAAAGTGAAAGCTATACAGGAGATGCATGCTCCCCATACTGAAAAGAAAGTTAGAGGTTTCTTGGGACGACTGAATTACATTGCAAGATTCATTTCCCAGTTAACTGCTACCTGTGAGCCAATCTTCAAGTTGTTGAAGAAAGATCAGGTGATGGAATGGAATGGTGAGTGCCAAATAGCCTTTGATGAAATCAAGAGATATCTTTTATAACCTCCAATCTTGATGCCACCAGTTGATGGAAGACCCTTGATTATGTACTTAACAGTATTAGACAACTCAATGGGGTGTGTGTTGGGGAAACATGACGAGTCTGGTCGAAAAGAGCAAGCAATATACTACCTTAGCAAAAAGTTTACCGACTGTGAAACAAGATACTCACTGCTTGAGAAAACTTGCTGCGCTTTGGCATGGGCTGCTCGTCGACTAAGACAGTATATGTTGACTCATACTACCTTGTTGATTTCAAAGATGGATCCAATCAAGTACATATTCGAGAAACCTGCTCTCTCCGGACGAATAGCAAGATGGCAAATGATCTTAACAGAATATAATATACAATACACTACTCAGAAGGCCATTAAAGGAAGTGTTGTAGCTGATCATTTGGCTCATCAAGCAGTGGATGATTATCAGTCAATGAGTTTTAAGTTCCCTGATGAAGACATTATGATTATTACCAAAGAACCTGGACAATATGACGGACCTGAACAAGGATCCCAATGGACTATGGTTTTTGACGGAGCTTCTAATGCACTTGGTAATGGTGTTGGTGTTGTGATCATTTCCCATGAAGGTTGTCATACCCCGATTACTGCAAGACTTTGTTTCTATTGTACCAATAACATGGCTGAGTATGAGGCATGTATCATGGGTATCAAAGCTGCCATTGAGATGAAGATTCAGTTCCTGGACGTATATGGGGATTCAGCCCTGGTAGTGAGTCAGATTAAAGGAGATTGGGATACCAATCATGAAAATCTTATTCCTTACAGAGAGCATGTGTTGTCTTTGATCCCATATTTTGAAGAGATTACCTTTGGACATGTTCCACGAGGAGAGAATCAGTTGGCAGATGCATTAGCCACCATGGCATCTATGTTTGAGATTAGATGGGATGATGAAGCTCCCAAGATTACTATTGATAGATTTGAGAAGCCTGCATACTGTAATGAGATTGACACTGAAGAAGCAGAGGGGAAGCCTTGGTTCTATGAAGTGAAAAGATATCTTGAAACTCAGGAGTTCCCTGAAGGGGCATCTGTCAAAGATAAGAAGTTTCTGAGGAGATTTTCTTCTAAGTTCTTCTTGAGTAATGGAATTTTGTACAAGCACAATCATGATTCAACTTTGTTTCATTGTGTGGATAAGAAAAAAGCAGCAGAGGTTATGGAAGACATGCATGATGGGATCTTCGACACTCATTCTAGTGGTCATACCATGGCAAAGAAGATATTAAGAGCAGGTTACTATTGGTCTATCATGGAAGCTAACTGCTATCAACATTCCAGAACCTGTCACAAGTGTCAAATCTATGCTGATAAAGTGCATATACCTCCAACTCCATTGAATATGTTGACTGCTCCTTGGCCTTTTGCTATGTGGGGCATAGATATGATTGGTGAGATCAAGCCTACTGCTTCTAATGGGCATCGTTTCATCCTGGTTGCTATTGATTACTTTACAAAGTGGGTGGAGGCAGCTTCATTTGCATCTGTTACTAAGAATGTGGTGGCTCGATTCATTAAGAATAATCTCATATGTAGGTATGGCATTCTTGAAAGGATTATCACAGACAATGGCTCTAATCTGAATAACACCATGATTATTGATCTCTGCATGCAATTCAAGATTAAACATCACAACTCTTCTCCGTATCTTCCGAAAATGAATGGGGCAGTAGAAGCTGCTAATAAGAACATTAAGAAGATTCTATAGAAGATGACTGTTACTTACAAAGATTGGCACGAGATGTTACCATTTTCTCTTCAAGGTTATCTTACTACAATACGTACTTCAACAGGGCCAATCCCATTCTCCTTAGTCTATGGTATGGAAGCAGTTCTGCCCATTGAAGTTCAGATCCCCTCCTTAAGAATCATGAAGGATGCAGGCTTGGATGAAGATGAGTGGATTCAGACTCGACTTGACCAGATAAATCTGATTGATGAGAAAAGGCTGGCAGCTGTTTGTCACGGTCAAATGTACCAGAAACGGATGATCAAAGCTTTTAATAATAAGGTTAAGCAAAAGGTATATCAGGCTGGTGATTTGGTAATCAAGTGTATCAGACTACCACAGGGTGATCCTAGGGGCAAGTGGACTCCTACATACGAAGGACCATTTGTAGTCAAGAGAGTATTTTCAGGAGGTGCCATGATGCTTACTACTATGGATGGTGAAGACTTCCCACAGCCCGTAAACGCAGACATAGTTAAAAAATACTACGCATAAAAAGAGACCCGCTAGGTTGACTGGCCTAGGCAAAAATAAGGGCATCCTGGCGAACCAAAAGGGTTCGGGCAAAAATTAGGGATATATATATAAAAAGTGTACACCCGGCAAGTCGAAAACCTGAAAAGGTGGCTTGGGCAAAAAAGGGTATCCCGTTGGATTGAAAACCTGAAAGAGCAATCCAGGCAAAATTTAGGGATTAAAGCGTGTGACTATGTCTCGTTTGGATCACTCATGTAGCCCCAACCAGTTGTGTTACTTAATTCAAGTTCGAACAGATAAAGATCAATCCAATCGTTTCCGTCTCAACATCAAAGGATGAGATACTTGAAGATAATGGCAATAGTAGAATTGAAACTCAATAGGATTATTTCTCACATAGTTGTCTTTCTTTGTTTTGTAAAACTTTTACGACAAATTCCTCTTACTAGGATTTTTGTCTCCTTGTACAAACTTACCTGTATGTAGGTCACTTTCTAAGATAAATAAAATCTTGTCTTTGAATCCAGATTTGCTTTTACCCTGTTTACCTAAGCGAAAACGTCAATTGGTTGTGTTTGAATGTATGTATGCTTTTGAATATGATTGATGTTTACCAGAAATGCATAAAATGCAGTAATAGTATTTTATAAGGACGAACGAGGGTAGGATTTCAATGAAGCTTCGCCGGTTCATCCCCACAAGACAACTACAAATCCCCAGCAGAGCAAATCTATCTTTATAGATACTTCGAGTTACATCTCCCCTTGAATTTATGTCCATCTCTTTTATCCTCAGTCGGGATACTCAGGAACTTATTCCTTCAATAGAAGTACGACGAACAAAGACGGGAGGTTATAAATACTATACTATCAAACAAGACGGGAACGAGGTCCTCATATTCTTCAGCAACGAATCGGGATTTATTTTCCCTAGCCAGCAGTTGTTATAGAAAGATATCCAGACGTTTCTAGTAACATGATTCATACATACATCATTTACATCATATCATAACATATCCATAAATGCATAATACATTTACTTAGGTACATCATGCCATGCATGCATACATATTGCGTAAACTAACCTTTTCTTTTCAGGATAGTTATAGACTGATAAACACTATCAACAACTCAAAATAGTTCAGAGACGATCTATACGAAGGTCTAGTGCTGATACTTAATTCAGAGATGATCGCTACGAAGATTCATTTCTAATAATCAATACTCAATTTGTCCTTGGAAGGGTACGTAAATGATCTATACGAAGATCTGGTGCTTAATCCAGGATATTTCCAAGGGATATAATCATCACGAAGATTTAATCCTGATATTCTTTCTATCCTTGGGATGGTAGGTAAACGGTCTATACGAAGATTTATTACCTAATCCAGGATATTTCCAGAAGAGATAATCGTTACGAAGATTTATTTCTACTGGTCTATTTAACAATTTATCTTTGGATGGTACATAATGATCGATACGAAGATCCTGTACTTAGTCCAAGATATCACCAAAAGAAACTCAGAGATGATCGCCACGAAGATTTGATTCTGATGCTTAAGTTAAAGTATGTTCCTAAAGACGGTTCAGAGACGATCTATACGAAAATCTAAGCACTGACACTTAATGAAGGATATTCGTTTTCCCCAGAGATAATGCAGAGATGATCTATACGAAGATCTAGTGCTGGCATTCAACTCAAACCATGTTACAGGAATGATTCAGAGACAACCTATACAAAGACCTAATACTGATACCCAGTGACAACCTTTAAGATACTATTACCTTATGATATTATGGATGGCATTTATAAGCCCATCTCCAGTTCTTCTAAGTGGCATCTTCAAGCCCACTCAAGCATATACAACCAATCATCAGTGTTACCTTACGCACCGGCGAGTGCAAAGTTTTGGGCTTTTGTGTTTGATCCCCTTCAACCTTCCAAGTCACGAATGGCACACAGGCCAATCTAACTCCTCAGGTTTCAGAAAATTGAACAGGGGCAGCTGTTGCACCCAAAAATTTGCCCTCCCTTAGTCAAGGCATTGTGTACCAAGGTGTCCCAAGAGGTTCACAAGGTTCACAAGGTTCACAAGATTCACAATTAGTCAGAAAATTTGACAATCCCCTCAGACAATGCATCCTCCTAAGCAATGCATCCTAAACTAGGGTTTTGGATTTCATCAGGCTAAATTGACTTCCAAGGCCTCAATTGAGCTTCATAACATCCTACATGTCTTCAAGAATCCCTATGTCAAGTTTCAAAGCTTTCCCAAAAAGTTTGCTCAGTCAGATGATCAGATATGCAAAAATCAGTCAAAGCAGTTAAAAAGTCAAACTAAGGTCAACTGTGGTCAAACCAAAGTCAAACTTCATGATTTTTTGCCAACATCAAGTTTATGAAGTAAAATTAATCATTTGATCAAGGGTTGATCATGATTCATCAAGGAGATTTCAGATCATCAAGAATCTGGAGTTTCTAAATTAGGGTTTTCACAGGAAAAGTCAACTGAACTTTGACCAGTCATAACTTTCACATGCTTAATCAAAAAGTTTCCATCCAAAGCTCATTTTGAAGGAAATTGAATTCTCTACAACTTTGTGTCTCACAAGCCAAGCCTAAAAATGCTTCATTTGGAAGGTATGAGCTAAGACATTATAGGTCATTTTAAAAGTCAACAAAAAGTCAACATCTTCCAAAGGGCATAACTTGAAAATGATAAAAGATATGGACATGAGACAAAAGAGGTTGGTTATAGGACTCTTTAAGCTTTCTAAAATGTCCAAGAACACCTCCATAGCATTAAAATTGAGGGATTTGTGTCTTTGCAAAGTTGGGAAATTTTTTAGGGGTTTATTGAGCAAATCGGGTCTTAGAGCCAATTCTTTCCACATGGGCTTGCATTTTTATGACCCAATCACTACCATGACATCATGCACGAACCAAAAATCATTTATTCAGATTTTATTTATTTTATTTTATTTATTTTGATTTTATTCATTTAAAATCATTTTAAATCAAAATAAAATATAAAAAGTCAATCTGAAAATCTGATTTTTGTTCTAGAATGATTGAAACATCATTTAAAGATGATTGAGAGGATCAAATTTCGTGTAAAGTCTCTGAGGCATGAAAATATTTTATTTTTCTCACTTTTGGAATCATATCTTTCTTCAATCTCAAGTTATCCAAAAGCCCAAAGGAGAGATAAGTTTTATGACCTAAAATCATTCACTATAAGACCATGAACTAATCACAATGCTAGGGGACAAAAATTGCAGCCTCCAAGAACACTCTTGACATTCAAAAAATTCATTGAAATTTCAATTTTCGGATTCATAGTTGGAGGGTAATTAAAGGTATTTTAAAGACATAGAGATGATCCTTGGACTCTCAGGATGCTATCCATATGATCATAAGCATCCATAACCTCATGAATGATGAAAACCGAATCAGTTTTATGTCAAATATATTTTTTTCGATTCATAAGTTTTATGCATGATTAATTAAATTTGAGCTTGTAATATTGTTTCTTGAATGATGTAGATGGATTCTGGGTAGTTTGCTATGAGTTTCGATGCAGGTTTGGAGTTTCACCATTGTTAGGGTTTGAAGCTCGTTTTAGGGTTTTGCGTATGAGGCAATATAAATCCATTCAAAGACCATGGCTAGACCGTATACCTCCTAAGGATCACATTAACCTGGTCAATTTGATGAAACAATAGGCTTAGTCATAAGATGTGATTTTCGCAGGTTATAGATATTGAAAAATTCGCAGGAAAATTCATAGATGATTTTGCAGATGAATTCGCAGGAAATTCCAAGGAAGAAGATGAAGTCAGTTGCGCCAAAAATCCAATTCAGATAATTGTTTTAAAATATAATGTTTATTTGCTGATTCTATGTTGTACACGCCCCATGTGGCTCGGCTGGTTTGTGTGTTTGCCTGTGTATTGAATGGTCCTGGGTTCGATTCCCCCCCAGGCCATTTTGTTTTGCTTTATTTTTGTGATATTTTGCAGGATTATAACATAAGGAATTGGACTCCTGGTACTTACACCAGCGCGTGCTTGGCCTGGTGGTGATGTTGTTGGTCTTGTGTGTGGGAAGCCTAGGGCCTAGGTTCGAATCCCAGCCCCAGGTATGTTTTTTTTCTTCATTATTTTCATTATTTTGTTTATATTATTTATATTTACTTAATTAATTTCTTAAATCATCAATTTTAAAATAAATGTTTATATTATTTCTTATACCAAAAAATTCATATTTTTAAAATTCAAACTTTATTTTCAAAAAAACATAATTATTTATTATATTATATGTTCATATATATATATATATATATATATATATATATATATATATATATATATATATATATATATATATATATATATATATATATATATATATATATATATATTGTAAATAAATTGATTTATTTTGTAAATTAATATTTAAAACCCTAATTCTCATGATTACCATCCTAACCCTAATTTTCTCTAACCCTAACCCTAACCCTAATTTTCTTAATTTTCAAATTTAACCTAATTTTCTTTATAAATTATAATTTATCTTTTTCTTTTAATATGTAAATAATTATTATTTGTTTATTATTATCAAAATTGTTATATTTTCTTCTTAAAGTTTTTTTCTAAATGTTTATTTAACTTAAAAATAATATTCTCTCTTAAATTTTTATTTTCTTTATATTTTTACTAACCCTTTCTTATTATTATTATTTCATTATTACTAACATTTAAATTATTTCTTATTTTTTTCTATTTTATCGTTATTATTATTTTTCCCGATTATATTGTAATTGTCCCGAAACTTTGTAATAGTTTAGGCTTATATTTTTGCTTTATTTTTATTATAAATATATTTACTGCATGGTTAGTAATTATAAGGTGTGTATAACATGTTTGTAATTAAAAATTAACTTAGAATAATTAATTTAAAAAAGATAAATATTTGAATACAAACACTCACACACGTAAGTCGATCTTTGATCGCCATCTTGCACTTTCTAGGGTTACCTCTCATGTTGCCTATTTCCAAAGGTCAAGTAAGGTGTCTTAAGCAAAGTCCCTTCACAGATATCATCAAGTCCCTTCAGTTTATAAGATCAAGTCCCTTCGAAGTTGCCTACGATAAATGATCTTGTCCCTTCGAATAAAAGATGATAAGTCCCTACGAATTGCTAAAGACACCTTGCAGTTGCCTAAATTCAGATGTCCCTTCTTACATCCAAGGTAATGACTACCTATTCCTTAATAATAGGGATAGTCTTACCATTGAAAGAACATAAGAACAATGAAGACTTAATCTAGGGTAGGTTTCTCTTAAGTTGCTTGCTCACATTTCAAAATACTTTTTATATCACACTTTTCAAACAAATTTTCAAAAACAAGTCTTTATATACATCCATACGAGGATCATTATAAAGTTCTTAGAAAGTTTCTAATCACACACTACACCTTTTCAAAACAATTCAAAGTGAGCTAATTAACTAAGAGCCCATGGATAACCATGGATATAAAGGGTGCTAACACCTTCCCTTTATATAACCTACCCCCCGAACTCAAAATCTTTTTAAGGTCTTTCCTGTTCTTTTATGTCATTTCCTTTTGGATAAAATAAAAGTCGGTGGCGACTCTTGCTATCCGCAACATTTAACTAAAGTCAGTTTTCCCACCATGTTACATCAGTACATAGGCATCACAAATGTAAGTATCATCAAAATCAGACAGTGGTGGAAAATTTGATGAAAATAAATCAGAATATGTTTCATCGACTAATTCAGAATCCAAATCAATTTGAAAAACATAATGCTCTTCCATGGGGTGTTTCATGGAATAAAAAATTTAAAATTTTGCATTAATATCACCAAACTCCATGGACATTGATCCATCATCAACATCAATTTTTGTTTGTGCCAACTTCCAGAACGATCTGCCTAAAATGATGGGTGCCTTGCTTTATTTTGGATTAGTTTCTTCTTCCATAACTAGAATGTAATCTGAAGGAAAAATGAAATCGTTAACTTGAACAGGTACATCTTCCATTACTCCAGCATGACAGGTATTACTTTTATTTTCTAGCTGAATAGTAAGAAACATATTATGTAAAGGACCAAGATCAAGATTGATATAAACATAAGTATACATAAGATTAATGGAATCTCCTAAATATAGCATGCAATTTTCAAATTTAGTATTCCCAATCGAACAAAGAATAGAGAAAGTTATTGGATCTTTGCATTTTTGGGCATGTGTTGAGTGAGAGCTGAAACATTTTGCCCCATTTTGAATCTTTAAGGTACATGCATACGCTGAGTAAAGTTTGAAATGTTTCATCCCATGTTAACTATTTCATTTCCTTTAAACCTTCATTTTTGTGTGCACAAGTCTTTTAAAATTTTAGCATATTTTTGGGGAATATGCTTGATAACATCAAGAAGTGGGATGTTCGCTGCCACGTTTCTGAATACATTTGGTATTTCCTTATCCTTATCCTCCTCGTCCTTTTTTCGTTTTAACTAGTCTTTTTGGGAAAGGAATTGGAGGAACATAATCTTTCTCAACATCAACTTCAGATATGGGCTCAACAACCTTTTTCTTAGGGCTAGTTCAACCAGAATTAACACTCCTTCCAGATCTCATGGAAATTACACTCACATTATGGACTCTTGGATTCACTACTTTTTGGCAAGGTAATTAGTTAGATCCTTGAGCTTTCATGGAATTCATTGAAGTGGCAAGTTGTCTAATATGTGTCTGCAAATTATGAATACTAGAACCTATTCTTTGCTAAAATTGAATATTTTGTACATCAAATCGCTTGACAAGGTCCTCTAATGAACGTATGGAAGGTGCATAGATGGTTGCTTGTGGAGTGTTTTATGGTGGCGAAAGTGATAGCATCAAATGTTTTTAACTAGTTTGCTTTATGGATGGATTCTCATACCGAAGGTTTGGAAGGTTTCTCTAGTTGGGATGGTACCTGTTAGTGGATAGATCGCAAGTGTTATACATATGTTGGTTGTTTCTCCGAAGATTGTAATTTTTACTGCATATGCTTGAGGTAAATAAGTAATTACACCCTTTTGCAAAGTAGGACATTTATTTGTTGGGTATTCAAGCGAGGTGTAAATGCCACATAACCTTTTTGTTTGAATTTTTCCTACTTCCGATTATCTCACTAATGAAGTAAGCTTATCAATTCTAGTTTTTAAAGCCAACAAAAAGAAGCTTGAATCTCATGCATTTCTTTTGTCAGAACCACAAAGTTTTTCTGGTTGTGAATTATTGGGAGTTGAGTGTCATGTTATCAATTAAGGTCTTAGTTGCAATTGGGGTATTGTCAACAAGTGTTCCTCTGTAACACCCTTTTTACCCTACGACATGATTATACAAAATTACTCAATAAAATCAGAGTTTCAACATAAAGGGCATCATATTTCCACAAAACATAAATAATACTCATTTATGTGTCCTGTCCTGTAACACGTGTTATAACACACATCATAATTAAAACCAACATCATTACTACGCAATGGATCATCATTTAACAACTTAAAACCAGCATGGTATAAAAATCAGTTTTTAATTCAAAACATCATCATCATGTACTAAAACAGACAAAAACAACAAAACTCAAGTGTTCCCGGTGTTACACGACACAGAGCAAGACACTACCTAGACTCTATAAACGATAATAGAAACATACTCCATGCTAAATCCAAGTACCAAACTATTATTGAGTATCTGCAGGATGGCATAATAGACCATCATGAAAGGCAGGCAGGGTGAGTAAATTCACATTCAATATAAATAGTATAAAGATGGAATTATAAGACAACATGCATCAATAGATAAAATACATCAAGTCTCACCCATATACAACAAAGTCAATCACATCATCACACAAAAGACAAATGCAATCATGTTATGCCACCAAAAATGAAACTCAATCTTCATATATGCATGTGGTATCGAAACATCATCATGGATGGACACTGGGCCACTAACCCTCCACAAGGGAGCACAACATAGCAATGTATCACTTCAATCCACGCGATAGGTTTGAAGCTACCAACAGACCGAAGCCCCAACATAATTATGCCATGAATGCAAGACGCAATACAATCATACATCATCATAACCATCAACTATTGCATCTGCATTCATCATTATTTATCATTCATCATTCATACATATACTACTTTGCCTACTCATGTCATCAATACTACATCTCATCATATTACAACATACTCATCTAAACATCATTTCATCACGAATTCCTACCTATTTAGCATTTATAACATGGCAAGAACTCACAGAAAAATTATAGCAACATAATACAACCAAACAAGTCATTTCGAGTCATTCAGGAAAAGAAAATATTTTTTCCAAAAGTTACAGGTGTCGCTAAGCGAGCATCGCGCTCTCTAAGCGATCTACTCTTGGGTTGCGGGATCCTCAAAGTTCATTTGCTCACTAAGCAAGCTCCTGCTCGCTAAGCGAGACAGTGATTTTCTGCAAAAACCCTGCGATTTTCAACACGACTCAGTCGCGACAAAACCCCTTAAAAATCATTATTTGACAAAAGAGAAACACGGAAATCAATTCTATAACCAATTCTCATCACATAATCATCAACTACAACATCTAACAATAACAATTCATCAAAAATCTACCAACAATCCTCCTAACCCTAAAGTTTTCCTAAAAAATCCCTTTTTCTCATAAAACTACCTATACAAATGAGCTTTTCGATCACTTCTTGAACAATTCCCAACCTTAGCCTCCTGGTTCTTCAGAGCGTTCTTTTAATCTTCACCAAAAACATGAATTATGAGAAACCTCTATTTATTCCCCTTCTCATAACCTTCTCAAAAGACAACATTACCCCCAAGACTCCAACTTCTATTATTTTATTTTTAATATAATATTTAAATAATAATCAATTATTCTAATATCACTATTTCAATAAAATAATTCACGACAACACCACAAAATACCACATGTTCATAAATAATTAAATAAATAATTAAATTATGAAATTAGGGTGATACAACTCTCCCCCACTTTAGGAATTTTCGTCCTCGAAAATGTTACCTGAAACAAACAAAGTCAGATACGAATCCTTCATCTGATCTTCACGTTCCCAAGTCCAACTTTCACCTGCTGGTCCACCCCACAATACCTTTACCAAGGAAATCTTTTTTCCTAATAACTGCTTCATTTCTCGACCATTTATCCGCAATGGTAATGCCTCAACAATCAGATTATATCTTACCTGAACGTCATCCATTTGAATCACATGCGATGGATCACACACATACTTCCTCAATTGTGACACAATAAACACATCATGCAAATTTGCAAGCGATGGTGGTAACTCAATCCGATATGCTACCGTTCCGATCCTTTGTGAAATCTAATACGGACCAACAAAACACGGAGTGAGCTTTCTAGACTTCAAAGCTCTTTGACACCAGTCATCAGAGTAACTCTCAAGAACATATGGTCTCCCTCTTGGAATTCGAAATCTTTCCTCCTCTTATCATGATAACTCTTCTGTCGACTCTGAGAAACCTTCATTCTTTCTTGTATCATCTTAATCTTCTCAGTCGTTTCCTGCACAATCTCAGGTCCAAGTACTACACTCTTTCCTGATTCATACCAACACAATGGAATTCGACATTTTCTACCATACAACATTTCATACGGTGTCATTCCAATACTAGCATGATAACTATTATTGTAGGTAAACTCAATCAACGGCAAATGACTATCCCAAAATCCTCCATGATCCAGCACACAAGCTCTCAATAAATCCTCTAAAGATTGGATAGTCCTCTCTGTCTGACCATCTGTCTATGGATGATAAGCAGAGCTCATCCTCAACTTATTACCCAAAGCATCTTGTAAACTCTTCCAAAACCTCGACGTAAATTGTGGATCTCTATCTGATATAATACTCGGCAATATCCTATGCAACTTCACAATCTCTTTAATATACATCTTAGCAAGCTTCTGCATAGAATGATTAATATTCATCGGCAAGAAATGGGCCGACTTAGTCAATCTATCCACAATCACCCAAATTGAATCATACCCCTTAGTAGTCTTCGGCAACCCTGTCACAAAATCCATAGAAATGTTATCCCACTTACATTCTGGAATATTCAACGGTTGCATCATATTTAACGGTTTCTGATGTTCAATCTTCGACTTCTGACAAGTCAAACATGTATACACAAATTCCGCAACGTCCTTCTTCATACCTGGCCACCAAAACAATTTTTGCAAATCATGGTACATCTTCTTAGCACTAGGATGGATACTCAATCTACTTCGATGTCCTTCTTCTAAGATACTCTTCTTGATTTCTAGAACATCAAGAATACACGCTCTATCTCGGAATCCCATCACACCATTCTCATCAATTCAAAATTCACCTTTGTTAACTTGGTTAATCAAAGTCAACTGGTCAACCAACTTCAAATCAGATTGTTGTGCTTCTCGGATCTTTTCCACAATTTCACTAGTCAACTTCAGAATTCCCAACTTCACACTCTCAGAAGTAGTCTTACACAACAAACTCATGTCTCTGAACTATTCAATCATTTTGAGTTCTTTCACCATAAGCATCGACATATGCAATGTATTACTACTCAAAGTATCTGCAACCACATTTGTCTTACCAGGATGGTAATTAAAATTAAAATCAAAATCTTTCAACAATTCCAACCACCCTCTCTGCCTCATATTCAGTTCCTTCTGATCAAACAGATATTTCAAACTCTTGTGATCACTGAACACTTCAAATTTTGAACCAAAGAGATCATGTTTCCAAATCTTCAACACAAATACCACGACTTCCAACTCTAAGTCATGCATAGGATAACTCCTTTCATGAACTCTCAATTGTCTAGAAGCATAAGCAATTAGTTGACCATTATGCATCAAATCTCCTCCAAGTCCCATCTTCGACGCATCACAATACACTACAAACGACTCGTTCAGATTCGGCAAAATCAACATTGGAGCAGTTGTTAACTTCTTCTTCAACTCTACAAAACTCTTTTCGCACGCAACATCCCACACATAAGCTTGACTCTTTCGAGTCAATTGAGTCAAAGGTAGCGTCAACTTCAAAAAACCTTCAATAAACTTCCTGTAATACCCTGCTAAACCCAGAAAACTTCTAATCTCAGTAGTAGATTTAGGAGTCTCCCACTGTAACACTACATCAATCTTCGACGGATCTACACCAATTCCACTACTGGAAATTACATGTCCAAGGAAACTCACTTCTTGCAACCAGAAATCACACTTTGACAGCTTCACATACAGTTTATTCTCTCGCAACACTTGCAATATAATCCTCAAATGTCCTGCATGTTCCTCTTCTGTCTTGAAATAAATCAGAATATCATCAATAAAAACTACCACAAATTTATCCAAGTACTCATGGAAGATTCTATTCATGAACTCCATGAACACACTGGGTGCATTAGATACACCGAACGACATCACCATGTACTCATAATGACCATATCTTTCCCTGAAAGCTGACATCGGAATATCATCAGACATAACATGAATTTGATGGTAACCAGACCTTAAATAAATCTTGTTGAATACACAAGCTCCTACCAACTGATCCATCAAGTCGTTGATTCTCGGAAGTGGATACTTATTCTTTATAGTAACCTTGTTCAACTGCCGATAATCAACACACAACCTCATACTACCATCTTTCTTCTTAACCAACAACACGGGAGAACCCCATGGAGAAAGAGTTCGAACAAGATGCTTCTCTAACAACTCTTATAGGTTATTCTTCAACTCACTCAGTTCCACAACAGACATCTGATACGGAGCCATAGACACAGGATTCGTATCGGGTAATAAATCTACTGCAAACTCAACTTCATATTCTGGAGTAAAATCACTTATGTTCCCTGGAAACACATCTGGAAATTCTTGAACAACTAATAACTCAATACTCGAAGTCTTTCCTTCAACCTGCAACGATGCAAACATCTGAGCTTCATCTTCTAACAATTCATCTACTTGCCTAGCCGTCAAGAACATCAATTCACCATGATCATCAATTTCTGGAAACTCTACATTCTTCATATAACAATTGATATGCACAAAATTGAACTCTATCCAGTTCATTCCAAGAATAACATCAATTTGGTGTAAAGGAAAACACACCAGATCCATCAAGAAGTCCTTCTAAAAAATAGTCAAAGAACACTTCTAACACACATATGTAGTAGTAACAGAACCATTAGTTGGCATTTCTATTACCATACCACCATTCATACTAGACAACGTCAAACCCAACTTAGTAGCATAATAAAGAGAAATAAAATAATTTGTAGCACCAGTATCAATAATTGCAATCAACTCAACACCATTAATAAAACATGTACCTCGAATCAAGTTGTCGTTCTTAGGAACTTCAGAACCACTCAAAGCAAACACTTTGCCATTGGTCTGAGAAGCAGTATCAATATTCTTAGGCTTCTGACATTGGGTGCTGATATGCCCTTGTTCACCACAATTAAAACAAGTTGGGCCTTCATTTGGACAATCACCAACTCGATAACCTCTCTTGCCACACCTGTAGCATCTCACCACTGGATTTCTGCACACATCAGACTTATGATTGGATTCTCCACATTTGTAGCACTTGGGAGGAATGGAACCTGCTCCCCCACTTGGCTTCTTACCATCTGAAACCTTTTGCTTCCCCTTCTCAGCTGGAGTCACATAAGGCTTTCCTCTAAACTGGACTTTCTCTTTCTTCTCACTCAGTTGCTTATAGTGAGCAGATCAAGCTCGGCTATCTTCATCATAGATTTTGCTCTTGTCCACCAACTCAGTATATCTACGGATTTGTTGACATCCAATCCCCTATTTGATCTCTGGTCTCAACCCATTCTCAAACTTGAGACACTTAGAAAGCTCAACATCAACACCATTGTAGTGAGGACAATATTTCACTAGCCTATAAAACTTAGAAGCATACTTTGCCACCGTCATTTTTCCTTGCTTTAACTCAAGGAATTCCACTACCATCTTACCACGAGCATCTTCCAAAAATAGTTCCCCAGAAACTCCCTCCTGAAAAATGTATAGGTCACCATAGCACTAGCATCCTCTGCAAGTTGACGGGTATTATCCCACCAGTCTTCGGCCTCTTCAGAAAACATGTGGGTACCAAATTATACCTTTTGCATATCCATACACACCATCACTCTAAATATCTTCTCAATTGCCTCGATCCACTTCTGTGCAGTATACGGGTCATGATCTCTTTCAAAAACCGACGGACTGTTACACTGAAACTTCTCCAAAGCACAAATCTCATCTTGTTCATTGTTTCGAGTTGTAGCCTCACCCAGCTCCGCAACAGCTTCAGCAAGAGCACGTGTGTTGTTTCCAACCATTCTACACAACACTCACAACATCAGAAAAGAAATAATCGTTAACAAGTTACAACCGACAATAGACTGACAACACCGACAAACGACCTGACAGACCGACCTGCTCTGATACCACTAATGTAACAACCTTTTTACTCTACGACATGATTATACAAAATTACTCAATAAAATCAGAGTTTCAACATAAAGAGCATCACATTTCCATAAAACATCAATAATACTCATTTATGTGTCCTGTCCCGTAACACGGATTACAACATGCATCATAATTAAAACCAACATCATTACTACGTAACGAATCATCATTTAACAACTTAAAACCAACATAGTATAAAATTCATTTGTTAATTCAAAACATCATCATCATGTATTAAAACAGAAAAAATCAATAAACACTACTAGAAAAAAACATTTGGTTAAATGATTTTACATCAGATTTTAATTTATATGATGTGAAAAATATCTTTCAAATGATTTTACATCAGACATTTATCTCCACTGATGTAAAAAATAACACGGTGACAGTTTCGTAATTAATTAAACTTTTTGCTATAAGGTTTTTTACATCGGGTATGGATCAAAGCCGATGTAAAAAGTATGTCCAATTTTGTTATAAAGGCTTTTTACATCGGGTATGAATACAATCGATGTAATAAGTGTGCCCATTAAAACACGGTGGCATTTGCATAAATAAATCCACATTTTTTTCTAATATTTTTTACATCGGTTTACCATAATAACCGATGTAATAAATTGGAAATAAATTTGGCCCTTAAATCAGTTATTTTTTGGACCGATGTGAAAACCAAATAATGCATGAGCCTTACACCAGTTACCCTTTCCACCGATGTAAAAACACTTCGCCCCCAATTTTATTAACCCTAAACAAAACACGCCCCCCCCCCCCATTTTTTTGTTTCTGATCTTTCTTGATATCATTTTCACGAAGAACTCTTAGCAATCGAATCCTAAGAACAATCAATGTCGTCACAACCACTCCCACTCTGCCGCGTCGTCACCACGTTCTCCATTTTCACTCTGTCACAACCACCTGCGCCGTCACCATGTTCTCCACTTCCACTCCATCACAGCCACTCCCATTCCGCCGCGTCATCACCATGTTCTCCATTCCCGCATAGTCACGTTGTTGCACATTTCACGGAGGAGGAGATAGGGTTTTAGGGTTAGACGATCTTTGCGGTTGTCGTTCAAGGAGGAGATAGGGTTTTAGGGTTAGACGGTTGTGGCGGTTGCCGAAGATGCATGTTCATCGGCTTACTTTGATTTGTTATTTTGATTTAGTTACATATTGTGTGGTTTTTATTAATATTGTTTTTTTCTATTTGTAACTTTTTAATAATCAAGTTAAAAATTGCTTTTGAGTAATTAATTGTTTTTGTTGTTACTAACTTCATGGATAAAGTTGACTCTTGAAACAGTTTTAAAAAGAAATTGAAACAAGAGTATCTCATTGTACTGATGTTTAATATTTGGTAGATTTTATTATTATCATTCATATGCCAAGTATCCTTGTTTTTGGTTTGATTTTTGAAACCTAAAGTTGATTTTTTTTACCATTTACATATGTTTCTCTACTTCTATATATTAAATATTAATTAAATATAGTTACATACTATTAGTTATTTATATGTATCAATTAGTGAGATATTATATATTTTTTCATTTAGAATTTGTTTTTATAAGGAAAATATATAGTTGTTTTTTTAGTTGTTTAAAATTGGTTTCTGTTTTTTTTCAGTTTTAAATTAAGTGTGTGTTGTGATATAACAAAATGAGTACTATTAAGATGGAATCTTAATTCGTTTGTTGATATTATGTTTCTCGCAGAATTTGTGTGTCGACGAGAACCTCTGCATCGTTACTCTTTTCGCTAGTTTGTTGATTTAACTTTGTATGCATTAATTTTGGAACATAGGTATAAATCGTATTTGGATGAGAGCTAATCAATTAAGTGCCGAGTACGAACATGGAATGAAGGAATTTCTACAGTTTATTGAAAGCAATGCTAAAAAAAAATCTTCCTCCTCCTAAAAGCAATGATGAAAAAAGTGTTGATGTGCTTTTTCTTTGTCCATGTGTTCGTTGTGCAAATCGCGAACCAAAACTTAATAGGAAAGAAATCATGGATCATCTAATTTGTCATGGGATTTGTCAAAGTTATACACAATGGATCTGGCACGGTGAGGTATTAGCAAAGTCAAATGTGTCCCAAAAAGATAATGTTAGTGTAGAAATGGATGATCATCTGGAAGACAGAATGCGTGATATTGGACAAGATTCGTTTAAGAAGGCACATGCGTATGATACTTTATGCAGTGACAAGGATAAACCTTTGTACCTGGGATGCACTAATTTTACACGTTTGTCAGTCGTGTTAAAATTGTTTAATTTGAAGGCAAATAATGGGTGGACTGACAAAAGTTTTACTGAATTGCTTGAATTGTTGACACAGATGCTTCCAGAAGGTAATGTAATGCCAAATCGTTATTACGAGGCGAAAAAGATATTATGTCCTATGGGTTTGGAGTATGAAAAGATACATGCATGCCCTAATGATTTCATATTATACAGAAAAGAGTATGTAAAATATAATCATTGTCTGAAGTGCAAGGCGTCACGCTACAAAAATAAAGATGGTGATTCTAGTGATGATGAGGTTGTCAAAAAGGATCCTCCCGCAAAAGTGGCATGGTGATTATATTTTATAACTTTGGTTACATAGATATTTCAATTTTGGTAACATGAAATTCTGACTTTTGTACTTCAACACGCACGTACAGAAATCATTGGCAATTAATAGTCATTTGTCCAAAAGTCAATACAGTGGTCGTCTTTTGTTCACTTCATCGGGAACTTAATCAAACCATGACGAAACTTGTTACACAGTAAGTTTATCTTTTATGTTCACTACATCCTATATACATAATTTGTTACAAAAGTAATTCCATATTTTATGTGGCTTTATATGGATTTTTTTCCTTCTAAATTAGTGCTTTAGGGGTTCATCAAGCGGCACATGGAATTAGAAGAAAGCCTACATGGCTTCGACCCAAAGTAAGTGGTGTAAATTATAATTATAAATTTAATTTTATCATATAAGTATTCACTAATAATGTCATATATTCATTTGTAGACAAGGAAACAAAATAACTCTAATGATTGTGGGTACTATGTGATGAAAAATATGTTGGATATTGTCTCTACAAAGATAACTAATAATGTCATATTATATTGAATTACTACAATATTTTTTACATCAGGAAAATAAAAAACCGATGTAAAAACTCACTTTTTACACCAGGCGCATGAAAAAACCGATGTAAAATGTTTACATGTGTTTTTGAGGATTTCTTTTTACATCGGGCTAAAACATAACCGATGTAAAAAGCCAGATCTGGTGCTTTTTAAAAAAAATTGCACACCCTTTTACATTGGTTTTAAAAAATAACCGATTTAATAACCCAAACTTTTACACCGGTTTTGTGATTCAACCGATGTAAAAACAACCTTTTACATAAAAAAAATCAAATTATATTTTTTTTCACATCAGACTTAAAAATTAACCGATGTGGTTGGCATATTTTTTACATCAGTCCTAAAACCGATGTAAAATGTCTTTGATTTATTACATCTCCCGCCCTTACATCGGACTCATACCCGATGTAAAAAGTCATTTTTGCCCGATGTAAAAAGTCATTTATGCACTAGTGAAAACTCAAGCGTTCCCGGTGTTACACGACACAGAGCAGGAAACCACTTAGACTCTATAAACAATAACAGAAACATACTTCACGCTACGTCCAAGCACCAAGCTATTCTTGAGTATCTGCAGGATGATATAATAGACCATCATGAAAGGCAGGCAAGGTGAATAAATTCACATTCAAAATAAATAATATAAAGACGGATTATAAGACAAGATGCATCAATAGATCAAATACATCAAGTCTCACCCATATACAACAAAGTCAATCACATCATCACATAAAAGACATATGCAATCATGTTATGCCACCAAGAATGAAATGCAATCTTCATAATGTGCATGTGGTACTGAAACATCATCATGGATGGATATTGGGCAATCAACCCTCCACAAGGGAGCATAACATAGCAACATATCACTTCAATCCACACAATGGGTTTGAAGCTACCAACGGACCGAAGCCCAACATAAGTATGTTATGAATGCAAGACGCAATACAATCATACATCATTATAACATCAATTATTGCATCTGCAATCATCATTCATCATTCATCATTCATACATCTACTACTTTTCCTACTCATGTCATCAATACTACATATCATCATATTACAACAGACTCATCTAAACATCATTTCATCATAAACTCCTACCTATTTAGCATTTATAACATGGCAAGAACTCACAACAACATCATAGCAACATAATACAACCAAACAAGTCATTTCGAGTCATTCAGAAAAAGAAAATATTTTTCAAAAATTTACAGGTCTCGCTAAGCGAGCATCGTGCTCGCTAAGCGGGCTACTCTCGGGTTGCGGGATCCTCAAAGTTTCATTTGCTCTCTAAGCGAGCTCCTTCTCACTAAGAGAGACAGTGATTTTCTGCAAAAATCCTATGATTTTCAATACGACTCAGCTGCGACAAAACCCCTCAAAAATCATTATTTGACAACAGAAAAACACATAAATCAATTCTACAACCAACTATCATCACATAATCATCAACTACAACATCTAACAACAACAATTCATCAAAAATCCACCAACAATCCTCCTAACCCTAAGGTTTTCCTTAAAAATCCCCTTTTCTCATAAGACTACCTATACATTATAGATATTGAATAAGAATTACTCCCCATACCTTAGTCAAATGAGCTTTTCGATCACTTCTTGAAGAATTCTCAACCTCAGCCTACTGGTTCTTCAGAGCGTTCTTTCAATCTTCACCAAAAACACGAGTTATGAGAAAACTCTCTCTATTCCCTTTCTCATAACCTTATCAAAAGACAACATTACCCCCAAGACCTTTAACTTCTCTTATTTTATTTTTAATAATAATATTTAAATAATACTTAATTATTCTAATATCACTATTTCAATAAAATAATTCACCACAACACCACAAAATACCACATGTACATAAATAATTAAATTATGAAATTGGGGTGTTACATCCTCCACTAGCAACATGTAAGATATATTTTTCCAGAGGTAAGAGTCCTTCATAAAAGTACTGGATTAGCAAATGTTTAGAAATTTGGTTGTGAGGACAACTCGACACTACCGACTTGAATCTCTCCCAGTATTTGGCCAATGATTCCATGACAATTTGTCTAATACCACATATTTCTTTTATGGTAGAATGAGCTCTTGAAACAGGGAAAAATCTTTCTAGGAAGACTTTCTTCATACTATTCCAGCTTGTAACCGAATTTGGATCAAGATAATACAACCAATCTTTCGCGCAACACCTTGTAGTGAGAATGGAAAGGCTTTGAGCTTGGCATGATCTTAGGTAATTCCTTGTGGTCTCAATGGTGTATAACACACAACCTGTAGTTCTTTCAATTGCTTATGAGGATTTTCACCTGCAAGACCACTAAACCTTGGTAACAAGTGTATTAAACTAGATATAAATTCAAAAGTTGCAGCAACTTCAGGATACTCAATACAAAGTGCATTATAATTCACATCTGGTGCAACAAGTTCTATTAAAATTATTTGTTCAACCATAATATAATAATCAAGCTCAAAATCAAAATCAAACATATTATGGGAGAACACATAATCAAAATCACTAGTATTCATACATCATGAGTCAGCAATGCAACAAATATAAAAATATCAACAATGTCTCTAATGAAAAAAAACAGTTGAAAAATTGAAAAATGACTAAAATAAAATAAAATAAATCTTGAAATATCACTAAAAACAAATAAAATAAAATAAAAAGACTTTACAAAAAAATCAGATTTTTTCAAAAATATGTAAACGGAAAATAAATATTAAAAAATAGAAAAACAAGGAATTTGAGATTTTTAAAGTCAAAATTTCTTAGAAGTCTCTTCTAAACAAGTGAGTTTGTTGATTTTTTTTCCACATTTTCTGGAAAACATTTGGATGAATTCGAAACAGTAGCTTACAAAATCACCTGATATGTTGGAATACTTATTACTATACTACAACATGGAAAATAAACAAACAAAAAACAAAACAAAAATGCTAAAAAAGACTCTAATCTAGGGTGGAATAAGAAATTTCCTTTTTTTGTATTATTTTATCCATTTCATGGGGTGCTCGTTCACCACGGTGAAAAGTCACAAATACCATTAGATTCTGGAGATGCATCTCCAAATGCATCCATATTAAATATTATGGAACTTTTTATGTGATATGCATTTTACTTTTTATGATGACAACCTTTGCTTAAATTGATGATGACAAGTCAAGCATATGTGTTTAAGTGGTTAAGGATGCAAACCAACAAATTAGGGTTTACTGGACGTGACTATTCGGTGATGGAAACCTAATGGAAGTTAACTCAAGCCTCATTTCAAGTCAACTTAATCAAGTGTCTGCACAAGGAAAGTATTCGAAAAATTCTTGAAATACAAGGAAGCATTGTCTTAACTAACATGAGTGAAATCTATGTAATGCATAAGTGGAGTTTTTGTAAAAGTACTTTAAAATCATACACACACAAACATTTTAAAAAATGATTTTTCTAAAAGAAATACTTTCAAAAATACCTTGAAGTCGGTCAGATGAGTTGGAAGTTATTTGAAAAGATATGGATAAAGTTTTGTCTTTACCAATCGATTGGAACTTTATCCCAATCGATTGAGAGATTTCAAAAATATGTCACAATTGACTAGGAAAACATCTTAATGATGGTAATGACTATAAATATTTTCTTTACATTTTTAATTTGGTAATTGATTGGGACATGTTACCAATCCATTGGTAAGTCTTAATATTCATTTAAAAAGATTTCCTTTTTTAGCAAATCTCTAGCCTAAAAATAGATGTTCGTTCCTTCATTTCAAATAGATCCAGAACCGAGTTTCATTTCATACTTCTCTCTCTTTCTCTCTCTAAACTTTTCTTATACTTTCTCTCGCTAAGTTTTTGGCCTAAATGCTTTTCAAGAATGTTCTTTATGCAAATGAGAAGTTGTATTTATGGAATGGTAGTTTTGTAAAATCACCAAGGGATTTTGTTTATACTTTTGTTGAAAAGTTTATCAAATTAGTAATTGTTTGGGTTAGAAGTTAAACTCGTAAAAGCTTTGGTTTGAGGATTGTGTGATCAAATCCTTGTTTAGGTTCGAAAGTTGAGCCTGTGATAAAAGCTTTCATAGATTTTTTGTTATCCCGTGGTAAAACCAAGTCAAGGTTAAAGCTTAGCCCGTGATAAAAGATTGTTAAGGTTTGAGATTATCATGTCATTAAAATCTCCCAGGTTATTGATTATCATGTGGTAAAACCAAGGTTTAAGGTTCATGAGCTCAGCCCGATGTTAAAAGCTCGCAAAGTTTGTTTAGAAGCTTGAAGAATAACAACTCCAAGATTTTAGAACCACATATTGCATCCCCTCTTGTGTGGGAAGTTACATGCCGAACGAACACTCCCAATAATTTTCGGAGTAAGTCACCCCCCCATGTTGCCTAAAACAATGTCTGAAGATGCATCTTTGTATCCATATTAAGGTTAATTCAGAGGTGCATCTATGTAATAACTCTTATTTCAAAACTTAATGAGTTTTACAAAGATGCATCTTTAGAATACACTCTGTTAGCTTTAACCACAAACCAATAACAGATGCAGAAAGTTGAAGAAAACCATAAATTAACATCAAAATATGTGGCATTACATAGATTATCATTAACATAAATTTAACATTGCATTTTATTAGAACGTTGCAACATCATTAAAATAACTTTGATCGGTCTTTCAATTATTACATCCACTTCAATCAGACCATATGTTTTGTTACAGTGAAATGTACTCCACATAATCCTTAAATATTCATTTGTATTTAACTCAAACTTTGTTAACTATATCTTCCCTTCATTATAAATCGAGGGTGAACAGTACTCAAGCTTCACAACACTTTGATTGTCAAAGTATTATAGGAGATTCTCTAGTATGAATTTCATATCAACGATTGAGGTGTACTATGTGACCCTAAATTCAACTTAAAACACCATCAATAACATATGAAGGTGATTCCGGAGATGCATCTTCAGATTAGTTGTTGGCCTAAACAGGGTGTGACTCACTTTCAACACCTTTTTTGTGTATTGGGTGTGTCTGGAGATACATCTCCGAAATTTTCACTAATTTGATTAAACTAGATCAATCTACTTAAAACACCATCAATGAAATACAATGGTGATTCCGGAGATGCATCATCGGATTAGTTTTTGGCATAAATGAAGTGGCTCACTTGCAACATGATTTTTTTTGTATATTGGGTGCATCTAGAGATGCATCTCTGAAATATGGAAATGGCAAAATCTGGTTTTCAATGTGCTCACCCTTACCCCATGGGTGGATGAAGTAATTCCTTTTTTTAGGGGATTGTTATTCACACATTTTATGGTACTCATCCACAATGATGAAAAACCATTAATGCTCATAAAATTTTGAACTTAAACTCTAGACGCACTTAAAATGAAACTAATTATATATTTGTCTGGTTTCGTCTGGTATGGAAGTTAACTTTTAGATTTTTATGGTATAGAAGTAATGCCTTATTTAATTATGATGTATTTTTATGGTTTAATTAAAGTTAAAATGTCTGACATCCATGAAATATTGATACATGGTTGTAACACCCTAATTTTTGCCCTAATTTTTTCTTTGCGTCTCATCTGCATTTCACATACAAACAAGATCGCACTGGTTGCACGGTTCTTCTCGGGTTAGGATTATGCCTCACAGGGGATCACTGTTGTCTTTAATTGTTTTATTTGATTTTGTTTACTAACCATTAATCAAAATCCAAAAATATTTTGTTTCCTTTTGCTAACCTTTTTTTTTTAGGAAGAGGAACCATATAAAAATGCCAAAAAATAGCAGTCCTGCAGCTCGAGTAAATTTCACAAAAAGTCGAAGACGATCCGCAAATAATTCAAAATTATCAGATCAAGGATTTCCCAAGTTAAGTGATTCATTCAAAGGATCTCCAAGGTTCACGTGTTTATTTCTTCGACGTACACAAGAATCGGGCCGAAACAACCAAGCAGCTATTTTTGAACAAAAAATTCAAAATTCAGCTTGGTTAACCGGTTAACCAAATGGTTAACCGGTTAACCAATGCGAAATTTGAATTTTTTATTTCAAATTCAGCACCCTTAGATCATTGATTTAATTGAAATATTCTAGATCCATTGGTTTCTGATTTCTCTACATCACTTTGATCAATTTCCTACCATAAACCCTCACTAATCACCACTCTTTTCCATTTCCCACCAAAATTCCAATTACCAAACCTAAATTCAAATTACCAAAGCAAGCCTCATTCCACCAAATTTCCATACCTAAGGCCTTTAAATAGGACCACAATTTCATTCATTCCACAAGCTTTTGATAGCCACAAAACCTCTTGCAAAATACTCCCTCAACACCAAATTCTCCAAAGCTCATTTTTCTTTCTTTTGAAGTTATCAAGAATTCACATTGAATTCTTGATTAACTTGAGCTAGACCTTCATCCTTTCATTCTTTTGCTCATCAATTTCAGTAGATCTAAGCTTGTGTTGGTTCAATTTGAAGAAAAGCTTTTGGTAATTCATCTTCCTCCATAAACCCATATTCACCATCAACATTCAAGATGTAGATCTTTGGTGCTTTTGTTTATAGATCCTTCGGATCTTTATTTATTGTTTGATTGCAGGGATTCCACTGTATTTTGGTTTTAAAAATCGTGCAAATTCAGATCATGATCATCCAATGTTTGAGAAAAGGTTTCAAAAATGGATCATGCTGAATTTTATGCATTTTTCAGCATCTGGTACAGCGTTAACCGGTTAACCAGTTTAAAAATAGCGCAATTTGTCCAAAATCTGCTTGCGTTAACCGGTTAACTAATTGGTTAACCGGTTAACACAAGTCAGAATGGTGTTTTTGGGTTGTTTCAAGCCCCTTTTTGGTTCCTCTTTCTTCTTCTTCTTCCTCCCTTTTATTTTTACCTTGGGAAGCTTTTTTGGGAGTAATTCCTCCTTAATTTCAATGGACTTTGGGTGTAGATTAGAGTAGTTAATGTTCATTAATTCAAAACTACCTTTAAGTGGATTATTCAATTAATTTAAGGTAATTTGCATTAGTGATACATTTTCATGCTTGAATCCACCAAGATAAGTGATTGAACTTAAGGATGGAAGAATACCATAAGTACGGCTCAATTTGGTATTCATCTTTAGTTTTGTGCGGTATCGCGTTCGGATAACGATTTACATATCGTTTATCTCGCATGCATTAGCACTAACATTATGCACCTTAATTGGTGGTGGCCGGCCTCATTTGTAGGGTAATTACTTCGTAAATTACTCGGTGATTGCTTAACATAGACCTAAATGTGTCCCGACTTCGGAATAAAAATCTAATTGGGTACTTACACTTTCGTGGACCGGATCTCTTGTTGATTGCGTAATCCCAAAGTGGTTAATCATATTGCTTCAAGAATCGAGACTTGTGAATTTTTGATGCGTAGGTGCTTTGGGTCTCCCAATCGCCTTTCAAAATTCATTGAATTTGGTTCGGTTTGCCTTGATTAATCGCTATAGTGTAAGATGCTAAGCGGATCCGGTTGCCTTCGATTTTGGTTACTTTCCTTTTTGGTTGTGGTTGATTAAGTTCACCATACCATTATTATATGAATATTATTATACTATTACTACTATTAATATTTTAGATTCTTGCATTTTTTATTTCTTTTGTTACTAACATTTAATTTCTTGCATTTTTATTGTCTTTATTCTATTTTGCTTTACTCATCCATATCATGTTTATTATTTGCTCTTATTATTTGTTGATTGATTTTTTATTTGTCTGTTTGGACACAAAAACATTAATAAAGGATTAAACCTCTAAAAAACTTGTGATTTTGATTTGTGGACTTTTAGTTACTATCCTTAGCATTTGGAGTGGAGATTTGGACTTAGATTCTTAGGACACCTCCTTTGCCTTGATCTTCAAAAAGTTGGATTTAGCCTTTATTTGGCCATTTGCTAGCTTATAAGGATGGAACTCTTATGCTCATAATGAGGAATATCATCAAGTTTGGTTAGATCTTTCTTCCCTTATCTCTTTATTTTATTTTCTTAGGATAGTCATTTCATCTCCTCCCACTTCTTAAATTTTCAAATCTTCTTCCTATTTTCAAAATCTTCTTTGTTTTCAAACTTCAAACGTTTTCATAAATCAAACCTTGACTTAGGTCAAGCGATTTTACCTTTTCATTCCATTTTCTTAATAAATGTTAATCCATATAAGCATATCGAAATTTTCTTCTCAGAGACTTTAAAATATTCAAAACTCGCTCATTTGTTTTTGTGCCTTCGTGCACTTTTCTTTTCATATGTTTAGATATGATTCATTCTTTCTAGCGGAATTATTCGCTAAAGAATGACGACTTATCTTCACATTTTAAAATCAATTCAACTCATTGTTTCTTTTCATATTTTGTACCACGAACTACGGGGTTTTGATCTCGCATTGCACTTTGTGGGTACGTAGGCATGAGGCGTTAAACCTCTTCAAACAAAAATATAAAAAACGTTTTCTCTTCTCATCTCTCCAATCTCTTTCAAATAAACCATTTTCAAACCAAAAGCGGTAAATTTTTCAAAGGGCTCCCGTGGAGTACCACGGACATTTTGGGTGCGTAAAACCTTCCCATCGCGTAACCTATCTCCTTACCTGTTTCTCTGATGTGTTTCTTTAGCTTTCTTTCTTTTAGATTCATTAGGTTTTATTTGCTCTTTTTTCCCTTTTCCTCTTGGAATAAAATAAAAGCGCGGTGGCGACTCTGTTTACCTTGAGTTAAGTTAGCTAATAGCTTACACTCATGATTTTACCGCTACAGAAAAGTGGCGACTCTGGTGGGGAGTAATCTCTAAGTGGATTCGGCCTACTTTGATTTATTTACTGCTTTGGTTTGATTTGTTTGTTATTTGTTTGTTCTGTTTCAGTTTTGGTGATCCTCTGAGTGAGATAGATTCTAACCCGGATCTGAGTTGAAATTATGATAGGACGGCGATATTCGAAGAGATAAGCGATGGAGTAGTCCAAAGCTATATCAATTTGATAATCTCCACTCGGTTAGGCTCTCTTGGACTATCAATGTCATGATGAGTAATCATACGTGGCATTATTTTCCGACTTTGAGCTGATCATACTGAGGACCGTAGAACCCTTAACCCATCCAAGCCAATTTAGGAACGTAGTGCGGAAACTGTCTGGATGTAAACCTAAGGTGGTTGTCACGCGATACTACACTCGGACGAGGTCTATTTTAAGAATGTTATCGGTTGGGGAGTAATCCAACGTACCGATGATATTCTAAAGATGGTTGTTAACTCCGGGCACCTCTGTTAACACCCTTTTGGTTTTCTGCAGGTACAATGAAGACAAAACCTTAGTACTTACCTGTGTGGGTTGGTGTTCTGTTACCTTGACTTCATGCTCATGACTCGGAACCTAAACCCGTGTGCTTTGTGTGATCTTATTTGTGGTTGTTGCATACAAGCCATCATGCATTCATGAGCATTGTTTTTTAGATTTCAAGGGACTCATAAGGAACTTTTGCAAAATTTCAGATGTCTATGGTTATGAATTTTGAAAGGAGGAACACAAAGAAGTACACCTTCAAGAATCCTAATATAGTGGAGTTGAGAAGGCTAGGAGCATTGGTGGTTGATACCCAGGAGTTCCGGAAATGTTATGGGAAGCTCTTGTTTATTTTGGATACCGATGTACCAGAGGGAATTCTCCCTACCTTAGCTCAGTTTTATGACCCGTTGCATCATTGTTTCACTTTTCCTGATTATCAGCTTGTGCCGACTTTGGAGGAGTACTCTCATTGGATAGGTTTACCTATTTTGGACAAGGAATTTATTTTCAGTGGTTTAGAGAAGGAGCTTACTATCAAAATCATCGCCAAAGCCCTTTTTCTTAAGGAGTCTGATCTTAATGGGAAGTTTCTTCCAAAAGGGAGTGTTCGTGGTATTAATGCTAAGTTCTTGATGGGGAAAGCTTCTATTTCACTTACTTTGGGTCATAAGGATGCATTTGAGGCTATTCTTGCTTTGCTCATTTATGGGGTTGTCTTGTTTCCTAACTTAGATGGTATTGTGGATGAGAATGCCATTCAGATTTTCTTGAAGAAGAATTCGGTGCCTACTTTGCTTGGAGACATGTATCATGCTTTTCATTATAGGACCTCCAAAGGTGATGGAGAGATTGTGTGTTGTGCGCCTCTTCTCTACAGGTGGTTTATTTTGCACCTACCAAAGTCCGATGTCTTCAAGGACAATAAAGAGAATCGAAGATGGTCTCAAAGGATTGTCACTTTCTCATAAGGATATGACATGGTTTTGTTCTCATTATGATACTGGAGTGCTTATTGATAGTTGTGGAGAATTTCCTAATGTACCTCTTCTTGGTACACGTGGGGGAATTAGTTACAACCCTATTCTTGCTAGGCGACAGTTGGGATATTTTTTAAAGGACATACCAAACAATCTTTCCTTATCTCGTTTCTTCTTTCTTAATGGTGCAGATCACGTAGAAATGAAGAAAAGGATTGCTCATTCTTGGCATGCGGTTCATTGGAAAGAGAAAGGTCAATTGGGAAGACAACACCTTGCTCCCTCCGAGTGTTACATCCAGTGGGTTCGATCTAGGGCTTCCAAGCTCAAGATGCCTTATCCACCTGAGGAGCCTTTGTTTCCTATATTACCATTGTCTGCTTTTCTTCCTCCCGTTGATGAGAAGATGGCTCTTCAGGAAGATTTGGACAAGATGAAGAAAGAGAAAGAAGAATGGCTACTTGAGAAGACTACGATGCAAGAGCAACTAAAGGATAAGGATGATCTCATTGAGTTACTTGAGCGGCGTGTTACGAAGAGGCCAAGAGAGGATTTATTTTCCTCTAGTACTCCATCTACCATTCCTCCTACATCCGGTGCTTGGAAGGCCATTGTTGATCAGTTGGTGAAGGATAAAGAAGACATGGAAGATCGGTACAAGAAGAAGATTAGGAGAATTTGCATGAAATACCAGCTAGGATTTGGATCTTCTTCGGATATGATTCTCTAGGCCTAGTTTATTTTTTTCTCTCATGTATTAGGATTGTTGAGGCTTGTACTTCACTTGTAATCCTTACTTTGATTTTAATGAGAATGAGTTTTTTTTAAGTACTTCAAAAAGCGTTTCTTTATAAATATTGCAAGTTATCTTATAGTCCTTTGAAATCTTTGCATTTGCATACGCATACCATGCATCATACCCGCATTTGTTTTGCTTTTTGAGTGTTCTCCAGGGATCTTATGTTGTTTCTTGGTCTTCATTCAGTTCTCCTGTCAAGCTGACTCACCGATTTGATACTCGAGCTAATCGGAGGAAGATGTTGGAAACCCTACAACAAGAGAATCGCGAGCTGCGCGAGGAGGTTACATATCTGAAGGAAAGCTTGGAAAGAGTTTCTGCCATGATGGAAGGCTTGGTGGCTGCTCAGAATCAGCCACCTCCTCCTAATTCTCCTGTTCAGAATACATTCATCTCCGAGATTGTTACTGCATCAATTCATGTTGAAACTGTCATCTCTCCTCGCTATCGTATGCCTTCTAGCACACCTTGGGGCATGCCGGTTGATTTCATTCCTGCTGGTTATCATCCTCCTCCTCCTGAGACTGCTGCATTTAATACTCTCCCACTGGTGATGACTACTCTTCCTCCAGTTATGACTACTGCACCGCCTGTGATGCACACTATTCTGCACCATGATGAAATGATTTACCATGCTGAGCCCAGTGTAGGCGCTGGAGTGATTGAAAGACTTGATGATTTCCATGGACGCTTTGTTGAGATACAGAAGGAGATGAGAGCCTTGAAGCATAAGGATTTGTTCGGAAAAGATGCTTATGACCTTTGTTTGGTCCCTAATGTTAAAGTTCCGTACAAATTCAAGTTTCCTGAGTTCGAGAAGTATAAAGGCAACACTTTCCCTTTGAGTCATTTGACTATGTATGCTAGAAAGATGTCTGCTCAGACAGATAATGATAAGCTGCTGATTCACTATTTCCAGGATAGTTTGACCGGTGCAGCCATGAGATGGTATATGAGTTTGGATAATAGCCAAATCAAGACTTTCAATGATTTGGGAGAGGCTTTTGTGAGGCAATACAAGTATAACGTTGATATGGCACCAGATAGAGATCAGCTTCGTGCTATGTCCCAAAAGGACAAAGAGACTTTCAAAGAGTATGCGCAGAGATGGCGCGAGCTAGCAACTCAGATTGTTCCTCCTCTGGAAGAGAAAGAAATGACGAAGATCTTCTTGAAGACTTTAGGTTCTTTCTACTATGAGAAGATGATAGCAAGTGCTCCTTCTGATTTCACTGAAATGGTGAGTATGGGGATGCATTTAGAAGAAGGTGTACGTGAGGGACGGTTAAGTCAAGAGAATAGTAATGGCTCAAGCTCTAGAAGGTTCAACTTTGGAAAAAAGAAAGAAGGTGAGACTAATGTTGTGTCTCGTGAAAGTTACAGAAGACCTCATGGTCGTGGGAATCTCCATCCGCAACATGTAGCTTCTGTAACTCCGATGATTAATGTGGCTCCAACTGTGCCAATAGTTCCGAAGTACCAGTCTCGTTATCAACAACCTTTTGTGCAACAAGGTGGTAATCAACAGGTTCGGGCTAAGCCGAGTTTTGATCCCATCCCAATATTGTATGCGGATTTGCTTCCATCTTTGATTGCAAAGAATCTTGTGCAAACACGTTCTCCACCTCCAGTTCCAGAGACTATCCCATGGTGGTATAAACCAGAGGCTCGCTGTGCTTTTCATCAAGGTGCCCCGGGGCATGATGTTGAGAACTGTTATCCATTGAAGTTTGAAGTACAGAAATTGATGAGGAACAATATTCTGTTTTTCAATGATGTTAATCCAAATGTAAAAACAAATCCGCTGCCAAAGCATGGTAATACGTCTGTGAATATGGTTGATGGTTGTCCTGGTTTGTTCAAGATTTATGAGGTCCGCCATATTCGAAGGTCTTTGGTTGAGATGCATGCTTTCTTAAGTGAATATCACGATATTGATCACGATTATGCTAGATGTTTCATTTGCTCGGTGAACCCTCGTGGTTGCGTGATTGTTAAGAGAGACATTCAAAAGATGATGGATGATAAGTTGATTGAAGTGACAGCAAAAAAAGATGAGTATGAAAATGAAGTGAATGTTATTATGCCTCAGTTCAATATTCCTGAGAAGGTTGTTCCTGAGAAGGTGGTTATTTCTTTCGATAGCCGCAAATATGTTGTTACTCCATTGGTGATCAATTTGCCTGGTCCAATGCCATATGAGTCTGATAAAGCTGTTCCGTACCGGTATAATGCTACGATGATAGAAAATGGTATGGAAGTTCATATTCCTTCTCCAAAGTCTGTGGTTAGCATTGCTGATGTGACAAAGGTTACCCGAAGTGGTAGAGTTTATGCTTCAGATCCTCCAAAGAGAGTTGAAGATACAAGTGCGAGTAAATAGATTATGGATGTTGTTGCCCGATCAGGCCAATCTGGTGATAGTGAGGATGAGGTGTTAAAATTGATAAAGAAAAGTGAGTACAACGTTACTGAGCAGTTGTTGCATACTCCGTCGAAGATATCAGTTTTATCACTCTTGATGTGCTCTGAGGCTCATAGGCAGTCTTTGCAGAAGATTCTTGATCAAGCTTATGTTGACCATGATGTGACTATAGATCAGTTTAATAGTATTGTGGATAATATCACATCGTGCAACAATTTAAGTTTCTGTGATGATGATTTGCCTGAAGAAGGAAGGAATCATAACTTGGCTTTGCATATTTCAGTGAACTTTCAGGAAGATGCTATGTCTAAGGTGCTAGTTGATATTGGATCTTCTCTGAACGTGATGCCGAAGTCAACTTTGTCAAAGCATGCGTACCAAGGTGCTCTCATGAGGCATAGTGGGATTATTGTGAAAGCTTTCGACGGATCGAAGAAGACAGTGATTGGTGAAGTGGATCTTCCTATTCTTATTGGACCGTTTATATTCCAAATTACTTTTCAATTAATGGATATACGTCCCGCTTACAGTTGTCTCCTTGGAAGACCCTGGATTCATGAAGCGGGAGTTGTGACATCCACTCTTCATCAGAAGCTGAAGTTTGTGAAAGAGGGGAAATTAGTGACCATTGGCGGTGAAAGGGCGATGCTTGTGAGCAATTTGTCATCTTTCTCCTATATTGATGCTGAAGAAGAGGTGGGAACTTCATTTCAAGCTCTTTCTGTTGTGGATAATGTTGCTAAGAAGAATGCCATGCCTATTTCTTCTTTAAAGGATCTCTGCGCATGCTTGAAACTGGTCAATCTGACGGTTGGGGACGAGTTATTGATGCTGTCGACAACAAGGAAGGATTTGGTATCGGCTTTGCACCAGGCGTGGTTCTCAATGACCCGAAGACTATTCAAGAAGGTTTCCGAAGTACTGGATTTATCAACGATCATTCCGTTGCTGCCATCATTGAAGATGATGAAGATAAAGAAATGCCTAACTTTGTTACGCACGGAAAGATCTGCCAGAACTGGATTGTTGTTGATGTTCCTTTTATTGTTCATGCTTCAAAGTAATTTGTTTTATTTTTTTTCAAAAGATCCTTTCACTCTGCCCAAGGTGAAAGTGATGTTTGTCAGGCTTTGTTTCAAATTTTATCATCATCAATAAAATGCTATTTTGATTTCCATATGTGTTTTTCCTTTTTGCTTTATTCTGAAAAATGGTAACATAAAAAACCCAAAATAATAATAATTTTTTATCTGCATAATGTATGCACTTTTGTTCATACTCTAAAATAAAAATAAAATCATTGTGCAGATTGATTGATAAACCCTTTGAAAACAATGATCATATGCCCTCTCCCAACTTTGAATTCCCTGTGTTTGAAGCTGAGGAAGAGGATGTTGAAGAGATTCTTGACGAGATTTCCCGGTTGCTTGAGCACGAGGAGAAGGTTATTCAGCCTCATGGAGAGTCTATAGAAATGGTCAACTTGGGTTCTGAAGATGATAAGAAAGAAGTCAAAGTTGGAGCATTGCTTGGTCCTGATGTTAAGAACAGGATTGTAGAGCTTCTCAGAGATTATGTTGATGTATTTGCTTGGTCTTATCAAGACATGCCAGGTCTTGATACTGATATTGTGGAACATAGATTGTCGCTGAAGCCTGAGTGTCCACCTGTAAAGCAAACGTTGAGAAGAACTTATCCTGATATGGCAGTAAAGATCAAAGAGGAGGTTCAAAAGCAGATTGATGCAGGTTTTCTTGTGACGTCAAATTATCCTCAATGGGTGGCCAATATTGTGCCTGTTCCAAAGAAAGACGGAAAAGTCTGAATGTGTGTTGATTACAGAGATTTGAACAAAGCCAGTCCAAAAGATGATTTTACATTGCCACACATTGATATGTTGGTAGATAATACGGCTAAGTTTGATGTGTTCTCTTTTATGGACGGATTTTCCAGTTATAATCAAATAAAGATGGCACCCGAGGACATGGAAAAGACCACATTTATTACACCATGGGGAACATTCTGCTACAGAGTGATGCCCTTTGGATTGAAGAATGCTGGTGCGACATACCAAAGAGCTATGACCACACTTTTCCATGATATGATGCACAAAGAAATTGAGGTATATGTTGATGATATGATCGCTAAGTCGAAGACTGAAGAGGATCATGTTGAACATTTGTTGAAGTTGTTTCAGAGGTTAAGGAAGTTTAAGCTTCGTTTGAATCCGAACAAGTGCACCTTTGGTGTACGTTCTGGAAAGTTGTTAGGTTTCATTGTCAGCCAAAAAGGCATTGAAGTTGATCCTGATAAAGTGAAAGCTATTCAGGAAATGCCTGCTCCAAGAACTAAAAAGCAAGTAAGAGGATTCTTGGGCCGTTTGAATTATATTTCGAGATTTATCTCTCACATGACTGCCACATGTGCTCCGATCTTCAAGTTGCTTCGGAAAGACAAAGGTTATGTCTGGACAGATGATTGTCAGAAGGCATTTGAAAGTATCAAAGAATATCTGCTTGAACCTCCTATCTTATCTCCTCCGGTGGAAGGTAGACCGATGATCATGTACTTGACTGTGTTGGAAGATTCCATGGGTTGTGTGCTTGGTCAGCAAGATGAATCTGGAAGAAAAGAATATGCAATTTACTACTTGAGTAAGAAATTCACTGATTGTGAGTCTCTGTACTCCATGCTTGAAAAAAGTTGTTGTGCCTTAGCTTGGGCTGCAAAGCGTCTTCGCCGGTATATGCTGAATCATACAACTTGGTTGATCTCTAAAATGGATCCAATCAAGTATATATTTGAAAAACCTGCTTTGACTGGGAGGATTGCTCGTTGGAAAATGTTATTGTCGGAATATGATATCGAGTACCGAGCTCAAAAAGCTATAAAAGGTAGTATCTTGGCTGATCATTTGGCACATCAACCGATTGATAATTACCAGCCTATCAAGTTTGATTTTCCAGATGAGGATGTGATGTACTTGAAAATGAAAGATTGTGATGAACCTTTGATTGAGGAAGGGTCGGAGCCTGGATCTCGATGGGGTTTAGTTTTTGATGGTGCTGTGAATGCACGTGGAAGAGGAATTGGGGCAATGATCATTACTCCCCATGGTTCACATATTCCTTTTGCTGTGAGGTTGACTTTTCCTTGTACCAATAATGAATCTAAGTATAAAGCCTGCATTATGGGTCTTGAGGAAGCTATTGATCTGAGGATTAAGCATCTTGACGCATATGGAGATTCTGCATTGGTAATCAATCAGATCCAGGGTACGTGGGTAACTCATCAACCCCACTTGATCCCTTATAGAGATTATGCCAGGAAGATATCAACTTTCTTCACTAAAGTTGAGTTTCATTATGTTCCTCGTGATGAGAATCAGATGGTAGATGCTTTAGCAATTATAGCTTCTATGATAAAGGTGCACCAGTGGAATGATGTTCCCATGATCAGGGTGATGCGGCTTGAAAGACCAGCTCATGTGTTTGCAGTTGAAGAGCTCCATGATGACAAGCCTTGGTATCATGATATTAGATGTTTTCTCCAGAGATAGGAATACCCACTTGGGGCATCCGATAAAGATAAGAGGACTTTTAGGAGATTGGCAGGCAATTTCTTCTTGAATGGAAATGTGCTTTATAAGAGAAATTTTGACATGGTCTTGCTCAGATGCGTGGATAGACACGAAGCATACATGTTAATGAAAGAAATTCATGAAGGATCTTTTGGCACTCATGCTAATGGGCATGCAATGGCTAAAAAGATGTTGAGAGCAGGTTACTATTGGCTGACAATGGAATCTGATTGCTGCAAGTATGTAAAAAAGTGCCATAAGTGTCAAGTGTATGCTGATAAGATTCACGTGCCACCCGCTTATCTCAATGTGATTTCTTCCCCATGGCCTTTTTCTATGTGGGGAATTGATATGATTGGTATGATTGAACCCAAGGCTTCGAATGGATATCGTTTTATTCTTGTGGCAATTGACTACTTCACCAAGTGGGTGGAAGCGGCATCATATGTTAATGTGACCAAGCAAGTTGTGGTTCGGTTTATCAAGAATAACATTATCTGCAGATATGGTGTTCCGAATAGAATCATTACTGATAATGGTTCGAACTTGAATAATAAGATGATGAAAGAGCTTTGTGAAGAATTCAAGATTCAGCACCATAATTCTTCTCCTTATAGACCGAAGATGAATGGGGTTATTGAAGCTGCGAATAAGAACATTAAGAAAATCATTCAGAAGATGGTTGTGACATACAAGGACTGGCATGAGATGCTCCCTTTTGCTTTGCATGGGTATCGTATGTCCGCACTTCAACAGGGGCAACCCCTTTTTCACTTGTTTATAGTACAGAAGCAGTGCTCCCCGTCGAAGTTGAGATCCCATCAATGAGAGTTCTGATGGAAGCCAAGTTGACTGAGGCTGAATGGTGTCAGAGTAGATTTGATCAGTTGAATTTGTTTGAGGAAAAGAGAATAACAGCTTTGTGTCATGGTAGGTTGTACCAGCAAAGAATGAAGAAAACTTTTGACAAGAAGGTCAAACCTCGTGTATTCAGAGAAGGCAACCTTGTGCTAAAAAAGATTCAGTCTTTCATTCAAGATTCTCGGGGCAAGTGGACTCCAAACTATAATGGCCCATATGTTGTCAAGAAAGCCTTCTCTGGCGGTTCGTTAATTCTTGCAACTATGGATGGTGAGGAGATCACCCGCCCTGTGAATGCGGATGCAGTCAAGAAATACTTCGCCTAAAAAAATAATAAAAGAACAGCTCGCTAAGTTGAAAACCCGAAAGGGCGGCTTAGGCAAAAATGAGCGTCTCGGTGGATTGAAAACCCGAAAGGGCGGTCCAGGCAAAAATTAGAGACATAAATAGAAATAATTATCCTGGTAGATTGAAAACCCGAAAGGGCAATCTAGGCAAAAGTTAGGGATCATGGAAAGTAACTGCATCGACAGACTGGATCACTTGTAACGACCGAGGATTTCAGATTCTATCCCTCAGAAGAATTTTCCATCAAAGATTCTTATTCACTCATCCTTGACTGAAGTTTTGGACACAGTGGAGTTCAAATTTGATAGGGAGAATAGTGATCATTGTATTTCAATGTAGCCATTTTCCATGTATTTACCATTTTTCAAACTTGTAATGATCCATGGAGTCATGCCATTTGTTGACTACCATTCTATCAATGAATTTGAGTTTTTATTCAATTGTTTGCAATTCTTTATATTGTTTCTGTTTACAAAATTTCAATTTATTGTTGATGATGATTTTTGAAACAAATTTAATAAATTTAATCTTTGAAGATTATAAAAACATTTTTCTTTTGATATGTGAACAAAGAAAGGATATCAATAGTGATTCCAAGGATGGTAAAGTCTGGATGTGTGTAACTTGTCTCTCCCAAAGCAGGGTTTGATTCGGTTGTGTCCATGTGAAGTTCCTGAATAGTCTTGGCAGGTTGATGTTAATGATGTTTTGATCCCCAACAATAAGCATGAACGGGAATTATATGATTGTTCTTAATTTGAGTTCCAATGTCTTACCCAGAAGAATTGTTGGAAGGGATGTTCTTAGGAATCCCCAGTTGAGTTTAGATCTCTTCCTCAGCAAGTTATCTCTAATTTGAGAAGCATTGGGAGTCCTCAGCCGATTTCTTGTTCCTCAACTTGAGTTGGTTGCATCCTTGAATAGAAGTATTGATATAGCAGTCAGTTTAGAGGTTTTCTTTTACCTGATGGTGGGTGTTGATTTAAAATCCCTCGTAACTGTGTTTTGGCTATGATGTTAACTTCTGATATCCCCGTATGGATCCCCAGTAGGTCTGCGTGTGTTGGTTTCCAGCAGGTTCCTATGCAATTTTCAACAGGTCTTGCACTATATCCCCAAGTGGAGAAGGAGTGATATGACAGTTATTCCTCACAAAAGTTGATTTTTATCAAGAATTCTTCTGTCCCTAGCAAGGATTGTGGAAGCTTTTCCCTAATCTTCAGCAGATTATTACCTTTCCTCAGCAGGGTGATATCCCTATGCAGAGTTGATGATTGATGTTTAATACTTCGGTAGGTTATATCACTGGTAGATCTTTATTTTGTTTTTCTCAAACGGAGTCATGAGGATATTTGTTCCCATCAGTGTTAGCAGGGACATTTCCCTCTTTCCCCAAAGAATGGAAGATTTTGTTCTGTTGGTGTTTCTTGAAGATTGCTTTGTGGATTGGATCCTTAGCAGATGCTGTCTCATCTTGAGTTAAGCCTTGTAGTAGGATTTTATTCCTTTGATGGCTTATGATATTCCCCTGCAGGATTTCAAATTGAATCTCCAGCATGTTTCCCTGCATTGTTGCCTTGAGATTAGCCGAGTATCTGGTTGTTGTGATGTTCATGTCACTTGTTGCTTTTCTTTATGTCTGTTTTGTCAGCATATTCATAAGCATATTCATATTCACAAGCATAGCATCATTTGCTTGCATTCTTGCATTTATCGTTGTTCCCTGCTCTTTGGTGTGGATTTTCCCCAAAGAATGTGTGTGTTGTCTTCCTCTCAAGTTTAGAGTGTCGACCATTAAGTAGAAAGTGTGAATCTTTTCTAATTCCCCACTGAGTTTGTTTCTCGTGGATGATGTTGATTCAGTTTCCTCCCCAGTTTATTATCTGGATGGAATTTCCCCAGTTGAGATATTTCCTCCTCGGGATGAGTCTTGTTTGACCGTTTCTCCCCAATTTGTTCTTGGATTGAATTTTGGTCCTCTTTGTGAGTAATATTGCTTTGGAATTAAGTTATCATTGTTTGATAGTGGACAACATTTTCTCCAGCTTGAGTATATTACTTTGGAATTAAACTATCATTTAATCGATAGTGGGTAATATTACCAAATTGATCAAGCTCTTTTGCTTGTACTCCTACCCAGTAAATCCGGTAGTCGAGAGTTCTTTCTTCTTACCCAGTAAAAAGGTAATAGAAGTTGGTTCCCTTTGCTTAAGCTCCTGCCCAGTAAATCAGGTAGTTGAGAATTATTTCTACCCAGTAAAAAGGTAGTGGAGGTTATCCCTGTTTGTTTTGCTCCTATCCAGTAAATTGATAGTCGAGTCCTTTGTTTCACATTCATTTGCATCATCATCATAGCATAATATTTTTTTTTTCTGTCTTAATATTAGCCGGAATAATTTCTCGGAATTTACAAACAGAATGGTCAAATTAACTTTTTAACTATGCCTAAAATTAGTCGACGAAAAAATGTCAAGTTTAAGTTTGCAAATGTCGGTAACATTAATCTGCGGTTCACGTGGTTTAATTTGACATGCTAAAAATATTTTTTCGACTATTTTTGGTCATATGTTGATCAGTCTGAGCAGTTTAAACGGTCATAATTTTTATTTCAAAATCCGACCAAACGCTGTATTTTTCCGAGTCATTTATTTCGCGCTGATTATTTTGACGTATTCATTTTATTTTTTCGAGCATTTTGGTGCCCGAATTTTATTTTTTTGAGTCTATTTATTTTTATATTGGGTCTAGAATAAATAAATAGGATTATTAGTTTTTTATTTTATTTTAACTAATTTAATTATTAAAACTTTATTTGTTTTTTAAATTAATATTTTATTGGGTCTAGAATAAATAAATAGGATTATTAGTTTTTATTTTATTTTAACTAATTTAATTATTAAAACCTTATTTGTTTTTTAAATTAATATTTTATTGGGTCAAGAATAAATAAATAGGTTAATAAGTTTTTATTTTAGTTTTAACTATTTTTATTAAACTTTATTTAATTATTTATATTAATATTTTATTGGATTCCAAAATAAATATTTAGGCCCATTTACATTAACCCTAATTGGTCCCTATATATACCTAACGTGTTATTGCTGTTAAGAGGAGACCGAGGAAAGACAGAAAAGAGAGAAGAAAAACATTCCTGCAACAGCTTTACTTTCCAATTGCACTTTGATTGGTACGTTATATATATATAAATTCCTATAACATTCATATGTTTTATATATATATATATATATATATATATATATATATATATATATATATATATATATATATTTGTTAATATATATATTTGTTGCTTTTGTTACACTTTGTTAATATCTTAACTAACGTTGCTTTTGTTAATATATATATTTGTTGCTCTTATTTTGTTAATACATCACAGGTAACAAAGAACATAAAACGTTGTTTTTATGTATACATATATAGAATTGGCTGCATATTCGTTATATATATATATATATATATATATATATATATATATATATATATATATATATATATATATATATATATATATATATATATATAAAGTTTTTATTTATTTTGTTTTTACAGTTTTGTTTTAATATTGTTAATTCTAATTTTTTTTATAATTATTTGATTATGTTCAGATCGGATCGTGTCGATACGCTGTTCGCACATTTTATGTGTATGAGGCGTGACACTTATGTTGATCCGATCCAATTGCGATGGTCGCAGTTTTTGCGTTAGCAACGTCGTTTTTGTTTTTTCTATTTTCTTTTATGTTATATATTTAGATCTGTACAGATAACTAACTACCTTGATTTTTTTCCTAAACCTTGACAATTCCGCCACAAACTCTAAATTTCAAACCTAAAACTTTAACCGTGTTATTTCCTTTAAACCATAAACATTTTCACAAACCTTAACAACCCTGTTATTATTTCTTATTTTTGCTCATGTTTATGTTATTCATACACTGTAATTGTTTCGCCCTTGTAATATTTTAAGTTTTAACTTGTAATATTTTCAGTTTTACTTTTCGCCAAATAATTATGTAACTGCCTCAGCCATGTAATAGTATAGGAATTTTTATTTTCTGCCTTTAAATTTCTGCCTTTATTTATTTTTATTGTTCCCTGCGTGGTTAGTAATTTAGGGCGTGCCAAGAACTGAATGAAAATCAATATGGACTTAGATCATTAATTAAAAAAAAAAAGACTAATTAATCAATAAACTTTTTCTTATAATAATAATAGTATTTTGTATATAATTTTTATCATAATTATATTTTGTAAGTAAATAATCAAATAATCAAATTTTCTAATTCTTCTTTTAACTTCTAAATTTTTTGTCATTCTTTTATACAATTGTAAATAAAATCTAATTGACTTTTTTTTTATAATTAAATAATTATGATTCTAAAATATTGTATATAATCTATAAATAACCTACTAACTTAATAATTTAATAGTTTTCTATAATATTTAATTTGTAAATATTATTTTAATTTTAATAATTCTTTTACTTTATGTTTTGTATATTAATAATATTATTTTCTTAATTGTACTATAATAGTAATAATCATATAATGTAAATAATTAAAAGTCTTCTTAATAATCTTTAATTGTTTTTCTCTAAACTTAATTTCTTTTTTTTACACTAATTCTAATAACTTCTAAATCTAACTTGTCTAACTTAAACTTTTTCTTTTTAAATTAAATGTTTGATTGTTATTTCTTTAATTTATTTTAACTTTATTATTATTATAATTACTTTATTATTACTATTATTATTATTATTATTATTATTGATTTATTGTTAATATTGCTTTATTATTTTTGCTTCATTATTATTATTATTATTATTGCTTATTTATTATTTTATTATATCTATTATTCTTGCTTTATAATTTATTTTTTATCCTACTATTATGCATCTGCCAAAGCCTTGTAATAGCTTATAGATTTATTTTTCCGTCTTTATTTTCTTTGTAAATATTTTACTATATGGTTAGTAACCTTAGGGTGTGTATAACTTATATGTAATTAAATTGAACTTAGATAATTAAAATAAGATAAATACCGGAATATAAACACTCACACACGTAAGTCGATCTTTGATCGCCATCTCACTTCCTAAGGTTATCCCTCTCAGTTGCCTTAAACATGGTCAAGTCCCTCGAATATAGGGGTGTCTTAAGCAAAGTCCCTTCGAATATAAATCATCATAGTCCCTACGGTTTAAAAGATCAAGTCTCTTCGAGGTTGCCTACGAAATAATGATCTTGTCCCTTCGAATAAATGATGATAGTCCCTACGAATTGCTAAAGACATCCTCAAAGTTGCTTTCTATGACCATACGATGACCCTACGTTTGTCCCTCATACATCCAAGGTAATGACTACCTATTCCTTAATAATAGGGATATTCTTACCATTTAAAGGATATTCAAGAACAGAAAAGATTTAACTTAGGGTAGGTTCCTCTTATGTACTTGCTCACTTTTTTTTTCCAAAATACTTCCAAAACACTTCACATTTTTCAAGCAATTTTCAAAACAAAGGCTTTATATATATCCGTACATGGATCATTATAAAGTACTTAAAGAAAATTTCTAATCACACACTACACTTCTAAAAAACATTTTAAAGTGAGCTAAGTAACTAAGAGCCCATGGATAACCATGGATGTAAAGGGTGCTAACACCTTCCCTTTACATAACCTACCCCCCGAACCCAAAAATCTTTTAAGGTCTTTCCTGTTCTTTTATGCCCTTTCCTTTTGGATAAAATAAAAGTCGGTGGCGACTCTTGCTATCCGCAACATTTAACTAAAGTCAGTTCTCCCACCGTGTTACAGAACTGGCGACTCTGCTGGGGACTTAATAAAAGAGGGGTACCCTTAGGAATTAGATCACTTTAAAATTGTTGCTTTGTTTGCTTTATACTTTACTTGTTGGGTGCTCTTATGTGTGAAAGATCCTAACCCGGATCTAGTGTACCTTAGGTAAATGGCAATAGACCAAGGAAACTGTACGGCGTATACCGATATGGTTGATCTGGTGGCCATAGTTAGTGTGACTTCTTGGTTGGTGCTTATGTTCCTTAAGTCAAGTTGAGGATAATATGAGGCTGCCATATGTTGTCAATGCACTAACTAACTTTTAGAGCCCTAGTTATCCCATCTTGGCCTTTAGAAAAGTAGTGAGGTAACCGGCTTTGGTGCAGACTGAAGTTGGTTGATACTCGATACTACGCTCATTGAGATTCTAAACTTGGAGGGTTTTGGTGGGCAAGTAAGTTGCCTACTGAACAACCACCCTTGTGAAGGATCAATGATATTGAGATCCCTTAAGAACCTGGTTACTTTATAGGACAGGATGAACCAACTAAACTTCAGGGGAGGGTACCTACCTTTAAACCTCATGCAAGCCTTTAAACCTAGGGCTATTGTGTGACTTGTTTGTGTGTGCCACATGTTTGTGATTGAACATAACATCATAGCATCATCATGCATCATAAGCATAGCATTTTCACTAACCATTTCAAGGACCAAAGGATTTATCTTTGTTCTTTGTTGCAGGTCATGGCTTCTGCTCGTAGAAACACTATCAGGATCAACTTTGTAGGGATACCTCCTAAGCTTAAGGAGTTGGTTTCTCAAGTTTCGGAAAACTCTCAGTTCATCAAGAGACATGGTCAGCTACTGGATCTAGTCACTTCAGGGTTCAATGAAGACATGATGAGTGTTCTGTTTCAGTTCTTTGATCCTAAGCACCATTGCTTCACATTCCCCGACTATCAGCTGGTTCCTACAATGGAAGAGTTCTCTAAACTTCTGGGTATACCTGTACTTGATCAGAAACCATTCACAGGCTTGGAAAAAGAGCCTAAACCTGAGGTTATTGCTGCAGCTCTACATCTGAAGAAGTCTGACATTGTTCTAGAAACGAGAAGCGGAGTTAAGGGTATTCTTGCTAAGGTGTTGATAGAGAAAGCCCAAGTGCTCTTGAAAGCTATGAGCTATGATGCTTTTGAAGAGATCTTAGCCTTGTTGATTTATGGCTTAGTGTTGTTCCCCAATCCTGATCAGTTCATAGACGTTCATGCCATCAATATATTCCTGAGTCACAATCCAGTGCCTACATTGCTTGGAGACATTCTGCACTCTCTTCATACTCGTACTACAAAGGCACGAGGAACTCTGATGTGCTGCATACCTTTGCTATCTAGGTGGTTTATTTCTCACCTTCCTCGCTCAGTGATGAAGAATGAACAAGGGTTCAGGTGGTCCAAGAGGATTATGTCACTTTCTCATTCAGATATTCATTGGTGCTCTCGATCTATGGAGAATGTTACTATCATTGACCGTTGTGGGGAGTTCCCTAATGTGCCACTTCTAGGCATAAGAGGAGGCATTACTTACAACCCTTCCTTAGCTTTACGACAGTTTGGTTACGCTCGGAGCGATGGTGCACATGACATGTTGATTCAAGGCATTGTATTTGACTACGACAACGATCTGCAAGGTTACCGTCAGAGATTCATACGAGCATGGGGAAAAGTGGACAAAGTTGACAGCAAGACTCTGGAGCCTAAGTACACTATTCATATGGAAGCTTACCTCAGATGGGTGCGATCTCGTGCTCAGACTCTTATGATGCCATATCCTGCCATCCTGCCAGTTACTATGGAGCCTGTTGCTGAAGGAGATACTTCTTATACCATCCTTCACCCAGACATGCCCACTGACATGGAAGACTTACAGAGATCCTGGATCCAGTTGAAGGAGCAAAGGGATACTTTCGAGGCTCATTACAAAGCAAGTCAAGAAAGAATCCTGGAGCTAACAAAGCAACTTCACGAGGAGCGGAATCTCAACTCATACCTCAACACAAAGAGGAAACGTCCATGGGAGACATAAAACCCCATCTTTTGTATTTATTTCATTCCATTTTGTAAGCCCAAAGGGCAAACAAATTTATTACTAATAAAAGTTTACTTTCTTGGTTGTTTAAGCAAATTTAAATCCTGCGGTCCTTGAAAACATTGCATACGCATTTATACACCATATCATTGCATCACAGGTTTCTTGTGTACAGGTTTCTTATCTTCTCGCTGTTTATTTCAGCAATGGCTCTTAAACAAACAGTTAAAGATCTCCAGGCACAAAATGCACAGTTCCAAGAGCTGATTCTGAATTTGTCCAAGGGACAAGATGAGTTGAAGGCACTGCTGGCTAAGAAGAAGAATCCTGAGGACAACAAGGATGATCAACTGGAGCAACTACAAGCTGAGATGACAGAAATGAGGACCCAGATGAATGACTAGGTGGCTCTTATTCAAAGTTTAGCTCAGGGGCAAGAAGAGCTAAGAACCTTTGTCCACAAACTTCAAAGTAATGGAGCCAGGAATCTAAGTGTTAGTCAACCTCCATTAAAACAAGCTGATCTGGTTGAAAGGAAGATGAGGATAAAAGAAGGTAAGAGACAGGTTGCCATTGATTGTTCCTCAATTGAAGAAGAAGGACCTGATAAGGTTAATCCACCTCAACACAAGGAATGTAGAAGGCAGTTTATTAATTTCAGCACTCCAATGTCACAAGTTCTGCAATGCTTGTTGGAGATGAAGCTAATTTCCTTGAAAAATCCTCCTCAAAATCCTAAAACTTCCTCTCCTCACTATAATCCCAAGGAAAGGTGTGAGTATCACTCCAACAGTCCTGGACATGATACTAATAACTGTTGGGCACTGAAGAATAAGATTCAAGACCTAACTGACGAAGGAATCCTCGAGGTTACACCAGAAGGTCAAATTGAATTCTACTATCGTCCATCAAACGTCGAAGCTGCAAGACAAATTACCCAAAGCAGCACGAAAGAAAGCCTACCTATTCCTGTTGAGATATGGGGCACCTTGGGACATCCAAGTGGAAAATTTGATTTCATGGTGAAATATACTGCTCCTCAAAGTTCACAGATTGCAATTGAAGACATTCAGCCAACTGGATGGGACAACATATGAGTTTTCATTTGTAATTTCTTCTATTTGTTTAAACACTTACTATTATGTTAAACTTTTGTTTTCATTAATACACTGCATATGTTTGTCTTGAATTAATCCATTTGTTTCACTATATTTAAAAATTACGCTTCTTATTTCTATCTTGTGATATTTAACTCCTGATAAAGCTATAAGCCTGTAGAGGGAGGATGACGAAAATAATACCATAATCTTATGCAATATGCTTTTGAACAGACTATGCTGACGATGTACAGGCATTGTTTCAATTCCTAAACAGTGGAGATATAAGGAAGTTAATCCCTAGTCAACCTTTTTGAGCCTATGAAGTAGGAGTTTTCATTCTCGCACAAATTAAAACCCTTATTCATAACCTGGGGCAGGGTAGTTACTTGGTTAACTCAAATATGTCAATTATTTGTGTTGTACACAACTAATGATGGTTCTCTGTAATCATTAAACCTGACAGTCAATATCCAGCAAAAGAAAAGCTTACTAAGTCAAAACCTATGAAGGAGACTTAGTAAAATATTAAAACATCCCACTGACTGTAACCTTGAAATAAACAGTTCAGGAAAAAAGAAGGGATAACAAAGTTAAAAGGAAAAAGAGGTCACTATGAATCCTCAACAAAGAAAGATGATTGAATGTTCAAATAAAATTTTGGTTTCTGAACCATCACAAATGTCAGTGTTACAATTCCAAACTCCTTTGAGCCTCAATGCATAAGTTAATTGAGCATAGGACTGAAGAACATCATGGAGATTGGGTTGGGAACAAATAAAATTTGAGCCTTTATCCTTTGTTTCTTAAACCGTGAACCAGGCCACGTTACAACCCTTTAAAAGTCCTAACTGAAGCATGGTTAGTTCGAAGGCGTACTGCTACAAAAAGGTATCCTGACTCCTTTAGGGCTTATTATAAAACTTGAGTTAATATCACAGTTTTCACAAAAACTGTTTTTCTAAAATAACTTTTTTTTCAAAACTTCAAGACAGACATAAGCATTGCATTTTTGAATATATTTGTTTATATATACTTGAGTGTTTGATAAACAGAGAAACTTACAGGATGAATGTTCAAAGTCCTTCCGATAAACAAAGTTGCTTCCTGGATCAAAGTCCATGTATACAAAGGGGCATAGTCATTATCTCCCAATCAAGGGGGTAGGCCATGATACTACCTAACTCATTTGAGGCAATCAGGACAGGGTTCAACTATGTTTAAGTAGCCAGGGGCAGATCTCCTCATCTATCTAAATTACCAAGGGTAATATTACAGAGTTCATAATTCCAGGGGCATAGTCACTGTTTCCCAATCAAGGGGGCATACCAAGTTATTGTTCAATTCATTCGGGGCAATCAGGTCCAGATTCAACAATGCTTAATAGCCAGGGGAACTCTCCTCGTATATTTGAATTACCAAGGGTAACATTATAAATTTCATGATGTCAGGGGCATATTATTGTGGGGCGTTCTGCTTATTTCTCTTGAGGTAACTACCTTTAGATACTTCCATTATGGGACAATTCATCCTCAACCAAGGGGCAATGCTTTCTTTTCAAATCTAATATCCGGAGCGTATATGGTCCATCACAATTTGAAGACACGTTCCTCTCATTGTATTACCTTGATATTGGATTCTCAGCAGAAGCCATTATGGAAATTAATTGTCTACGCCAGTAGTATCAAATGGTGTCAATATCATGTCTTCAGATCCAGCTATGAGGATTTCTGGGAAGGTATTCAGGAAAGTTAAGAATCTCAGGAGCTCTAAATCCAATTGGTTATACACTCTCAAAGTTTAAACGATTCTGTTTTCGAGTTCAGCTTTACTTTTCCCTCTTTATTCAGGATTACTTTTCCTCTTTTACTAAAGCGAAAAACGTCTATTGGTTGTGTTTGAATGTATGTATTCTTTTGAATATGATTGATGTTTACCAGAAATGCATAAAATGCTTGAATATGATTGATGTTTACCAGAAATGCATAAAATGCAGTAATAGTATTTACTAAGAACGAACGAGGGTAGTAGTTCAACGAAGCTTCGTCAGTTCATCCCCACAAGACAACTACAAATCCCCAGCAAGGGCAAATCCATCTTCATAAATACTTCGAGTCACATCTCCCCTGGAATTTATGTCCATCTCTTTTATCCTCAGACGGATAGTCGGGAATTTATTCCTTCAATAGGAGTACGACAAACAAGACGGGAACGAGTTTCTCATATTCTTCAGCAACGAATAGGGATTTATTTTCCCTAGCCAGCAGTTGTTATACAAAGATATCCAGACGCTTCAAGTTGCATGATGCATACATACATCATTTACATCATACCATAACATATATATCCATAAGTACATAATACATTACTTAAGTGCATTATACTATACATGCATACATAATGCATAAATTAATATTATCTTGCAGAATGTTATATACATCATGATATTTGCATCGAACTAATCTTGTTTTTCAGATTAATTCTCCAGCAGACAAACTTCATCAACAACTTGTTACCTTGGGTCGTTGTTCATCTACCCAAAGGTTATCTCATTATCTTGGGACGTCGTTTATCTTCCTGAAGGCTATCTTGAGACGTCGTTTATCTTCTCAAAAGCCATATTGGTACCTTGGGCCGTTGTTTATCCACCCAAAGGCTATCTCATTATCTTGGGACGTCGTTTATCTTCCCGAAGGCTATCTTGAGACGTCGTTTATCTTCTCAAAAGCCATATTGTTACCTTGGGCCGTTGTTTATCTACCCAAAGGTTATCTCATTATCTTTGGACGTCGTTTATCTTCCCGAGGGCTATCTTGAGACGTCGTTTATCTTCTCAAAAGCCATATTGTTACCTTGGGCCGTTGTTTATCTACCCAAAGGTTATCTCATTATCTTGGGACGTCGTTTATCTTCCCGAAGGCTATCTTGAGACGTCGTTTATCTTCTCAAAAGCCATATTGTTACCTTGGGCCGTTGTTTATCTACCCAAAGGTTATCTCATTATCTTGGGACGTCGTTTATCTTCCCGAGGGCTATCTTGAGACGTCGTTTATCTTCTCAAAAGCCGTATTGTTACCTGGGGCCGTTGTTTATCCACCCAAAGGCTAGATCTTCATATTTGGCATTGCTTTCCTCTCAAAGAAATATATCTGAAGAACTTTTCTTTGAATGGCATCTCTAAGCCCATCTCCAGTTCCTCCAAGTGGCATCTTTAAGCCCACTCGAGCATATACAACTAATCATCAGTGTTACTCTACGCACTGGTGAGGGCAAATTTTTGGGCTTTTGTGTTCAATCCCCTTCAACCTTCCAGGTCACGAATGGCACACATACCAATCTAACCCCTCAGGTTTCAGAAAATTGAACAGGGGCAACTGTTGCACCCCAAAATTTGCCCTCTATTTTTTTAACTCTAACCAATTTTTTTGTTTCACATTCATTTGCATCATCATCATAGCATAACATTTTTTTTCTGTCTTAATATTAGCCGGAATAATTTCTCGGAATTTACAAACAGACTGGTCAAATTAACTTTTTAACTATGCCTAAAATTAGTCGACGAAAAAATGTCAAGTTTAAGTTTGCAAATGTCGGTAACATTAATCTGCGGTTCACGTGGTTTAATTTGACATGCTAAAAATATTTTTACGACTATTTTTGGTCATATGTTGATCGGTCTGAGCAGTTTAAACGGTCATAATTTTTATTTCAAAATCCGACCAAACGCTGTATTTTTCCGAGTCATTTATTTCGCGCTGATTATTTTGACGTATTCATTTTATTTTTTCGAGCATTTTGGTGCCCGAATTTTATTTTTTTTAGTCTATTTATTTTTATATTGGATCTAGAATAAATAAATAGGATTATTAGTTTTTTATTTTATTTTAACTAATTTAATTATTAAAACTTTATTTGTTTTTTAAATTAATATTTTATTGGGTCTAGAATAAATAAATAGGATTATTAGTTTTTTATTTTATTTTAACTAATTTAATTATTAAAACCTTATTTGTTTTTTAAATTAATATTTTATTGGGTCTAGAATAAATAAATAGGTTAATAAGTTTTTATTTTAGTTTTAATTATTTTTATTAAACTTTATTTAATTATTTATATTAATATTTTATTGGATTCCAAAATAAATATTTAGGCCCATTTACATTAACCTAATTGGTCCCTATATATACCTAATGTGTTATTGCTGTTAAGAGGAGACCGAGGAAAGACAGAAAAGAGAGAAGAAAAACATTCCTGCAACAGCTTTACTTTCCAATTGCACCTTGATTGGTACGTAATATATATATATATAAATTCCTATAACATTCATATGTTTTATATATATATATATATATATATATATATATATATATATATATATATTTGTTAATATATATATATATATATTTGTTGCTTTTGTTACACTTTGTTAATATCTTAACTAACGTTACTTTTGTTAATATATATATTTGTTGCTCTTATTTTGTTAATACATCACAGGTAACAAAGAACATAAAACGTTGTTTTTATGTATACATATATAGAATTGGCTGCATATTCGTTATATATATATATATATATATATATATATATATATATATATATATATATATATATATATATATATATATATATATATATATATATATATATATATATATATATATATATATAAAGTTTTTATTTATTTTGTTTTTACAGTTTTGTTTTAATATTGTTAATTCTAATTTTTTTTATAATTATTTGATTATGTTCAGATCGGATCGTGTCGATACGCTGTTCGCACATTTTATGTGTATGAGGCGTGACACTTATGTTGATCCGATCCAATTGCGATGATCGCAGTTTTTGCGTTAGCAACGTCGTTTTTGTTTTTTCTATTTTCTTTTATGTTATATATTTAGATCTGTACAGATAACTAACTACCTTGATTTTTTTCCTAAACCTTGACAATTCCGCCACAAACTCTAAATTTCAAACCTAAAACTTTAACTGTTCCTTTAAACCATAAACATTTTCACAAACCTTAACAACCCTGTTATTATTTCTTATTTTTGCTCATGTTTATGTTATTCATACACTGTAATTGCTTCGCCCTTGTAATATTTTAAGTTTTAACTTGTAATATTTTCAGTTTTACTTTTCGCCATATAATTATGTAACTGCCTCAGCCATGTAATAGTGTAGGAATTTTTATTTTCTGCCTTTAAATTTCTGCCTTTATTTATTTTTATTATTCCCTGCGTGGTTAGTAATTTAGGGCGTGCCAAGAACTGAATGAAAATCAATATGGACTTAGATCATTAATTAAAAAAAAAAAGACTAATTAATCAATAAACTTTTTCTTATAATAATAATAATATTTTGTATATAATTTTTATCATAATTATATTTTGTAAGTAAATAATCAAATTTTCTAATTCTTCTTTTTACTTCTAAAATTTTTGTCATTCTTTTATACAATTGTAAATAAAATCTAATTGACTTTTTTTTATAATTAAATAATTATGATTCTAAAATATTGTATATAATTTATAAATAACCTACTAACTTAATAATTTAATAGTTTTCTATAATATTTAATTTGTAAATATTATTTTAATTTTAATAATTCTTTTACTTTATGTTTTGTATATTAATAATATTATTTTCTTAATTGTACTATAATAGTAATAATCATATAATGTAAATAATTAAAAGTCTTCTTAATAATCTTTAATTGTTTTTCTCTAAACTTAATTTCTTTTTTTTTTATACTAATTCTAATAACTTCTAAATCTAACTTGTCTAACTTAAACTTTTTCTTTTTAAATTAAATGTTTAATTGTTATTTCTTTAATTTATTTTAACTTTATTATTATTATAATTACTTTATTATTACTATTATTATTATTATTATTGATTTATTGTTAATATTGCTTTATTATTTTTGCTTCATTATTATTATTATTATTGCTTATTTATTATTTTATTATATCTATTATTCTTGCTTTATAATTTATTTTTTATCCTACTATTATGTATCTGCCAAAGCCTTGTAATAGCTTATAGATTTATTTTTCCGTCTTTATTTTCTTTGTAAATATTTTACTATATGGTTAGTAACCTTAGGGTGTGTATAACTTATATGTAATTAAATTGAACTTAGATAATTAAAATAAGATAAATACCGGAATATAAACACTCACACACGTAAGTCGATCTTTGATCGCCATCTCACTTCCTAAGGTTATCCCTCTCAGTTGCCTTAAACATGGTCAAGTCCCTCGAATATAGGGGTGTCTTAAGCAAAGTCCCTTCGAATATAAATCATCATAGTCCCTACGGTTTAAAAGATCAAGTCTCTTCGAGGTTGCCTACGAAATAATGATCTTGTCCCTTCGAATAAATGATGATAGTCCCTACGAATTGCTAAAGACATCCTCAAAGTTGCTTTCTATGACCATACGATGACCCTACGTTTGTCCCTCATACATCCAAGGTAATGACTACCTATTCCTTAATAATAGGGATAGTCTTACCATTTAAAGGATATTCAAGAACAGAAAAGATTTAACTTAGGGTAGGTTCCTCTTATGTACTTGCTCACTTTTTTTTTCCAAAATACTTCCAAAACACTTCACATTTTTCAAGCAATTTTCAAAACAAAGGCTTTATATATATCCGTACATGGATCATTATAAAGTACTTAAAGAAAATTTCTAATCACACACTACACTTCTCAAAAACATTTTAAAGTGAGCTAAGTAACTAAGAGCCCATGGATAACCATGGATGTAAAGGGTGCTAACACCTTCCCTTTACATAACCTACCCCCCGAACCCAAAAATCTTTTAAGGTCTTTCCTGTTCTTTTATGCCCTTTCCTTTTGGATAAAATAAAAGTCGGTGGCGACTCTTGCTATCCGCAACATTTAACTAAAGTCAGTTCTCCCACCGTGTTACACTACCCAATAAACAGGTAGTTGATAATTCGTTTCCAACTTGGTACTCCTCCATTTTTGGACTTGAATATTTTGTTTGGTTGATATTCCCTGGCAGAGTATTTATTCTTTCCCTTGTTGAATCTTGTACCTTGATTATATCATATATCTTTTCCCAAGTGGAATCAGTTATCTAGTTATTTATTTTCCTGGTAACTCTTTTGGTGTTTGTTGTTTCCCCAGCGGGATTTTCTTCTGTGTCCCCATGTTTTTGCTTTCCTCTGGTGGTCATATTTTCCCCACAAAGATCTTGGGCTTGCATATCATATTCATATCATATCATGTTCTCTTAGGACAAAAATTAGGTTTTCTGTATTTAAGTCTCTCCCATCTTGTAGAGACGAAGATGTCAATCTTCATATCTCCGGATTGAAGAAACTTAAATAGGGGCAGCTGTAACACCCTAATTTTTGCCCTAATTTTTTCTTTGCATCTCATCTGCATTTCGCATACAAACAAGATCGCACTGGTTGCACGGTTCTTCTCGGGTTAGGATTATGCCTCGCAGGGGATCACTGTTGTCTTTAATTGTTTTATTTGATTGTGTTTACTAACCATTAATCAAAATCCAAAAATATTTTGTTTCCTTTTGCTTACCTTTTTTTTTCAGGAAGAGGAACCATATAAAAATGCCAAAAAATAGCAGTCCTGCAGCTCGAGTAAATTTCACAAAAAGTCGAAGACGATCCGCAAATAATTCAAAATTATCAGATCAAGGATTTCCCAAGTTAATTGATTCATTCAAAGGATCTCCAAGGTTCACGTGTTTATTTCTTCGACGTACACAAGAATCGGGCCGAAACAACCAAGCAGCTATTTTTGAACAAAAAATTCAAAATTCAGCTTGGTTAACCGGTTAACCAATGCGAAATTTGAATTTTTTATTTCAAATTCAGCACCCTTAGATCATTGATTTAATTGGAATATTCTAGATCCATTGGTTTCTGATTTCTCTACATCACTTTGATCAATTTCCTACACTAAACCCTCACTAATCACCACTTTTTTCATTTCCCACCAAAATTCCAATTACCAAACCTAAATTAAAATTACCAAAGCAAGCCCCATTCCACCAAATTTCCATACCTAAGGCCTTTAAATAGGACCACAATTTCATTCATTCCACAAGCTTTTGATAGCCACAAAACCTCTTGCAAAATACTCCCTCAACACCAAATTCTCCAAAGCTCATTTTTCTTTCTTTTGAAGTTATCAAGAATTCACATTGAATTCTTGATTAACTTGAGCTAGACCTTCATCCTTTCATTCTTTTGCTCATCAATTTCAGTAGATCTAAGCTTGTGTTGGTTCAATTTGAAGAAAAGCTTTTGGTAATTCATCTTCCTCCATAAACCCATATTCACCATCAACATTCAAGATGTAGATCTTTGGTGCTTCTGTTTCTAGATCCTTCGGATTCCACTGTATTTTGGTTTTAAAATTCGTGCAAATTCAGATCATGATCATCCAATGTTTGAGAAAAGGTTTCAAAAATGGATCATGCTGAATTTTATGCATTTTTCAGCATCTGGTACAGCGTTAACCGGTTAACCATTTGGTTAACCGGTTAACCATTTGGTTAACCGGTTAACCAGTTTAAAAATAGCGTAATTTGTCCAAAATCTGCTTGCGTTAACCGGTTAACTAATTGGTTAACCGGTTAACACAAGTCAGAATGGTGTTTTTGGCTTGTTTCAAGCCCCTTTTTGGTTCCTCTTTCTTCTTCTTCTTCCTCCCTTTTATTTTTACCTTGGGAAGCTTTTTTTGGAGTAACTCCTCCTTAATTTCAATGGACTTTGGGTGTAGATTAGAGTAGTTAATGTTCATTAATTCAAAACTACCTTTAAGTGGATTATTCAATTCATTTAAGGTACTTTGCATTAGTGATACATTTTCATGCTTGAATCCACCAAGATAAGTGATTGAATTTAAGGATGGAAGAATACCATAAGTACGACTCAATTTGGTATTCATCTTTAGTTTTGTGCGGTATCGCGTTCGGATAACGATTTACATATCGTTTATCTCGCATGCATTAGCACTAACATTATGCACCTTAATTGGTGGTGGCCGGCCTCATTTGTAGGGTAATTACTTCGTAAATTACTCGGCGATTTCTTAACATAGACCTAAATGGGTCCCGACTTCGGAATAAAAATCTAATTGGGTACTTACACTTTCGTGGACCGGATCTCTTGTTGATCGTGTAATCCCAAAGTGGTTAATCATATTGCTTCAAGAATCGAGACTTGTGAATTTTTGATGCGTAGGTGCTTTGGGTCTCCCAATCGCCTTTCAAATTTCATTGAATTCGGTTCGGTTTGCCTTGATTAATCGCTATAGTGTAAGATGCTAAGCGGATCCGGTTGCCTTCGATTTTGGTTACTTTCCTTTTTGGTTGTGGTTGATTAAGTTCACCATACCATTATTATATGAATATTATTATACTATTACTACTATTAATATTTTAGATTCTTGCATTTTTTATTTCTTTTGTTACTAACATTTAATTTCTTGCATTTTTATTGTCTTTATTCTATTTTGCTTTACTCATCCATATCATGTTTATTATTTGCTCTTATTATTTGTTGATTGATTTTCTATTTGTCCGTTTGGACACAAAAACATTAATAAAGGATTAAACCTCTAAAAAACTTGTGATTTTGATTTGTGGACTTTTGGTTACTATCCTTAGCATTTGGAGTGGAGATTTGGACTTAGATTCTTAGGACACCTCTTTTGCCTTTATCTTCAAAAAGTTGGATTTAGCCTTTATTTGGCCATTTGCTAGCTTATAAGGATAGAACTCTTATGCTCATAATGAGGAATGTCATCAAGTTTGGTTAGATCTTTCTTGCCTTATCTCTTTATTTTATTTTCTTAGGATAGTCACTTCATCTCCTCCCACTTCTTAAATTTTCAAATCTTCTTCCTATTTTCAAAATCTTCTTTGTTTTCAAACTTCAAACGTTTTCATAAATCAAACCTTGACTTAGGTCAAGCGATTTTACCTTTTCATTCCATTTTCTTAATAAATGTTAATCCATATAAGCATATCGAAATTTTCTTCTCAGAGACTTTAAAAAATTCAAAACTCACTCATTTGTTTTTGTGCCTTCGTGCACTTTTCTTTTCATATGTTTAGATATGATTCATTCTTTCTAGCGGAATTATTCGCTAAAGAATGACGACTTATCTTCACATTTTAAAATTAATTCAACTCATTGTTTCTTTTCATATTTTGTACCACGAACTACGGGGTTTTGATCTCGCATTGCACTTTGTGGGTACGTAGGCATGAGGCGTTAAACCTCTTCAAACAAAAATATAAAAAACGTTTTCTCTTCTCATCTCTCCAATCTCTTTCAAACAAACCATTTTCAAACCAAAAGCGGTAAATTTTTCAAAGGGCTCCCGTGGAGTACCACGGACATTTTGGGTGCGTAAAACCTTCCCATCGTGTAACCTATCCCCTTACCTATTTCTATGATGTGTTTCTTTAGCTTTCTTGCTTTTAGATTCATTAGGTTTTATTCGCTCTTTTTTCCCTTTTCCTCTTGGAATAAAATAAAATCGCGGTGGCGACTCTGTTTACCTTGAGTTAAGTTAGCTAATAGCTTACACTCATGATTTTACCGCTACAATGGTAGAGTGGTCCAACACGCATCATTAGTGCGACTTAATTATATTCAGAAGCACCATTTTCCTGAGTTCACATGTCTTCTGCATCGTCTTTCCAGGAGCATGTGTCATATATTGTTTTAAATGAAAGGTCTAGTGGGAAATTGGAAAGTATTACCAACATTACATTGACGATATATAAGCACAAGTAAGAGCTAGTGTGTGTGTGTGTATAGGTGAATTTGAAAATTTTCATTAAAGTCTTACACTAGAATGTTACCACACGTTAATAGTGTTTATATATGGAAGGTTGGTCACTTGGGGCGTGCTCTAAGGGGTACACAATTTTGTGAAAGAATGAGAATGCACCACCGTGAACCATCACACACAGGCGCCCACTGTTGTTGTCTCTCCAGTTGGCATGACTCATTTCGATTCAAGGTGGGCTTAGGATTGGGTGGTCCATTATTTTCTGGTACATAAAATGGTGACAAATATTTAATATTAATTAAATTTGTGTTTTGTAAATTAATTATTGGTGTGTTGTCCCATAATCATAACGCTAGTTTTTTATCAAGCTTCCACAATTTTACATTGCCTACCACATTTCCATGTTTCCTTGTTGACCAAGTTCTATAACGTCTAGTTTAGACCGAATTCGCTCCATTTCTCCCCATGTTTTCTCCTATTTAAGTCAGATTTCGCATATAAATAGAGGTCTTCCATCTCCTTTTTTCACTCCAGATGTCCACTTTATGAAATATTTCTCCTTTGTATCGTCTCCACTTCATCTCAAATTTCTTGTGTTTTTATTCTCAACTGGCTTTTTCGTGTCATCTATGAATGGTATAAAAATCATATATTAAGAGTGGTTTTATACCATATTTGACTAATCATAATGTCATTTGAGGGTGTAATTCTAGTCAATTATCTACAGTGGAAATGGTAATCTTATAATATATACCTAAGTTATTTTATCCTTGAGACGTTGTGGTTGAATAGTAATTTTCTCAATTTTGAACAGTGTCGTAATGATCAAATTAATATCAAATGATATTGGAAATATTATCATGTAATAATAATTTTTTTCAATAGTAAAAAAAAATTCTTTAAAATTGATATGACCTAATCAGGAGGAACCTTCCATTGATGAACAACTACGATGGAAGAACGGAGGGGGTGTACCTGCAAGGTACTCCAATGCCAAAGTGAGAAAAAAGTTGTGGAGTGCAAATACATGAGGTAGTAAGTAAGAGAATTGGAATACCTAACCCTCTAGTGAAAGAGGGTATATATAGAATTCCCCTAGCGTTGGGCCAATATTCTTCTCATGAGATGGATTAGTTAGGCCCAAAGAAGAAATACCAAGGACTGCGTAGGAGCGAATAAGACCTAGCATGTGGTTTTTCCCTTGGTCTAACTGCCCCATAATATTAGGAGAAAATAATGGGGGCATTTGACTGAGTAGAGCACGTGGGGGAGATGCTCTCCCCACGTCCCTATGAATCAGGCTATGAGCCCGTGCTCGAAGGATTGGGCATGTTCCTGACATATAAGGCGTTAGCCCAGTCCAAAATAAGGTTCTCCCCATGCCCCTATGTAGTGGGTCATGGATCGTACCCGACAGACTGGGCATCTGCCCGACATACACTGCATAGGCCCAGTCCAGAACAAGAGCCCCCCAAGTTGCAACTCTGACGCGGAGTGATGACTTAAGGATAAGTATGGTCGGGCAGGCGGTTTACATGTAATAAGATTGATGAATTTCGGGGACATTTTCCCGTGCCCCTTGGGGTTTCTTAAAGTGGGTGAGAATTGATGATGTATGATTGTATGTTTATTATAATTTAGTCTTTATATTATGTATAATGAATATGGATTACTCACCCTACCTGCCTTTCATGATGGTCTATTATGCCATACTGCAGATTCTCAAGAATAGTTTGGAGGTTTTAGAAGTAGCTTGGAGTGCGTCTCTCGTTGTTTATAGAGTTAGATGGTGTCCTCCTCTGAGTCATGTAACATTGGGGAACGCATGATTTATTATGTTTTTTTTATTAAATGATAACACTTGTTGATGATGTTTGTATTATAGTTGTATGTTTTCTTTTAGGAAGAATTTAATAAGTTGAATATTGATCTGTTGCGAATAATTGAACATTGTTTTATTTATAACATGAAGTTGCAACCCGTGTTACGAGAAATGACACAAACTTGTTGTTTATATGATGTTCATGAAGAAAATGTGATAACCTTTATGTAGAACTCTAATTTTATTTGAATAATATGATTAATTTTGTTGTGGGTAAAAAACGGTTTTACATAGGGCGACCTATAAGAAACTGGTTGCTTACGTCCAGAGTTTTACCTCTTCCCTCTGTGTGGATCGGCTGGATAATCCAATCTTGTCTAATGACGAGGAACCCCTCTTTGAAATTCAGTTGATAAACACCAAGTCAGTGCTTGAGTGTAGAACAGACAAGGATTCCCTCTGTATTTTAGGTAGTTTATGTTCTTCTTTCCTTTGTCTTCGACTATTTTATTCGATAACTGACTTGTGCTCTTCTTTTTGTATCTGCCATGCCTAGTCTCAAAGACCGTGTCCTGAAGCTGTCGAACAAAGGTACGAGTAAAGCTTCGAAGAAGTCGGCTAAGGGTCGTGTCCTCCAAGTTGTTGCAGACGATGTAGCTGATGGTTCGGGGACCCCTACACCACCTTTTCCTTCTCTTGTCGTGGCAATACCTGTCAGCCCACCCTCCGAGCAAGAGACTCCTCTTGCCAAATGACAGCGTGGTGAAGGTTCACCGACAGTGCTGCTGTGGGAAATGACTTGTCCGAGAATCAATGGACATACCTTTTTCCCTCTTGTCACCTTCAACAGGAGCTTTTCAACGGGTAAGGTTCCTTCGGGGTGTCGGATGTCGAAGCCAGGGCTATCCTAGGTATGGATAAGGCGATAAGACAAGCAAATTTGTCTCAAGACATTGTTGTGGTGATTAGGGTTATGGAGACAGCCTTGGTCTTGTCCGACAATACCTGTCCGCTATCTGAGTTTGAGGTCGTCAAAGAGAAGCTGAAGTCTTCGAGGTCCCAGAAGGAGAATCTTTCCAATGATCTCTTCGATTACAAGGAGCACCATAAGCTCTAAGAGGGATTAATGATCGAGCTATGGGAGGTTAGGCTCGAGCTAAATAGCCTGGTTGATGAGAACAAAATGCTTAAGGACAAAGAGGTTGAGTTCGACGAGGCTGTCGAGGAGAACAAGCGCCTACAATTGAGGGTGGCAGAGTTGGAGATCCCGGTCGCCCCCGTAGAGGAGGAAGGTGAGGAGGACAAGGCCCTGAGGCCCCCGGGCCGATATGATCGCTCGGATATGAGTGCTCGAGAGTGACTGCGCTCAAACTATTAAATTGGGTTTTGAAAATGCTATGGAGCAGCTTAAGATTGTCACCTATGGGGTGGACCTCGTGACGTTAGGGACGACTTTCAATTATGACGTAGTTGATGGGAAAATTGGCTGCCCGATGGAGAGTTCAACCGAGGAGGAGGAGGAAGAGGAAGAATAATTTCCCGACCTGCGTGTCGTAATCACTTTGTCGACCTGCATGCCCATGTTCTTTTTCTTTTTGTTGGCATGCATGCCATTGTTTTTTTTTGTATTTGGGCGCAGCTCCCCCCCCCCCCCCCTCGTACTTTTGTGTCGGCCAGTTTTTTATTGGTTAATTAAATGAAGTGGTTTTTGTTAATTTACTTTTGAATTGTTACTGCTCGACTTGATGGACTCTTCGGTTTAGGGAACCGGCGAGGTTGCGGGTTATACGTCCACGGATAGGCAGAATGAGGACCGCGATCGAGGTCCTGATATCGCGGCTTGGACTTCCCCATCGCGAGCTGAGTGTCCTGCCAACATGGTACTGCGACAGGGGAGTTCATTTGAAGTACCCATTGTCGAGGAAGGTCGTAATTGTTTACCAGGACTATGGATCCTCCTTTCGATCGATATGGATAGTCATGGTTGTACCTTCCATGCTCTTGTGATCGCGTCGTCGCCCCTGGTTGGGTCGTGGTCGTACGGGCTGTTTAGCTATAATACTGCTTAAGTTTTTTGGCGGTCCAAGGTTGAGCAAGTTCTTTGCCTTGTAGGTTTTCTAGGTAGTAGGCTTCGTTATCTATCTTGGCTCGGACTCGATACGGGTCTTCCCATTTCGCGGCCAGCTTACCTTCTCGTGGATTCTTCTGATTCTGCCGGAGGACGAGGTTGCCGACCTGGAATTCTTGTTTAATGACTCTTGCGTCGTGGCGCAGAGCCACTTTGTGTTTCAAGGATGACTCTCGAAGAGCCACCTCAGACCGTATCTCTTTGACAAGGTCAAGTTCCACCTAGAGGACTTCGTCATTCAGATCTTCATCTAGGGGCGTTTTTGTTCGCCTCAAGGGTTCTGTAATTTCTATTGGGATGACCGCCTCAGTTCCGTATGTTAGCCGGAATGGGGTTTCCCCGGTTGTGGAGTGAGGGGTCGTGTGGTAGGCCCTGAGTACGCTATGTAACTCTTAAACCTACGCTCTTTTTGCTTCCCATAGTCTGTGTTTTAGGCCCCTTAATATTACTCTGTTGGCAGCTTCCGCTTGGCCGATAGTCTGGGAATGCTCGGCAGACGTGAAGTGTTGTTTTGTGCCTAGGTTGGTGACGAAATCTTGGAACCTTTTGTCTGTGAACTGCGTCCCATTGTCGGTGATGAGGACTTGGGGTATGCCGAATCGGGAGAGAATGTTTCGTTTGAAGAAACAGAGTATATTTTGCGCTGTGATTTTAACGTGAGATTATACTTCGATCCACTTTGTGAAGTAGTCGACGCCGATGATGAGTTATTTTTTTTGGTAAGATCCGGTCACGAAGGGTTCGAGGATGTCCATCCCCCACCATGTGAAAGGTCACGGGGACAACAAGGTGTTAAGCTCGTTGGGAGGAGCTAGGTGCATATCCGCATGTCTTTGGCATCTGTCGCACTTTTTGACGTGTTCTTTCGCGTCGCATTGCATCGTCGGCCAGTAGTAGTCTGCTCTGAGTGTTTTTCATGCTAGGGATTTTCCTATGAGATGTTGGGCGTTAATTCCCTCATGGATTTCTCCCATGATGTCGGGGAACTTTTCTTCGTCGACGCACTTGAGTAGTGGAATGGAGAATCCTCTTCGGTAGAGTTTGCCCTTGATGAGCACATAGGAACACGTTCTTCTTTTGGTCGTTGAAGCTTCCTTTGGGTCAACAGGTAGTTCATCCCTCGTGAGATAGTTGTAAATTGGAGTCATCCAATAGTGTTTGTCACCAATGGCGTTCACATTGAGCGGTGCAGGCGATTTTTTGATGCTCGGACGTGGGAGGATCTCTTGAATCACGGATTTATTTCCTCCCTTCTTACGTGTGCTCGCTAGTTTAGACAATATGTCTGCTCGGGTGTTGTGCTTGCGCGGCACGTGTTGGACTTCCCATGAGTCTAACTTTTCTAACTTTTCCTTGACGAGGGCTAGGTATTCTATGAGGTTGTCGTTCTTAGCCTGATACTCTCCTCGTACCTGGGATGCGACGAGCTGAGAATCGGTGGAGATTTTTACTTCTTTTTCCCCTAGCTCATCGGCCAGTCATAGGCCTGCTAGGAATGCCTCGTATTCCTCCTGGTTGTTTGAAGTCGGGAAAGCTAGAGCCAGTGATACTTCGATCAGGATGTCGTCTTCGTTTTCAAGGATGATCCCTGCCCCGCTTCCCGTCGAGCTAGAGGCATCGTCCACGAATATTGTCCATTTGTGGGTACCACTAGCCGGAGTCGGTTGGTAGGTCATCTCAACGACGAAGTCGGCCAGGGCTTGCACCTTCAGGGCTTTTCTGCTTTCGTATTTGATGTCGAACTACGATAGTTCCAGGGACTATTTCATCATTCTTTTGGCCATATAGGGATGCCCAAGCAGTTGTTTTATGGGTTGATCTGTTCAGACTATAATTGTATTGCCAAGGAAGTAATGTCATAATGTTATCAATGCGTTTATCAAGGCTAAGGAAGATTTCTCGATTTATTGGTTACGGAGCTCGGGACCCTGTAGGGCCTTGCTCGTGAAGTAGATTGTTTTCTGCCCCTCGGTTGTTTCACGGATGAGGGTCGCGCTGACCGCCTCGGTAGCTGCAGACAGGTATAGGTATATTGTTTCTCTTTCTTGTGGTCACGATAGAAGTGGTGGCTCGGAGAGCGCCCTCTTAAGATGGAGTAATGTTTGCTCGCACTCTTCGGTCCATTCGAAGGCGGCCTCTTTTTGTAGTGATTTGAAGAAAGGAAGCGCGTGTTGTGCGGATTTGGAGACGAAACAAGATAGCAAGGCGAACATCCCGTTGAGGGACTAGATGGACTTCTTCAACTTTGGTGTCGGGATTTCTTAAAAGGCCCGACATTTTTTGGGGTTGGATTTGATCCCTTGTTCGGTGAGGTAGAAGTCGAGGAACTTTCCTACCCATATGTCGAAGGTGCATTTCTCGGGGTTGAATCTTATTTTCAACTTCCTTTCCTGCTCGAAGACCTTCCTGAAGTGTTGGGCGTGGTCGTGCTCCTCGTGGGATTTTACAATCATGTCGTCCATGTAGATATCGAGCATGCCTCTGATCTCTCCCCGAAAGACTTTGTTCATCATGTGTTGGTTTATAGCTCCGGAATTCTTCAGTCCGAAGGGCATCACGTTATAGAAGTAATTGCTCGTCGGGGTCATGAAGGTTGTGTGTCGTTTATCTGTGTACAACATGGGGATTTGGTTGTATATGTTATATGAGTCCATGAAGGACAAGAGTTTAAAACCTGCAGAATTGTCTACCAATTTATCAATGTTAGGTAAAGGGAAAGCATCTTTGGGACATGCCCTATTAAGATCGGTATAATCAACACACATTCTCAATTTTCCATTATTTTCTTAACAAGGACTATATTAGAGAGCCAGGTTGTGTACTGGGCTTCAAAAATAAAATTTTCCTCTAAGAGGTCTTTTACAGCCTGCTCGGCAGTCTCCGCTTTCTCGGGAGACTGCTTGCGCATACGCTATACTATGGCCTTAATGGTTGGATCTATGGCTAGCTGATGGCATTCGACCTCTGGGTCGAGCCCGGGCATTTCGGTGGCACTCCATGCAAAAAGTCTTGCGTTCTCTCTGAGGCAGGTTGCGAGTTATTCTCTTGTCACCGACGGGAGACCGGTGTCGATCTTCACACTTCTGTCGGGGTCGTTTCCTAAAGGGATGAGCTCGAAACCGTCGTTGGGGATAGGGCGCCCTAGATGGACAGGAGTTTTCCCGTTGGAGGGGGCCTGGTCTTCAGTGTCGTCTTCACCGAGTCTACTATCAAGGTCGATGGAGTTGATACGCAAAGAGGGTTGTCGCTCTTCGACCCGGGGTTTCTTGTTTCCTTTGGAGGTGTTGGTCACGGTCTGTCCTTTGACTGATGCGTCAAAGCATCTTCGAACTGCCTATATGCCCCTGTGCAATATGACTACGCGACCCAGCTTGGTGTATTATTTCATCTTCAAGTGGACCATCGAGGGCATTGTGTTTAGCTCGGCTAGAGTTTACCGGCCAACAATGCAGTTGTATAGTGAAGGGCATTCAATCACCAAGAACTGGATTTTAACTTCTCTGGTTGTCTCGTTTTCTCCAAACAAAACGAGGAGCTCTAGATATCCCCATGGCCTCGTGGTGGCCCCTTTGAATCCCTGAAGGTCGTATTCGACGTACGGGGACAAGTTTGTTTTGTCGAGCCTGAGGGTTTTGAACGGGTGGGCGTACATGATGTCGACGGAGCTTCCCAGGTCCACCAGGATGCGACGGACGTCGAAGCGAGACATTTTTGCCCTTATCAGCAACGGGATACTCGAGTTGGGATATCCTCTAGGAAGTTACTCAAGGTAGAAAGAGATGGGGTTGGATTTCCCTTGAGATTTGGTGAGATTTGCTAGCTGGTCGGGCGTGGTCAGCACGAACTCGTCGAATTTCCTTTTTACTGAAATTGCGATGTTCTCGTTGTTCATCCCGCCCCCGGAGATAACTAAGGATGTTGGGAAGTTTTCCCAGGGGTTGTGGGCAGTTAGATACCTTTCTGCATGTGTGTCGGGGAGGTGGAAGTCTTCAGGACAAGACACGTAAAGGGCCACGGGGAAAGGAGAATCGTCAGACAGGGTGTCCTCGCGGCTTATCTTCACCCCAGGTCCTCGTGTCGGGGAGGTTCGGTCCTCTTGTTGTACTGTTTGAGGTGACCCTATTTGATCAGTATTTCGATGGTGTCCTTCAAGTGGATGCAGTCCTCAGTTACGTGTCCATGACTTATGTGAAAGCGACAGTACTCGGATTTGTCGTGTGGGGCTTGGGTGTTGTTGGTTTGGGGAACCTTACCTTGCCCTGCTTGAACTCCGAATTGACACATTCAACGAGGATACGCTTTCGGGGAGCGGTCAGCAATGTGTATTCGGAGAAGCACCCGGCTGGCCCGCTTCCTTCGCGGATCTCACGATGTTTGTCGTATTTTCCTCTTTCCCTGGTGCGGCGGGGAACAGGATAGTCTTCCTACTTGAGGTTTTTGGTGTCGTCCTGACTGCGATTGCTCCTAACGTTATGGGCGACTTGTTTTTCTTCGTACCTGATGTAAGCTTGAGCTTTGTGCAGAAGATCGTCTATGGAGCAGGAAGGCTCGATCCCTACTGGCCTGTTAAGTTTGCTACCAGGGAGGAGTCCTTTTTCCAGGAGATACTTCTTCATATAGTCAGTTGTATCCGCCTCGACGACCTCTTGGTTGAATCGCTCGATGTAAGAGCGTAGCGTTTCGTTTTTCCCCTGAATCATGGCCTCAAGCGTAACCTCTATTTTAGGGTAGCATTGAGTGGCTGTGAAGTGCCTTGTGAACGCTGACCTCAGGCTTCTCCAAGAGGTGATGGATTTGGGGGCCAGACTTTTGTACCATGTCATGTCTCCCTTTCCGAGGGTCGTGGAGAACAACCTACATTTGACATTTTCCCTGATGTCATTGCGGTAGTCTAGCATGGCGTTGATGTTGTCGACGTGATCGTCGGGGTCAGTAGTCCCGTCGTACATCGTGAGGTTGGGGGCTTCTCCATGCCCGTTTGGAGTTGGGTATCCATGATGGTCCGAGAAAGTGGACAGCGATGGTCATCCTCGTCGCTCCTCATGGGTGATTAATCCTCGTTCCCAAGACTCTGGTCCCGGCGAGGAGATACCTTTGGTTGGCCGTTGGGCGGCTCGGGGCGTCTTCTGGCTTTGTTTTTCTTAGGGTCTGGGGAGCGCTGCCCCCGGCGAGGAGGGGAGTGCCCGCGTTTTTTAGTGGCTTCCGGCTGAGTCCTTTCCAGCTGAGGTTCGTGTCTACGCCCGCGAGGAGAGGGGCTGTGTGATCGGTGGGGCCTCCACCGAGGAGATTCGGCACGACGCTCTGTTTCCAGCGCGATAATTCTCTCTTGTTGTTGAAATAGCATGAGGTTCGTCTGGTTGAGCGTGTTGACCATGGCTATGATCGTGGCATCTCTCTCGACCGGTATTGGAATGGGCTGGAAGGTAGCCGCAAGCTGAGCCTGAGGAGCACCGTTGGCCTCTGGTTCAGGGGACATACTAGCAGGTTGTCCGTCTCGAGCGTCGGATTCATGGACGACGGGGTCTTCGTCACCGACAGTGATGTAATCGACGAGGTCCTGGACGCGGTTGTCACCTTGTTTGTTGGTCATGTTGGATGGTTGAGAGAAACAGAGTGAAGTTTTGGTTCTGCGTTTCAAAAGACATGGAGAACTTTTTATGTTCCCACAGACGGCGCCACTGATCTGACCTGATCAGGAGGAACCTTCTAGTGATGAATAACTACGGTGGAAAAACGGAGAGGGTGTACCTGCAAGGTACTCCGATGCCAAAGTGAGAAAAAGTTGTGGAGTGTAAGTACATAAGGTAGTAAGTAAGAGAATTAGAATACCTGACCCTCTAGTGAAAGATGGTATATATAAAGTGCCCCCAGTGTTGTACCAAGATTCTTCTCATGGGCTGGATTAGCTAGGCCCAAGGAAGAACTGTCAAGGTCTACGTAGGAGCAGATAAGACCTAGCATGTGGTCTTGCCCTTGGCCTAACTGCTCCGTAATATTAGGAGAAAATAATGGGGGCAGTTGACTGAGTAGAGCACGTGGGGGAGATACTCTCCCCACGTCCCTATGAATCGGGCTATGAGTTCGTGCCCGACGGATTGGGCTTGTGCCCGAGATATACAGCGTTGGCCCAGTCCAAAGTAGGGTTCTCCCCATACCCCTATGTAGTGGGCCATGGGTCGTGCCCGACGGACTGGACCTCTACCCAACACAGGCCCAGTTCAAAACAAAAATATTTTAAAATTTTGATTTTTTTCTTTTAAAATATTTATAAAACAATGAAATTTTGTAAATTTTATAAATAAATAAAAAATAGACTATTTTTATGAGTTTAGGCTAATAAATATTAAATCGACTAAACTCACTAATTCATTTGCTAAACTGATTTAACCAAATACGTCAAAAACCAAGATTTCATAGATCAAAATTGGATCTTTGAAATGAAACTACTGATTAGATCAGATTCAAGTTTTGAGCACGATATCAATCCAAGTTTAGAGCGCGATATCAATCCAAACTGACCGATTCTCCAGCCTTAAAAGAGTAAAAACTGATCTGAGCATAGGGGACTTGATCGCTTTGTTGGACTTTCTGGTTGAAACAGGTTGTTGAGGGTTATTCTCATTGTTAGGGAAAAGAAGTGAAGGTGGAAAGTGTGGAATGTAAAATTTTTGTTAAAGGTTGAGGTGGGACAGTATCATGATGGATGTTGGTAGGTGCATGTGTAGAGTTAAAGTTCTTTAAAGGTTTTTATCATGTAAAAGATTCAAATGATACCATGTGAGGTGAAAAAAGAATGCATAAAGTGAATTATTGCAAAACATTTTAGAAAAAACACTTATTCTAAAATTAACCAAAAATAGAACTACTAAGCCTTTCATTTCTTGTACATGCAAACAAATGATCATCTCATGACACATTCCCATTTTAAGATAAAATTAAATGGTCATATCCAACCATGTACTAGCCATGTATGTGCTTTACATCGAGAAAAAATGGTTAATACAAACATGTTAAAAAAAGCCATGCTCTAAACAGACATAGGATGATACCAATGAGACATTGATTCCCATGACATGTCAAAGTTCCATTCCAAGTAGTTAACATGAGCCACCAAACTATATAGAAGAAAGATCTTCATATATAGTCTTTATCCCAGGCCTTTCAGAAACTGATCGAATACATCGGATCGCTATTCCTAAGACCTCTTTCATTCCCTTTTCTACAACTGGATTTCCCATTTCTGACATCAAAATAGAATCAAAACACTCCGAGCCTCGACCTTCTGCTACCCGTAATCTTAGCCAATCCGTAAGATCAACACCTCCATCCTCACCGGATACCACATCACCAGCACACCTTCCAGTTAAAAGCTCCAAAAGTATAACGCCAAAAGCATAGACGTCTGACTTGAAGGACGGCATTGGCTTCTTGGAAGCGGCTAACTCTGGTGCACGATAACCTAAGACACCAGCATCAAGAATCTGTTCAATAGTACCAGCTTGAGTCATAAGTCGGTGAAGACAATAGTCAGCAACGCGTGCGTTCATATCAGGTGTGTCTAACAGGACGTTTGTAGCTTTAAGGTTCCCATGAGGAACAGCTCGGTCGAAATGGAGATAGTTCAGGCCACGTGCTACGTCAACTGCTATTTTGAGCCTCTGAGCCCATGTTAACGGTGGACCGTTTCTTCCTGGTCGATCTGAGAATTTCAATTTGTCGATAAGTTCAAACTTCAAATATTTTAAAAATAATAACAAGCATATACAATGGATGAAACATGAAACATCTATTAACAGCACAAACAAATATTCATAATAAAAAGAAGTAAAGTAAGATATTACCATAAAGAAAACTTGAAAGACTTCCAGGTGAAATGTAATCTGAAAGAATGAGCTTCTCGTGCTGCGTAGGACCCCAATAATAACCTCTCAAACCGACGACATTTGGATGCCTGATGTTTGCAAACTTTCTTATCTCTTTAACAAATTCTTTCCTTTGTTTCGCCACTCCTTCTCTCAACCACTTCACTCTCAACAACACGCCATTATCCAAAGTTGCCTTGTAAGAAGTACCGTGACTACTTCTTCCCAAAACTTCAGCCGGTGCCCTTGATAGCTCCTCAGGTGTCAACGATATTGTATCATCAAGAAAATGCAGCTCACCAATCAACCTATCCGGAGACCTCGTATCTAGTCTTGTAAGATTTTCGGCAGTCAATGAATCGCCAGATCCTGGTGACCATGAAAAGTGGCTGTGTTTCGAAGGGGAGAATCCAGCTACAGCTGCAGTTTTTTCATCAGGGCTAATTATTTCTGATGGTGATCCTTTACGTGAGGCTACGAGATCTTCAGCAGATACAACCAAAGGGGCACCTCTCTCTGTCGGACGAATAGGTCCAGAGATTACCGGTTGAGGGCGCCCGCGGATATCCTTACTTGTATCATATTCTTGAGTAGATGATCTTGACATACGTATGTAGTGTATGAAGATAGCCAGTAAGATTAATATAAAGAGGGCAACCACACATGACACTATAATTATTACTTTAACAACCGTGGTCATAGACTTTCTCCCCTTGGAATTATCGGCCGGTGAAACGGTTGATCCGGGAGGACCATTTGGAAAATGTAACTTAGCATTTCCAGGAAAGAAAGAAGAAGTTGGGAACTTCCTAAGAATTTCTGGGACAACACCAGATAGATCATTTTCCGAAGCATTGAAGTCTTTGAGTCCAATTGGCATGTTATTTGGAAGTGGGCCGGTAAAACGATTATCCGATATATCCAAGGAGTCTAGAGAACTCATGTCAGAAATAGTAGTTGGTAGAGAACCGGCAAATTTATTTCCTGCAATATTGAGCACTCTCAGGCTAGTTAACGATCCAAACTTATCAGGAAAAAAGCTACTAAGCTGGTTGTGAGAAAGATCAAGAACTTGAAGATGAGATTGGTCAAGAGTAGACGATAAATTGATGCCACCATCGATCAAATTATTTTCGAGATGAAGCTCTTGTAATGTTGGCATTGTGAAAAAATCTGGTAGAAGAAAGCCTTTTAATTGGTTGGAACTGATATCAAGCACTCTAAGCTTTGGATACCGTGTTAACACTTTTGGAAGGTTGTCACCGAGATCATTACCAGATAAGTTCAAATAATTCAATCGCAAAAACTGAGGAGTTGCCTCGGGGATGTTCCCTGTCAAACGATTCCGACTGAGATCGAGATATTCTATGTTCCCCCATTTAAACATCCTCGTTAAATTTCCTTCGAATTTGTTATTTGACAGATCAAGTACGGCGCAACTTCCAGTCAGCGGCGGCAGCTGGCCAGTGAAACCATTCGACGAGATATTCAGAAAGTTAAGTGTCGTTGATGTGATTATACTCAGTGGCCCTGCAAGACAGTTTCAATATTAGATTAATAGCAAAATAAGACAGAAAGTGAAACCATTTTGACGTAAAATGAAAATTGGAATTAACCTGAGAGATTGTTGGCGCTCAAATCAAGTTCAGTTAAAACCAAAGAATCTCCTTTAAGTAAGCCACTAGGAATAAATCCTGAAAATCTATTGTTGCTTAGCTTAAGGATTTGGAGATCGTAAACAAAATCGAATCCAGGTAATTCACCGTTCAATTGGTTATAGCTGAGATCCAACACCTTCAAGTTTTGGAAAACAGGTTGTCCAGCTCCACCAACCAATGAACCGGCAAGCTGGTTATGGCTTAGATTCAGATACTTAATACTTTCAGATATTTGCGGAAGAAATTTCCCAGAATCAGAACTCAGCAGCATGTTATCACTTAAATCAACATAGCTTGCACCTGATAAAAGCATGAATTCAAGATCTAAAGTACCGACGAGCATATTCCCGTGCAAGTCGAGTTTATCAAGGTTGGAAATAAGCTCAAAACCTCGGGGAATTTTTCCAGTGAAGCCATTATGAGACACATTAAGAGATACAAGACTATCCAGCTCAGTCAATGATTGCGGAAGCGCTCCAGAAAGGGCGTTGCGGCTCAAGTCTAAAGATTTGATGGAAGACATCTCCGAAATAGAATTCGGAATTGGACCGGAAAAGTTATTTCCAGCCAATGACAGATTCTGCAAGCTATCAAATTTACCAATTCCATCTGGTAAGGACAAGGAAAAGAGGTTATTTGAAATATCAAGAAACTCAAGGCTTTTGAAATCGGCAACATTGTTAGGTAATTTTCCTGATATGGAATTGTTTGCCATGGAAAGTTTCACAAGCTTCGACAGATTAGAGAAAACACTCAAGTCAGTATCCGCGGAGAGACCTAAGTTATCAAGGACAACACCGGCAACATTACCACCATTACAAAGAACACCGTTCCATGAAGACGGACAACCGTCAAAGTCGATGGATTCTTCATTCCATGAATTCAAGACATAACCAGTAGGGTCATGCTTGATGCATTTCTTAAATTCCAACAATGCTAAAATGTCCTGTGAAGGAAGCTGCCCCATAATGGTAAGGAAAGATAAAGATAGCACAAAAAGAGTAAAGAGCTTCATAGCTTTCATTCTTCTAGTTCAACTTTCAACAAACATGTACAAATTAAATTTCCAAAATACCCTTTTTGTGTTCTTGTGGAAGAAAGTAGCATAGAAGAAGCTCAATCTTCAAAAACCCAAAAAAACCCAATATAGCTTCTTCAATTTCACACTGACCGAATCTTCTGCAAGAAAACAAAAAACAGCATTTTACAAGAAATTTGAAATTAAAAAAAAAAATTGGAGTCATAAAATGCTAAACAACCACCAAATAAAACCAGAAGCGTATCCTTAAAAAACATAGATTGTACTAATGCAATGCAGATTTAACAGAGACAAAACAATAACTACACATAGTAAACAAAAACATAAATGCAGTAAACTCAACCAGAAAAACAAAAAAAAAAGTAGATTTTTAGAGATCTGAAAACATAAAAACATAATATTTATATTTCTAGCCAAAATAATTTCTTTAAAGTACAATGTAGACTGCAACAAAAAACCCTACCTTCAAGTATCAAACTTTAGAACTCATTACAAAGTTCAAACCTTTCAAAACCTCATAACTAAGGTACAAAGAAGCAGCATTGTGGTGGCTACAACCAACTCATGAAACAAAAAGGGTAATGAATACTCAAATTGACATCAATGTTGCAATTAAGAAGAAGGGACCCATGAACTTTTCTTGGTATCAAAAAGCTTTGATGGAAGGAGTGATATCTTTTTCTAACCCAAAAAAAAGAATTGAAATTTCTGAAAGCAGTAAATAACCCATCATTTACTTTAATGCTTAATGCCAACAGAACCTTAAAAAACTATACCTTTGTCCTTTTAGTTAGTGTCTTTTAGCAGACATGTGACAATGAAAGACCTTATGACAAAACCCTAGTTTTAAATTTGTAAGAGTGTTTTTTTTAAAGTAAAGTTGTGTTTGAATTTCATCTTTTGAGGTTTTTTTAGTAGCTGCATTATGCAATATAAAAAGGGTAAAGTGGGAAGAATATAAAAAGTTTTGATTTTTATTTTAGTTTTTTTTTGGGGCTAAAAATTAGGGATTTACCCGCCAAAAGAAGAATGAGGGAATCTAATCTAATAGTAATCTCTAACTTTCCTAGTGGACGTGAAAAGATTTTATCAAATTGGGTTTTTAAGATTTTAGGGTTTGAAAGTGGGTCCTACACTGCCCCTTTGACTAGGTTTATTGGTTTCATCAATAAAGACACAATTACACAATCAGAGGAAATGAAGAGGTGAAGTTGGTGGAGGAATAATGGAGATGGGTTATGGGGTGGGGCCCATGGGTCATGGACCATGGGCTTGCCAATAAGAAGGGCCCAATTGGCTAACTATTAAATAGACAAATTGATAGCAAAATAAGATAAATTAGGTAACTTGATGGCTATGTAAAGTAGTTTTCTCTTTTCAATCATGACCTCATATATTGTAATGATCATAGATGGTTTTATATATTATTATTTTTCTTTTAGAGTAATAATTAATATGAGTTTATTAATACTATTTGTGTAAACAAATTTTATAAGAACCTTCAATCATATTAGCACATTAGTATGTAGTGTAACAACAACATGATGTGACATAGTAATTAGATGTTTTAAATATGTGATATCTAATAAGAAAATTGTTCCCAAATGTGTGAATAGAATGATTAGCTAAGGAACAACTAGAGTTTGGACCAATGAAAAAGGGCAGGTGAAAATTAAAATTAAGTTTCGATTAAAAATTTATTCACATTTAGTATTTGGTAATGGATGGAACAAAAGTATTTCATGTGGAAAAAATTATTACCTAAGATAATAATAAAATAATGTTGAAAATTCAAGAATTATAATTATAATAAATTCATTGAGTTGTTTAAGTAAAATATGATAGAGTAAGAAATTTTATTTGAATTAATTTTGTTTTGAGACGGCCAAATATTCAAAAGGAGAAAATTTAATCATTAGTTTAAGTCACTTCATCACAACAGTGAATGTATAATGTAACTCTACTTTGGAGTTTTACGTTGAATCTAAGTCAAATACTATTGTTTATTGCTAGATGTCATTGAACGCATCCCGCATTCCATGCTAAAATGGCAGGGAATGTCTATAATCAGCAATTATATATAAGGCATCCATGGGACTCTCTCTCTCTCTCATTTTGCTCCTCATTTTTTTATTGGCTATGACGTGAGAGTGTTAATTTTGTAGATCCACATACACGCTTGTGTATCGAAGATCCAATTCACTACATAAAGACCTCACTCCACCATTTCACCAAGTATTTTAGGTTTCCTAGCAGAATAATAGTGTCGTCTGTAAGAATCGACTTCTGATTCTTGTAAATTTTTTCAGTCGAGTTTCTTTTAATCCAAAGTCGTGAATCACAACAACAATTACACTCGAACGAAAAAAAAAGTGACTTTTGATCCAACCATAAAAACGACATAACTATTCTAACATTCATATCATCTTCTACCTTCATCATTTATTAATTGCTACAAGATATTCTAAAAATTCACTCAAATCATCAACAACAATCTAAGAACAAAAAGGAGATAGACATATTATAGGATTTCGAGACCATGAGAAGGTGGATGGAACTCGTAATATAATGCTTTCATTAGTCGTAATTGTCGTCATAGACAATCATTTAGTACCGAGGATCCTTATCGACGATAAAAGTTCATGCAACCTGATGTACCTCGGAGTCTTCATGAGGTTAGGATTGCGTATAAAACATTTGAAGTTATGTGAAGGCGGTAACCTTCTAGCGTTCAAAGATTCCTTAACTCGTCCATGTGGAACCATAGATCTACTAGTCTCATTTGGAGAAGAAAAAACAAGATAATCGTGAAAGTAAACTCCATCATCATCCATTGTGAGATCTTTTATAGTAACATCATAGGTAGAGCTGGCAAAACGGGCTACCCGACCCGCTTCGGGTTGGCCTGTGATGAGTTCGGGCCTTTAGAGGGTCGGGCCTAAAAGATCGGAATTTAAACGGGCTACAATTTGGTTGTCCAAGCCCGACCCTTTACGGATCACGGTTAATCGGATCGGCCCGAATTATATTTAATATTAATTTTTTAATTAATATTTTTTAAGTAAATACAAAAAGTTAATAAATCATAAATTAATAAGTAATACATATATAAGTATTGAGGACTAAAAATAATAAAACTTTGAATATGAATAATAAATTTATGGATTATTTGTTGGATTTAACATTGATGTTGGTACTATTATCAGTGTTTGCATTAGTTGCAACACATGTGTTTAAGTAATGTATTATTTAAATGGAGTTGTGTTTTATGTCATTGTGTATTATGTAAAGGTGGCTAACAGAATTGTTTAAAATGTGGTATGCAATGCAACTATAACTATGATTTTAAGCAGAACTGTTTACTTATTCTGGTTTTAATAACTTGATTAATAAATTATAAATTTTAAAGAAAATAACATGGACATTAGTAGTATAATGTGCTAGAATAACATGAACATTAGTAGTATAATGTGTTGGAATTTTTGTAAAAGTAAATTAATTAATTAATTAAACGAACTACCTGTAACTCGGTCGGGCTAGCCCGGTTAAACATCGGGTTTTTAACGGGTCGGGCTTAAAAGCTCGGATCATAAATGGGCTCTAATTTTCTTGTTCTAGCCCAAATTTTTTGTGGGCTTTCGGTCCGACCCGTTTTGTCTGCTCTAATCATAGGAAGGTAGTTTCTAGCATCATTAGACTTAGTGGCCCTACAATCTATTTAAAAATGAAATATCACAATATGTCGGGTGAGCAGATCATTATTGTAGTTGATTTGTGTGGAGTTCGCCTTATACATAGTAGTGTATTAAATAACCCCTTCTCGATTGTTGTCACCTCTAAGAGGGAAAATAAGAATGTTTAGGAAGCAGTTTGTGGTCGACCATGACGTGTGAGAAGACAAAATCCCTCAGGATAATCAAGGTAGCTCGTCTGTTGGAGTCAAGATTAAAACCTTAAGGTTTGTTCTAGACTGTGAGTTTGAAACCGCCCAAGTGAATGATAACTCGGCATGGTCAGTTCGTATAGGTGTTAATTAGTCACCCATAATGAAGAAAAGGCTTGTTGGGTGTCTCAGATCTAATGTCGACCTTTTTTTTAATCAGTCACCCATAGTGAAAAAAGGGCCCATTAGCGTGCCATCAATGAAATATTAATCCTTATGCCTGATATGTGGCTTGACGAATAAGGAGTTATATTCCTCGAGACGGCTCAAGCAACCCTAAAGATCGTCAAGGGAAGAAAATCTACATAATAAGAATCTCACTAACGTATTCAAGAGATTTTGGAAGTACAACATGAGGCTCGATAAAAAAATAGTAACTTTGGGGTATGTCACGAGAAATTTGTGGGCTTTTATCTAATAAAAAAAAGCGTAGATTCAAACCCATACAAATGCAAGAAATTCATTAGTATGGAACCACCAATTACTAAGAAAGAATTAATGAAGTTGAATAGGATGTTGACATCCTTAAACGAGTCAATTTCCAAATTGGCTCAACACGCTTTATCATTCTACAAGTTAATGAGGAATGAAGCATGCTTTGAATGAACCCCGAAGTGTGAGTAAGCATTATCATCCTTGAAGATGGCTCCGTCGACCACATCATTCATATACTGACGGGTGACTGGGGAAGTTTTATTCCCTTATGTGGTTGTCTCCACTAATTCAGTTAGTATTGGCCTTATAAGATGGTTGAATTTCGCTCAGATTTCAATATATTTCATCTCTAAAGCCTTAGTTAAGCCTTAAACGTGTTACCAAAAGATAGAGAATGTAGAATTAGCCTTGATAATCGTATACAAGAAGTTGTGGTAGTACTTTCTAACATATGTCATTGTTGTTTGCATTGATCTACCACTAAAACAAGTATACCACACACTATATTCGATTGGGAGGTTAACCAAGTGGTCTATCTAAATGTCTAAATTTGACATCTCTTTTGAACCCAAGAAATCCATAAAGGGGCATTTGCTTTTGTATTTTTCATAGCATAAATGACTCGGAAACATCATAGCCATCTCATACCTAGATCGTGTTCACAAATGGTTCATCCAACAACTGAGAAAGTGAGATCGGCCTAATATTAGAGAACAAAGTTGGCTTGGGGATCTAAGTATGCCTATGTTTTGAACTCTCCACTACCAATATTCAAGCCGAATATAAAGCTTTCATTGCCAACCTCACACCCTTCGTCGAGATTGGGGCATAAAACATTAAGTTGCAAATAGAATCTTGATTGGTAGTGTCACTTGTCAAAAGAGATGCTCAAACCAAATATCCTTTATTGTAATGATAAGAGAAAAGTTTGCAGCTGACATTTTTAGTTATTTGGGAAACATCTGGAAGATGAATTATCTCTCAATTAAGGGCTTACACAATTAAAAAGAACGGCTACGACCGAGGGGCTCACCTCTTAATAATAAAGTCACCTTCAATGGAGGAACTCACTCAAACAAGTGAGAGAGACACCACATATTCACCCAAAACCTTAAGGTGATAGGTGTATGAGTCCTCTTACTTATAAAGTGCTCGATCTACACTTTTTTAAGCAATATGAGACTTTGAACTCACACTTGTTTACAACTCACACTTATTTCCTAATGATTTCCCCCTCAAGTGTGAATTTATGTGTAATGCCATGTTTATTTAATTATTTATTTAATTAAATATCGTTGTATTATGTTGGTTTGGATTAAGTTGATTAAGTCGATTAAGTTTATTTAAGGTGTGTCGTTTTTATTTGGATTAAGTTAAGTTGATTAAGTTGTGGGTTTAATAGTAGAATAATATTATTCTTGATAAGTGGGCCTATTGGTGAATATGAGTAGTAAATAGTGAGGGTGTATGGTTTAGGCCAAATGGAAATTATTAAGATTAATTTTTAAAAAAACATAAGTTAATTATAATTATAGAAAATAGGTTAGCAGTAAAGAAACAGGAAGTTGAGGAAGAGGTTACGTGAAGTTGCTTAGGAGAAGAAAAGCTAGGTTTCCGATCAAGTGTTAGAGTCGTCTTTGTAGAAGCAAGCTTCAATCAAAAGTTTTGATGATGTCAACACTTGATTGCAAAAAGACAAGCCTTTCAAAGTTTCACAAAGATCAAGTCAAGATTTTAATCAAGACAAGCACTCATGGAAATGAATTTTCAAGAATTGGACACAAAGATGGTATATCATAATCTACCTCTCTTAATAATTTTTACAAGTGTTCAATTGCATAAAATATTTTTACATGCTGCATTAAATCTTTTTGAAAATAATTGGTTTTGGTATAACACTTTTTTTATTAAGCATTTTTGGAAATTTCTTCAGTGTTAACCGATTAACCATATAGGTTAACCGGTTAACGCCCTAAAATTTTGAATATTCTGGGCCAACGTACATGTGTTAACCGATTAACCATATGGGTTAACCGATTAACACTGGACGTTTTCTGAAAAATTATTTATTTTAAAGATCAAATGATTTTCAAATGTTATATCTTTTCAACCATTAATTGGCACTTTGTTATACCTTTCTGAAATGGTGTTATACATCATATAAATTCAGAAACTTTCAAATTACAAATAACCTCCTACATTTTCTACATTTTCAAGATCATCAAAAAGAATCAAATTCACTTTTCTACAAATATTTTCAAAGTGTTCATCTTGTTCATATTTTCATATTCTACATTGAACACTTGTATTAATTTTAGAAGTGGATTGTGATCAAAAGGAGAAGATCAATATTATTATTGATATCACAAAATTACTCACAAAATAGTTCTTTATGTTATTTGGAATTGACTTGTAATCCAGGATTGTTGGATACAAGGGTGAAAGTGTTTACAAGAGGATTGTTCTTGTACACTTGTTATGTTTGATAGTAGTCCTCACCGGTTGATGGTGTGTTAGGGTGTACTGATCAAAACAATAGTGAAAATCTCTTTCGTGTGAAAGGGGAGTGGAGTACCCTCGGATTGTGGGGGGAACCACTATAAATCCTGGTGTTCATCGTCTCTTTATTTTTACCGCTTTCATAACCATAAACACCAACCAAAATATTTTAAGAATCAGAAAAACCGGAAAAAGATTTTAAGTCCTAATTCACCCCCCCTCTTAGGCATTCTCTGAACTTACATTTGGCATCAGAGCAGGTTAAGGTAACCTGTTCCTATCGATCCTATGGCTTCCGCTAGTACTAACCCGGTTTTCAAGGATGGTGGAAGTAGCAATAAGCCACCACTCTTTTCTGGAGAATACTTTGATTTTTGGAAACTCCGTATGAAAGCACATTTGGAGGCTCAAGGAGAAGGCATATGGGAAACCGTTGAAGATGGTCCACATATTCCGATGAATGTTATCAATGGCGTTGGAACCGCGAAGTTGAAAAACACTTTTGATGAAGATGATAAGAAAAGGATTCTAAATGAGAAAAAGGCAATCAACATACTCCAAAGCGCTCTTAGTATGGATGAGTTCTTTCGCATATCTCAATGTAAATCGGCAAAGGAAATTTGGGACACCTTGGTAGAAACACATGAAGGAACCACCGAAGTAAAGAGATCAAGGCTAAACACCCTAAGTCAAGAATACGAAATGTTCTGAATGCAGCCCGGAGAATCCATTGTAGAAATGCAAAAGAGATTTGTTCATCTTACAAATCATTTGATTGCTCTTGGAAAAACATTTACAAATGATGATCTCAATCTTAAAGTCCTAAGATCCTTAACAAGAGAATGGCAACCGAAAGTGACGGCTATTTCCGAGAAAAAGAGTCTCTCAACGATGACATCCGCATCCTTGTTTGGAAAACTCCAAGAACATGAATTGGAACTTGGAAGGTTAGAAAGACATGAGAATCAAGAGAAGAAGTCTAAAGGAATTGCCTTGAAAGTCGAAACCAAACAAAATAAAGATGAGGACACATCGGAAGATGAAGACTTCGTGCTACTTGTGAAAAAACTCGGTAAGTTGTTTAAAAATGATAAATCTCTTTTTACTAAAAAGTTTAGACATTTCAGAAAAAGAGAAGGATCCACACCAAGTCAAGATGTTACATGCTATGAATGTGGGAAGCAAGGACATATCAAACCGGATTGTCCAAAGCTTCAAAAGAAAGGAGGATTCAAAGGCAAGAAGGACTACAAAAACAAGAAGGCATATGTTGCTTGGGAAGACAATGAAATAAGTTCATCATCGGAATCGGAAAATGAAGAACGTGCAAATATGGCTTTAATGGCTTCTCACCAATCCGATGAAGAAAATGAGGTTAGTAGTAATTTTTCTGTTTATGATAATGATGTGCAAGAAGTTATTGATGAACTTCTAAAAGAGTGCAAGACTTTGTACAAAGACATCTCATCACAAAAGAAAAAAATTTTACTTTTAGAAAAACAAAATTCTGATTTCATGAAAAATATTGAAGAACAAAAAGTGATGGATGAAAAACAAAGTCTTGTATGCAAGAATTGTGAATCTTTGTCTTTTCAAATTGTTCAACTTAAAAGAGTTTTGGAAAGATACGAAAAGGGTCAAATTGGCTTGGAAGAAATTCTTAAACATCAAAGGTATCCTAATGATAAAAGTGGATTAGGATATTCAAAATTTTCAAAACCAAGTACCAATAAGACCATTTTCGTAAAAGCAAGTGAACAAATTGTTAAAGAAGAGATAAACACTTCTAAAATTCAGCATCAACATCATAAGAAGAAAATTGCTAAAACTTATGTTCCTAGATATAAAAGTAATTTTCAACCTACTTGCTTTTATTGTGGAATCAAAGGGCACACACCTAATGCATGTTATGTTCGTAATATTGGAGTTGCAAAAGGGCATTATGTGTGGGTTGAAAAAGGCACTAACTTTCAAGGACCCAAAGCAACTTGGGTACCTAACACTACCTAATTTTGTTTTGTAGGAATGCTTGAAGACAACCACAAACCAATGGTATCTTGACAGTGGTTGTTCAAAGCATATGACGGGAGATGTAAACAAATTTTCAAATCTAAGGCTTAAGGCCAAGGGTTATGTCACTTATGGTGACAATAACAAAGGAAAGATTCTTGGCTTTGGCACCATTGGTTCACCACCTTTTACAACTATAGAAGATGTACTCTATGTCGAAGGACTCAAGCACAATCTTCTTAGCATTAGCCAACTTTGTGACAAAGGATTCAAGATCAACTTCAATAAAGATGAATGCTTGATTGTAGACGAAGTCACTCATGAGGTTATGTTAAAAGGTAATAGAATCAATAATATTTTTATGATTTCTCTTGACAATGTTTCTTTGAAGGTAAAATGCCTTATGGCAAACAACAATGAGGCATGGTTATGGCATAAAAGATTTGCTCACATTCACATGGAGCATCTAAACAAATTAATAAAACATGATCTGGTTGTTGGGCTTCCGAAGATAAAATTCATCAAGGATAAATTGTGTGATGCATGTCAAAAGGGAAAACAGACCAAGACAACTTTCAAATCCAAGCAAGTGATCTCTACATCAAGACCACTGCAATTGTTACACATGGATCTGTTTGGTCCATCCAGAACAAAGAGCTTTGGAGGTAGTATTTATGCTTTAGTAATTGTTGATGATTTTTCTCGATATACCTGGACAATGTTTTTAGTGCAGAAAAATGATGCTTTTAAAGCATTCAAAAAGTATGCAAAACAAATTCAAAATGAGAAGTCACTCACTATAGCCTCCATAAGAAGCGACCATGGTGGAGAATTTCAGAATTCAGATTTTGAGGAATTTTGCGAAGAACATGGAATTTCTCATAATTTTTCCGCACCAAGAACTCCTCAACAAAACGGCGTCGTAGAACGGAAAAATCGATCACTAGTGGAACTTGCCAGAACAATGCTCAGTGATACAAATCTTCCAAAATATTTCTGGGCAGAAGCAGTAAGCACGGCATGTTTCGTAAGTAACCGCGTAAATATTCGACCGTTACTCAAAAAGACTCCATATGAGTTGTTCAAGGGAAGGAAACCAAATATATCATTCTTTCACATATTTGGTTGCAAGTGCTTTGTTCTCAACAACAACAAGGACAATCTCGGTAAGTTTGATGAAAAGTCCGACGAAGGTATATTTCTTGGTTATTCTCTTTCTAGTAAAGCATTTAGAATTTTTAATAAAAGAACTCTTACTATTGAAGAATCTATTCATGTATCTTTTGATGAGACTAACCCCTCGAAAGAGGATAAAATTACTTTGGATGATGATGATGACTTTATAGATACTCCACAAAATGAGGAAAATATTTCAAATGATCAAACATTATTACAAGAAGATGTTACTCAAGAAAATCAAGATCTTCCGAAAGAATGGAGAACTCACAGAGACCATCCAATTGACAGAGTTATTGGTGATATTAGTCAAGGCGTTGCAACTCGACTAAATTTGAAGGATGCTTGCCTCAATATGGCCTTTGTATCACAAATTGAACCATCAAAGATCGATGAAGCATTAGGCGATGACCAATGGATTGTAGCAATGCAAGAAGAACTAAATCAATTCGAAAGGAATCAAGTTTGGACTCTCGTACCAAGACCAGATAATAAGCACATCATAGGAACCAGATGGGTGTTCAAGAACAAACTTGATGAAAATGGGATTATAGTTCGTAACAAGGCAAGATTGGTCGCACAAGGATACAACCAGGAGGAAGGAATCGATTTTGATGAAACATTCGCTCCCGTAGCAAGGTTAGAAGCAATTAGATTATTACTTGCTTATGCCTGTTCTATGAATTTTCAGTTGTTCCAAATGGACGTCAAGAGTGCTTTCCTGAATGGCTACATAAATGAAGAAGTCTTCGTAAAACAGCCTCCGGGTTTTGAAGACTTTAGAAATCCCTCACATGTTTTCAAATTAAAGAAGGCTCTATATGGCTTAAAGCAAGCACCACGAGCGTGGTATGATCGCCTCAGCATTTTTCTAAGTGAAAAGGGATTTACAAAAGGAAAGGTTGACAAGACTTTGTTTATAAAGAAAATCAAGGGTAATACTTTGCTAGTACAAGTCTATGTTGACGACATCATATTCGGATCAACAAACAAAGAGATGTGTGAAGAATTCTCACTAATGATGCAAGGAGAATTTGAGATGTCCATGATGGGAAAGTTAAATTATTTTCTTGGACTACAAATCAAGCAAACCAAGGATGGAATCTTTCTCAACCAATCCAAGTATTGTAAGGAATTAATAAAGAAATTTGATATGGATAGTTGCAAAATGATGTCTACACCTATGGGATCCGGGATGTATGTTGATCAAGATGAATCCGGCACTCCAATTGATATTTCCAAATATCGAGGTATGATCGGCTCTTTATTATATTTGACGGCAAGCCGTCCTGACATTATGTTTAGTGTGTGTTTATGTGCTCGTTTCCAAGCAAATCCGAAGGAATCACATCTCACTGCTGTAAAGAGGATCATCAAGTATCTCAAAGGAACGATAAACGTCGGATTATGGTATCCTAAAGGTAGTACTTGTTCTTTAGTTGGTTATTCTGACGCTGACTATGCAGGATGCAAAACCGATAGAAAAAGTACAAGTGGTACTTGTCATATTCTTGGAAATGCTCTAGTATCATGGGCCTGCAAGAAGCAAGCGTGTGTAGCTCTCAGCACCGCCGAAGCAGAATATATTGCCGCAGGAAGTTGCTGTGCACAGATCTTATGGCTAAAGCAACAACTTCTGGATTACGGTGTTGATCTCGGGTGCATTCCACTACGCTGTGACAATACCAGTGCCATAAACATCACGAAGAATCCGGTGATGCATTCCAGAACAAAGCATATTGATATCCGGCATCACTTCCTTCGAGATCACGTTATGGATGGAGATGTCGATGTTACGTTCGTTGACACACATAATCAACTCGCCGACATATTCACCAAACCTTTGGCAAAAGAACCATTCTACAAGATTCGAAGAGAACTTGGAATTCTTGATGAAGGTGACATCTAAACTTTGTCTTTGATATATGTGCATAAGTTGTGTATGTATGCTCAATGTTTGCTTTCTGTTTTTTTTGTCACTGTTTTTCACACTTTCGTCAGTGTTAACCGATTAACCCATATGGTTAACCGATTAACACTGAAACTTTTTTAAATAAATTAATTTTTTAAATGTGTTAACCGATTAACCCATACGGTTAACCGATTAACACTGTTAAAATCAGCAAAAACAGAATACGAAAATTACATCTCATTATTGAAAAACTTGTTTTGTTTTATTTATTTTATTTGTTGGCACATATTCTCAATCCCTCCAACTTCTAATCCTAAATCTCCTCCACTTCCTTGACCCACTTTCTCAAACCCTAGAAAATTTCCTAGCAAAAACCCTAACTTTCCAAACCTCTCCAAAGTTCCTTCAATGGCTTCCACTCACAGAGGAAAGGGCAAACTTCCAGAGCATGCATCCGACTCAGATAATGATAGCATCCCCATGGAAACCACAAAGAAAAGAAGAATGGACTTCAAGGTTCGGGTTCGTCAGTTGCTGCCGGTCAAGTATGTCAACCTACGGGCTTTTCCTGCATCTTCCTTCGACTTCCCTGCACTGCTGAAATTTCAAAGGATTGACAACTTCGTCACCGACTCTGGTATCATTTATCCTGACCTTGTCAAAGCTTTTATGCATAAGTTAACTGTTTACTTGGATGTTGATGGAAACCAAATGGTTAGTTCAACAATTAGAGACAATGAATTTGTTGAAAATTTGTCTACTTTGTCTAGAGCTCTTTCAATTCCATCAAGAGGTTGCTTTCTGCGCAAAGGTGTTAATCATGTTGATGGTCTTTGGGCGCACTATGATAAAATGGAATATTACTATCAGATCTGCAGGTTTCCTAAAGAAGTGGTCATTGCAAATTCTCGCACGGCTCGAATGTTGTGCTATGCGAAGAATTTAACCGTGTCTGATCGTATGCTGCACTATATCATCTGCTACGTTCTCATTCCAAAGGACTCAAATCACTCGCAGATAAATGATTTGGAAATGCAGTTGCTGTTTGCTATCAAGAATCGCATTAAGGTTAATTGGATTCTAACAATTATGTATCATCTGCAACAACAGCTCCACTGCATTACCCGGCTGCCATATGCTCGGTTGATATCACGGATTTTGGAACTTACCGAACTTGACCTAAATAGGGAACCATCACTCAAAATGAAATCAGCAACCAATGAAATAAATGAAACCAACATTGTGAAGAACACCGGCATCCTCCGAGCGGCTGATGGTACCTATCGGTATGCTGATGAAGGCCCTGCTCAACCCGCCTATCCCATTCCAGAAGGAGGTATCTCTAATGAATTTCTCTATACCACAATGATGAATCAACATAGGGAATCAATGAACATGCATAGAGAGACCTCTAGAGCGATTGCCTCCCTTCGGAGCCTTATGCTTAATCCATCCCATTCCCATTCCCATTCTAATACACGGGTTGTTGAAGAGGAAATTGAAGAATTGGAAAGTGATGAAGACGAAGGAAACGAGGATGATGCGGATATGGAGGACGAGGACCTTTGAGATTATGATGATGCTGCTTTTATGTTATTTTTATTGAATTCTAGTTTTTAGTTTCTTTGCACTATGGTTTATGTATTAAGAACAATTCTTGCTTTGCTGCATTTTATTTGTTTTTTTCCTTATAATATGTGTTCTTGCAATGTATGTTTATTATATGCTGCTGCATTTTATGTTGGCTCTTTGAAAGCTCTTCCTTTTTGCTGATGTCAAAGGGGGAGAAGAGCTTGGTTCTGTTTTTTCTCTATGTGTGCAGATGTTTGAAAGTCTCTCAAGATAGGGGGAGTTGCTAAACATAGGGGGAGCATCACATATCAAGAACCAAGAAGTATTGCACAACAATTTTCAATTGCCATCATCAAAAAGGGGGAGAATGTAGAAGCAAGCTTCAATCAAAAGTTTTGATGATGTCAACACTTGATTGCAAAAAGACAAGCCTTTCAAAGTTTCACAAAGATCAAGTCAAGATTTTAATCAAGACAAGCACTCATGGAAATGAATTTTCAAGAATTGGACACAAAGATGGTATATCATAATATACCTCTCTTAATAATTTTTACAAGTGTTCAATTGCATAAAATATTTTTACATGCTGCATTAAATCTTTTTGAAAATAATTGGTTTTGGTATAACACTTTTTTTATTAAGCATTTTTGGAAATTTCTTCAGTGTTAACCGATTAACCATATAGGTTAACCGGTTAACGCCCTAAAATTTTGAATATTCTGGGCCAACGTACATGTGTTAACCGATTAACCATGTGGGTTAACCGATTAACACTGGACGTTTTCTGAAAAATTATTTATTTTAAAGATCAAATGATTTTCAAATGTTATATCTTTTCAACCATTAATTGGCACTTTGTTATACCTTTCTGAAATGGTGTTATACATCATATAAATTCAGAAACTTTCAAATTACAAATAACCTCCTACATTTTCTACATTTTCAAGATCATCAAAAAGAATCAAATTCACTTTTCTACAAATATTTTCAAAGTGTTCATCTTGTTCATATTTTCATATTCTACATTGAACACTTGTATTAATTTTAGAAGTGGATTGTGATCAAAAGGAGAAGATCAATATTATTATTGATATCACAAAATTACTCACAAAATAGTTCTTTATGTTATTTGGAATTGACTTGTAATCCAGGATTGTTGGATACAAGGGTGAAAGTGTTTACAAGAGGATTGTTCTTGTACACTTGTTATGTTTGATAGTAGTCCTCACCGGTTGATGGTGTGTTAGGGTGTACTGATCAAAACAATAGTGAAAATCTCTTTCGTGTGAAAGGGGAGTGGAGTACCCTCGGATTGTGGGGGGAACCACTATAAATCCTGGTGTTCATCGTCTCTTTATTTTTACCGCTTTCATAACCATAAACACCAACCAAAATATTTTAAGAATCAGAAAAACCGGAAAAAGATTTCAAGTCCTAATTCACCCCCCCTCTTAGGCATTCTCTGAACTTACAGTCTTCAATCCAAGGTAATGGTGAGATTCTAACTCTATAATCGGGATTGTATGATGAATACATGTGGGTTTGGGTATATAGATTGTTTATATTAGTTGTTGTGTTGTTTTGGGTTGAATAAGTTGTTTTGGTTGAATAAGTTGTTTTGGTTGAATAAAAGAGTTGATTTGTGTTGTTGAATTAATTGTAAAATGATTATTCAGTGTTGTTTGTGTATGAATATGTTGTGTTATTGTTGAATTTGTGCACTGGGTTGATTGGTTAATTAGTCGGAGATGAAATTGTGAAGGATTACATAGACGGAAAGGGAAGGAGAGAAACAGAGAAGTTGCAGGTTTTGGTTGTGGGACGACCGTCCCATTTTCCCGAAACATGTTTGGGATGTGTGGCGTCCGTCACTTACCTAGGACGATCGTCACAGGTCATAAGTGTGACGATGGTCACACAGGTTATGTTGAATTTTGGTTTCTGCTTCATGGTTCTTGTGGTTTTTGTTGTGCAGTCTTACTGATACCTTAGTTGTAATTCAGAAACATAAATAAATTAAGTAACTAATTACCAAGACTTAATTATTTGAATTAGGATGTTTGTAATTAGTTTAAATAGTAGTATTGTGATTAATTGGCAGAAGAATAATTATGTGGCAATGAAATAGTTTTTGATAGCAGGTTATGATAAGTTGGCTTACTGACAGTGTTGCAGGAAATTAATAGAGGCATGATAATAAGATAGTAATAAGTAACAATAACATAATGTAGCAAATAACTTAATTAATCAGTTTTAGTCAGGACTTTGTGAATAAGAAAGCGATACAATTGGTTGTTCTTGTGTTGTGTTTCTTTGTTGTAAGTTGTGAAGTTGTTGGTTGTGGATTATGTTTTAGTGCCTCATTCATGGAAAGAATATAAGTTTCAGGCCTATGGCCAAAGTTGGAATGTTGTTGTGTTGCTATGTAGTTATAGTTGTGTTGTTTGACATTCATATTGAGTCGCATTGCATAACATTATTTAAGTTGGAGTTGTTGCTCGGTAAGTTGGCCTGGATTGGCAAAATAAAGTTGAAGGCTTATGCCTTGTTGTTGAGGCCTCTATTAATTGGCAAAATTATAAGTTGGGAGTTCTGCTCCGATGGTACCACATGCATGCGCATTTGTATAAGTTGCATTTCCAAGGTTGCATAATATGTCGCTGTGTTGTATTTTGTGTTGATTTAAGTTGTTTGTGAGTTGTGAAGTGGTGGTTTATATAATCTGATTTAATATGTATTTATCATATATTTGATTATATTGTTCGATATCTCACCCCTTTTGTTTGAATGCCACACTCTCTTGGTAACGTGAAGGTAACCCAGAGTAGAGTTGCTTACCTTAGTAGGTTCGAGTCAGTGTTGTCGCTCTGATACGTAGCACTCAGGGGGATAACGTATGTTTTCTATTGATCTTATATTTTATTATGTTACTGGTTTTCAAGTTGTCCTCATTAAAGAATTATTGGTTTTGAGTTGTTTTGATGTTGCATACAAATTGTGCTATTTTAAGTTGACTTTTATGAATCTGTTGTGTAGTAATGACAATATTTTGTTTTAAAGACTAATCAGGTGTTTTAAGTTTGTTCTTTAAGTTAAAATTGTATCATATCATTTGAATTGTTGGAATTTTATACTCTGATTTTATTATTAATTATTAGGTAGAAATGGGGTGTTACAACATGCATTATGTTCCTCCTCTAGCAGAAGCTTTTTCATTCACATGTTTGTACCGCCATTGACAGACACCCTTACTCGTCACAGACACTACAATAGGACACGACCAACAAGGCAAAGAGGTTTGCCTCAAAGACTACAAGATTGTGAAGTATTTCAGGATAATGAAATCAATTATGATAGTGATTTCGTTCACTTTGTGCTTATGGCCTAATCTGAGCCGGTGAACACAAAAGAGGCTATAAACGATCCAAAGTGGATTTATGTAATGAAGGAGGAACTGAAATCTATTGAAAAGAATGGTACTTGTGAGTTGGTCGATCTACCATTTGGAAAGAAGTCAATAGGCGTTCGATGGGTTTATAAGGTGAAAGCAAATCCCAAAGGCAAGGTGATCAAGCATAAGGATCGATTGGTAGCGAAGGGATTCTTGTAACGCGAAAGCATAGACTTTGAGGAAGTGTTTGAACCAGTGGCTAGGTTGGAAACCATCTGATTAGTTGTTGTGATTGCAAACAACAATGATTGAAAGATATTTCAAATGGACGTCAAATTTGCATTTTTGAATGCTCCACTTGATGAAGAGGTTTATGTTGAGTAGCCCCCCCCCCCCCCCGGATTTGTAGTGCAGAATCAAGAGATGAAACACTAAAAATTGCATAAAGCATTACATGGTTTGAAACAAGCTCCAAGATCTTGGAACAAACATATTTGTTGGATCTCTTCTTGACATTGGTTTCAAGTGGTAGGTGTCTGAACACGGTGTTTATGTGAAATCAGATGCAAATGATTGTGTGATCATTCTTTGCTTGTATGTGGATGATCTATTGATTACCAGTAGTTGTGAGAAGATTATCTTGAAGTTCAATAGTGAACTTATAGATGAGTTTAAGATGACAGATCTTGGCATGATGACATATTTCCTTGGCATAGAGTTACAAAAGTAAAAAACATGATTACTAGTGCATCGAAGGAGACATGCTTTTGAGATCTTGAAGAAGTGTGGAATGAAGCATTGCAATATTTTCATCACATCATGTGAAGTAAGGTTACAATTGTCCAAGAGTGAAGACGGGCAAGATATGGATCTAACTCAATATATGGGATTGATTGGATCATTGTAGTATTTGTGCAATACGAGACAAAACTTGGCATTTAGTGTCGGTATTGCGAGTAGATTCATAGAGAGACTAAAGGTATCTCACTTGGCAATAGTTAAGAGAATCCTTCGTTATGTTAAATGAATTATTGGTTGCGGAATTCTCTATCCCACACCGGATACGGGTAAAAAATGCAATTTACTTGGTTTCACCGATTCCAATTGGTGTGGTGATAAAGATGATAGAAAGTCAACGACTGGATACATCTTTATTTTTGGTAGGATACCAGTCTCTTTGTGTTCGAAAAGGAATAGGTGGTAGCACTCTCGTCTTGTGAGGTCAGGCACATTGCGGCTCCGTTGTGTGCGTGTCAAGTTATGTGCCTCATGAATCTATTGAAGGAGTTGGGTAGAAATGATGGTGAGGCTACTACACTTCTGGTTGATAATATTTCTGCAATCCATCTTGCGAAGAATTCGATTGCACGCGGAAGAAACAAACACATAGAGATGCAATTTTATTATTTGAGGGAGCTAGTGAGTGAAGGCAAGTTACGATTGGGATATTGTCAAAGTGAATACTAAATTGCATATTTGTTGACTAAGGGGGTGAAAAATGAGGTGTTCAAAAGGTTGGGTAAGAGCTTGAGCATGTTGGACTTGGAACAACTGAAATGAGGTGGTGTGTCAAAAGCTGGTTTTTTACATTTCAGTTGTGGTAATCGATTACATGATATGGCGTAATCAATTACCATGTTGGTTTTTGGCCTAGAACGCTAAACACTGGCTCGTAACCGATTATGAGATTTGGCGTAACCGATTACGAAGGAAAAATTCGGTTTTTTCTCTTATTTTTCAATTTCAGCTTATTTGAATAACTTGTTTTATGTTTTCTCATTCATTTTTTTTACATTGAGTATAAATTGACTTGTAAGCTCTTAATTATTATTTTTTTAAGGAAAAGGCAAAGCCAATTAATTAAAACTAGCACAAGAAGTGCTAAACCAGAATCTGATACATCAGTACAAAAAACCAGGATTCAAGAACTAAAAATCCAAAAACTAAAACCAACTGCATGCACAAAACAAAAGGCATTGCCTACACCAAAACCAACTATAACCAACTATAGGTAACACAAAAATCAAACTAGACCAGATCCAACCTTGGTACGAGCTACCCCGCCCTTCAAAGCCCCGCCAAGAAGCCGATAGAGAGACCTTCAATACCAGCAACAAAAAGGAGCAGAACACTTTCAAAAAGACATGATAGATGGACTTCCTATCGCGATGTCGAACTTGGATAAACAGCAAAATCTTAACACACCCAAAACCTGAAGATTTCACTGATAGTACTATGATAACGGACCCAACCCAGCTCTTAATTATTATTAATGTCAAACACATTCAAACACATTCTCCATTAGATATAAATTTTAATCTTTTTAAATTTAATAATCATCTCAAACACATTCTATATATGATTTTGGTAACACTTCTTTCAATTAAATATAATCATACATTTTTATTAAAAAATACTTAAAATAAAGTGTTTTATAATTTTTATAAAAAACTTTTCATTTTTTTTCCGTTAAATTGTTTAGAGGTTGGACTCACACGTCTTAAAATCTTTCATGTTTAACTGATGATCTAGTAATTTTTTATATATAAAATGATCATATATAAGAGTAATCTTTAATGTTATGTGTTATAATAACGTGAAAATAGAAAATACATGTCCGGCATAAATAACATGTAAACTTTGTCAAACAATAATTAATTGTATGATATTATATTTTATTATCACTTTTGTAGCACTCATTCCAAATGTGATAACATATACTTTATTATAAGTTTTTTTATTATAAATGTATAAATTATAAACTACTTTATATTAGTAAAATGTATGGTGTTTATGATATATAAATATTTTCTTATATTAATGCATTGTATTAATTTCTTCTTTGCTAACATTTTCTTTTACAAGAACTTTATATAAGCATTTTATTTTTTATTTAAATTTTTTCCCTTTTTTATTATTATATTTGTTTATTTGCTAGAATTATAAAATGTAGGTAAATATTAAAGTGTATATAGAGTATTTTTCGTTATTTTTAATTATTTTTTCTCTAATTTTATATATTTTTGTTTTTGAGTGAATAAAGTATTTCATAGTTTGAAAAAAAAAAACTAATTTTATATATAGAGTATTTTTGTTTTTTTTTTAATTCAAAAAAGAAAAGAAGTGTAACTTATTCTCTTGTTATTTCTGGAAAAGAGGTTAGAAAAAAAAAAGAATGATTAGGAATACAAGATTTTAATTTTCTATTTTATATAATTTATTTGTTTTCAAAATGGGTGGACAAAAGTTGATTTATCATGCTTTCGATAAAAACCTCAATAGAAAGAGAATAGAATTTTATATCCATCATAATTTATTTAGTGTCAAAGATTCCATAGATTTTGGTTTCAAAATTTATAAATGTGTTAGTTATGTTTAATCAAGTAAAAATCATCCATTTAGTGTCAAAGGTTCCATAGATTTTGGTTTCAAAATTTACATATGTGTTAGTTATGTTTAAATAAATGTTTTTAGTAGTTTCTAAAAATCATCCATTTGTTGTCTCATTAACATATGAGAGAAATGTGAAGACCAAAAAAGAAAAATGAATGAGCAATTATTTACGAGAAATTCATTGCACATTACCAATGTTTAAGAAAAAATTCATATAGCTAAGCACCAAAATCATGGATCTGAATTTCGTTCTCATATGTAGAAGTGGAGTTTAGTGTAATTTTGAACTAAAAAGAAAGAATAAAACTAATTGTTCTTATAGAGTGATAAGCCTTAAAATTGTTATGAATATAATGTAATTATTGTGTCGCAAATCTTTAATAAAATTAATTTTAATTTAAAAGATTCATACCAATATGAATTTATTAATGTCGTGAAAATATCTATAAAATTAAAATAAAGATACAATTTTAGAAATAAATATTAATATTACTGTATATTTAAATTTATTATAGTTTTGCTATAATTTTCTTGCAACCGTCCATATCAATTTCATCATCCAATATGAATTTATTAATGTCTTAAAAATATCTATAAAATTAAAATAAAGATAGAATTTTAGAAATAAATATTAATGTTACTGTATATTTAAATTTATAATAGTTTTGCTATAAATTTCTTTCTGCAACGTCCATATCAATTTCATCATTTTATTTTGATACTGGTTGTCCATATCTAGTGTTATAGGCAAGTCAAATTCTTATATAATTAAAATAAATGTTTTAAATTTAATTTAAACTTTAAATATAAGATGGATTTATTTATATAATGACATACTTTGTCTTTCACAAATAAAAATAATTAGTACCAATTTTTATTTTATATTGGTCAAACTTTTAAAGTAAAGGTTTAGTTCGATGCAATTCCAATCCAAACGATCTAACATATGAAATTCAGCCCGTGTGATATTCAAAGTATATTTTCTGATTTATGTTTTTCTTACACTCATCTTGAATTCTAAACTGATTTTGATTTTGAAGTGTTAACCTTAAAGATTCATTCCGCGTCACTGCATCGAATTTCAACATCGCCAATTCATGATTCCTCACCACCAATACACTTCAATTTTGGTTCTAGAACGAAGCAATGGTGTAACATCTTGAATTCAATTAATTAATTTAATTGAATTTTCATTGATTTTATTTAATCATCTGAGTGATTTAATATACTTTTAATTATTTATTTTAATGATAGCATGTGTTATGTGATATTTTTGGGGATTTATTGAAATTTAGTGGAACTTTAATTAAAATAATAGAATAATAATAGAAAATTAAGAGAAATAGTGATATTGGGACAAAAATATAATTATTAGAAAAATAAGTGAAAAAGGGGAGAGTGAAGGATGAGTTGATTGGTAAAAATATGAAAGTGAGTTAATTATATTTTTAGGTTAAAATAAATAGTGGAGTGAGGGTAGCCAAACTTGTCGGTACGTAGAAATTGTTCAACTTGAAGAAAAAAAAGACAAGAGTAAGAGAAGGAGAACAATTAACCGAGGGAAAAGAAGAACACCATAACCAAACTTCTTTAGTTACCGGAAATTTAGGTAAATAAAAGAACTATTCTAATATAAGTGTTATTGCATGAAGGGTAGAGAGATTATCACCTTATAATTTTTTTCTTCATTGATGTGTTTGATGAATTTTGAATATGATCATGGTGATATAAATTTGTGTGCCCTATATGTTGCAGAATTTTATGTTTGATGAATAGATATGAATCATAATGTTATGCAAACCATTGTGGTGCATTGGGTTTTATGAATAAAGTCTTAAATTCGTGATTAATTGATGAATTTGGATGATATTGTTTTGATAGTAATCTTTTAGTTTTTTTTATCAAATTGTAATCTTTTAGTTATTTTGCAATGTTAATCACTTTTTATTTATTCTTTGTGTTGTTGTTTTAGACGCGTTGATGTTTGTTATCTTGTAATAAAAATTTGTTATCCATATTGAATTCGAAGGTCACAAAATTTATCAATGTAATGAAATATCATCTAGAATTTATTCCAACAACGGGACAACATTTCCGTGTGTCGCCGGGAAGACGACATATTCCACACAATTCTTAGAAAGAGAATTCAACCTCCACTAATTTCACCGTTAACTAGATCAAAAACAGTTGGAAAGATATTATAATTTCCATCTTATGCAACTGCCATCAATAATGTTCTCTTGAATTTCTCATACAACCTCGTTTCATCAATTTGAATTATAAATGTGCATAACACAAAAACTTTGATGCATGGTTGAAACGGTCTGAATAATCGATGGAATATTATACTTAATTAACATTGTGAGACGAGGGCAACGATCTAGAGGGGTTGAATAGATCACAAATAAAATTTTCTTAATGAAGGTTCTTGGTTTGGCTGCATATGTATAAAAACATTATCATATGTTTTGATGTCTTATAAGATGTCTCTGACATACTTGAATAACATATGTTGTGCAGGTTTTTATGATGTCAAATTAGATGTTGTAACATTTGTTTTGACAATTCTGGGACTTCCTGATGCAGAAAGTTTTGATTTCATTTATGTATATTTTTAGTAGGTGTTTAGTTATCTAATTTGCTCCAGTTTATGCGAAAAATCAAGGGAGATTTGTTGTCAAATACATAAGCTGTTATGTGTTTAGTTTTTGGAGATTTTGAAGATCTTTTAATACTTGATTTGGAGTAAATCATGTGATCTTATTTGCGGAAGTTTCTGATCAAATCCAGACCCATCCAGAATGCTTTATAGTACTGGATGTTTAACCTAATTGTATTATATGAAATGTTGTGTATTGTGAAGTTGAGTGCTTTTGAGTTTTCCTAGTGTGTGTGTGTGTGTGTGTGTGTGTGTGTGTGTGTGTGTTTGTGAGCCTTTCATACATCACCTAGATGTTTGAATTGGACTATTTTTATTGAGTTGTAATCTGTCAACTCTAAGCTTTTAAGCATGAGTGTTTGTTCTTGATTGAAGCTATTAAGAAAGATCAAGTTTTTGTTTTGGAAGAGTGTTATTTTATTTTCTTGTAAGGGTTTGTTTGATTATCACAGTGTGTGATTGAGGGGGAGTGAGAGGGGGTTCTCTTATCTAAGTGTTCTTAGATAGAAATCGCATTGGGTAGTGATTAAGTGAAAAGTGTAAACTGGGATTGTTTAACTCTAAATTGATACTACTGATAGTGGATTTCCTTCCTGACTTGGAAGCCCCCAGAGTAGGTGAGTTTGCACCAAACTGGGTTAACAATTCCTTGTGTTATTAATGTTGTACTTTATATTGTATTTACCTTGTTAATGTTCAGATATTAATGTCGTAACATCTTATTCAACATCACATATCTGATACCAGAATTTCAATTGGTATTAGAGCAGACATCTTGCTTTGTATCTGGGTAAGATCTAGGGAAGTTACTTTCTGGTATAATGGACAAGGAGGTGGGATTGTGAACAGACCATCCATTTTGGATGGAACTAATTATGATTACTGGAAGCCAAAGATGGTTGTTTTCTTGAAGTCTTTGGATAACAAGGCTTGGAAAGTTGTTCTGAGAGGGAACATCATGTTATAAAGGACAAAGATGGGAAGGATACTGCAGAATTGAAGCCAAAAAAGGACTGGTCTAAAGAAGAAGATGAGCTTGCTCTGGGAAACTTTAAAGCCTTGAATGCCATATTCAATGGAATTGACAAAAACATATTCAGATTGATCAATACTTGTATTTTTGCCAAAGATGCTTGGGATATTCACAAAACTACTCATGAAGGTACCTCCAAAGTTAAGATGTCAAAACTTCAGCTGCTCACCACAAAATTTGAAAACCTAAGGATGAAAGATGATGAAAGTATTTATGATTTTCATATGAATATCCTTGAGATAGCTAATGCATCCAGTGCTCTTGGAGAAATAATGTATGAAGAAAATTTGGTAAGAAAAGCTCTCAGATCTCTATCTAAGAGATTTGACATGAAGGTCACTGGCATAGAAGAAGCTCATGACATTAGCAAGATGAGGTTTAATGAACTTATTGGATCTCTTCAAACTTTTGAGATTGGCATAAGTGACAAATATGACAAGAAAAGCAAAAATATTGCTTTTTCTTCCAACACTGAAGATGGAGTAGAAGAATGGGATATGAATGCTGAGGAAGACCTATCTAATTCTATAGTTCTTCTTAGGAGACTATTTAACAAATTAATGCAAAATATGGACAAAAAGTCAAAACCAGATGTCAAGAATAACTCATCTGACATTAGTAGGTCAAATGACTTTGGTAGAAAGACAATGGCTGAAGAGAACTCTTCTAAAGGAAAAGGAGTCTAGTGCTATAGATGTGAAGGTTTTGGCCACATCAGATCTGAATTCCCCACCCATCTCAAGAATCATAAAAAGATCTTATTGTGGCTTAGTCAGATGAGGACTCTGAAAGTGAAGCTAAAGAAGAATCTGATAAGAATGCTACTGCTCTAACTGGGAGATATTATTCTAATTTCAATGATGATGAAGTCACATATGATGAGTTATCTACTTTCTATAAAGAACTATGTCTCAAAAGTGAAGAAGTGTGTCAACAAGGAGAGGAACAAAAGAAAATCATATATCAACTGGAGTTTGAGAAGGATGAGCATCTAGAAACTATCTCCAAGCTGGAGAATGAGGTAATATTGCTAAACTCCAAACTTGATCAAATGACCAAGTCTGTCAGGATGTTGAACAATAGTTAAGAGATTTTAGATGATATTCTGCAAGTTGGAAAGATATTTGAAAATGTGACTGGTCTAGGGTTTGACAAAAGAAAAGAACATGTCTTAGATCTTGATTGCTCTGAGCTTAAACTAAAGATGTTGAATCAGATGTCTCAACATCATAACAAAAAAATTGTAGACTACATAAGTGAAAATTCCCATAGATGGAGGTTCCACTATAGTGGAAAGTTTGGTCACTTGAAGCCTTACTATTTCAAAATCTATGGATATCCTAAGTCTACCCCTCGGTGTGTTCTAATTCAGAGTTTCAACAAAAAAATGACTGGTAATTTGACAGTGGATGTTCAAGACATATGACAGGTGTCAAAAACCTGCTGGTGAATATGAGACCTCGTGCTACTATTTTTGTAACTTTTGGTGATGGAACCAAATGTGAAATCAAGGGAATTAGACAACTGAACTGCTCATGAGTGCCTAAACTTGATAATATGCTACTTGTAACAGATGAGAAAGGAGAATTGATCATGAAGGGAGGCGGATCTAAGAACAACTATTATCTATGGGTGTCTCAAGATTCAGGTTATGTTTCCTCTTGTTTACTTGCTAAAGAAGATGAAGTTAAACTCTGACATCAAAAACTTAGACACTTGCATCTGAAAGGTATGAAGAGAATCATATCCATAGAAGCTGTCAGAGGAATTCCTAAGCTCAAAATTGAAGAAGGAAGAGTATATGGAGAATGCCAAGTAGGAAAGAAGACTAAGATGTCACATCATAAGATCCAACATCTTACCACTTCAAAAGTCTTAGAACTTTTTCACATGGATTTGATGGGACATATGCAGGTAAAAATCCTTGGTGGAAAGAAATATGCTTATGTCATTGTGGATGCCTATTCAAGATACAATTGGATAAACTTCATCAGAGAAAAATCAGACACTTTTGAAGTTTTCAGAGATCTCTGTCAAAAACTTCAAAGAGAAAAGGAAAACAATGTTATTAGAATCAGAAGTGATTATGGGAAGGAATTTGAGAATACCAAGTTTGCTGAATTTTGCTCCTCTGAAGGATCTAGTCATGAATTCTTATCTCCCATTACTCCTCAGCAAAATGGAATTATGGAACACAAGAACAGGACTATACAAAAATATTTTAGAGCCATGCTACATGCAAAACAATACCTTATCATTTTTGGGCTGAAGCATTGAGTACTGCTTGCTACATTTACAATAGAGTCACCTTGAGGAAAGGTACTTCAACTACACTGTATGAATTATGGAAAGGAAGAAAACCTATTGTGAAATACTTCCATGTCTTTGGAAGTAAATGCCACATTCTGGAAGATCGTGAACAAAGAAGAAAATTAGATCCAAAGAGTGATGAAGAGATATTTATAGGATACTATACAAACAACATATCCTATAGAGTCTACAATTCCAGAACTAAAGTAATGATGAAGTCTATCAATGTTGTTGTTGATTATCAAGACTTGAACAAAGAAGTTGATGTCCTAGACGATGTTGAAACATTTCAGAATGCAACTCCAGCAGAAACTGAAGACAAAAGTACTAATGAACAACCCTCTGGGTCTGAGCCTGAAACTAGTCAGACCAACAAGGATCCCTTTATTAGGATTCATAAAGATCATCCTAAAGATCTCATTACAGGAGAGATGGATAAAGGAGTCACTACCGGATCAATGGAAATAATCTCTAACTCTTGTTTTGTGTCAAAGATAGAGCCAAAGAATGTTAAAAAAGTATTAACTTATGAGTTTTGGATCAATGTTATGCAATAGGAGTTAGCTCAATTTAAGAGGAATGAAGTTTGGGATCTTATCCCAAGGCCCGGAAAATCAAATATGATAGGTACCAAGTGGGTGTACAAGAACAAATTTGATGAACAGGGAGTTGTTACCAGGAATAAAGCAAGACTGGTTGCTCAGGGATACACTCCAGTTGAGGGAATTGATTTTGATGAAACCTTTGCTCCTGTTGCTAGACTTGAATCTATTAGATTACTTCTTGGAGTTGCTTGCATTTTGAAGTTTAAATTGTATCAAATGGATGTCAAGAGTTCTTTCTTGAATGGTTACTTAAATGAGGAAGTCTATGTGGAATAACTCAAAGGATTCATTGATCCTAATTTACCTAATCATGTTTACAAGCTAGGGAAAGCTATATATAGATTGAAACAAACTCTAAGAGCTTGGTATGAGAGAATTACAAAATTTCTTGTTGAACATGGCTACAAAAAAGGTAGCATAGACAAGACTCTCTTTATTAAAGAAGAAGTAAAGAAGCTCATAATTGCTTAAATATATGTTGATGATATTGTGTTTGGTGGAATGTCTGAGGAGATGGTTCAACATTTTTTCAAACAAATGCAGTCTGAATTTGAGATGAGCCTTGTTAGTGAATTAACTTATTTTCTTGGTCTTCAAGTCATGCAGATGGAAGACTCTATATTCATATCTCAGAGTAAATATGCCAAGAATATTGTTAAGAAGTTTGGAATGGAGAATACTATCCACAAAAGGACACCTGTTCCTACTCATCTGAAGTTGTCTAAAGATGAAAAAGGGTGTGAATATGGATCAAAGCCTTTACAGAAGTATGATTCGAAGCTTATTATATCTCACGACAAACAAGCCTGGCATTGCTTTTGTTGTAGGTGTTTGTGCTAGATATCAAGTTGATCCAAAGGTGAGTCACATCAACCAAGTGAAAAGAATCTTGAAGTATGTCAATGGTACATGTGATTATGGTATGTTATACTCTCATGGTTCCAATTCTGAGCTAAGTGGTTTTTGTGATGCTGATTGGGCAGGATGTGCTGATGATAAAAAAAGCACATCTAGAGGATGCTTCTTTTTAGGAAACAATATGATATCTTGGTTCAGTAAGAAGAAAAATCGTGTTTCTCTATCCATAGTTGAGACTGAATACATAGCAGCTGGAAGCATTTGTTCTCAGATAGTTTGGATGAAGCAAATGCTGACAAAATATAATGTCTCACAAGATGTCACAACATTTGTACTATGACAATTTGAGTGCCATCAACATATCTAATAATCCTATTCAACATAGCAAAACTAAGCATATTGATATTCGTCATCATTTCATTAGAGAGTTGGTTGAAGAAAAGATTGTTTCTTTAGAATATGTAGCCACTGAATTACAACTGGCTAACATTTTCACTAAAGCTTTGGATACTAATCAGTTTGAAATCTTGCAGGGTAAGTTAGGTATTTGCATCAATAAGGATCTATAGCAATTAATGTTGTGTGGGAAGACTAGTCGAGTTATTTCAGTTTTCCTACTGCAATTTGTTCAATTGTTTCATATTTGTTGTCTCTTACATCATCTCTATTATGTACTTGTTAAAGATGCTAGATCAAATGTTGAATCATATGATGTTACATCATCTGATGATGAATGGATCAAGAATGTGAATCTTGACGGTGACATGAGAATCAAGACAAGGAAAGAAAAATTTGTTGTTATTGCATCTCTTGCTAAGAAAAAGTTGAAGAATGTTAGTGTGTATGATAATGATCAGACTATAATGTTGAAAATGATGTTCATAACATTATACCTAGAAAGAAAGCTATTGTAAAGAAGACTATTGTTAATTCTAAAAATGATGTTGCTTCCACTACTGATATGGGAAGCTGGCGTATGCTCTCACTCCTTTGAATAATAATCATGTGTTATGGGGGAGAAGTTGTTTTGGTATGGTTGTCATATCATGGCCAAAAAGGGGGAGAGCTAGCTAATCTACCCTGTTCTGCTGTTGTGTCTAGTTGACTATTGAGGAAAGTTGTTGTTCTGTTTGGGTGTTGTTTTACTTGATGTTATATCTTGTATATCTTGTGCGACCGACCAGAATTTTTCTCTGTTGATAATCTCTGTGTTCTCTGTTGCTGATCTATGTGATCTCTGATATTAATCTTTGTGTTTTTGTTGGTTCTTTCTAGTTGACTGGTTCTGATAATGTTTTAGCCACAATTTTCCAAAGGGGGGGGGGGGTTGAAGGTTCTTGGTTTGGTTGCATATGTAGAAAAACATTATCATGTGTCTTGATGTCTTATAAGATGTCTCTGACATACTTGAAGAACATTTGTTGTGTAGGTTTTTGTGATGTCGGATCAGATGTCGTAACATCTGTTTTGACAGTTCTCGGACTTCCTGATGCAGAAAGTTTTGATTTAATTTCTGTATGTTTTGAGCAGACGTTTAGTTATCTGATTTGCTCCAGTATATGCGAAAATCAAGGGAGATTTGTGGTCAAATACAGAAGCTGATATGCATTTAGTTTTTGGAGAATTTGAAGATCTTTTCATACTTGATTTGGATTAAATCATGTGATCTTATTTGTGGAAGTTTCTGATCAGTTCCAGGCTCATTCAGAATTCTCTATAATACTGAATGTTTAACCTAATTGTATTGTAGGGAATATTATGTATTATGAAGCTGGGTGCTTTTGAGTATTAGGGTTTCCTTGTATGTGTGTTTTTGAGCTATTTATACATCACCTAGATGTTTGCATTGTACTATTTTTATTGAGTTGTAATTTATCCACTTTAAGCTTTTAAGCATGAGTGTTTGTTCTTGATTGAAGCTTTTAAGCAATATCAAGTTTTTGTTTTGGAAAAGTGTTCTTCTATTTTCTTTTATGGTTTTGTTTGATTATCACAGTGTGTGATTGAGGGGGGGGGGGGTGAGAGAGGGTTCTCTTATCTAAGTGTTCTTAGATAGAAATTGCATTGGATAGTGATTAAGTGAAGAGTGTAAATTGGGTTGTTTAACACTGAATCGATACTACTGATAATGGATTTCCTTCTTGGCTTGATAGCCCCCAGAGTAGGTGAGTTTGCACCAAACTGGGTTGACAATTCATTATGTTATTACTGCTATAATTTATACTGTATTTACCTTGTTAATGTTCAGATATTAATGTCATAATATCTTATTCGACATCATATATCTGATACCAAAATTTCACTTAATTTAAAATTTTGTTTTAAATTTTTTTACTATGACAAGTGAAAGTAATTTTGGATCGACATTCTTCTATCCCAAATCGTTATCAGAAGAATCAGATACACATTTAAACCGTAGCAAAACATTTGCCAATGATGAAAAAGTAAATCAATATGCTTTACAAAATAATCTTTTGAACAATGTCACACTTTGTAATCAATTTCCAATGAAATAGGAAATAAAAATAAGCTAATACAATTTATCAAACACTTTATGTGCAATAAACATCAACCTGATTTTCCTTAGTGTTGAAGATACGAAAAATCAATTGAAATTGTTTAGATTCCAATTATCTTTACAAAAAAGTTTGAATTACTTCAACACAAACAAAAATTTCAGGTTATCAAATTGAACACTAAGTGTATTATCAAATTTTAGAGAGAGAGGGAGAGAGACAGACAAACAGAGACAAGCAAAGAGAGAGAGAGATGATATGAGAGAGAGAGGGAGAAAACATCAAGATTTGTTTAGGAAGTTCCACAATTGTCTTCACTATGAGTACATCTGCCCCTAGTTCCAAATAGAATTGAGATACGTGACTAATATTTGCAAGAGTTGTATACAAGAGAAAAAGTAGCAATCTAAACTCCAAACCCTATGTTTGATTTTGATTCTAACTTCTTCTCTCGCCTTTATTTTAAGCAAGATAAAGTGACCCAAGACATCCAAGTAGATCCTCCGGTTACCGATACTCCTTTGACATAACTTCGTTCTTCATAGCTTTCACTAGGCTGAATTCTCGTTGCAAAATCTCGTCCTAAGACTTTCAATTAATCCTCCAGTTACCACTACTCCTTTGAAAGAAACTCCTTTCTTCAAATCTTTCACTTGGATGAATCCAAATTGAAAAGACTTATGCACCCCCCTAAATCACCCATGATATTGGATGGAAAAACCTAATTGGTTTTATTAATGAAGCCCCCAAAGAATACTCAAACCAATTTGATTACACCAATCCTAAATTGGACCTTATCAATCATGATCTAGATGACACCCAACAAAAACGATTATGTGTAATTGTTGTGTGTATGCATAGAAAAAGGTTGAAGACGATGAAAAAATTCTTTGTATGTTTTTCATTTCAATATTGAGAAATGATGCATGAATGCATATTTATATGTGTGTGTAGAAAAATAACAAACAAAATAGATTTTCTGCAAAAATAAATAAATTATAAATTTGTAAAATAGAACAAAATACATTGACTCCAAACAAGTATGAGTCAATACATAAGCCTTGAGCCATAGGTCAGACATAGTTCATAGTCAATGCATAAACCTTGAGCCTCGAGCCACATGTTCTAAAGCCTTGTTCAATTTGGCTTTTAGAGTAATAACCTCCTTTTGCCAAATGTGACAAGTTTCACAACAAAACCAAGAAAACTTCTCATCCTTAACATCAAAATTTGAAGCCTCTAACATGGTTTTCTTAAGAGCTTCCATTTGTTTTATTTCTAAAACCCTGGCTTCTAAATGTGAAAATATTATTTTATTTGAAGTCAACCTTTTAAAAGATTTTATGGATTCACCATGTATATTTTCAAAAGCAATTTATAACTCAGAATAAGACATTTTATCAATAAATTCATATTTATGATGACTTACATTCTTCTTCTTGTGATTGGAATAACTTACATTCTTCTTCTTGTGATTGATCATGAAGAAACAATTTGTCATTTCATCACTTTCACTTGATTTACCTTCACTTGAGGATTCACTATCAATTTCCCAAGCAATGTACTCCATCTGGTCTCATATATAAGCAAATTTACAAAAAAGCTAGTCCTTTAAGAAAAATGTTTGACTGCGTTTAAGTCTTATACTCTTTATAATTTTACCCATATTTTTTGCTTTGTAAATCGTTAAAAACATAGAAATGTGAAAAAATAGGGATATATTTAGAATAATAATATTTAATATAATAAACATAGGTGATTTTTGCTTATATTTAAGACCTTAATTTTTTTTTGTAAATTTGCTTATATATATGAGATCGGAGGGAGTATGATATTATAGGCTTACTAGACTTCTTGTATTGACTCTTTCCTTTATCCTTCTTAAGATATAGACATTTCGACTTATAATGACCAACTCTTCCATAATTATCGAATGAACCTTTAGATTTTTCCTTCTTATTCTCATATTCCTTTGAGGTATTTGTTCTGGACTGAACCAACGACTAAGTATGACCCAACCCTTTTTGGCCCAAGAAATGGCCCAATAACTCATTATCCGAGGGACCCATTGCCATAGTGGTCGTCTCTCCTTCCTCGTCCATGGCCTCTGCTCGGCTACGACCGGGACCTCCCAGAATCGACTAGGACAACCCTTGCTTGGGGGCTTCGTGCCCGACACAACGTCTCCCGAGCATAATGCTCGTCCTCGCTCAATTCCTGGTAGTTACCAATTTTTAGGGGATCCGCGATCCAGGCCCGAAACTAGGGACCGTTGGCCACGCGCTGGGGGCTCTCTATATAAACCTTCTCATTTGAGGGGTCGGGTATTGAATATTCTCTCCTCAAACACTTTAATCGTACTTGATAGATCTTGTGCCCGTTCTGACTTTGGCATCGGAGTACCTTGCAGGTATAACCCCCTCCCATTCTCCTCATCGCACGAGCAGACTCGAAGATCCATGTCAGCAGCCGTCAGAGTTCTGATCACCAGGTAAGATCAGTATTTAAATGCCTTCTATAGTTGATAAGATTCTTGTAGGAAAGCTTCACTCCATTTTTCTTAATGTACTTATAGTACCCTCTAAAAAAAATGTCATTTCTTCATCATCTGAACAATCATCATCCCTAGTTCCACTATCATACTTCTCTTTAATATAAGACTTTGTTCCGGACTGACCCAATGACTAGGCTTGGCCCAATCCACTTCTACATCTAGGACGACCCAATAACACAATGTCAAAGGGATCCACTGATTTTATGCCCCTCAGTAGAGGAGCCCTCACCGACCAAAGTTACCCGTGGTCAGGCTCCTTTGCTCATTTCATACTTATGCCTGACACCTAGAAGGAGTCACCCAGATTCAACCAAGGATAGCTCCTACTCGGTTACCCTCTGCTTGAAAGACACCATATCCGAGCAGAGTCGCACGTCCCAATGACTAGTTTCTGGCATTTTCCTATTGTTGGGGGATCCACGATCCAGGCCCAAAATAGGGACCGATAGCCAAATGTTGGGGTATTATATAAACCTTCTCACATGAGAGGACCAGGTATCCAATATTCACTCTCATAATACACTTTCTCGTACTTTCTCATTCTTCTTTCCTTTCTTACTATGGCATCAGAGTGTCTTGCAGGTACACCCCATTTTCCCCCCAACGCCCAAGCATCATCAACGTCTGTAGCCCACCTCAGGTTCTGATCACTAGGAACAATCAGTGGCTTTGTCTATGGGAATCTTGTTTCCTCGTCTCTCATCCTCAGATTGTTAAGACTAAAACACTTCAATTCAAACTCTCGATATGGATAACCGCAACGATGCAGTTGATGCCCGAATTGTTACCAACATCCTCGTCAAACGACAAGCAAAAGAAGAAATCAATCCCCCACACGAGGAGCCCAACCGTTTCCAGCAAGACAAACTCAACGCCTCCCTAACACCTAAACCAATCCTCGATCTAGAGATCACTCCAACTGATCTTCCTCTCATTCCCATCCCTGATGGAATTAATCCGGCCCATGCAACGTTGGTCCAGACTATGAATCAGACCAACCTTCTGATTTTACGCCAAGGTGAAAGAATTGAAGCCTTGGAGGATGCTTTCCATCCTAGGTCTACCTTCCCGCCAAGAAGACCCTACAGGTCTCGTAGTCGTTCTCCTGAACAAAGAAAAAACCAACGCCCAAAAGATTCTGAGTCAATAATTAAATGGGTCCGGTCATCTCCTCGACGACATCGATCCCCAGAAGCTAGAAAGACGATGAGGAAACTCCGGACTGGGACTCGAACATCCCCCGATGGACCAAGAAACCGCTCAAGATTATCGTCCCCACGGTGACAGAAAGACAATTGTTCCCGTTCCATATCCTACAACTCCAGTGACGACGATGAACCACGAGGACCCCTCTCCCAAGAGATCATGTCCACAAGGCTTCCAAAGGGTTTAGAAAATCCTCCTCCTCTGGGGTCCTATGATGGAACCATTGATCCAGGCAAGCATATAAAGAATATTGACACCCTCCTCGATTATTGAGGCGTCCGGGGAGCCATCAAGTGTCGATTGTTTCCAACAACACTCAGAAAGGGAGCAATGGCTTGGTACAAGAGCCTTCCCTATGAGTCCATCACTTCATGGAGGTTTCTCGGAAGAACATTCTCCCGACACTTCACCACCTCTCGTAGACATCCCAAAACTAAGGCCTCTCTTGAGGCGATAACCCAGGGCAAGGATGAATCATTGCGAGCATATGTCGAAAGGTTCAACAAGGAGGTCGTTTAAGTCTCGACCACCGACAACATGAAGAAGTACCTCCTAGAGCATGGGATTTCCCCCTGTAGCGACTTTGCAAAGGACGTTGCCATTGAAACACCGACCATGATGATTCTTTTCTCTTCAAATCCCAGACATCGGGAGGATGTCAAACCCTCAAAGAATGAAAACTCATCGACATCACGTTAGGGAGATAATAAAAGAAATGATGATCGCTCCTGCGAACCACGGGAGCATAAAGGATCTTCAGGAAGATTCCATGAATACACTCCCCTCATAGTGTCGAGGGAAAAGATTCTCTATGAATGTGCCAATTCAGAGTTTCGCCAGGTTGGCGTTCGATTCCCAAAACAACTATCAACTAAAGCCAACAGGGACAAAACAAAATACTGTAGGTTCCACAAATCTCACAGGCACAACATAAATGACTACATACATCTGAAAGATGCCATTGAGATCCTCATCAGAGATGGTCACCTAAAGTAGTTTATGAATGGAAAAGAGGCTCCTTGACAGAAGGTACAAAATTCTAGGAAGGTCGAATAAGCAGCCCCCAGCCGCAGATCCTAGCCTTCCACTCGTTCTAAATATCACCCGAACAGAGGACTTCTATGTCCCCGAGCCATTCACTGGCCCTGCCTACTTCGCAACTGATGACTCGAGTCCCCAAGCAAGCTAGATCAAAGAAAAGAGCAAGAAACCAAGGCAAACCAACTGAAAAAGGAAAAAAAACTGGACATTCTGCCTTCTCTAGGTGAATGGCGTTCACCATGCCCTCAAAGGAACCAAATGGCGTTCTACATTTGTCAAAAGTCCCAGAATTATGCTAGCAGTCAAATGGAGTTCGCCATTTGCATATGATGTTTGCCATTTGCATATGGCATTCGCCATTAGTCGCGGGAACAGTTCCAGAAGCAGTTTTCAAAGCAGTTTGGCTCGTTCAAATTCAAAAACACCTCAACTTTTTTGGAGCCAATTTCTTCTATAAATAGAAGACCTTAGAGTAGTATTTGACAGAGATTGATACCCTGCGGAAGCGCTGCTGAATTTCTTACAGAACTAGAAAAATCACTTAGCCATACTATTAATTGCTCATAGCGAGTGATTAATACATTGTTTTGTATCATTTCCTTTTCCATTTTCGTTTGTACTTGGATCATTTTGCAAAATTAATAAAGCTTTGTTTCCATTTATTACAAGTTTTTAATTTATTGCTTTCTTTAATTTCTTGCGTATTTACTTTACTGAAAATTTTGTATGTTTATGTTCATGTTTATAAGCACTTTTCATAAAAACTTTAAATAGAATTTTCTTAAATCAAATGAATATGTATGTTTCTAAACTTATTAACCTAAATATGTTAACATTAAAATCAAATATGTTAGGCTAGAATTGTATGAGCCCGTAGTTTGAGGATTGTCGTCTCGACGAGACTTCGTAGGATAACCGATATACTTTAAATGCTTGAAATTATGGTTTTGTGTTCTCAGTTTAATTTAGGTAGTCTAGTCGCGACGACGAGAGACTACTTACCAGCATTTAGTCACAACAGTGAGAGATGCACTAATAACGAGAAATCGTATCACTTTATTATTACGTTTTAAGTCCGTTTTATCGCACATTGATCCTATTAACTCCCGATTGTTCGAGTTTTTTATGTCACATTACAGGTATAACATGTCTAGAGCTAAATTATGAGAAAAAGATCAAATGAACCAAACACAAGCATGAAAAGAAGATGAAGAGAAGAATTCTGCTAAGTCTGCATATTTTGTAACACTCACGGTCGTCACAACATCACCACGACCGTGACGCCCTACTTTGAGGTATCACGACCGTTACTCAATTGTCACGACCGTGACACGCTTGAATTGGAAAATCTGCCCGTTACGCCCTTGTCACGAACGTGACAAGGAAAATGTGTTTAATTAAATTGAAGTCATTCATGAAGACATGCAACGAGTCAAATACGACTCCTATTTTTCCTCAGACCCAGTATACCACTTTTGCTAAATTCTCTCATTTTGGACGATACCACGCTCATCAAATTCAACTGCCCATGCCCAAAATCTAGTTCTATAAATACCCTAGTTACAAATTGAAAAGGACAGAGTATTATTTTAACTTTCACGCGGAAGCTCTGCCGTAATTTTCCTGAACCCATTTAATTTTTCCAGCATTATTCTTGTTTATTTTTCTGTTTCTATATCCAACCCAAATTCAATAACAATTTCCAACATTAGGAAATTGTTATTTAAATTAATTTCTTTTTAGCCTTCAGAATTTGTTTCGCATTTTTATTTTTGATTCCGGTTCCGAACACTCCGAGCTTGCCAATCTGTGGAAGAAGGAGTTTAAGATTTTAATTATCCAGGTTTTTATTTTTGCATTTATAATAAGTTTATTTAATCGTTTATGTTAAGATATTATTATTATTTTATAATGTATGCTTTAATTAATATTTATTTATTCCTGCATCTGTCTATTGGTACAACAAAAATGAGTAGCTAAATTAATTAGGCGGTATGTAATAAACTAAACCAAACCGGTAAAATCGAATCTAAGCTAAAATAATTAAGAACTTATATTCTGGTTGTGACTTTTTATAATTAAAATTAATCTTTTTGTTACGAGAGTAAGAAAAGTGTAATAGGTTAGGTCGAGACCACGAGAGTGTGAGATTTTAACCGGATAGCTAAAGTTAGGCATTTGATTTAAATACAGCGAAAGCGCTTTAAAATGAATTAGACTTATTAAGTTTTCAAAAATTATTTTCTAAACACTTATGGGCTAGCGAGAGCAGGCATAGGGCTTTAGGAGTAAGATCTGAGATAAGACCACGAGAGTGTGAGTCGAAGGTATTTAAACTGATAATCTCTACAGAACAATTTAAGTGAACCATCTTTATAAGCTTAGGTTAGATTGACCCGCATAGGTTAATATAATTACATACCGATCGCCTTCTCATTATTTCCTTAAAACTAAATTTAATTCCCGTTTTAATCCTTAAAACCATAATCGTGACAAATATCCACCTTAGCTAAACTAGTAGACCCTCTAGCACTAGAGTGATTACAAAGTCCCTGTGGGATCGATAATCTTTTATATTACTTTGATAGGCTGTGCGCTTGCAGTTCAGATACCGCTAGACACATATTGCGTCTTCGCCGCATCAAGTTTTTGGCGCCGTTGCCGGGGACCTTGATTTAGTCACTAGTGCACTGTTAGAGTAGCACTGTCTAGACTAAGGTAACAACTTATTCTTTTCCTAATCTAATTTCCCGAGTGTATGCCAACTACCCGCTCTCAAGGCGAAGACTTGCAACCTCCAGTCCAAGAATTAGAACGCTTCTTACATGTAAGAAGACGAATATTCGAATACGAACGAAAATACAACATTCCAGATCTTCAAGTTGATCCACCTAAACCAGTCGGAACATCAAAGGACGCAGAGATGGATGAAGAACCAAATCATCCACTCAAATATTACGCTAGTCCTTTACAAGCTGAGCCGCATTCTAGAATCGCTGCACCGGCTATCAATCGAAACGATTTCGAATTGAAACCTTCGCTGATATCAGTCGTGCAACAAAATCAATTCGCCGGAAATCCTACCGAGGATCCGAACCTTCATCTTTAGATATTTGTGCAGTACGCAGATACTGTAAAAGCTAATGGAGTTATCCAAGAAGCTATTAGATTATGCCTTTTTCCTTTTTCACTTTGAGACAGAGCGAGAGCCTGACTTCAATCTCTACCCTCGAATTCAGTAACTATGTGGGAGGAACTAAAGAGAGTCTTCTTGACAAGATATTTCCCACCTAGTAAGACAGCTATGCTAAGAGCTCAAATCAACGGATTTAAGCAAAAGGAAAACGAATCACTTTTCGAAGCTTGGGAACGCTACAAAGATATACTGAGACTTTGTCCACATCACGGATTAGTAGAATGGATGGTCATCTATACTTTCTACAATGGACTCTTGTACAACACAAGAATGACAATTGACGCTGCCGCAGGCGGCGCACTAATGGACAAAGAATATAATGAAGCTTATGCACTTATCGAGAGTATGGCTCAAAATCATTACCTATGGGGAAGCGAGAGAGTCGCAACTAAGAAACCAACAAAAGGAGGTATGTACGAAGTGAGTAGTATGGACCAAGTCAATGCAAAGTTTGACCAACTTAACCAAAAGATCGACAACTTGGCCATAACACCAACAGCCACCGTGGCTGCGGTAACACCTAACTGTGAGTTATGTGGAGTTCCAGGACATGATGTCCCTGATTGTCAACTATTAGCAGGAATTCCCATAGATCAAGTGAATTATGCTCAAGGAAACCCATACTCAAACACATACAACCCAGGTTGGAAGAATCATCCGAACTTTTCTTATAAGAACAACAATGCTTTATATGCACCAGGTCAAGCACCAGCTACACCACCAGGATATCAAAAGACTGCTCCTAATGTTCCTAGAAAATCGAACCTTGAGTTGATGATGGAGAACTTCATAGCTACTCAATCTCAAACAAACAAGGATTTCTTAAACCAAAACATACACACTAGCGAGCAGATTAAGCAATTAGTGAGCAAGGTAGATGCGTTAGCTACACATAACAAAATGCTTGAAACTCAGATTTCACAAGTGGCTCAACAACAAGCACCTACCGCTGCACCAGCTGGAGTTTTTCCTGGACAACCCCAACCTAATCCAAAAGGACAGGCCAATGTTGTGATACTAAGAAGTGGCAAGGAACTTGACGGACCTGCCGATCCAAGACTTGACAATCCAGCCATGTACCAAAAGCAAGATAAGCCGACTGAAAGGAGAATGAACCAGAAGAAAAGGAAGATAATAATCAAGAGGCAGTGGAGAAAGAAAAGCCTTATGTGCCTCCACCACCTTATAAACCACCAATTCCGTACCCTCAGAGATTAACAAATTCCAAGACGATGGGCCAGTTTAAGAAATTTGTTGAACTTCTGAAACAGTTGAATATTACTATTCCGTTTACAGAAGCTATCACTCAAATGCCCTCGTATGCTAAATTTCTAAAGGAAATCTTATCCAATAAGAAGAAGATAGAGGATAACGGAACCGTTACACTTACTGCTGAGTGTAGCGCAATAATTCAAAACAATATGCCTCCTAAGTTAAAAGATCCAGGTAGTTTCTCTATACCCTGTGTAATAGGAAAATTCGTCATTGACAAAGCTCTATGCGATTTAGGAGCCAGTATCAGTGTTATGCCCTTAACAATTTGCAAGAGGCTAGACATAGGAGACCTAAGACCAACTAAAATGTCTGTTCAACTAGCCGACCGCTCTATTAAATATCCTGTAGGCATACTAGAAAATGTCCCAGTACGTATAGGACAATTCTACATTCCTACTGATTTTATAATCATGGACATCTCTGAAGACTCCACTACACCTATTATACTAGGAAGACCATTCTTAGCTACCGCCGGAGCTATTATAGATGTAAAGAAAGGAAAGCTAACCTTTGAAGTAGGTGAAGAGAAAGTTGAATTTATTTTAACACAGTTCTTACAATCATCAGCTATAGAGGATACATGCTATTTATTGGATGTAATTGACGAATGTGTAAGAGAAATGGAAATGAATGAAACTACCTATTCTGAAATTATGAAAATTCAAATCCCTCCGATTTTCGAAGATGACAATTGGCGTAAACCGTATCAGGATGATAGTCTAAGCGAAAGTTTAGCACTTACACCGGATCCCATGCCAAGTAAGAAGAAACCTACATTAGAGTTAAAAACTTTACCTAAGAACCTAAGATACGAATTCCTAGACACTGAATGTACAAGACCAGTTATAATCAATTCCAGTTTAGGAACAATTGAAACAAAGAAACTTTTAGATGTCTTAAAGAAATACCCAACTGCATTAGGATATAACATATCTAATCTCAAAGGAATATGTCCTTCGATCTGTATGCATCATATTCTGTTAGAAGAAGATTGCAAAACCTCCAGAGAATCTCAAAGAAAAATTAACCCAATCCTTAGCACTGTAGTAAAGGAAGAAGTTAAGAAACTACTAGACGCTGGAATAATATATCCAATCTCTGATAGTAAATGGGTTAGTCCAGTACATGTAGTACCAAAGAAAGGAGGTATCACTGTTGTGAAAAACGCTAAAGGCGAATCGATATCACAAAGAGTAGTGACCGGACATAGAGTGTGCATCGATTATCGTAAACTAAACAAAGCCACTCGAAAAGATAATTTCCCACTACCTTTTATAGATCAAATGTTAGAACGATTAGCCAAACACTCGTATTTCTGTTATCTTGATGGTTACTCAGGATTTTTCCAAATCCCGATCCACCCAGATGATCAAGAGAAGACTACATTCACATGCCCTTATGGAACGTTCGCTTATAGACGAATGCCCTTTGGATTATGCAATGCTCCTGCAACCTTTCAAAGATGTATGATGTCAATCTTCGCAGATTTCATAGACAACATCATGGAAGTGTTTATGGACGACTTCTCTGTATGAGGGCAAAGTTTTGAAGGATGTCTATCAAATTTAGAAATGGTGTTAGAAAGATGTGTAAAAGTAAACCTCGTGCTCAACTGGGAGAAATGCCATTTCATGGTCAGAGAAGGAATCGTATTAGGACACGTTATATCTGATAAGGGAATTGAAGTTGATAAAGCTAAGATAGAAGTCATAAAAGATCTTCAACCCCCTAAGACCGTTCGAGAAATACGAAGTTTTTTAGGACACGCCGGTTTCTACCGACGATTCATCAAAGATTTCTCAAAAATCACTAAACCTCTTACCGGTTTATTAATGAAAGACGCTGAGTTCATATTCAATAAAGATTGTCTTAAAGCATTCGAAACTCTAAAATCAGCCCTCATCACCGCACCAATCATGCAACCACTTGACTGAAGATTACCTTTCAAAATCATGTGCGATGCGAGTGACTATGCTGTAGGCGCAGTTCTAGGACAAAGGAAGGACAAGAAACTTCACGCAATTTACTATGCCAGTAGAACTTTAGATTCTGCTCAGATGAACTACGCCACTACTGAAAAAGAATTGTTAGCAGTTGTCTTTGCGCTTGATAAATTCCGTTCCTACCTAGTGGGAGCAAAAATAATCATCTACACAGACCACGCTGCTATCAGATATCTATTAACCAAGAAAGATGCTAAACCAAGACTCTTGAGATGGATTTTACTCTTACAAGAGTTTGATCTCGAAATCAAAGATAAGAAAGGTACTGAAAATGTCGTAGCGGACCATTTATCTAGAATAGAAGGTATTAAACCCGAACAAGTGCCGATTAACGATGATTTTCTGTATAAACAGCTGATAGCACAAATAGGAAGCGGCCCAGTTCAGTTAGACATAGATGAACCAAAAACCGTGGAAACAATCCAAACAACCGTAGGACTGCCATGGTACGCTGACATTGTCAACTACTTAGCTGTAGGAGCACTTCCACCCGACTTAACCTATCAGCAGAAAAAGAAGTTATTCCACAATCTCAAGCATTACTATTAGGACGAACCATTATTATTTAAAAGAGGACCTGACGGAATCTTTCGTCGGTGTATTCCCGAAGAAGAAATAGAAGATGTCATTGCTCATTGTCATTCATCTCCTTATGGTGGACATGCAAGCACTTCCAAGACTTGCGCAAAAATCTTACAAGCCGACCTATTTTGGCCTAATCTATGGAAAGATGTCCACATCGTTGTTATAAATTGCGATCGGTGTCAACGCACCGGTAATATATCAAGAAGAGATGAAATGACTCAAAAAGGAATATTAGAAGTAGAAGTCTTTGACGTCTGGGGAATAGATTTCATGGGACCATTCCCATCATCTTTCGGTAATAAGTACATACTCGTAGCTGTCGATTATGTTTCAAAATGGATTGAGGCTATAGCTTCTCCTACAAATGACACACGAGTAGTAATTAAACTTTTCAAGAATATAATCTTTCCAAGATTTGGTATGCCTAGACTTGTCATAAGTGACAGTGGCTTGCATTTCATTTCGAAAATATTTGACAAATTACTATCTAAGTATGGAGTCAGACATCGTGTAGCAACACCATATCATCCACAAACGAGTGGACAGGTCGAAGTCTCGAACAGAGAAATTAAACAAATCCTAGAAAATATTGTCGCCATATCTAGGAAAGATTGGTCATCTAAACTTAATGAAGCTTTATGGGCTTATAGGACAGCCTACAAGACACCCATAGGAACTACACCTTTCAAACTAGTGTATGGTAAGGCTTGTCATCTCCCGGTAGAACTAGAACACAAAGCATATTGGGCGATTAAAACACTCAATATAAACTACAATGCCGCTGGAGAAAAGCGAATCCTCGAAATTAATGAATTAGAAGAATTAAGGTTAGATGCTTATGAGAATGCTAAGATATATAAAGAAAGAACCAAGCGATGGCACGATAAACGCCTAACTAGGAAAGAATTTAGTGTGGGAGACGTTGTACTCCTCTTTAATTCAAGACTTAGGCTCTTTCCTGGAAAACTAAAATCTAGATGGTCAGGACCCTTTGAAATAACTAGAGTGTTCCCGAGCGGAGCAATAGAGATTAAGGGTAGGAATAGTGAACCGTTCACAGTAAACGGACAACGATTAAAACATTACCATAAAATTGAAAATAAAGATTATGCGAATAGTCTAAAGCTTTTAGAGTTGTCCACTAACTTCCCTGATTAATCTATGCCTAAGCATTACGTCAGGCTTATGACGATAAAAACAGCGCTTAGTGGGAGGCAACCCATTTTATCATTTTATCATTTTATCATTTTATTGTTTTATTGTTTTATTTCATTAGTATTATTATTGACTTTATTTATGCATTTATTTTCTTATTTTCTTTATTTTGATTTTGATTTTCTAAATCACTTTTAAATTTACTTTGCTACAGATTTTTCTAAAGTCTTTTCTACCTTCCCTTTTCCCCCTGATTTGTTTCCTCCATATTAACACTAACTATGGCTAACCAACCAAGAAACATTATGGAAACCAAATTTAGAGGTAGGAACCAAAGAATGAAATTTGAGGAATTATCACAGAGACAAATGGATTTGACTATGTACCATGATGAACTGACTATGGAAACTTTAGGTATACATAATAGCATCCTATACCTGTTTAACCAACTTGGATGGGAGAATGCTCTCATAAAACAAAAGTTTGTAACTTACCGCGAGCTCACCCTTGAGTTTTTAAGCTCCTTAGTTTACTTACCCGAGCGCGGATTTGGATTAAGAAAAGGATTTATTAGTTTTCGACTATTCGAGATCGAATATGACTTTAACCATAAGGAACTAGCTGACTTACTAGGATTCCCTAGTGGACCTTTTGCCTTTACTACCACCCAAGTAGAATTAATGGATATTGAGCTAGACTTATTTTGGGGAACCTTAACCGGAAATTACCACCCTGAGCCGGATAACATGAACAATGATGAAATACATAACCCTGCTATCCACTATTTCCATAAGATCCTTGCCTACACCTTCTTTGGAAAGGAAGAGAACCTCACTGGAGTATCTAAAGATGAGATATTCATAATGTCCTGTTTGACCGATGGAAAACCCGTTAATGCTGTACCATTCATGATGCAAACCTTTACCCGAATCCAAGAGGAACCTGATCTACCAATATTGGTAGGAGGCCTGGTCACCATGATTGCTGATGCCCTCGGACTTAGATACCAATTACACAAGTGCAACCGTTTAGGTACCATCCGCCCTACGAATCTGAACTTCTGCTTTAACCGCCAAATTATAAGAAACTTAGGACAACCACCCGACAAGTACCTAATCAGAAATGAAATAGTAACCCTGTTCACATTATCGAACCATGCTAAAGTCAGTGTGCACAATAAAGATAATTGGCTTTATGAGCTTACCCCTCCTAACTATCCATCAACACCTGAAACACCACAATCCTACCAAATTAGGGATGACTTAATGACTGATGTAGAAAGTGACCCTGAGACACCTCCTGGTTACCATGACATCGACCACACTGATGAAGTTATTGAAACCCCTGAAATTAATCAAGTAGGATATGCTGACAGCTTAAAGAAAATTATGAACACTCTTGAAGTTTACCAAGCTGATATTAATGCTGTTAAGGATGAAGTTAAAAGCATGCGATTGGACGTTATAGGTTTAACTGACATAACATGCGAACAATTCTATCATTTAAACTCCGCACTTGAAGATTTGAAGAAGCAAATTTGATAATGCTGTAGTGATTTGATTTATCTTACTTTTCGTTTTTGTTTCTAGTTAGTTTTGATATTTTGCAACATTTCATAGCTTACTTTTATCGCTGTAATTTCTTTCTATTATGTCAAAAGCAAAGTACTTCTATTTATGCAATTTTCCAATTTAATCAATTTTCATGCTTTTCATTATTTGCTGATATATTTGAATTGCTGGATATTTTATGAATTCTCGTGTGATGAAATCTACTGCTTATATATATATATATGTTGATCCACTATTATGTATTATGTTTACGTTGGAATTAATTGGAAGTAATAAGAATTGCAATTGAACTGAACTGAGGTAATCCATTATGTGAAAATCCCACATTTTGTGATCATCATGATCGTCACCATCCCCTCACGATCGTAACGGGCTATTTAGCGCGTCACGACCGTTAGACCCCCCCTCACGACCGTGACAACCCTAATTTACGAATTCTGAAGTTACAGAGCCGTTCACCTTCGCAGAACCCCATTACTATTTTCACAAAATCTCTAACCTCCCATTATCTCCTCTTCTCCCGTAACAACCCATTACTCTCAATCAATTCCATTAACCCGTTCCACCTTTCCATTTATTCACAACTCCTCACATTCATTTCATTCCATTATAATCCGAACAATTTCTTCACATTTTCTCACAAAACCTCAAAAACACTTATCTCTCATTAACCTCATTTGCATGCAATGGAGAATATTTAGTTTCGAGATGGAGACCAAGGAGAAGCACAAAGACAGAAGTTTGTAAGGTTTCAAAACCGTGGCATCCAACCCACTCGGTACGTCGACCTCGATTGCTTGAGGGAGTTAGGATTGCTCGACGGAGTGAAGCTACTGCTTGAGCATGTTGGTTTGTGGGACTTGTGCAGTCAACTGCAACCGACATTTGAGAACCTCACCTTGGAGTTTCTAAGTTCGTTTCAGTATATCACACCATTCGGATCAACGAGTCAACTCACCGGCATTGCAAAATTCCGATTGCTCGGAAGAGAGTTCCAAATCACTCAAACAAGGATCGTTGAACTGTTAGGCTTTAGTCACGGCGACGATGCTCACCTCCACGTGCCCGACAACTTTAACGAAGCTGCTTTCACCTTGTGGCACAACATCACAAACAGCCGTGCCTCCGCCTACCAGAGTCTGAATGCCACCCATATCCATAATCCTGCAATTCGGTATTTCCATCGTATCATATGTAACACTATCTTCGCAAGAGAGAGCAACCACAAGCTCAATTCCAAAGAGCTCTTATTCTTTGATTGTGCCTTGAATGAAGAACGCATCAATGTTGCTCCGTTCCTTTTGGCCTATATTCAGTCTGTAGCGCATAGAGGCGCCACTCCCTTCTACATTGGCGGGATTGTTACTACCCTTTCTATACAGCTGGAGCTTGGTGACCAGATATCTCATTTGCCTCATAGAGCACCAGAGTTGCTTACCAAGAGCTATTGCAAGTCCGCTCATTTGATCTCTCAGAGAGAGGATGGCAGATTCAACCCTGTGATCCAAGGCACCATCTATCATCATATCACTTTGCCTTGCAGGGACCGCATTGATCCATCGAACAGAGCCAATTGGCTATTTGATTTGCCGGATGTCGCAGGCCATGTTCCGATTATTGACGAGCAGCCTGATGCACCTGTGGACGAGATGCAGGATGCGATAGATGCTGCTGAGCTAGTTCCGGACATCCCTGAGTCCTCCACCAGGCAGCCACCTTCAGCTGATGTCACCCTTGAAGAAATCCTTCGTACCATTCATCAGCAGAATTAGATGAATGTCGCATTCGAGCGTAGGCAGAAAGAGCAATACGATGCACTCCTTTCAACTGTTGCCAGTAACCAGAGGACGACAAATGAGAAGCTAGGAGAGATTTTTAGCGAGCTGGAAGCTTTGCGTATAGATATCACTGATCTCACCACCACCGGTTCTGATGAGGAAGCCACTCCTACCAGACGCTCCCGCACCAGAAGCCGAGGCCGTGGTCGTCAGCAGCATTAGTTTACTTTTTGTTTTTGCATTTCTGTTTTTGTATTGTATTTTCCCGCTATTATATCACAACATTGAGGACAATGTCTGATATAGTGTGGGAGAGATACCTTTCCCTTTCCGCATTTTCCATTTCATTGTATTTCCCTTTCCGTATTTTAATCAAACAAAGTAATATTTATGCTATTTCTTCAGTTTGAATTCTTCCCCGTTTATTTAGCCATACCGAATTTTTTTTGCTTTATCTTCGCATTACTCGACTTACCTATGAAGTCGTAGTTAGGAAGCTGAGAAAGATCCAACAAGATCAATACAGTCTTGACACCTTAGACTTCCTACTTAAGCATTCCATTCCGATAATTGTTACGACTACACCTTAAGTCTTAGTTCTAAAGTAACCCCTAGTAGTTTATACTAGCAGTCAGCACCGTCTGAACACAAACCACGTGGGAAGCCGATGAACATAAGTGTTTGATGCCTAATCTATAAACGATCCTTCATATCTCGATGCCAATAAAAAGAAATTGCACCAAAGTACACGGTCGCATATAAGAGATGAGAAATATAAGAAAGAGTCCATTGCGAGTTGGTTCAGAGGTACCTGGTTCTGAGCTTGGTAGGGCGTGCTACGGCTCGATCCCCCACAACCTCCAATTTGGATAATATATAAAGGGTTGCCACATTCGTGTACCAGACCCCGTGCTTATAAAGGATCAAAGTCACTAACCGACTACTCCACTACGTGTGTGCTAAGGCAAAGGGCTTAATGTGATTGCGCTAGAACGAAACCGGGTGAAATAAGATCGAAGGACTCTAGGTAGAATCATAACGCAATTACCGAATGTTTCGTTTAAACGGGAAAATTGTCCGATCATTTTTCAATCGACTATTTGCTTGAGGACAAGCAAAGGTTTAAGTTTGGGGAAGTTTGATAAAGAGAAATCGTATCACTTTATTATTACGTTTTAAGTCTGTTTTATCGCACATTGATCCTATTAACTCCCGATTGTTCGATTTTTTTATGTCACATTGCAGGTATAACATGTTTAGAGCTAAATTATGAGAAAAAGATCAAATGAACCAAAACAAGCATGAAAAGAAGATGAAGAGAAGAATTCTGCTAAGTCTGCATATTTTGTAACATTCACGGTCGTCACAACATCACCACGACCGTGACGCCCTATCGTGACAAGGAAAATATGTTTAATTCATGAAGACGTGCAACGAGTCAAATACGACTCCTATTTTTCCTCAGACCCAGTATACCACTTTTGCTAAATTCTCTCATTTTGGACGATACCACGCTCATCAAATTCAACTGCCCAAGCCCAAAATCTAGTTCTATAAATACCCTAGTTACAAATTGAAAAGGACAGAGTATTATTTTAACTTTCACGCGGAAGCTCTGCCGTAATTTTCCTGAACCCATTTAATTTTTCCAGCATTATTCTTGTTTATTTTTCTGTTTCTATATCCAACCCAAATTCAATAACAATTTCCAACATTAGGAAATTGTTATTTAAATTAATTTCTTTTTAGCCTTCAGAATTTGTTTCGCATTTTTATTTTTGATTCCGGTTCCGAACACTCCGAGCTTGCCAATCTGTGGAAGAAGGAGTTTAAGATTTTAATTATCCAGGTTTTTATTTTTGAATTTATAATAAGTTTATTTAATCGTTTATGTTAAGATATTATTATTATTTTATAATGTATGCTTTAATTAATATTTATTTATTCCTGCATCTGTCTGTTGGTACAACAAAAATGAGTAGCTAAATTAATTAGGCGGTATGTAATAAACTAAACCAAACTGGTAAAATCGAATCTAAGCTAAAATAATTAAGAACTTATATTTTGGATGTGACTTTTTATAATTAAAATTAATCTTTTTGTTACGAGAGTAAGAAAAGTGTAATAGGTTAGGTCGAGACCACGAGAGTGTGAGATTTTAACCGGATAGCTAAAGTTAGGCATTTGATTTAAATACAGCGAGAGCGCTTTAAAATGAATTAGACTTATTAAGTTTTCAAAAATTATTTTCTAAACACTTATGGGCTAGCGAGAGCAGGCATAGGGATTTAGGAGTAAGATCTGAGATAAGACCACGAGAGTGTGAGTCGAGGGTATTTAAACTGATAATCTCTACAGAACAATTTAAGTGAACCATCTTTATAAGCTTAGGTTAGATTGACCCGCATAGGTTAATATAATTACATACCGACCGCCTTCTCATTATTTCCTTAAAACTAAATTTAATTCCCGTTTTAATCCTTAAAACCATAATCGTGACAAATATCCGCCTTAGCTAAACTAGTAGACCCTCTAGCACTAGAGTGATTACAAAGTCCCTGTGGGATCGATAATCTTTTATATTACTTTGATAGGCTGTGTGCTTGCAGTTCAGATACCGCTCGACACATATTGCGTCTTCGCTCCATCATGCACTAAGATGAGTCTAACAGAGCAAAAGTTTGAGGTACGCATCAGATAGTAGGCACAAGACACTGGAACCTAAACCCAGTGAGAGCGCTTTAGGTATTTCTTTTCGTTCTTATCTGTCTTCAAAAAGACACCCTTTAATTACCGAGCGAGCAAGAGAAAACTCTTGGGGTTATCAGACGTGGCTCGGTCAATAGAGCGAGAGTGTGAGAACAAATCTTTAGACTGGTACTTTCGTCCGAACAGCTTCAACATTCATTTCAGCCCCAGATCCTATAGAGTCCCTAAGAACCCCGAAAATCATTTTACGGTCTCATTTTCTCTAATTATTTTAAACCATTTTCTAAATATTTACTTATTGTTTTTTTCTCATGACAACCTTAACCTTAGCCTTACACCGCAATCATAGGACACTCCTTATTGACTATCAATCCCTGCGGGTTCGACAATCTTTTAAAACTACGCTATACCTTGTATGCTTGCAGTATCAATCCGACCAAATACATAAAGTCGCGATCAAGTTTTTGGCGCCGTTTTCGGGGATTGAATTTGTCTTAGTTGTGCTTCTTTAGTTGCATAGTAACGACTAAGGCAACTTTTCTTTTCTTTATTTTTCAATTTGTCGATCGTATGCCCAACACTCGCTCCCGAAGCGAGGAGCCAGTGGAATCGATTGACGAAATCGAGCACTTTGCTTCATTGACGTGTCGAATCAACGATTTTCATTTGATTATAAACTTAAAGAACCTATCCTTTCTTATTCAGACTCAGAAACCGAAACAATATTTGAGTAAAACATGGCTCAACCACCGCAAAACCGTCCATTCAAAGATTTCATTGTCCCATCGTAAGATGAACCGTATAGCAACATTACTGCCCCGAAAATTGAAAGACTCTATTTCGAGTTGAAACCTTCGATATTACAAGCCGTTCAGCAGAACCAATTTTCAGGAAGTCCTACGGACGATCCTAATCTGCATTTATCTGTTTTCGTGCAATATGTTGATACTGTGAAAGCAAATGGAGTTAGCCCAGAAGTAATCAGACTCCGTCTTTTTCCATTTTCTCTAAGAGATATGGCTAGAGCTTGGCTCCTGTCTCTGCCTGCAAATTCTGTCACCTCATAGGACGATTTAAAAAGAGTCTTTTTGAACCGTTATTTCCCTCCAAGTAAGACAACTATGCTAAGGGCTGAAATTAATGTATTTGAGCAAAAGGACAATGAATCTCTTTTTGATGCGTGGGAAAAATATAAAGATATGATGAGGCTTTATCCACACCATGGACTCAAAAAATGGCTGATAATCCATACTTTCTACAATGGTATGTTGTACAACACAAAGATGAACCTAAGTGTCGCCACATGTGGTGCTTTAATGGATAAACCGTATGAGGAAGTCATTGAACTCATAGAGAACATGGCTCAAAATCACTTCCAATGGGGAGGAGAACACGCTTATACAGAGAAACTAACTTCAAAAGGCGGAATGTATAAAGTTAATGCAATAGACCGCATACATGCTAAGGTAGATGCATTGACCCAAAAAAATTGAGAATTTGGCTGTAACACAACCAGGTTCTACCATAGTTGTTGTATCTCCTAACTGTGAAGTATGTGGTACCCCTGGACACACAAATGTTGAATGTCAGTTGTTAGTCGGTATTCCCACCGACCAAGTGAACTATACCCAAGGAAACCCATACTCAAATACCTATAATCCTGGCTGGAGAAATCACCCGAATGTTTCTTAAAAAAACAACAATGCCTTGAAACCACCAAGTTCAACACCTGTTGTACCACTTGGTTTTCATAAGGGAGGACCGTCTGCTCCACAAGCACATAGGAAGTCAAATATGGAGATTATGATGGAAAACTTCATGAACGCCCAGATACAGCAAAATAAGGAATTTGTGAACCAAACCACCCACGCGAGCGAATTGATGAGGCAGATGACTAGTAAGCTTAATGCAATGGCTACACATAACAAGATGTTAGAAATCCAGATTTCTCAAGTAACCCAATAATAACCAATTATACCAGCCCCATCTGGGACTTTTCCTGGCCAACCTTTACTTAACCCGAAGGGACAAGCAAACATTGTAACTCTATGGAGTGAAACCGAATACGATGGACCGGTAGACCCGAGACTTACAAAACCAGCCATGTATCAAAGTCCAAAGAAAGGAACTGAGAAGGAAAATGAACCAAAAACTAATTATGCGAATGATAAGAGTGACGAGTTCGTGGAGAAGGAAACATCATATGTGCCTCCGCCACCATATAAGCCACTTATACCTTATTCACAAAGATTAGCCAAAAACAAAAATGAAGGACAATTTAAGAAATTTGTGGAACTTCTAAAACAACTAAACATTACCATACCATTCACAGAAGCCATAACCCAAATGCCTTCATATGCAAAATTCCTCAAGGAAATTCTATCTAACAAGAAAAATCTCGAGGATAACGAAACTATTATGCTCACTGCCGAAAGTAATGCTATTCTTCAAAATAACATACCACCTAAGCTTAAAGACCCAAAGAGTTTTTCAGTACCCTGCGTAATAGGAAAGTACGTTATAGCCAACGGTCTATGCGACTTAGGAGCTAGTGTCAGTTTAATGCCATTATCCACATGCAAGAGACTTGAATTAAGAGAAATGAAACCGACTAAGATGACTCTGCAACTTATGGATCGTTCTGTTAAGTATCTTGTAGGTATGCTGGAGAACATCCCTGTTCGAATTGGTCAATTCTTTATTCCTACTGATTTTGTGATAATGAACATAAAGGAGGATTACAATGTCCCCATTATATTAGGGAGACCATTTTTAGCAACAGCCGGAACCATAATCGATGTTAAGAAAGGAAAACTGACTTTCGAATTAGGAGAAGAAAAAGTTGAATTCATTTTAGCTCAATTTCTGAAAGCTCCTACTATTAATGATACGTGTTGTTCGCTAGACATCATTTATGAATGTGTAAAAGAGTTGGAAGCGAAATCAACAGAACTCTCTGAACCTTCTATACTCGAAATTGAAAGTAGTAGCGAAACATCCATCAATGACAGTTCAAAAGAATATCTTGCACTAACACCCGAACCATCATCCAATGAACAAAAACCTGCCATAGAACTAAAAACTTTACCCAAAAATCTAAGGTACGAATTCTTAGACACAAAGCTTGAAAAACTAGTCATAGTTAATGCAGACTTGAGACAAGTGGAAACCGAAAAATTAGTCGATGTTTAAGGAAATATCTGACTACACTAGGGTCTAATATTTCTGACCTCAAAGGGATAAGCCCATCCATTTGCATGCATCAAATTATGCTGGAAGATGACAATAAGACTTCTAGGGAACATCAAAGAAGGATAAACCCTATCGTAGGCGATGCAGTCAAGAAATGAGTACAAAAGCTCCTAGCAGCCGGTATCATATACCCAATTTCAGATAACAATTGGGTCAACCCATAACATGTCGTACCTAAGAAAGGAGAAGTAACAATTATTAGCAATGATAAAGGAGAATCCGTAGCAAAACGTATTCAAACCGGATGGAGGATGTACATAGACTACCGAAAGCTAAATAAAGCCACTCGTAAAGACCATTTCCATTTGCCCTTTATAGATCAAATGCTTGAGCGACTGGCTAAAAATTCATATTTCTGTTATTTAGATGGATACTCGGGATTCTTTCAAATCCCCATTCATCCAGATGATCAAGAAAAGACAACATTTACCTGTCCTTATGGAACCTTTGCATATAGATGAATGTCGTTTGGATTATGCAATGCCCCTGTGACATTTAAGAGGTGTATGATGGCCATATTTACCGACTTTATAGATAATATAAAGGAGGTATTTATGGATGATTTCTATGTGTGTGGGTAAAGCTTCGAAGGATGTCTATCGAACTTAGAATTAGTTCTTGAAAGATGCGTCAGAGTCAATCTGGTGCTGAATTGGGAAAAATGTCATTTTATGGTCCGAGAAGGGATTGTGTTAGGATATGTTGTATCCGAAAGAGGGATCGAAGTAGACAAAGCCAAAATAGAAATAATAGAAAACCTTCAACCTCCGAAAACCGTTAGAAAAATCCACAATTTTCTTGGACATGCCGGTTTTTACCGACGATTCATTAAAGACTTCTCTAAGATCACCAAACCACTGACTGGACTATTAATGAAAGATGTCGAATTTGTATTTGATAAAGACTGTTTAAAATCTTTCGAGATGCTTAAGAATGCTTTCATTACCGCACCTATCATGCAGCCACCAAATTGGAATGAACCTTTCGAAATAATGTGTGATGCTAGTGATTTTGTTGTTGACACTTGTAACACGGTGGGAGAACTGACATTTTAGTCATGTTGCGGATAGCAAGAGTCGCCACCGACTTTTATTTTATCCATAAGGAAAGGACATAAAAGAATAGGAAAGACCGTTTTGAAAAGACTTGGGTTCGGGGGTAGGTTATATAAAGGGAAGGTGTTAGCACCCTTTATATCCATGGTTATCCATGGGCTCCTTGTTTAAAAATGTTTGAAAATAGCGAGGTGTAAAATGTATTTTGAAATGTGAGCAAGTAACTAAGAGGTACCTACCATAGATTAAGTCTTTCATGTTCATGTATGTTCTTTCAATGGCAAGACTATCCCTATTATTAAGGAATAGGTAGTCATTACCTTGAATTTGTTAAGGGACAAGCGTAGGGTCATCGTATGGTCATAGAAGGCAACTTAAGGGATGTCTTTAGCAATTCGTAGGAACTATCATCATTTATTCGAACGGACAAGATCATTATCGTAGGCAACCTCGAAGGGACTTGATCTTTTAAATCTTTAGGGACTCGATGATTTTATAAGTGAAGGGATTTTGCTTAAGACACCCCTACATTCGAGGGACTTGACCATTTAAATAAGACAACCAAGAGGAATACCCTAGAAAGTGCAGACGGCGATCTTAGATCGACTTACGTGTGTGAGTGCTTATTTTCAGATATTTATCTCGAATTTAATTTTCTAAGTCCTTTTTGTTTCATTAAGTCTTGCCACGCTCTATGTTACTAACCACACAATAAATAATAAGAGGCAGAAATTAAAATTCCTACACTATTACATGGCTTCGGGACAGTTACATAATAAAGATGGCGAAAAATAAAACTTAAAATATTACAAGGGCGAAGCAGTTACAGTGTATGAATAACATAAATATGAGCGAAAATAGGAAATAATAACAAGGTTTGTTAAAGTTTGAGAAAAGTTTTAAGGGTTAAAATTAAAAAAATAATAATAATATGGTTAATTTAAAAAAAAAGTTTTATTAGAAAAATTTAAGGTTTATTAAGAAAATTCTAATCTAATTAAAAATTAATTAATTTACCCTAATTTTAACTTAATAAAAGAAACTATATACAAAATACTATTATTATTATAAGAAAAAATTTATTGATTAATTAGTTTTTTTAAAATATTTTAACTAATGATTTAAATTCATATTGATTTTCATTCAGTTCTTGGCACACCCTAAATTACTAACCACGCAGGGAATAATAAAGGCAGAAATTTAAAGATAGAAAATAAAAATTCATACACTATTACATGGCTTCGGGACAGTTACATAATCATTAGGCGGAAAATAACACTAAATTATTACATCAAGGAGACAATTACATAATAAGGCAATAAAATAAAAATATAGAATATTACAAATTTACACAACAAAATGAATGGCAAATGAATAACATAAAGATGAGTTAGAGTAAAAATTAGAGTTCAAGGTTTATAGAGAAAATTATTAGGGTAAATATATATATATATATATATATATATATATATATATATATATATATATATATATATATATATATATATATATATTTTTTTTTTTTTTTTTTGGGTTAGTGAAAAAGTTAAGGTAGAACACGTTAAAATTCATAAAGAAAATATATAATCAGTTTTAGAGAAACAAGTAAGGTTTATATAAAAAATTTAAGGTTTTAGGAAAAAAAATCAGGGTCAAAGATTTAGGTTTGAAATTTAGAGTTTATGGCGAAATTGTCAAGGTTTATGAAAAAATCAGAGTAGTTAGTTATCTGTGCAAATCTAAGTATATAACATAAAAAAATATGAATTAAAAAAACAACGACGTTGCTAACACAAAATTACGATCATCGCAACTTAATCGGATCAATACATGTGTCACGCCTCATGCACATAAATACACGAACAACATATCGACACGATCCAATCCGAGCAACATAATCGAATCATGAAACAATAGTATTAGAGTTATATATATAAAAAAAATTCTAACGTGACATATATGTAATATATGTAGTTAGTATTAGTGTTACATATGAAAAAAAAAATTCTAATGTGGAAACATGTATGTAGTGTTAGTAGGAAATATGTACAGATATATATAAATATATACCGAGGAAACATACCTATATAAACAACATTCTAATGTAATATAATATGAATGTAGTGAACAGACATATATATATATATATATATATATATATATATATATATATATATATATATATATATATATATATATATATATATATATATATATATATATATATATATATATATATATATATATATATATATATTACTTATAGGATGAACCGAGGAAACCAAGAATGTCAATCTTTTAACTATGAGTCACCGTCGCCACTTTTCTTTCTTTTCTATCCTTTTTTCTTAGCATCAACACACATAGTTAGTATTTATAGGGGACCAATTAGGGTTACTATAATGGGCCTAAATGCTTATTTTGAGACCCAATAAAATATTAATTTAAAACTAAATAAAATTTAATAATTAAAATAGTTAAAATTAAAATAAAAACTAACAATTTTATTTATTTATTTTAGACCCAATAAAATGTTAATTTAAAACTAAATAAAGTTTAATAATTAAAATAGTTAAAATAAAAATAATAATTAATAATCCTATTTATTTATTCTAGACCCTATAAAATATTAATTTAAAACTAAATAAAGTTTAATAATTAAAATAGTTAAAATAAAAATAATAACTAATAATCCTATTTATTTATTCTAGACCCTATATAAATATAAATAGATTCAAAAAATAAAAGTCGGACGCCAAAGTGCTCGAAAAAATAAAATGAACACATCAAAATAATCAGCGCGAAATAAATGACTCGAAAAAATACAGCGTTTGGTCGAATTTTCAAATATAAATTATGATCGTTTAAACTGCTCAGACTGATCAACATATGACCAAAAATAGTCGTAAAAATATTTTTAGCATGTCAAATTAAACCACGTGAACCGCAGATTAATGTTACCGATATTTGCAAACTTAAACTTGACATTTTTTTGTTGACTAATTTTAGGCACAGTTAAAAAGTTAATTTGACCAGTCTGTTTGTAAATTCCGAGAAATTATTCCGGCTAATATTAAGACGGAAAAAAATGTTATGCTATGAAGATGATGCAAATGAATGTGAAACAAAAAGTCGGTTAGAGTTAAAAATAGAGGACAAATTTTGGGATGCAACAACACTGTTATAGGTCAAAGGAGAGATAAAAAGCTTTGTGTTATTTATTATGCAAGTAGAACCTTAGACAGTGCGTGTAACACCCCTTTTCTATACCCCCAATTAATCAATTAAATCATATAGGCACATATAGAAAATTTCATCAGAGTATAATTAAAATATGGTATAAAAAGAGGCATGCCACATTAAACGTGAAATTAAAACATACAACACCTGCTCATATAACGATATGCAACATTCTGGGTAACTTGCAACAGAAAGATTTAATTCGTACACCCATATCTCAAGTAAAATAACAGCGGAAACTAAAACATTAAACAACATCAAACCTATATATATATATATATATATATATATATATATATATATATATATATATATATATATATATATATATATATATATATATATATATATGTGTGTGTGTGTGTGTGTGTGTGTGTGTGTGTGTCATCTAGTTGATTCACCAAATATTTCATGTTTACATAAACATCCATCACCAAAATACATGTACAAAATGTATCACAAAAAGGCATCAAGCCGACCCTAGCTACCCGGTGCTACATATCAGAGCCGACCGACCAAAAGAATGAAGACAAGCTTCACAAAAGACCTTCAGCAACCTACTCTGCAATGCCTCATAGAGCATCATAAAACAACAGAAGGGTGAGAAATATTATCATAATAACAATGCATATAATTATATATCTCAGCATAAAAATACACATATACATTTCTCACCACAAATCATTTCTCATCACACATACACATCACAATGTATATATATATATATATATATATATATATATATATATATATATATATATATATATATATTCAAACTAGCATATTCGTCATGCACAACTCACATAAACATGTATATATTCATGTTTATCCACCAATATCAATCACTTCACATAAACATACATTATTCATGTTTATTCACCTAACTCAATAATAGATGATAAATGCAAATCATAGAAACCAACTCACGACTCTATGTAAATGCAAATGCGGTACCGACTCAATCATCTCAAGTTCGCTCAGGAACTATTGGAACCATCGCTCGTTACCTAAAGTAACTCCCCGTCGGGCATACGATGTTCACCCATTGCTCACACCCCACACGGGCACACAATGTTTATGGATTGCTCACACCCCACATGAGCACACAATCCGATTGCTCACACCCCACACGGGCACACAATCATTTGTGAATAAATCACCCATTGCTCACACCCCACACGGGCACACAATGTTTATGGATTGCTCACACCCCACACGGGCACACAATCTGATTGCTCACACCCCACATGGGCACACAATCATGTTGTAATCACCGCTCACACCCCACATGGGCACACGTTGTTACAACGGATTCACAAAGAATCCCACAACATAAGAATGCATACATTATGCTTCACATGAAAAATGACACACAACATTCTTGAAAATGCATACATATTCATAATATAATTATGCATTCATCTCATACAATCACAAACAATTCATACACATTCGTATTAATTACGCCAAACGGCAACGAATCTTTCACAATCAACATGCACTCATATTCACTTCACGATTAATTATGCCAAACGACCACTATACCACAATCAAACCCACATTTCCTTAACTAATAATCATTATGTTTTATCGGAAAAGTCGACTAAAAATTACATATTTTAGCTTCATTAATTTCTACATGTTTTTAGCTTCGAATCAATATAAAGAACACTAAAAACGGATAACTGAAACCCAAGTTACAAACCAAAGGAAACACCAAACCAAAACTCCCAGGCTCGCTGAGCGACAGTCTCGCTCGCTGAGCGAGAAAATCTCTGGAAAACTCGTTGAGCGAGGGATTGCTCGCTGAGCGAGAGTTGCGATTTCAGAACATCTCAGCTGCACAACAGTCCTCATAAACACTGCCAAAACTCCAATAAATTTCCATAAACATGATCATTAGCATACATTCAACAACATACTTCGATTATAACAGGTTCTAACCGATTAATCTACTATTTTCTTAGATTTTCATCAAAAACCCTAAAACCTAACATTCTCTAAACTCTTCCAAAATAAAAACCCAATCAATCTAACATATACATAATCACACACAATGTTAAGATAACAATATTTCACACCCTTACCCGATTGTTTCGATTCCTAGGAGCAATCTTGAAGAAATCCAAGCTTTTCCTCTTTTCTCCTCTTTTCTCTTCTCTTCCTTTTCTTTCTCTTATATTTCTTTCTATTCTCTCTTTTCTTTCACTTTCTCACAACTTATAACTTTCTATTCTATTTCTATTCTTTCCACCAAATATCATTTTCTCACAAAATATAATTCTATCTAATTCCTAACTTATCACAAATAAGCAAATGTCTAAAATACCCTCCAATCTAATTTTACCCGAAAATTCTCAAAACGGTAAAATAATATAACACATCAATATATCACATAAACACACCAATTTCACAATTAAAACAATTATCATTCAATTTAAATAAAAGACTCAACAAAAATGGAAAATAATTGAATCGAGGCGTTATAGTGCGCAGCTGAACTATGCTACCACAGAGAAAGATCTTCTAGCCGTTGTTTTCGCGTTGGATAAATTTTGTTCCTATCTGGTAAACATAAAAAAAATTTTCTATACCGATCATGCCGCAATTAGATATTTTTTAAGTAAGATGCTAAGCCTAGACTTTTAAGATGGATCCTGCTTCTACAAGAGTTCGATTTGGAAATAAAAGATAAAAAGGGAACCGAAAATATAGTAGCATATCACCTTTCCATAATAGAACACCAAGAACCAAAGCGAGTTCCCATTAATGATGATTCCTTGTATGATAAACTTATAGCCCATATGGAGGAAGAAAGTGTAAGCCAAGGAAAACCTTTGTAATTTCAGGAACCCAACGAAGTTTCGTGTCGATTAGAAGCCCCAATACCTTGGTACGCCGATTTTGTCATCTACCTAGCAGTAGGAGTGCATCCACCTGATTTAACTTACTAGCAAAAGAATAAATTCTTTCACGATTTGAAAAATTACTATTGGGATGAGCCCTTACTCTTTAGAAGAAGCGCCGATGGAATTTTCCATCGATGTGTCCTGGAATCCGAAATAGAAGATGTCATATCTCTCTGTCACGCTGCATCATGGAGGGCATGCAAGCACCTCTAAGACTTACGCAAGAACTCTACAATCCGGGCTATTTTGGCCAAACCTTTGGAAAGACGTCCATATCACTGTTTTGAACTGCGGTCGGTGCCAACACACATGCAACATTTCTAGACGTGATGAGATGCCACAAAAGGGTATTCTAGAAGTATAAGTCTTCGATGTGTGGGGTATTGACTTCATGGGCCCTTTTTCCCTCTTATTTTGGAAATAAGTATATACTCGTTGCAGTCGATTATATGTCAAAGTGGATCGAGGCGATCACTTCTCCCACCAACAATGCACAAGTGGTTATTAAGTTGTTTAAGAATACTATTTTTCCCATATTCGGAGTGCCAAGAGTTGTTATAAGTGATGGAAGATATCATTTTATTTCCAACATATTTGAAAAATTATTGCTCAAATATGGGGTCCGACACCGAATAGAGACACCTTATCACCCTCAGACCATCGGTAGAAGTTTCCAATAGAGAAATTAAACAAATCCTTGAGAAAACTGTTGCAACATCTAGGAAAGATTGGTCGACCAAACTTCATGAGGCTCTTTGGGCATATAGAACCGCTTATAAAACTCCTATAGGCACCACCCCATTTAAACTGGTTTATGGAAAATCTTGCCATCTGCCTGTGGAACTTGAGCATAAGGCTTATTGGGCCATAAAGACCCTAAACACCAATTACACGACAACCAGAGAAAAGAGGATTTTAGATATCCATGAACTTGAGGAACTGAGGCTTGATGCCTATAAAAATGTCTGCATCTATAAAGAAAAAACCAAAAAGTGGCATGACAAAAGGATAACAAGAAGAGAGTTTATAGAAGGGGATACAATTCTTCTTTTCAACTCCTGACTTAAACTTTTCCAAGGAAAGTTACGATCTAGATGGTCTGGACCATTTACAGTTACCCGAATTCTAAGTAGCGGTGCTGTCGAAATCAAAGGAGATTCGTGTGAACCATTCAATGTGTATGGGCAGATACTTAAGCATTGCCATTCAACGGAAAATAAAGATTTCTATTCAAGTTGTAAGTTAGAAGAGCTTACCGCCCCTCCAGACAACTAAAACCCTTTTCGATCTGATGTCGAGCTTCAGACATTAAACATAGCGCTCTGTGAGAGCTTAAATCACAACCTTTAGTAATAGTAACTATTTTTGTTTTGCCCATGCACAATAGTTATTACCTTAGTACTTAATTTATTATTATTATTAGTAGTAGTATTGTTATTAGCACGTTAATTGTTATCTTTGTAATCAATGTTTTTGTTATGTTACCATGATTTTGCATTATGTTTGTCTTGTTTACTATTAGTACTAACCCTTGCAAGAGTAGTTTATTTTCCCCAAACAGTATGTTATTTTCTTTAACTTTTTAGGTTCGCTGTTCTTAGTATAGTTCTGTTATTCCCAACCATGCAAACTTTCGACAATCACACCGTCATATTCAGGAATAATCTTCAGAGGCGTCACTTTGAGGCCCCCTCTCAAAGAGATTTTGCCTTAACTATTTATCTTGACAACCAAGCTATGGTTACTTTAGGCATAAGGGACAATGTTGCCTATTTCTTCAGCCAACTCGGTTGGACAAACTTTACGCTATCTAGAAAATTCAACACTTATCGCAATTTGACATTAGAATTCCTGAGTTCCCTTTATTATGATCCTACTCGAGGATACGCATTTAGCCGTGGATTGGCCACTTTTCGTCTATTTGGAAATAAGTATCGTTTCACTCATCACAAGATGTCTGAATTGTTAGGATTACCCAATGATCCTGATGCCGTCACGAAAACACCAGAAGATGCTTTTACCGGACATGACCTTGAACAATTCTGGGGTGATATCATAGGTAACTATAATCCTGACCCTAATGCCATGACCTCTGAGAGCATTCATTACCCTAGAATTAGGTATTTCCATAAGATCCTGGCTCACACTCTTTTCGGGAAGGAAGAGAATGTCTATGTTGTATCCCGAGATGAGCTGTATATCATGTTTTGTGCTTCCCAAGGAAGGTCGGTCAATGTTGCCCCGTACTTGTTATCTAACTTCCTTAAGTTGGCTCGTGACTCCTTTCACCCTATTATCATAGGAGGATTAGTAACTGTGATTGTTGATGCCATTGGAATGCGTTACCATTTGAACTGTTCTATCATATTTGGTGGCATTTGCTTAATGGGCATTAATTTCTGTTTTAACCGTGGGATCATAGCCAACTTAGGACCGGTGGAGTTTGAATTGTTGATTGATAATACAGTTGTTCATGCCTTTATCTTGCCCAACCATGAGAGGATAAGTGTCCATAACAATAACTGGTTGTATGACTTGAATGAAGTGAATTAAATACCCATTCCACCCGGTTCACCTCAGCCATATAAGCATATGGATACTACCGTACCTCAGGAAGCTGAGAACAATGCTACCAATGATGTCCCTGCCACTTACCATACTACCATAATTGTTCCTGAGGCTATCTACGCATTGCAAGTCGAAGTAGGTGATCTCCGCACTGAAATGGAATCACTCAGAGTTGATCACATTCAGTTTGTGGATGTCGTGAATGAGAAGTTCAATCACCTTTATCAGATTTTATTTCCTGTCCACAACATCGTCGACTTATTAGTCGGGCGGCACGACGGATGATTTTCCGTATTGTTAATCTTTTCCATGCTTTCCCTAGGATAGTTTAAATTCCATGTATTGTTTTCCCTTTCTTGTATTGTGAGCATTAACTAAGTGTTTCTCCGTCGGATTGCCGACACATATCTGTACCAAATCTTTTTCCTTAAAATTATGCAATTTCCCTTTTTCTTTAATTATGTTTGTGTTCTTACCTTATTTTTATCCCATCTCATTGAAAACAATACAAAAAAATGATAAAAACAAGAAGAAGAAAAATGATAACCAGAGGCATAACCCTCTTTTCTGAGGTTACTGGTCACATATTAGGTCAATGGCGTTCGCTATTTCCTAATGGCGTTCGCCATTTACCTACAGAGGTAGAGGGACGCACATATTATAACACCGCCCTTTTCCAATTCCTTTTATTTTTCCCTCCTATTTTTCTTTTCCACCTTTTTGAATTCTTCTACCACTCAACCACCCTCATTAACTCCCATTAACTTCTACTTAACCATCCCAACCACTTAGATTCCATTTCCTATTCTATATAAACCCCTTTCCATAACCATTTCTTATCACCACAAAATATCATCATTTACCATAACCCACTTCTAAATTCTTCTAAATTTTCTCTCAAATTTTAATACGGAAGCAAACAAAGAAGTTGATTACATGGGCATTGAGTTCCCGAAAGGAGAAAATGATGCAAACATGCATGAGGATTACCACCACATATCAAAGAGAGATATCGAAGCAACTAGGTACCCTGACCCGAAAGCGCTTCGTACTTTGGGTTTCATGCCGAGCGTCGCTTGGATGTTGAGGAACTTAGGTATGAATCGTTTCTGCACTCTTTGCAATGTTAATTCCATTAGGCTTACTTATGAATTTCTTAGTTTACATCGATATGTGCATGATATTTCCCGTACTTCCGGAACCATACACTTTAGGTTGCTTAACCAGGACTTTTCACTTACCCATGAGAGAATTAGGGAGATTTTTGAATTTCCATCGGTTGTCGAAGCCGCAACCATTGCACCCTTAGAAAGTAAGTGGCAAGTCAATGCCTTCCAGTTTTTGAGTGAATCACTGGTCTAACCACTGACAAGTGGGAAGGACTTAAGGCCACCTCAATTCAAAACCCTACCATTAGAGTTCTTCACTGAATCCTTGCTTCAACCATCTTTGGACGTAAGAACACTGGTAATATAAATTCCAAAGACTTGTACTTCCTTCATTATGCTCTGAACCAAACCCCTGTAGACCCTGTACCATTTTTCCTTGCCCACTTGATTAGTGTGTCTAACAGAGCCGGAGGACCCATTTGCATAGGTAGCATAGTCACCACCATAGCTAAGGCCCTTAACCTTGAGTATGTCCAGGATGAGAATTGTTTTGAGAGTATCTTTGCTAACTTAGATTACTGGAAGAGTACGCGGCTTGTCAAAATTTTACCTGATGTCAAGTATCGCATTATGATCTGTGATCATGAGCATCGTAGTTTTTCTTTACCTGCCCCTGCTCGTATTAATGTGCGTGTGAGTGCTAACTGGTTACTTGCTAATGAGAAAGAGGGTGGAGATGATGTGAGATAGGCTGCCCAACAGACCCATCCTCATAACTATGTTTTTGACGCACCCGATCCTAGTACCGCACCATACACTGCACCTATTTATGATAATTTTGCAGGTATGCGAGGATCGCTGGATCAGATTTTATCCGAGCTCAGGAAACAGAGAAAGCGAGAAGAGGGGCGTGACAAGGAGTACACCGAGCTTCGCAACAACCAAGTGGAGTTCATGGCCCGGATAGATCTTGCACTGAGAGATCTTACTAGCGAGATGATAGGTCTGTGCAGAGAGGTGCTTAGTCTTGGAGGCCAGAACTAACCCGAGGATCCAGATGTCAGAGAGGATCACTATCAGCGCCGAGGTCGTGCCCTCCGCCACTGATTCCATTCCAGGTTCCATCACTCCTTTTTTGTTCACCTTAAATTAAAACATTGAGGACAATGTTTGATTTAAGTGGGTGAAGGAGTCGTTTACCGCTTTTTATTTATCACTTTATGTTATTTCCTGCTTTCTAGGTTAGTTTCTTTTATTTGTTTTGTTATCGAGTCATATGCTTGTTTGAGTCACTGTTTACCTTATGCTTTTGCTTAGTCTGAAAATTCCCCAAAAATTAAAAAAAAAATCTCGATTCAAAAGGCAAGACACACCTAGTATGGGTTGATTTATGCTAGGTAGATGGACTTGGGAAAGTTTTGTCAACATCAGTACCATTTTTACACCTTAGGGTCCCCAATATGCGATATTAGTTTAGATACGTATTATGCCAAGACCTTGTTCTTAATTTCTTTCGTTTAGCCTCTTTATTAGTTTATTTTAGCAGTCAACACCATCCTTCATGTGAACTAAGTAACGAACTGATGCAAATATGTGTTGATCTCTAAAAAAAAGAGGAAAAAAATTATGTGCTTTCATAGAAAAATATGAATCAAAGGCCTGTTCTTACTAAGTTAGGTGGTCCTCACCCGATCACTTAGCCCAAAAGATCATAATCTTGAAATTCATAAGAAAAAAAGCAAGAGCAAGAAAGAAAAAATGTTGAATAAGAGACCACACTAACAGGTTCGATTACCATGTAAGCAACGAGATAACGGGCTTAATGTAATTGCGCTAGAATGAAAGAGAGGTGATGAGAACAAAAGTCCGTAGGTCAAGGTATAATATCATGATTTGAACCGGTATTGCATAGGAAGTAACTTTTTGTCCATTTTTGTGGAGTCGTGTCATTACGATACTCTTGTTATCACCATTTAGTACCTATTTGTTTGCCTTAGCCTAGCGACCTTATGCTTAACCGTGTCCGTTGTGCCTATGAGTCGAAACATCATGCTTACTGTTTTTATTCGCATTAGGAAGTTTGCTTGGGGATAAGCAAAAGTCTTAGTGTGGGGAAGTTTGATGACTCGAGTCCGTATAGGTTATTTCGACTCATTTCATGCATGTTTTATCGTATTTTTATCGAGTCTTTATTGTTTTTCGTATTAATTCACTTATGTTTTGTTCTATTTATGTTTTCAATACCCAAGCAAGTTGGTCAAAGAAAAGAGCAAGAAACCATGGCAACCCAGCTGAAAAAGGAAGAAAAACTGCACATTCTGCCTTCTCTAGGTGAATAGCATTCGCCATTCCCTCAAAGGAACCAAATGGTGTTCGCCATTTGCCAAAAGTCCCAGAATTATGCTAGCAGTCAAATGGCGTTCACCATTTGCATATGGCGTTTGCCATTGGTCTCGGGAACAGTTCCAGAAGCGGCTTTCAAAGCAGTTTGGCTCGTTCAAATTCAAAAACACCTTAACCGTTTTGGAGTCAATTTCTTCAATAAATAGAAGACCTCAAAGCAACATTTGACACAGATCGATACCCTACGGAAGCGCTGCCAAATTTCTTACAGAACTAGAAAAATCACTTAGCCATAATATTAATTGCTCATACCGAGTGATTAATACACTGTTTTGTAACATTTCCTTTTGCGTTTCCGTTTGTACTTGGATCGTTTCGCAAAATTAATAAAGCTTTGTTTCCATTTATTACAGGTTATTAATGTATTGCTTTCTTTAGTTTTCTGCGTATTTACTTTACTGCAAATTTTGTATATTTATGTTCAAGTTTATAAGCATTTTTCATAAAAACTCTTAAAACAAAATTTTCTTAAAATCAAATCAATATGTATGTTTCTAAACTTATTAACCTAAATATGTTAACATTAAAATCAACTATGTTAGGCTAGAATTATATGAGCCCGTAGTTTGAGGACCGTCGTCTCGACATGACTCCGTAGGATAACTGATATACTTTAAATGCTTGAATTCTGGTTTTGTGTTCTAAGTTTAATTTAAGTAGTCTAGTCGCGACGACGAGAGGTTGCTTACCAGCATTTAGTCACGACAATGAGAGATGCACTAAGACGAGTCCAAAAGAGCAAAAGTTTGAGATACGCGTCAGATAGTAGGCATAGGACACTGGAACCTAAACACAGCGAGAGTGCTTTAGGTATTTCTTTTCGATCTTATCCGTCTTCAAAAAGACGCCCTTTAATTACCGAGCGAGCGAGAGAAAAATCTTGGGGTTATCGGACATGGCTTAGTCAATAGCGCGAGAGTGTGAGATCGAACCTTTAGACTGGTACTTTCGTCAGAACAACTTCAGCATTCATTTCATCCCCGGATCCTATACTGTCCCTAAGAACCCCGGAAATCATTTTACGGTCTCGTTTTCTCTAATTATTTTAAACCATTTCGTAAATATTTATTTACCGCATTTTCCCGCGTCAACCTTAGCTTTAGCCTTACACCGCAATCATAGGACACTCCCTATTGACTATCAATCCCTGTGGGTTCGACAATCTTTTAAAAGTATGCGATACCCTATATTCTTGGAGTATCAATCCGACCAAACACATAAAGTCGCGATCAACAACATATAGTCCCTGGGAGTTCTTTCTGTCATTAATGGTGATATTGAGAGGAGGCTAAACAAAGTTACCATGAGCTTGGTAAAACGTAGGTTCAACTAGCTCATCAGCAAATGGTTTAACCAGAACTCGACCCTCGATCCTCATCGGGGAGGGTCCAATTCTATCTCCTTCTACAAGGAAGAACTCCTTGGTGGTGCGTTCAACGCCAACAATCCCCTGCTCATCAGGGCACAAATGGCTAACTTTGACGTTCGACGAATCCTCGTCGACAAAGGAAGTTCTGTGGACATCAGGTATTCACATTTGTTCTAAACCTTATAGCTCAATGAGACACACATGACGCCATACATAGGATCCGACCTATAGGGGTTCAACGGGTCAGTGTCTAGACCCTGGTGATATGTGGACCTGATTGTGACATTTGGAACAGGAGAGACCGCGAGGGAAGTCAAAGTTCATTTCCCTGTCATAGATTTCCTATCCATGTACCAATGTATCCAAGGACGTCTGACCCTAGTTGAACTCATTGTTTTACCATCCACGGTACACTTGAAGATGAAGTATTATACTTCCTCGGGACAAGTTGTTACTTTACATGGGGACATTAAGGTTGCTCATTGGTGCTTTGAAGCAGCATCCAAAGGACTAAACTCCATTGTCACCTAACCAAAGACAGCGACCAAATCCGTTATGCCTAGTAGCTTATATGAACCAAAACCACTCCCTCGAGTCGATTCAATCGATTTGGACACGCCCAGTGAAGTTGAAGTTGACCGCAAGCGGTTCCTCATCAACACGCCCAGTGCCCGACGGTGACTTTGAGTTGATCGTTCTCAGTGAAGACCCCAACAAAGGGGTACTCAGGTAGAACACGGATCTATTTTCTTGGAGTGCAATTGAGATGCCCAGCTTGGATCCAGAAACTGCTTGTCAACATCTGACGAAAGACCCCGCTGTCCGAGATGTGGCACAATGCAGTAGGAAATAATCTCCAAAGAAGATAGAAGTTGTCGAACAAGCGGTTAGAGACTTTCTAGAGGCAAACTTTGTAATTGAGGCCATGTAAAATACCTGGATCTCAAATGTTGTATTGGTAAAGAAAAATAATGGAAAGTGTCGTATGTGTGTCGACTACACCGATCTCAACCGGCTTTCAAGAAAGTTATCATTTACCTAACATAGATAGATTGGTTAATAGTTATGCAAGTTTTAAATTAATGTCGTTCCTCAATGCCTATTCTGTGTACAATCAAATATCCATGGTCGTGACCGATAATAAATACACGGCCTTCATAACCGAACTGATCAACTATTATTACAACGTATTGCCTTTCGAATTGAAAAACGTTGGCACAACATACCCAACGCATGATGAACAAGGTATTTCAAGCTAAAATCGGGGACATGCTCGAAGTATACATGGATGACATGACCGTCAAATCCTACGAGGAAACCGATCATGCCCTCCATCTAAAGAAAATTTTCGACCAAGCACAAAAATGTAAAATACAATTTAATCAAGAAAAATGCTCCTTCGGGGTTCGCGCATGAAAGTTCATCAGTTTATATTTGACCGAAAGGGGAATCGAAACCAACCCTGACAAATGTCGAGCATTCTCTGAAATATCGACGCTGAAATCCAAGAAATTTATTCAATCACTAAACGGGGTTCTAACCTCGCTATCACACTTCGTGGAAAAATCCACCCAACAAGCTTTCCCCCTCGTCAAGCTCCTCCATTAAGAGGCTGCATTCGAATGGATGGGAGAGTGTGAGCAAGCCTTGACCCATCCCAATAAAGCTCTATCAGAATGCTCGGTCCTTTCACAACTAGAATCCGGTGAAACTTTGTTTTTATACCTGGCCATTGCTAACGAGATCGTAAGCGTTGCCTTAATATGAGAGATATCTAAAGGGAAGAAACCCATTTATTTTATGAGTAAGGCCCTTCAGGGGCCTGAGCTTAGGTACCAGCAGATCGAAAAAGTCTCCTTAACCCTCCTCAATGCAACGAGGATACTCGGGCATAACTTTCTGGCACACCTGATCATCGTTCAAACCGATCAACTCATTAGACAACTTCTTGGTCGACCAGATATGGCCGAAAGAATGCTCAAATGGTTCTTAGAATTATCTGAATTCGATATTAGACATTAATGCATTAAAGCCCTCAAGGTACAAGTCCTTGCCGATTTCATGGCCTAAATGACCACCCAAGAGAACGTGGCTTGTGTCTTCAGGAGGTGAAACATTTTTTATACGGAGCGTAGAGCTCAACGGGAAGCGAAGCAGGGATCATTTTGGAAAACGAGGATGACATCTTGATAAAGGTGTCACTCTCCCTTTCGCTCCCAACATCCAACAACTAGGCATAATACGAAGCTTTCATTGTTGGCTTGAGGCTAGCCGACGACCCAAGAGCCAAGGAAATAGTCATTTGCACAAACTCTCAACTCGTAGCCCTCCAAGTCAATGGAGAGTACCAAGTCAAAAATGATAATTTTTCTGAATACTTGACCTTAGTCAAAGAAAAAATGACAAAATTCTCAACCGTAGAAGTGAAACATATTCCTCACGAACATAACGTCCGAGCAAACGTACTATCAAAAATTGCAAGCACAAAGAGAAAGGGTGGATCCATTCATCATCACTAGTTCCACTATCATACTTATCTTTAATATAAGACTTTGTTCTAGACTGGCCCAATGACTTGGCTTAGCACAATCCACTCCTGCATACAGGACGACCCAATAACCCAATGTTAAAGGGATCCACTGACTTTATGCCCCTCAACTGAGGAGGCCTCACTGGCCAAGTTTACCTGTGGTCGGACTCCTCTGCTCCTTTCAGACTTCTGCCCGACACCTAGGAGAAGTCATCCAGATTCAACCAAGGATGCTCTTTCTCGGTTACCCTCTGCTCGAAAAACACCATATTTGAGCAGAGTCGCGCATCCCAACATCTAGTTTCTGGAATTTACTTATTATTGACGGATCCACGATCCATATCCAAAATAGGGACCAATAGCCACGCACTGGGGGCATTCTATAAACCCTTTCACATGAGAGGGCCAAGTATCCAATATTCACTCTCATAATACACTTTCTTGTACTTGCTCGTTGTTCTGCCCTTTCTTACTTTGGCATCAGAGTGTCTTGTAGGTACACCCCCCTTTTCTCCTTGACGACCGAGCATCATCATCAATGTTCGTGGCCCACCTCGGGTTCTGATAAGCAGGAATGATCTGACTTAGAACTAGAAGTCGTTAGAGCAATTAACTTCTTGTCCACCTCCTTTTATTTATTATTTTCTTTCTTAATCTTCTTCTCATGCTTCTCCAAGCAAATGAGCTCTTGCTCATGTTCTTCAAGCTTACCAAACAAAGTAGTAATGTCGAATGTCAAGAGGTTGTTGGCATCCTTGATTGCGGTGACCTTAGGTTTCCATTCCCTATTGAGGCATCTTAAAATTTTGTTAGTAGAAATTTCATTAGAAACTGGATTATTGAATGCATTCAAATTATTTACAAGGTGAGTAAACCTTTATTGCATATCGGTAATGGTTTTACCATGCTTCATATGAAAGAGTTCAAACTCTTGGTTTAAAGTATTGATTCTAACTTGTTTGACTTTATTTGTGCCCTCATGGGAAACTTGCAATGAGTGCCACATAGTTGTAGCGGTTTCCCAATGTGATATACAGTAATATTCATCAATTCCTAAAGAGGATATTAGAATATTCTTTGCTTTCCAATCACAAGACCACTTTTTCCCATCATCCGTGTTCCATTGTGCTTCCAGCTTAGGTACAACAAAACACCATATACATTGATCACAGTAATTTCATGTAGACCGTTTTGGATGGTGTTCCATACATTTCTATTAATATAGTTGATATGGGTACACATATAATCCTTCTAATAACAATAGTTTATGCCATTGAAAACAAGCTCTTTATTATACGCCCTTTAGGTTCGGAATCCATAATCTAATAAGCGGTTTTGAAGCACAAGATAACCCAGTGCTCGTGATACCACTTGTTAGACGAGGGCAACAATCTAGAGGAGGTGAATAGATCACAAATAAAATTGTATTCATTGAAAATTTTGTTTTAAAATATTTACTAATGCAAGCTAAAGCAATTATGGATTGACACTTGTCTATCTTGAACCGTTATCGAAATAATCAAATATGCGTTTAAATTGTAATAAAACGTATACCAATGATGAGAAAGTAAATCAATATGCTTTACAAAATAATAGTTTGAATAATGTCACAATTTGTAATCAATCTTCAATGAAATAGGAAACAAGATTAGCTAAGATAATTTATCAAACACTTGGTGTGCAATAAACACCAAGATGGTTTTCCTTTGTGTTGAAGAAATGAAAAACCCATTACAATTATTTAGATTGCAAATATCTTTACAAAACAATTTTAACTACTTCAGAACAAATGAAATTTTCAGATTATCAAATTGCACACTAAGTGTATTATCAAATTGGAGAGTGAGATATATATATATATATATATATATATATATATATATATATATATATATATATATATATATATATATATATAGAGAGAGAGAGAGAGAGAGAGAGAAGTTCAAGATTTGTTTCGGTAGTTCCCCAATTGTCCTCACTATGGGTACGTCTGCCCCCAATTCCAAATAGAACTGAGATATGTAATTAATCTTTATAAGAGTTGTATACAAGAAAAAAGGTAGCAATCAAAACCCTCAAAACCTATGTTTGATGTTTATTCTAACTTCTTATATCCCCTTGATCTTAAGCAAGATCAAGTGACTCAAGACTTCCAAGTCGATCCTCCGGTTGTCGCTACTCCTTTGACAAAACCATGTTCTTTAAAGCTTTCATTCAGTTGAATCCTCGTTGTGAAATCTTGTCCCAAGCCTTTCAATTGATCATCTGGTTAGCACTACTCCTTTGATAGAAACTCCTTTCTACAAATTTTTCACTCAACTGAATCCAAATTGCAAAGACTTGTGCAAAACCCCTAAATCACCCTTGATCTTGGAGGAAAAACCCTAATTGGTTTTATCAATGAAACCCTCAAAGAATACTCAACCTAATTTGATTACACCAATCCTAAATTGGACCTTATCAATATTAATCTAGATGGCACCCAACAACAATTGTTATGTGTTATTTTTGTGTGTATGCATTAGAAAAAGGTTGAAGATGATGAGAAAATTCTTTGTATGTTAGGTTTCATTGTTGAGAAATGATGCATGAATGCATATTTATATGTATGTGTATGTGTAGAAAAATAACAAACAAAACATATTTTTAACAAAACATTATAGCTTTTGCAAAATAAAACAGAATGTATTGACTCCAAAAAAGTATGAGTCAATACATAAGCCTGATAGTTGATACAAAGACTCTAGGAGTCGATGCAATTAAGGCAGAGCCATTTTCTTGCCAAAACCTTTAGCTGGAGTCGACTCCAATTCTAGATGGGTCGACCCATACATATTATGTATCGACCCAAGGCTCTAATGTATCGATACATTGAAGACATGATTTTTATTGTAATAATCCTTCAGTATGTATCGACCCATATACATGATGTATCGACCTATATACTTGTTTTTCATGAAAATTATAATTTTGACTTGTAATGGTCTATCTAACCTGATTTTAAGTGTCCTAATATGATAAGTCACATGTAGACATAAAAAATAAGATCCAATGTACACAAATACTAAGTGTCCTTGTTTTGACATCATTCAAAACATTTCTTAAGAGGATAGTGCACTCACAAACATAAGTTTTATCATATGTATAAGTTGGCAATGTCTCCATAATTACAACTATTCCAATAACATATTTTTGAAGTGCTATCAAATATTATGGAAGTTCATTGTAATATTTTTCCCAATTTCCATATACATGTTAAACTTCCTTAGTCATCGCAATCCATGATTTCTTGTACGATAGCGTGTAGTTGAAACATGTAGCGATATGGGAGATTATTTTGCTCACCTTTACATATGGATCCATTCCAGCCATATGCAAAGTATATTGGCATGTTAATTGAGAGATTGGTTTACCATGATCCTGTTGAAGAATAGTGGTAGTGCAACTGTGAGGTGGATCCATCAAACTTATCTCTCAATAATCACTTTTCTTACGGTAGGGCGCTGCTAGTTGAAACATGCAAAGCTCGTTACTAAAAGGTATCTCATACAACCCTTCATTAGTGCAATCTACAACATAATCAATATCATTATCCATGTGAAACTTTTTTATAGCTTGGACGCATTATGCTTTTGTACGATACTTGATGCCCACTTTTAAGACACCCTTCAATTATTGAGAAGGATTGTAGAATAGATCTGAGGATGACTCATTTTCATTCAAATTTAAGTTAGTCGTGTGCTAAGGAAGAAAATAAACAAAACTTAAAGGTAATGTTTCTTGATCTTCATGTTCAGCTGGACTGGGTGTAGTGTAATCGACGGTCTCAAACAAATTCATCATACTATCAACTTGAGTCTCACTTTGTTCTTTCTCATCGTCAATGACATCAACTTCATCTTGTTCAAACATTTGAGATTGATCAAACATCTAAAATTGTTCTAATACTTGAGATTGATCAAAATTTTGGGATTGCTGTGATTGAATGAGTAAAATATACAACTCAATATAGCCGAACCGATATGAAGGGTTAAAAAATTAAATTAAAGTTGCTCAAAGAAATTTACGCTTGTATACAATTAACCGAATAATATTACAAACATGAAAAAATAATTAAAACGAGATTTTATTTCATGTTATTAATAAGTTTTTATTTTTATTTCCAATATTTCTAATTCTTGTATGCATATTTTGTATTTATCTTTGTCAAAAAAATATAAATAAAATAGAAAAATATAGTTTGGGGTCCGCTTCTTTAGCATATCTATTTAGATCTTTGTGTAAATGCACACAAAGATACATTTACTTTTACTAGATGCATCGTTTTACTTCAAGCATGGGGTTGGACGAGAATGGTCTCCCTATTGCCGGTTAATAACTGTGAGAAAATTTTATCCTATACCCCCTACATTTATCTCCATACCCCTACCTAACAAATTTATGGACAAAAATACCTCATATAAATAGTGTATATTTTAAAAAATTTGCTTTTTTCTCTTCATTTTCCATTGTACGAACGGTAAAATCTGCACAATTCAAATTCGCTCCCAGAAAACCCCTACACGCTACTTACGGTTCAAAAAAATTTACACTCCGGAAAACCAGAGTATGCTACTTCCAGTTTGTATTTTGTTTTTGTTTTACACCTCAGAACTCACAATGGAGCTAATTCCGGTGTGCAAAAACAAAAGTTACACAAACCGGAAGTAGCTCACACGTTACTTCTGGTGTACAAGAACAAAAATTATACAAATCACAAGTAGCTGACATGTTACTTCTGGTGTGTAAAAATAAAAATTACACAAACTAGATGTAGCTCACATGTTACTTTCGATGTGTAAAAAATAAAAATTACACAAACCGGAAGTAGCAGACATGATACTTCCAGTGTGTAAAAACAAAAATTACACAAACTGGAAGTAACACACATGTTACTTCGGGTGTGTAAAAACAAAAATTACACAAACAAGAAGTAGATGACATGTTACTTTCGATGTGTAAAAACAAAAATTACACAAATAGGAAGTACTTCTGTTGTAAGTTCTGGGGTATTGACATGTTACTTCCACTGTGTAAAAACAAAAATTACACAAATCGAAAGTAACTCACATGTTACTTCAGGTGTGTAAAAGCAAAAATTACACAAACCGAAAGTAGCTGACATGTTACTTTAGATGTGTAAAAACAAAAATTACACAAATAAAACAAAAATTACACAAACCGAAAGTAACTCAGTGGTTACTTCAGGCGTGTAAAAACAAAAATTACACAAACCGGAAGTAGCTGACATGTTACTTTCGATGTGTAAAAACAAAAATTACACAAATCGAAAGTAGCTCCATTGTGAGTATGGGGTGTAAAATAAATAAAAAATGCAAACCAGAAGTAGCATACTCTGGTTTTCCAAATTGAAATTTTTTGAACCAGAAGTAACGTGTAGGGTTTATCGTAAGCGAATATGAGTTGTGTAGATTTTACTATCCATGCAATGAGAAAATGAAGAGAGAAAAAAGTAAATTTTTTAAAATACACACTGTTGCACCCCAAAATTTTCCCTCCCGCAATCAAGACAATATCCCTTAAGACTTCTAAATGATCATAAGGTTCTTAAGACTCCCAATTGAATAAGTAGTGTGGAATTTTCCCCAGACAATGCCTCCTCCTAAGCAAAGTGTCCAAAACTAGGGTTTTTGGTTTCCTCGTATTAAAATACTTTCAAGGCCTCAATTAAGCTTCATAACATCCCACATATATTCAAGAATCCCTATGTCAAGTTTCAAAGCTTTCCCAAAGAGCTTGCCCAGTCAGATAATCAGATATGCAAAAATCAGTCAAAGTAGTTAAAAAGTCAAACTGAGGTCAACTGTGGTCAAATCAAAGTAAAACGTTAAGATTTTTTGCCAACATCAATATTATGAAGTAAAATTCATCATTTGATTAAGGGTTGATCATGATTCATCAAGGAAGTCTCAGATCATCAAGAATCAGGAGTTTCTAAATTAGGGTTTTGTTAAAGAAAGTCAACTGAACTTTGACCAGCCATAACTTTCACATGCCTCATCAAAAATTTCCCACACAAAGCTCATTTTTAAGTAAATTGAATTATCTACAACTTTGTGTCTCACAAGCCAAGTCTCCACTGTTTAGGAATTGAAACAATGCCTGTACATCGTCATCATAGTCTGTTCAAAAGCATACTGCATAAGATTATGGTATTGTTTTCGTCATCCTCCCTCTACAGGCTTATAGCTTTATCAGGAGTTAAATATCACAAAATAGAAATAAGAAGCATAATTCAAAATATAGTGGAACGAATGGATTAATTCAAGACAAACACATGCAATGCATTAATGAAAACAAAAGTTTAACATAATAATAAGTGTTCAAACAAATAAAAGAAATTACAAATGAAAATTCAAATGTTGTCCCATCCAGTTGGCTTAATGTCCTCAATTGCAATCTGCGAACTTTGAGGAGCAGTATACTTCACCATGAAATCAAATTTACCACTTGGATGTCCCAAGATGCCCCATATCTCCACAGGAATAGGTACTCTTCCTTTCTTGTTACTTTGGGCTACTTGCCTTGCAGCTTCGGTGTTTGATGGATGATAGTAAAATTCAACTTGACCTTCTGGAGTAACCTCTAGGATTCCTTCGTCAATCAGATCTTGAATCTTCTTATTCAATGCCCAACAGTTATTAGTATCATGTCCAGGACTGTTGGAGTGATACTTACACCTTGCCTTGGGATTATAGCGAGTAGAAGAGGTGTTAGGATTTTTAGGAGAATTTTCCAAAGAAATTAGCTTCATTTCCAACAGGCATTGCAAAACTTGTGACATTGGTGTGCTGAACTTGATAAACTTCCTTTTACATTCCTTGTGTTGGGGTAGATTAACCTTATCAGGTCTTTCTTCTTCAACTGAAGAACAATCAATGGCAACCGGTTTCTTACCTTCTTTCATCCTCATCTTCCTTTCAACCAAATCAGCTTGTTTTAATGGAGGTTCACTGACAATTAGATCCCTGACTCTATTACTTTGAAGTTTTTGGACAAAGGTTCTCAGCTCTTCTTGCCCCTGAGCTAAACTTTGAATAAGGACCATCTGGTCATTCATCTGGATCCTCATTTCTGTCATCTCAGCTTGTAGTTGTTTCAGTTGATCATCCTTGTTGTCCTCAGGACTCTTCTTCTTAGCCAGCAGTGTCTTCAACTCATCTTGTCCCTTGGACAAGTTCAGAATCAACTCTTGGAATCGGGCATTCTGAGCCTGGAGATCTTTGACAGTTTGTTCAAGAGCCATTGCTGAAATAAACAGCGAGAATCATTACAAAGCTTTGTATACATCCATACGAGGATCATTACAAAGTACTTAGAAAATTTCTAATCACACACTACACTTTTCAAAAACATTTAAGTGAGCTAAGTAACTAAGAGCCCATGGATAACCATGGATATAAAGGGTGCTAACACCTTCCCTTTATATAACCTACCCCCCGAATCCAAGCCTTTTCAAAACGGTCTTTCATGTTCTTTTATGTCCATTCTTTATGGATAAAATAAAAGTCGGTGGCGACTCTTGCTATCCGCAACATGACTAAAAGTCAGTTCTCCCACCGTGTTATAGAACTGGAAACTCTATTGGGGACTTACTAAGTAAAAGAGGGGTACCCTTAGGAATTAGATCACTTAAATTGTTTATTTGTTTGCTTTATATTACTTGTTGGGCTTTTTGTGTGAAAGATCATAACCCGGGTCTAGTGTACCCTAGGTAAATGGCAATAGACCAAGGAAACTGTACGGCGTATACCGATATGGTTGATCTGGTGGCCATAGTTAGTGTGACTTCTTGGTTGGTGCTTATGTTCCTTAAGTAAGTTAAGGATAATATGGGGCTGCCATATGTTGTCAATACACTAACTGGCTTTTAGAACCCTAGTTAACCCATCTTGGCATGTAGAAAGTAGTGAGATAGCCGGCTTTGGTGAAGACTGAAGTTGGTTGATACTCAATGCTACGCTCATTGGGATCCTAAACTTGGAGGGTTTTGGTTGGCAAGTAAGTTGCCTACTGAACAACCACCCTTGGGAAGGATCAATGATATTGAGATCCCTTAGAACCTGGTTACTTTTGTAGGACATGATGAACCAACTAAACTTCAGGGGAGGGTACTTACCTTTAAACGTCATGCAAGCCTTCAAACCTAGGGCTATTGTGTGACTTGTTTGTGTGTGCCACATGTTTGTGATTGAGCATAACATCATGACATCATGACATCATAAGCATAACATTTTCACTAACCATTTCAAGGACCAAAGGATTTATCTTTGTTCTTTGTTGCAGGTCATGGCTTCTGCTCGTAGGAATACTATTCGGATCAACTTTGTAGGGATACCTTCTAAGCTTAAAGAATTGGTATCTCAAGTTTCTGAAAACTCTCAATTCATCAAGAAGCATGGTCACCTACTTGATCTAGTCACTTCAGGGTTCAATGAAGACATGATGAGTGTCCTATTTCAGTTCTTTGATCCTAAACATCATTGCTTCACATTCCCCGACTATCAGCTGGTTCCTACAATGGAGGAGTTCTCCAAACTACTGGATATACATATCCTTGATCAGAGATCCTTCACAGGCTTAGAGAAATAGCCTAAACCTGAAGTCATTGTTGCATCCCTACATCTGAAGAAATCAGACATTGTCCTAGAAACGAGAAGCGAAGTTAAGGGTATTCTTGCTAAGGTATTGATGGAGAAAGCTCAAGTGTTCTTGAAGGGTATGAGTTATGATGCTTTTGAGGAGATCCTAGCCCTATTGATCTATGGCTTAGTGTTGTTCCCTAATCCATACTGTCATACCCCAAATTTGTCCTACCGGCACCGTTTTATTTTACAGTCTAATCATTGTTTCAAAAATCAAAAAAATACGTACCATTTTATTTTTCTGGCAAATATCCGAAAAATCCAAAAAAATGCATTTATTTCTTTGCAAACTAAAATTCGAATTTCCTTTTATTTCAAGTCTTTTATATTTATTGTTTAGTTTTAATCAAAAATATATATATATATATATATATATATATATATATATATATATATATATATATATATATATATATATATATATATATATATAAAAGAGTCTATTGTTATGAATTCATTTTCCAGTTTTAAATAGAACCCCCTTTATCCAAAAATCACAAAATATTACTTTTTCCAATTTTATTATAGTTTTAGATATTACTTTTATTATTGTTATTACTTTTATTATTATTATATTTCTATTCCATTATCTGTTTATTATTATTATTATTATTTTATCATTATTATTATTATAAATAAACCAACTTTTATTATTTATCCAAATTTATTAACCATTATCCAAAGTTCAACAAAAAAAAATCCATTTATATTTCCCTTTTTGTTATTGTCATTTTTATCACCATTTTTTTATTATATATACAAAATTACAAAAAAATTCATTAGTATTATTATTACTTTTTATCTTTACTTCCTATTTCATTTATAATTATATTATTATTATTATTATTATTTTATCATTATTATTATTTCATTTTATTATGAGTTCTATTGTTATTATTATTCTTATTTTCATTATTATTATAATTATATTATAATTGTTTTGTTTTATTACTAGCTTTTTGTATCCAATAAAGAAAAATCAAAGCAAAAAAAGCATATCCAAATTTTGACAGCCTGTAACTTTCAACACACAGCAACACGCACAAACCTTTTTTTTCTTTCCACTCACAACAACCTACAACTCATCCACTATAACAAATTTTCAGCATCTTCAAGAATATCTCACAAGCTTTCCCAAATCACCCTTGAATCTCTTTATATAACATATTCTTTATTCACACCAAAGGGAGCTTAAAAAAACAAATTCAATCTGCAAAAAATCACCTCATCTCCTCCATCTTCTGCTTCCTCCAACCTTCAAACGCACCAACTCTTTTTCTTTTTTCCTGAAAAACTACAAACAACTCAAATAAACCTTCAACTTTTAACCTAACCCTAACCTCAGCAAATCAAAATCCATATAAGCATAAATAGAACCAAATAATTGTTACCCCTGCAAATCGAAAACAGAATCGCGAAGAACATAAAAAGCCCTCTGAGAGAAGCAACCCTTCACCGTTAAAACCTTCACCACTTCAAACCACTGCTACCATTCACACAAACGCCGTGAAACCGCCTTCGCCAAATCGAAAAACGCCGAGATCGAGAGACCGAGAGCGAGAGAGATTCGCAAAACCATTTCAAACACCACAACACCACCACAACCACCTTCAAGAACTGGGAAAAAAAAACACAGAAACATTGAATCACGAGGGAGGGTGATGAGAAACAGATATAGACGATGAGACCGCGAGCGATTCTGCATCGAGAGAGGCCGCAAGTGACGAAATCGAGCTGAGACAGAGAGTTTCCGCGAGCGAGGGTTTGCGAGAAGCACGAGTGAGAAGTGGAGATAAAGTGGTTGCTCCGTTTTATTTATGCAAAGGTTAATGCTGTTTTGTTTATTTGGATTTGAGATGATGGATTTGTTTGTCTGCTAAAAATCGCTGAAGAGAAGCGATGATGTTATGAGTTCTCTCTTTTTATTTTTTTTATTTTTGTTTTTTATTATTTTTATTTTTTATGTCATTAGGTTAGGTTGTTTTGGGTTGGGCTTCCCAGGCCCATAAACTTATTTCCTATTTCCTCACAATACCAGCGCCACCCTCTCTTTTTTTATGTTTGTTTTTTTCCTTTTTCTTTTATTTAAATTTATTTGGTTGCTGTATTGATTGGGCTTGGAGCCCATAAGCATATTATACACACTGCATATTATACACATTACACCCTCTATATTTTTCTTGTTGTGTATTTTATTCTATAATGATAGGTTTATGTGTTTTGTTTAATAAGTTTTTTTATTTATTTTATTTTTATTGTCTAATGCTAGGTTTATGTGTTTTGAAACAATGCCTGTACATCGTCAGCATAGTCTGTTCAAAAGCATACTGCATAAGATTATGGTATTGTTTTCGTCATCCTCCCTCTACAGGCTTATAGCTTTATCAGGAGTTAAATATCACAAAATAGAAATAAGAAGCATAATTCAAAATATAGTGGAACGAATGGATTAATTCAAGACAAACACATGCAATGCATTAATGAAAACAAAAGTTTAACATAATAATAAGTGTTCAAACAAATAAAAGAAATTACAAATGAAAATTCAAATGTTGTCCCATCCAGTTGGCTTAATGTCCTCAATTGGAATCTGCGAACTTTGAGGAGCAGTATACTTCACCATGAAATCAAATTTACCACTTGGATGTCCCAAGATGCCCTATATCTCCACAGGAATAGGTACTCTTCCTTTCTTGTTACTTTGGGCTACTTGCCTTGCAGCTTCGATGTTTGATGGATGATAGTAAAATTCAACTTGACCTTCTGGAGTAACCTCTAGGATTCCTTCGTCAATCAGATCTTGAATCTTCTTATTCAATGCCCAACAGTTATTAGTATCATGTCCAGGACTGTTGGAGTGATACTTACACCTTGCCTTGGGATTATAGCGAGTAGAAGAGGTGTTAGGATTTTTAGGAGAATTTTCCAAAGAAATTAGCTTCATTTCCAACAGGCATTGCAAAACTTGTGACATTGGTGTGCTGAACTTGATAAACTTCCTTTTACATTCCTTGTGTTGGGGTAGATTAACCTTATCAGGTCTTTCTTCTTCAACTGAAGAACAATCAATGGCAACCGGTTTCTTACCTTCTTTCATCCTCATCTTCCTTTCAACCAAATCAGCTTGTTTTAATGGAGGTTCACTGACAATTAGATCCCTGACTCTATTACTTTGAAGTTTTTGGACAAAGGTTCTCAGCTCTTCTTGCCCCTGAGCTAAACTTTGAATAAGGACCATCTGGTCATTCATCTGGATCCTCATTTCTGTCATCTCAGCTTGTAGTTGTTTCAGTTGATCATCCTTGTTGTCCTCAGGACTCTTCTTCTTAGCCAGCAGTGTCTTCAACTCATCTTGTCCCTTGGACAAGTTCAGAATCAACTCTTGGAATCGGGCATTCTGAGCCTGGAGATCTTTGACTGTTTGTTCAAGAGTCATTGCTGAAATAAACAGCGAGAAGATAAGAAACCTGTGCACACGAATCCTGTGATGCAATGATATGGTATGCATATGCAATGTTTTTCAAGGACCGCAGGATTTAAATTTGCTTAAACAATTAAGAAAGTAAACTTTTATTAGTAATAAATTTGTTCTGCCTCTTGGGCTTACAGAAATGAAATGAAATAAGTACAAAAGATGGGGTTTTAAGTCTCCCATGGACGTTTCCTCTTTGTGTTGAGGTATGAGTTGAGATTCCTTTCCTCGTGAAGTTGCTTTGTTAGTTCTAGGACTCTTTCTTGGCTTGCTTTGTAATGAGCCTCGAAAGTGTCCCTTTGCTCCTTCAGTTGGATCCATGATCTCTGCAAGTCTTCCATATCAGTAGGCATGTCTGGGTGAAGGATGGTATAAGCTGTGTCTCCTTCAGCAACAGGTTCCATGGTAACTGGTAGGACGGCAGGATATGGCATCATGAGAGTCTGAGCACGAGATCGTACCCATCTGAGACAAGCCTCCATAGGAATAGTGTACTTAGGCTCCAGTGTCTTGCTGTCAACCCTATTTACTTTTCCCCAAGCTCGTATGAATCTCTGACGGTAACCTTGAAGATCGTTGTCGTAGTCAAACATAATGCCCTGGATTAACATGTCATGTGGACCATCACTTCGAGCGTAACCAAACTGTCGTAAAGCTAGGGAGGGGTTGTAGGTGATGCCTCCTCTTATGCCTAGAAGTGTCACATTAGGAAACTCCTCGCAACGGTCATTGATAGTGACATTCTCCATAGATCTGGAGCACCAATGGATATCTGAGTGAGAAAGTGACATGATCCTCTTGGACCATCTGAACCCTTGCTCATTCTTCATTACTGAGCGAGGAAGGTGAGAAATAAACCACCTAGAAAGCAAAGGTATGCAGCACATCAAAGTTCCTCTTGCCCTTGTAGTACGAGTATGAAGAGAATGTAGGATGTCTCCAAGCAATGTAGGCACTGGATTGTGACTCAGAAATATGTTGATGGCATGAACGTCTATGAACTGATCTGGATTGGGGAACAATACTAAGCCATAAATCAGTAAGGCTAAGATCTCCTCAAAAGCATCATAGCTCATGGCCTTCAAAAACACCTGAGCTTTCTCTATCAACACCTTAGCAAGAATACCCTTGACTCCGCTTCTCGTTTCTAGAACAATGTCAGACTTCTTCAGATGTAGGGCTGCAGCAATAACCTCTGGTTTAAGCTCCTTCTCCAAGCCTGTGAAGGGTCTCTGATCAAGTACAGGTATACCCAGAAGTTTAGAGAACTCTTCCATTGTAGGAACCAGCTGATAGTCAGGGAATGTAAAGCAATGGTGCTTAGGGTCAAAGAACTGAAACAGAACACTCATCATGTCTTCATTGAACCCTGAAGTGACTAGATCCAATAGGTGACCATGTCTCTTGATGAACTGGGAATGATCAGACACTTGAGAAACCAACTCTTTAAGCTTAGCAGGTATGCCCACAAAGTTGATCCTGATGGTGTTTCTACGAGCAGAAGCCATGACCTGCAACAAAGAACAAAGATAAATCCTTTGGTCCTTGAAATGGTTAGTGAAAATGATATGCTTATGATGCATGATGATGTCATGATGTTATGTTCAATCACAAACATGTGGCACACACAAACAAGTCACACAATAGCCCTAGGTTTGAAAGCTTGCATGAGGTTTAAAGGTAAGTACCCTCCCCTGAAGTTAGATGGTTCATCCTGTCCTACAAAAGTAACCAGGTTCTAAGGGATCTCAATATCATTGATCCTTCACAAGGGTGGTTGTTCAGAAGGCAACTTACTTGCCAACCAAAACCCTCCAAGTTTAAGATCTCAATGAGCGTAGTATCGAGTGTCAACCAACTTCAGTCTGCACCAAAGTCGGTTACCTCACTACTTTCTAAAGGCCAAGATGGGATAACTAGGGTTCTAAAAGTTAGTTAGTGTATTGACAACATATGGCAGCCTCATATTATCCTCAACTTGACTTAAGGAACATAAGCACCAACCAAGAAGTCACACTAACTATGGCCACCAGATCAACCATATCGATATACGTCGTACAGTTTCCTTGGTCTATTGTCATTTACCTATGGTACACTAGATCCGGGTTAGGATCTTTCACACATAAGAGCACCCCAACAAGATAATATAAAGCAAACAAGGCAAACAATTTAAAGTGATCTAATTCCTAAGGGTACCCCTCTTTTATATTAAGTCCCCAGCAGAGTCGCCAGTTCTGTAACACGGTGGGAGAACTGACTTTAGTTATGTTGCGGATAGCAAGAGTCGCCACCGACTTTTATTTTATCCAAAGGAAAGGCATAAAAGAACAGGAAAGACCTTTTACAAGATTTTTGGGTCCGGGGGGTAGGTTATGTAAAGGGAAGGTGTTAGCACCCTTTACATCCATGGTTATCCATGGGCTCTTAGTTACTTAGCTCACTTTGAATTGTTTTTGAAAAGGTGAAGTGTGTGAATAAAATTTTCATAAGAGTTTGATAATGATCCATGTACGGATGCGTAAAAAACTTGTATTTTGAAAATTGTTTGAAATTGTGAAATGTTTGAAATTTGTTTTGAAATAGTGAGCAAGTAACTATGAGGAACCTACCCTAAAGTTTAAGTCTTTCTGTTCTTTATCCTTTAAATGGTAAGACTATCCCTATTATTAAGGAATAGGTAGTCATTACCTTGGATGTGAGGGACATATGAGGGACATCTGTTTAATGAAGGCAACTGTAGGGTGTATTAAGCAATTTGGAGGGACTGTCATCATTATTCGAAAGGGACAAGATCATATTGAAAGGCAACCATTAAGGGACTTGATCTTTTATTATTTAAGGGACTAGATGACTTTTCTTTTAAGGGACTTTGCTTTATACACCCCACTTGACCTTTTTGAATAGGCAACATTGAGAGGCAACCCTAGAAAGTGAGATGGCGATCAAAGATCGACTTACGTGTGTGAGTGTTTAATTTTGTATTTATCTTATAATTTAAATGACCTAAATTCAATTTTTAAATATAATACATGTTTACACTCCCTATTTTACTAACCATAGCATGAAAATTAAATAATTTAAATATTACAAAAATTACACCAAGAAGCATTTACATAATAATAAAGCAATTTAAATAAATAGCAAAAATAAATAAATAAGCAAAATATAAATAATAAATAAATAAGCAATAATAATTATAATAGGGGTTAGTAATAATAATTAAAAATAAATAAGGTTAGTGAAATAATAATAAGCATAATTTAAAAAATAAATGGATTAGTAATAAGCATGATTGGTAATAATAATAATAATAAACAAAATAAATAGGGTTAGCAAAAATATTACAAGAACATAATTAAAATAATAAGCAAAAAGAATAATATAATAATTATATTTACAAAAATTAAAGATTAGGTTTCTTAATTGTTTAGAAAAGAAATAAACTAGGATTTATAAAATATTAGGTTTTTTTTAGAAAAATATTTAAGGGTTTATGATCTAATATACAAAATTATTTTAATAAATATATATATATATTATAATTTAAATACATAATAAAAAAATAATTTTTGAATTAAGAAAAAAATAATTTTTAGAATATTAGAAAACATTGAATATACATTTATAGAATTATTTAATTATATATGTGATTATTAATAAAACAAAATCAATTAAACAAAATAAAATGGAAAAAATAACAAAACTTACCTGGCTGGGATTTGAACCCAGGAGGTTTTGCTTCACAATACTCATGCCCTACCACTGGGCTGCGCTGCAGTTGTTGCAAGAAGGATGAGTCCTCTTTGGTTTTGTTCTTTAAACCTGGAAAATCAGAAAAATAATGAAAAAGCAAAAGGCCTGGGGGAGGATCGAACCCAGGACCTCTCAAACAAACACATATACACATTACCAATCCTGCTGGGTGAGCGCGTCTGTTAATGAACCAACAACATTTGATAATATATTATACTCAGTGAATAAAAGAGAAAAACGCAAAAATATTGTCACAACCAGGATTCGATCCCCTGCCTTCTCATAATACGCATGCCTGACTTTCCACTGGGACAAGCGCGTGCTTGTGAAATACAAACAGGATTAATTCATAATATTTTAAAATAGGAATTCAGATTGGAAATTCGCGCCAGAACATCTTCATCTTCTTCCTTGAATTCGCAGGTTTTCCTGCGAAATTATCTGGGAAAATACCTGCGAATTTTCCTGCACTTTAAACCTGCGAATTTCAAATCACCATCAAACAGCAACATTTTATCAAATTAGAGACATCTTTGAATCTCTTACAACCTGCATAATCCAATTATGCCCATAGAATTCATTTATATTGCGTGAATCGAATAACCCTATTTTGGAGTTCTAAACCCTAAACATGGCATGTCACGGGTTTCTCATGGTTTCTTTGATTTCTTTGCCCATAAACATTCTACACATCATCACAAATAAGATTAGACAACCAAAATCCATTAAAATGCAATGAATTAGTGAAATCGAAAAATTGATATTCAAGAACAAATACGATTCGGTTAGCATGATATGGCATGTTTGGGATGCATATGAGTATTGGTTTCGATTCTATGATGTCCAAGGATCATAGTTGTGTCCTTAGTTTACCTTCAAATGCCTTGAAATGTCAAAACCGATTTTGAGTTTTTGCTTGAATTTTGAAAAGTGAAACTTACTCTTGAGGCTGTGTAAATTCGTGCCTTTGGTTAGGGTTATGTTAAGTACTTATAGGAGGATGTATTAGGTCAGAAAAATTGATCACTTGTGTGGAAAGTTTGATCTAAAAAGATTCAAAAAGATGGCCTTTTAAAAATCAAATATCTTGCATAAACCCTTGCTATTTTGGTATGATCCTCATTACTTTTGTATCAATCAAGTTTAAATGTGATTTAAAACTTTCTAGAATCAAAATTAAAATTAATTTTCATTATTTTATATTTTATTTGAATTTAAAATGACTTTTTAATATAAAAATCATAATAAATAAAAACAAAATAAATAAAATTATGAATAAATTAATTTAATTTCGTGCAAGATGTTTTGAAGTGGATTGGGTCATTATTTGGCAAGCCCATTTGGAAAAAATTGGTTTTAGACCTCCTTTTTCTTCATGAACCAACCCAAAATTTCCCAACTTTGCAAGGGCACACATTCTTCAATTTTAATGCTATGAGGGTTTTCTTGGACATTTTGGAAATCTTAAAGAGTCCTCTAAACAACCCCACTGGTTTTATATCCATATCATTTACCAATCTCAAGTTATGCCCTTTTGAAGTTGTTGACTTTTTGTTGACTTTCAAAAGGACCTATAATGTCTTAGCTCATACCTTCCAAATGAAGCATTTTTGGGATTGGCTTGTGAGACACAAAGTTGTAGATAATTCAATTTCCTTCAAAATGAGCTTTGGATGGAGACTTGGTGATGAAGTATGTGAAAGTTATGGCTGGTAAAAGTTCAGTTGACTTTTACTGAGGAAACCCTAATTTAGAAACTCCTGATTCTTGATGATCTGAAATCTCCTTGATGAATCATGATCAACCCTTGATAAAATGATGAATTTTACTTCATATACTTGATGTTGGCAAAAAATCATGAAATTTGACTTTGGTTTGACCACAGTTGACCTCAGTTTGACTTTTTAACTGCTTTGACTGATTTTGACTTATCTGATCATCTAACTGAGCAAACTTTTGAGAAAAGTCTTGAAACTTGTCATGGGGGTTCTTACACACATATAAGATGTTATGAAGCTCACTTGATGTCTTGGAAGTTCATTTAGCCTGATTAAAGTCAAAACCCTAGTTTTGGATGCTCTGCTTAGGAGAGGCATTGTCTGAGGGAATTGTCAACTCTTCTGACCAATTGTGAACTTTGTGAACCTTGTGAACCATCATAAAATGTCTTGTGATCCTCATGGGAGATATTGTGAACCTTGTGAACCTCATCAAGTATCTTGTAGACTTCATGAACCTCATGAAAGGCCTTGAAAGCATTGTGAATCTTGTGAACCTCATAAAGTAGCTTGTAGACTTCATGAACCTCATGAAAGGTCTTGTAAACATTGTGAAGCTTGTGAACCTTGTGAACCTCATAAAGTAGCTTGTAGACTTCATGAACCTCATGAAAGGTCTTGTAAACATTGTGAAGCTTGTGAACCTTGTGAACCTCATAAAGTAGCTTGTAGACTTCATGAACCTCATGAAAGGTCTTGTAAACATTGTGAAGCTTGTGAACCTTGTGAACCTCATAAAGTAACTTGTAGACTTCATGAACCTCATGAAAGGTCTTGTGAACATTGTGAAGCTTGTGAACCTTGTGAACCTCATAAAGTAGCTTGTAGACTTCATGAACCTCATGAAAGGTCTTGTGAACATTGTGAAGCTTGTGAACCTTGTGAACCTTCATAGTACACAAAGTCTTGTATTGTGAGGGCAAATTTTGGGGTGCAACACATTTCAAAAGTCAACAAAAAGTCAACTTTTTTCCAAAGGGCATAATTTGAAAATGATAAAAGATATGGAAATGAGACCAAAGAGGTTTATTATAGGACTCTTTAATCTTTTCAAAATGTCCAATAACACCTTCATAGCCTTAAAATTGAGGGTTTTATGCCTTGTCAAAGTTGGGAGATTTTCAAGGGGTGTATGAAGAAAATAAGGGCTTAAATCTAATTTTTTCCAAATGGCCCTATCATTTTGCAACCCAATCTTCACAATAACATCAAGCACGACCCAATTCAAATAATTTCTGATTTTTATAATTTTATTATTATTTATTTGGATTTTTTTCATTAAAATTCATTTTAAATCAAAATAAAATATGAAAATACAAATATTTGATTGGATTTTTCTTTTAGAAGCTCTTAAATGACATTCAAGGTGATTGGATATCATCCAATTTCGTGCTAAGGCTATTTGGTAAGATATGATGTGATTTTTGGACAAATTATGAAAGAGATTTCTTCACCATCAAGTAACAAAATTTCATAAAGACCAAGCCCAAATTTTTAACCTAATGGCTTCACTATAAGTTCAGGACATAACACAAACACAAGGGGACGAAAAATCTGCAGCCAAGAACACAAAAGCAACCTCAAAAATCTTCAAAAAATTGACATTCGGATTTGAGAATTTGGCCACTTCCAAGGAAAAACAAAGGTTGCATTAGCTTCCTTGATCCTCATTGATCATGATTCAATACTCATAAGCATCAAAATCATGTTGTAATGGTTGAACCGAATACATGTTCATAGGATTTTCTTGATTTTTCGATTACGACTATTCATGGTGTTTCACTTGTTTTTGTTTAACTAATATTGTTTGTGTGATGACATAGAAGCTTTCTGGGCATTTACTTTTAAGTTTAATCGCAGGAATCATGAAATGCCATAACTAGGGTTTTGAAGTTGAAATTAGGGGTTTGCGATTTATGCTATATAAATGCCTTTGAATATGATATTTGGATTGTATGAGACCTGGGCAAGCTTTTGGTATCATTAATTTGGACGATTCGTGCCTGGATTGTGTGTTGTTCATTTTGCAGGTTTACCTACGAAGACGAATTCGCAGGAAAACTTGTAGGAGATTTCGCAGGTAATTTCGCAATGCCAGAGGAAGAAGATGAAGTTCGTCTGACGCCAAAATTCAATTTGAAATTTTGTTTTATTTTTTATATTATTATGGTTATCATATTAACACACGTGGGCTGATGGTCCAGTTGTAAGTAAGGCGTTTGATAGTGTTGAAAGTCTGGGTTCGATCCCTGGTTAAGGCATTCTTTTTGCTTCATTTATTTTTGTCAATTAACTTAACATATAATTATTGTTTTCTGTATATTTGTGTTCAGGGATTAGTAGCCCAGTGGCTAAGGCGCGCAGGCATGAACCTTGGGGCCTGGGTTCGATTCCCAGGTTTCCCCAATTTTTTTTACAATTATGTTATTTTTCAGGTTTATTATTTGTTTGACTTGATTCATATGGATATCACACTGCGCGCGCAGCTCAGTTGGCTTTGCGACATATCTTTGAGGTAAGGGACCTAGGTTCAATTCCGAGTTCCTTACTTTTTGACTAATTGTCCTTTATTTTCTTATTTTAAATATTTTCTTTTAATTATTTAATTCTTTTAATTAATTTAATAAAACTAAACCATTTTCTAACTAAATAACAATTAATCAATTAATTTAAATTTTTTCTACCCTATTATTTTTCTTATATCAAATTAATATTCTCTAAAAAAATTCCTTTCTTAAATTTATTCCAATTAAATTCTTTTTAATATTTTTGTATATAATCTTTATTATTTATTGTACTTTGTAAATAAAAAAACTTATTTAATAACTTTTATTCTAATTAAAAATTCTAAGTTATATTTTTTTTAAATTAATCTTATACTTTCTTAAATAACTTCTAAAAAATTTATAATTTTCCTAATCTAAAATAATTTCTTTTTAAATTATAATCTTAATTTCTTTTTATTATTACTTTATTATTATTATTATTATTACAGTTTTATTATTATTATTGCTTTATTACTATTATTTATTTATTATTTTATTATATCTATTATTATTGTTTTATAATCATTTTTATCTGATTATCATGTATCTGTCAAAGCCTTGGAATAATTTGTAGATTTATTTTTCCGTCTTTATTTTCTTCGTAAATACTTAACTACGTGGTTAGTAATCTAGGGAGTGCGAAACTAACTGTAATTAATTGAATATAGAAAATTAAATTCAAGACAAATATCTGAAAAATAACACTCATACACATAAGTCGATTTTTGATCGTCATGTGTACTTCCTAGAGTATTCCTCTTGGTTGCCTTATCTAAATGGTCAAGTCCCACGAATATAGGGGTATCTTAAGCAAAGTCTCTTCACGTATAAATTATCAAGTCCCTACAGATTAGATTTAAAAGATCAAGTCTCTTCGAGGTTGCCTACGGAATAATGATCCTGTCCATTCGAATAAATGATGGTAGTCCCTACGAATTGCTAAAGAAACCCCTTAAGTTGCCTTCATTGACCATACAATGACCCTACGCCCGTCCCTTAAACAAATCCAAGGTAATAACTACCTATTATTAAAAATATTTAAAATAGGATAATAGGAGCTTCTGAATTTATTATTTAAGAAGTATATTACGCAAAATAAATGTGTAACTAATAAAGCCAAAAATACATCTCCAAAATAAACTTGGTGTAAAATGAATGTGTCAAAAAATGCACTCCAAAATACTCACGAATTCTAAGGGACATTTTAGGAATTTCTTAATGTGTTTTTCCACAAGGTTTGGACTAAAGTGGGATAAGCTATTCCCTTACATTAATGTCACTAGTTTTAAAAATGTTTTATACACTTGCACATAAAAACAAGGTCATTCACATCAAAAAATTTGTATAACAAATAATATATTGATTGATCCATCATGCAATAACTCAATAGGCATCAACTCAGTAACATTTATATATTCAAAACTGCTACAAGACATAACTTAACAAATTGTAATTTCCGAATTAAAATCCACTAGAAATAATTAACCTAAGTGCATAATCATGAAAATTACACTTTCAACCTCATACAAAATGCTCAAACATGGTAGGCGTGTGTTCGTCATGCATGTAAACCAGCAAACTGTTAGAAAAGGCGAATTTCTGGTTCACTTCTTCCCTCCACCAGAAACATTGAACTTGAAAAATATAATGTCTGCATCTTGTACCACATATGTTTTACCCTCCTGTTTATATTTTCCAGCAGCCTAAAAATAAGAGCAACAGGTGGTTAGGTCCCTAGATGTTAGACCTAGGTTAAGTGGATCCTAGTTTAGCTACAATTAACCGAAAATGTTATATCTGAAATATTGTTTCAATTTTTTGTTTTATCTGAACATTTTCATAAGAAACAGAAATACAACAAAGTTATATATCTAAAGAATAAGTAAAAGTTAATATTTAAAAGAATGTGAATGAGTGAATGAATACCTTTACTGCTGACTCAGTACCAAGTTCCTTTAGATCATCAAATTTCATCACCTGAAACAACATTTGAAATGCACCCAGGTCAATGATGCAAACATTGAACATGTCTATCAATATACAAGTTACTGTAACAGCAAAAACAGAAAGAAAAAAGCTAATTAATCAATCATGATAAGTTATACTACATAGCCAATAAATACATTCTCATAAGTGGAATGTTTAGCTAGAAATATTAACTGTTGGATAATTGTAGAACAAACTTCAATGAGTAGCAGTGAGGATTGAGCCTTAATAAGAAACTGTCTTTTAAATAAATTAGTTCAATAGGAGGGAGAATATGGCTGATCAAGAACAAGAATTGTCCAAAATCAATGAACTAACCTCAGCACAAATAAATCCCTTTTCAAAATCAGTATGGATAGCCCCTGCAGCCTGAGGAGCCTTAGTTAGGCGTCTAATTTGCCAACACTTAACCTGAAACAAACAAATTATAACCGCAAAAGTTAATGCACCAAAACCTACAATCTCAGACATGTAACAACAGCAAAAAAAATCAAGAAAAATACAATTCTCAGCTTATGATATGAAAAAGAACCACCATGGATCCCCAAAAAGGGAAAACACATCAAAGGAAAAGATAGGAGGGAGGGACGAAGGCAGGGAGGTTTTAACAAACAAGTAGTGTGTTTCATGCCGGACCTTTAGTTTCTTTTCATTCAATGAATTAATCATATTTGACTTTCCGATACTTTTGACGAGAAATAGGAGAAGAAATGTAAAATAAAAACAAATCTTTGAGTGCACTATTCCACTTATCAATGATACGAATCACACAGATTCATCCATCCATCGCATGATTCAAATAGAACTGTGCAGTTAGAATTGTCAACCGTAAGATTCTAGCAACTATGGGATAACCTATTAAATTAAAATTATAGTTTGGCAAGTATATGAAATCAATACCACGGCATATTCATAAATATTTGAAAGAAAAAAGAACGAAAGAAGATAAACAGATATTTACCTCATCAGGTCCTGCTGTGAAAAAGTAAATGAGATTGATAGCTGAAAATCCAGTCTTTATTATTTTGGGAAGAGCACTGTCAAAATGAAGGATATAGCAATTTTAGTAGCATATAAATTATGCATCAATTCTTCAAAATTAATAAGCATAGGAATTATTCAATAATTTTTAATGAAAACGAAGATTATTAAAACACAAAAAGTACGGCAATCAGGATAGCTCCTGATGTAGTAATCTTAATTGTGATTAAAAATGGCATTTATTCTCAAATTGTTTAAATGAGAACACGGCTAATTCTCACTTCAAAAGCATATGGACGCACTGTGAATATGCAAGGAAACAAATAAATAATATTATGTTTTACTAGTATTGTAGACACAAGCAACTTTTAAATTTGGATGGAAATGGCCAATAGTTCATTGGTCTGCCTATTATCATACCATGGTCAAAAGCGATAAATAAATATATATTTTAATTTATATAATAAATTGAATAATGAAGTAGAATAAAATTATAATATAAAACACTTCATATTATTTAACTCTAAAATTGTACAGCGTATAATATTTCCTATAACATGAAGGAAAAAACAGTTTATTTAATAAATGAATAGAGTAAAAATTATTAGTTAAACCTAATATTAATATGATGCATTTTGGAAATAATAAAGAATAGCAGTTGCATATATTAACAGCTGTATGGTGAGTTGAGCAGTGGTAAGACTTGAATAAGCCCAGTGTTCTATTCATAAATTAATAATATTATTTTTTAGCAAAGAAACTGGTTCAATGTGGGAATGGTAGGTTTTCACCGGTTCACAGTTTACTGACGCGCTGGCAACCTAACAGGACTAAATCATTTTAGGGTTTAATACTTTGGTTCCTTGTTAGATTGATCTGACTGACTGGTTCAGGCTGGTTATCTAAAATATGCATCAATGAAGGTGTTTGTTAATGTTCAAAAGTTGAAACTTTTGAACGTATTCCTTTTAACTCAATGGTAGAGTATCGACATAGTAAGAAGGTAGAGTAACGCTGTGGTAAGAAGTCATTGGTTCAAATCCAATAAGGGACTCCTTTTTAACATAAAAAGATAACAGTAGAATTCCTATTAGAAGGAAGAAATTCTTGATATTTGTAAAGAAATTCTGTTTGGAATAAAATAAAATAAATTAAGATAATTTCAACATATACTCAAGACCTTAATGTTTGATGTATAAGTAAATCCACAGTCTTTTCAAATCCACAAAATATTTACATATAACTTCACATTCATACATTTAATAGTAAGTAATAAGACAAACATTGAACTGACCTTTGAACGTTGTTTTCCTCACAATATTTAGCTGCCTCATCAGGAGGCATATCTGAGAGACTCTTCTCTAAGACACAGCTGAAAGGAATCATTTGACCACCACCATGTTCCTGGACCCTGGAGAACAAAGGTGACTAATGTTAATAAAAAATTTCTTTTGACATTATAAACTAGGCACAATAAGAATATACAAGTTAAAAGTAAACAGTATTGCATAAGCAACAAAATGCGACAAATTTCTTCTTCAAGTGGCTCATAGGGGAGAGAAATAACTTATTTGCAACTATTTATAGCATCCTTTATACACACACAGACACGGCCAAGGAATGAGACAAAATCTAACTGGATTACAGGAGAAGAAAAAATGACAAAAAAATATATAACTACGTACCATGCATGAATTTTGGGAAGAAACTTGTTCTTTTTTCTTTGGTAATCTCTTTCAGTCATGTTAACCTGTGAATAAAAGTATTAAGGGATGGAAAATTCACATAAGCGATCTGAAATACTGAAAACAAAACAATATGGAATTCTATTTAACTCATCAGTCATTAACAATATACTTACACAAAGTACTGAAAAGAATATGTGATACGCCAAAATAATACATAAAGTGCAAATTCTGAATATTTCAGAACATGAAATGGCAAGGAATCCAAATTAAAGAATTAAAAATAAACATGCATACGCCTATGCGCTTTCATGCAATGCAAGTATATATGAAATATGGTCTTCACAAGAAAAAAGTATTTGTGAAATGCTATGTTGCATGGATACAAGTACAGTACCAGGCATAGTACGGGATATTTCAAAAAACTAAGGTACGTGAACCCAAACATAAATTTTGAAATATATGACATGAAAGTAATTTTACGTAAATATGACTAAACTGTATAAAAGATATAAATCACAAACAAGAATAACATCTAACATAAAATATATAAGGAAACATCTTTCAACATTTATTATATCATAGATCAAAATAAAGTTGGGATATAAATAATAGAAAAACAGAATGCCTTTGTATAAAAAATAATCAAACTTATGTTCATATCTTAACTTCAACCAAGCTATTATTTAGAATTAATTTGGAGTCTCCTATCAAAAAATTATAATTTGGTGTCTTTAGCAATTAGCAATCACATTATCAATATATCCAAGCCATGTCTGGACAATCTTGACCCATATCCAAATAGTGTCTTATTATTTTCAAACATAAACAAAACAAAGACATCTTTGGCTGTCATGTATCTATCTAGACATATCCCAAATTATACAGCATTGTTAAGTATCGTTGAATCCCATAAATAATCGAGAATAGAATATAAAACATGAAAAGACATAAGATACGAGTAATGTATCCTCATACGATACATAGATAATTTACTAAATGAGTTTTTTATTAAATATTTTTATTAGACAAGTTTTTATTGAATATGTATGGTTCTAAATGTACAAAGGTAAAAAGGTAAAAAGCAAGCAGTGAAATATTGTAAAAGAAAAAAAAGTATCAGTTACTAACATGCTACCATGATTCTATTTTCATGCCCAGTAATATAAACCTCGGCTCAAAGTCATTATAAGGTTTATGAAAAACATTGTAAGGCTAAAGTGTATGTTAAACATTTTGTCCAACATAATATGTGACACACATCAAATCTCGTAATAACCAAAGACACACAAAAAGTCAAAAGAAAGAAAAGTGAAATATGTTACCAAGTAAACAACAGGCTTGGCAGTAAGCAACTGGAAGGAATTTAAGATCTCGATCTCGGCAGCTTTCCAATCCCCTAGGCGTACATCTTTTCCCTCCTCGATGAATGCCTTGACCTAAATAAGTTAAAAATTACCACCACAATTTTCATTTAATATTTACCCACAACTATTTTGTTTGTATATTTACTAAACTTAAAAACACAGGAAGATAAAAGGTATGTAATAGTACATTTAAGTAATAGAATCAAACTTATGAGAGATGCAATGCATAACATAAACAAACAGACACAAACATAATTTCCATGTTTTTTAAGAGCTAATTAAAGTCATATCCAATCCATTGACAGCAATTGAATTTGACAATTTAGATAGTATTACAACCTCAAATCTTTATTCCTTCCAAATTTGAGAAATTTTCTGCAAGTAACTACTGCTGTTGCAGCAAAATATTGTGGAATCTAGAAGAGACTCGTGACAGAAAGCAGCAATAAAAAATACCACAAAAAAAGTAAAACATGACAATCACATAATAGATACAAATTACACTGGCAGTAAATTGTAAATCACAGATAATGAGACAAAAGGTGGCTAATAATGGCCATAGTATCATACAAAAGTTAGATGAATGCAAAAAATGCTCAGAAAAAGACAAACCTTTTGACAACATTCAAGCTCGATTTTTAACTGCTTGTCATTGCTCCTCTTCATGCTCTTTTCAAGATCTTCTAACTTGTTTTGCATGAATTCAATATCCTATGATGTTATACAGAGGGAAAGTATTAGCAGTTATATTACAGTGTACAAGAAGTTCTATTGAAAAGGTATGACCTTTAAATTATGATAAAATAAATAAATTCATCAAAACTAAAAGAAGAAATTACAATGAATTCGGCATTAAGAGATCCTCCTTAGCGTAAAAACACACAGAGATAAACAGTCGAATATCAAATAAAAAAGAATCAATGGAGCAAAGATCAATGTGAATAAAAATTGATGTTTCATCATGCAACAATGATGGTTGGCCTGAAAGTCACTTCTATGATAAGGAAAAGGTTTTTATTAAGCATACCTTCAGCCGTAACTCTTCAGTAATAACATCTAAATCCCTCACAGGGTCAACAGTGTCATCTACATGGATAATATCTGGATCCTCAAATGCACCTAACAAACGGCAATGACTATAGGTTAATACCCCCAAATCAATACAACATTATAAAATCATAATGCAACAGTGATGTGAAAATAAGAGCAGTCGTCATCTTACGTAGAACATGAAAAATGCCATCAACAGCCCGGATATGAGATAAAAAACTATTTCCCAACCCTTGTCCCTGATGAGCACCTCGAACCAATCCAGCTATGTCATGGATTTCTAAGAAAGCTGAGACCTGTATTTACAAATCCAAGAAACACATCAGGATACATAACACACTTACCCATCAAATCAAATCAAATAATAGACAAACAAAACTTAGTAACAGCGTGAGTGTATATTAATAGATTAACAAGAGAGATTCACCAACAGTGGTATGAGAGACATTACAAACCTCACTTTTTGGCTTGAACAATTGACAAAGCCACTCGAAACGCTCATCAGGAACATTAACCCTTGCCTCATTAGGCTCAATAGTGCAAAAGGGAAAATTCTCAGCAGGAATTGCCATCTTAGTGAGTGTATTAAAAAGAGTAGACTTTCCAACATTTGGCAAACCAACCTGAAAAGAGAGTAACAATAATAACTAACATGAATTGAAACAAACAAACAAACAGCAACTCGATGATTCTAGCCCAGTTAAGTACATAAAAATTACTATCTACACTATTCTATAGAATCAATCATGCATGAATTGAAGTTGATTAACAGAGTGCTCAATTTTGTAATTGAAAAGGATACTGAGAATAGTATAAAAATTGAACATTTGTGCGATTGGCGAGAGAGAGGGAGAGAAGCATACGATTCCGATTTTGAGGTGAGAAGAGAAACGACCAAGGATGGGTCGTTCAGCTGGAGCTTCCTTCGATTTGGCGGATTTAGGAGGCATTTTGCGGCGGAGAGAGGTTAGTTTGGAATCAGATGAAGAAGAAATAGCGTCTGAGAAATCTGAAACTCGCTCCTTGTAGGGTTTTGTACTTTGTGAGAGAAAGGGAAAGGAAGCACTAGGTTACTTCTTCACTTTTCATTCATAGGTAAAAAAAGGTAAACATATTTTTTAACTTGTACTTTTTTACGTTTAAGAAATAACCAAAAATATGTATGGATATTGGGCCTTATTATAAAATACACACCCATAGTTACATATTTCCAAACTTTTTGAAAATTCAAATTTATCTTTTATGTGTTTGAAGATGTATTTTCGGATATATCTAAATTTGCACCAAAATATTTTGTTTGAGATCCATTCCATTTTAATTAAAATATTATCTTCAGATGTATCTTTGTATATGTGGAGATTCATATCTAAAATATTCTCTGAAGTCCTTTTACATGTATTGTAAGCGTGATAATTGTAAAGAGGGAATTAAAATATCCTGAATGGTTTCAGAACAACATCATTGTCCCAACATTAAGATTTTTGAAGTCAAGCTATATTAACGCAAAATCGCAGTAAAATCAAGTTTAATTAAAAATAAATGAAAGTAGAAAAGTCATACATTAATTCAAATATATAACACCATAATAATATTTGTCTGAATATTTTTTATAAAAATAATATATCCAAAGAGAAACTATTGGATATGTCAAACCCCGTGTCTTTTCCTCATTCGAGTATCCTACATAACATTTTGTAATTCGACAAGCATGTTCTCCACAAGGATCAATTGGGGGTTGTCATCCTCAAAGATGCATGTCTCTATATATATTATACCCATCTCTAAAACACGTCGAGAGACTGTAATCACGCTATCGATGTGGTCATCCTAAGTCTCGAGCACCTCCTGGTTAATTGGCCTAAGTGGTCTTCCAGAAACGTCTAGTGTCATGATAGGGTGTGGCACCCTTTAGAACTAGGTCATATAGTATTCTTCATATGCTCACTGTACAAGAGCTAATACCCTGTGTTGCACCCCAAAATTTGCCCTCACAATACAAGACTTTGGGTTCTAAGAAGGTTCACAAGGTTCACAAGTCCTCCAACACTTGCATAACCTTTCATGAAGTTCATGAAGTCTACAAGTTACTTCTTGAAGGTTCACAAGTTCCATAATGCTTTCAATGCCTTTCTTGAAGTTCATGAGGTCTACAAAGCCCCTTCATGAGGTTCACAAGGTTCACAAGTTTCTCTACATTTACAAGACCTTTCATGAGGTTCATGAAGTCTACAAGTCACTTCTTGAAGGTTCACAAGGTTCACAAGATTCACAATGATTATAAAGCTCTCCTGAAGTTCATGAGGTCTACAAAACCACTTCATGAGGTTCACAAGGTTCACAAGCTTCACAATGTCTCCCATGAGGTTCACAAGACACTTTATGAAGATTCACAAGGTTCACAAAGTTCACAATTGGTCAAAGAAGTTGACAATTCCCTCAGACAGTGCACCTCCTAGGCAGTGTATCCAAAGCTAGGGTTTTGATTTTAATCAGGCTAAATGGACTTCCAATACCTCAAGTGAGTTTCATAACATCTTATATGTGTGTAAGAACCCCCATGACAAGTTTCAAGACTTTTCTCAAAAGTTTGCTCAGTCAGATGATCAGATAAGTCAAAATCAATCAATGCAGTTAAAAAGTCAAACTGAGGTCAACTATGGTCAAACCAAAGTCAAACTTCATGATTTTTTGCCAACATCAAGTATATGAAGTAAAATTCATCATTTGATCAAGGGTTGATCATGATTCATCAAGGAGATTCCAGATCATCAATAATCAGGAGTTTCTAAATTAGGGTTTCCTTAGTAAAAGTCAACTGAACTTTGACCAGCCATAACTTTCACATACTTCATCACCAAGTCTCCATCCAAAGCTCATTTTGAAGGAAATTGAATTCTCTACAACTTTGATGTTGAAAGTTAAGCCCAAAAATGCTTCATTTGAAAGATATGATCTAAGACATTATAGGTCATTTCAAAAGTCAACAAAAAGTCAACAACTTCAAAAGGGCATAATTTGAGATTGGTAAATGATATGGACCTGAAACCAATGGGGTTGTTTAGAGGACTCTTCAAGCTTTCCAAAAAGTCCAAGAACACCCTCATACCTTTAAAATTGAGGGAGATGTGCCCTTGCAAAGTTGGGCAATTTTGTGATGGTTTATATTGAAAATGGGGGCCTAAAAGCAATTTTCTCCAAATGGGCTGGCCAAATTATGACCCAACCCATACAATAACATCATGCACGAAATTTCCATCATATTTTCATAATTTTTATTTTATTTAATTAATTTATTATGATTTTTTATTCTTAAAATCATTTTAAATTTAAATAAAATATTAAATGTGAAGATTTAATTGATTTATTGATTCTAGAAAGTCATAAAATCAATATGGAACAAATTGATGCAAGAATTATATGGAGTGGCTTGAAATAGAAAGCATTGGTACAAAAATATTTGAAATTCAAAGCACCATCTTTCTCAATCTTTTTAAATCAAATCTTTCACATAACCATTGAAGTTTCTGACCTAGATTGATTCACCTATAAGTATTGATCATAAGCATAACCCTAGAGGACGAAATCCAGCAGCTCAAGGGTAAGTTCCAAAATTCAAAAATTCAAGCAAAAAGTGAGATTCGAATTTTGAAATCCAGGACATTAGAAGGTAAACCAAGAACATAGAGTTGTTCCTTGACCATCCATGAAGCAAAACCAATGCCCATACGCATCTATAGCATGCATATATGAACAACCCGAAGCTTTGTTGTTCTTGTAAATTTATTTTTCGATTCTCATTATTTGATCATTATTAATGGAATTTGTATGTTTATTTGATGTTAGTTGAAGCTTTTGAACAATTCTGGACAAATCAATTGGATTTTCGTGACCTTATACAGATTCGGCCATTGCTAGGGTTTCTATCCTCCATTAGGGCTTTGTGTTCTAGGCCATATAAATTGATTCTAAAAACGTGGTTTGATTCCAAATGGTCTGGTGATCATGTTTGACTGATCAATTTGTTGAAATTTTACAGTTTTAACCATGAACGAGATCCATAGGTATTGCTGCAAAATTGATTTTCGCAGGTATCTTGATGGAAGATTTCGCAGGAAAAATCGTAGGTCTCAAGGAAGAAGAAGATCATCTCCCGCGCATTCAAAAATTCAAATTATGTTAATTTATTTTATTGTTGTTTTGTGGTTTGCTATCACACGCGCGTGTGTGCCCTGGTGGTAAGCTGGATATACGTATGTTATAAGGGCCCTGGTTCGATTCTTGGCCAGTGCATTGTTTTGTTTTATTTTTCAGGATAAAAAAGAGATTGAATATATTATGTATTCTTGCCATTCAATAGTCAGATGGGCTCTTCCAGCCAGGCGGTAGCGCGCGCATGCTTGCATTCATAAGGTCCTGGGTTCAACTCCCACCCCAGGCCTTTTTGTTTTTTCATTTTCCTGGATTTTTCAAGCAAGCAACAAAACGAATTCTTCCCCCTCACTTATTGCCTGCGCACCAATGGCCTGGTGGTTGTTATTCTTGCTGGAAATCAAGCTGGCCTGGGTTCAAACCCCAGCCAGGTAAGTTTGCACATTTTTTTTTCTTTTATTTGTTTTTAAGTATTATAATATTAAATTGAATATAATTTTATGAATATATGTTTTAAATAATAAAAATAATAATAAAGTATGCATGTTTTCTTTAATTTCCAAAATATATACATTTTCATAAATTATGTTTCTATATGTATATATAAATTAAAATATTTTTGTATATAACTTAACCCTAATTTTCAAAACCCTAAAATATTTTCTAAAAACAAAATCCTAATTTATTTCTCTAAATGCCTATTAAAAAAACCAAATTGTTTATTTTCTAATTTTGTGATGTAGTTATTATTATACATGTTATAATTTATTTGTAAATATATTTATAATCCAAATTATTTTTCTTTTGATGTTTAGAAACAATTTAATTTATAATAATTGTATTTTTGTATATGGTTTAAAATAATTTATAAATATAATAATTAATAGAATTAAATTTTATAAATATGATTAATATTGTAAATATGATATTTAAAACCTATTTTCTTCTTATAATGTGTAAATGTTTTTTTTAATAAATGTTAATATATGTTTAAAAAGAATTAAATTTGTAATAACTAAAATTTATAATTACATTATGTTTAAATTTTTATTAAAATCCAATTTTTGTGTGTATAATATTTAATTCTATTTTATTTAATTATTGTTATTAACCATATTATTTATCTTGCTCTATTAATTTTATATATTATTATTATTTCACTAATCTTTATTATTTACTAACCATACTATTATTTATTATTATATTTTTATTATTATGTTTCTAACCTTGTTTATTATTTTTAATTATTATTATTATTTTGTTATCACTAACCCTTATTATTTATTTTTTATTATTTATTGCTTATTTATTTATATTCTATTTATTTTTGCTATTTATCTATTTTGCTTATTATTTTGCTTATTATTATAATTATGTAAATGCTCCTGGATGTAAATTTTATAATTATTTAGTTATTTTTGCTATGGTTAGTAATTAGGGAGTGAAAAATATGTATGTTATTTAAAATAAATTAGATCACTTTTAATCATAAGATAATTAAATTAAACACTCACACACGTAAGTCGATTTTAATCGCCGTCTCACTTTCTAAGGTTATCCCTCAAGTTGCCTACGAATAATGGTCAAGTGGGGTGTATAAAGCAAGTCCCTTTAAAAAGAAAATCATCAAGTCCCTAATGGTTGCCTTTACGAATCAAGTCCCTTCGAATAATGATGATAATCCCTCCTATATGCTTATTACGCCCCACAGTTGCCTTCATAAAAAACAGATGTCCCTCTCATGTCCCTTTACATCCAAGGTAATGACTACCTACTCCTTAATAGTAGGGATAGTCTTACCAATGAAAGGATAAAGAACAAGAAAGACTTTAAACTTTAGGGTAGGTTCCTCTTGTGTACTTGCTCACTTCAAAAACTTTTCAAACTTTCCACAATTTCAAACAAATTTTCAAACAAGTTTTTACACATCCGTACATAGATTATTATTAACTATTCTGAAAATTTTTCTATTCACACACTACACTTTCAAAAAACAATTTAAAGTGAGCTAAGTAACTAAGAGCCCATGGATAACCATGGATGTAAAGGGTGCTAACACCTTCCCTTTACATAACCTACCCCCCGGACCCAAAAATATCTCTTAAGGTCTTTCCTGTTCTTTTATACCCTTTCCTGTTGGATAAAATAAAAGTCGGTGGCGACTCTTGCTATCCACAACATAACTAAAGTCAGTTCTCCCACCGTGTTACAGAACTGGCGACTCTGCTGGGGATCTAAATTTAAGAGGGGTACCCTTAGGAATTAAGATCACTTTAAATTGTTTGCCTTGTTTGCTTTCTTATTATTGTTGGGGTGCTCTTATGTGTGGAAGGTCCTAACCCGGATCTAGTGTACCTTAGGTAAATGGCAATAGACCAAGGAAACTGTACGACGTATATCGATACGGTTGATCTGGTGGCCATAGTTAGTGCGACTTCTTGGTTGGTGCTTATGTTCCTTAAGTCAAGTTGAGGATAATATGAGGCTTCCATATGTTGTCAATGTACTAACTAACTTTTAGAACCCTAGTTAACTCATCTTGGCCTTTAGAAAGTAGTGAGGTAACCGGCTTTGGTGCAGACTGAAGTTGGTTGACACTCGATACTACGCTCATTGAGATTCTAAACTTGGAGGGTTTTGGTTGGCAAGTAAGTTGCCTTCTGATCAACCACCCTTGTGAAGGATCAATGATATTGAGATCCCTTAGAACCCGGTTACTTTTGTAGGACAGGATGAACCATCTAACTTCAGGGGAGGGTACTTACCTTAAACCTCATGCAAGCCTTTAAACCTAGGGCTATGGTGTGACTTGTTTGTGTGTGCCACATGTTTGTGATCGAGCATAACATCATGACATCATCATGCATCATAAGCATATCATTTTCCCTAACCATTTCAAGGACCAAGGGATTTATCTTTGTTCTTTGTTGCAGGTCATGGCTTCAGTTCGTAGAAACACCATCAGGATCAACTTTGTGAGGATACCTCCCAAGCTTAAAGAGTTGGTTTCCCAAGTGCCTGATCATTCCCAGTTCAACAAGAGACATGGTCACTTATTGGATCTAGTTACTTCAGGGTTCAGTGAAGACATGATGAGTGTGCTGTTTCAGTTCTTTGACCCTAAGCACCATTGCTTCACATTCCCCGACTATCAGTTAGTCCCTACCATGGAGGAGTTCTCTAAGCTTCTGGGTATACCTGTTCTTGATCAAAGACCCTTCACAGGCTTGGAGAAGGAGCCCAAACCAGAGGTTATTGCTGCAGCTCTACATCTGAAGAAATCTGACATTGTTCTAGAGACGAGAAGCGGAGTCAAGGGTATTCTTGCCAAGGTGCTAATGGATAAGGCTCAAATGTTCTTGAAGGCCATGAGCTATGATGCTTTTGAGGAAGTCTTAGCCTTGCTGATATATGGCTTAGTATTGTTCCCCAATCCAGATCAGTTCATAGATGTTCATGCCATCAACATTTTCCTGAGTCACAATCCAGTGCCTACATTGCTTGGAGACATCCTACATTCTCTTCACACCCGTACTACAAGGGCAAGAGGAACTTTGATGTGCTGCATACCTTTACTTTCTAGGTGGTTTATTTCTCACCTTCCTCGCTCAGTAATGAAGAATGAGCAAGGGTTCAGATGGTCCAAGAGGATCATGTCACTTTCTCACTCAGACATCCATTGGTGCTCCAGATCTATGGAGAATGTCACCATCATTGACCGTTGTGGGGAGTTTCCTAATGTGCCACTACTAGGCATAAGAGGAGGCATCACCTACAACCCCTCTCTAGCTTTACGACAATTTGGTTACGCACAGAGTGATGGTCCACATGACATGTTGATTCAGGGCATTGTGTTTGATTACGACAACGATCTTCAGGGTTACCGTCAGAGATTCATACGAGCTTGGGGAAAGGTAAACAGGATTGACAGCAAGACACTGGAGCCTAAGTACACTATTCCTATGGAGGCTTATCTCAGATGGATACGATCTCGTGCTCAGACACTCATGATGCCATATCCTGCCGTCCTACCAGTTACCATGGAACCTGTTGCTGAAGGAGACACAGCTTATACTATCCTTCACTCAGACATGCCTACTGATAAGGAAGACTTGCAGAGATCATGGATCCAACTGAAGGAGCAAAGGGATACTTTCGAGGCTCATTACAAAGCAAGCCAAGCAAGGATCCTAGAGCTAACAAAGCAACTTCACGAGGAACGGAACCTCAACTCATACCTCAACATAAAGAGGAAACGTCCATGGGAGACTTAAAACCCCATCTTTTGTACTTATTTTACTTTCATTTTTTTTGTAAGCCTAAAAGGCAAAACAAGTTATTACTAATAAAAAGTTACTTTCTTGTTTGTCTAAGCAAATTTAAATCATGCGGTCCTTGAAAACATTGCATATGCATTCACATATCATTTCATTACATCACAGGTTTATATTGTGCACAGGTTTCTCATCTTCTCGCTGTTTATTTCAGCAATGGCTCTTGAACAATCAGTTAAGGATCTTCAGGCACAGAATGCACAGTTCCAAGAGCTGATCCTGAACCTATCCAAGGGGCAGGACGAATTGAAGACACTGCTGGCCAAGAAGACTAAGAAGGTTAGAAGGTCTGCTGGGTTGCTCAACATGGGAAGAAGGTTCAAAGGTCCTGTCAAGACCAAGGAACAGGTTGAAGACTATGAATCTGAAGAATCTGAGCAAGAGGTAGGCAGTCTCCACCACACAATGGGGGACTCTGATTCTGAGGCTAACTACTACCATGAGTCTAATGAAGACAAATTCAAGATGCTGGTGGATAGGATGGATGCTATGGAGTTGCAGAAATCATCTGGGCTGGATTTTGAGGATTTGAGTCTGATATCTGGGGTGGTCATACCTGTGGGTTTCAGGGTTCCTACCTTTGTTGTTTATGATGGGGTCTCTTGTCCCAAGCTGCATTTGAGGTCGTATGTCAGAAGAATTCAACCCCACACTGCTGATAAAAAGTTGTGGATTCATTTCTTTCAAGAGAGTTTATCTGGAGCTCAGTTGGAGTGGTATTATCAGTTGGAGAGTGTCAATATCAGAGACTGGAATGATCTTGCTGAAGCTTTCTATAAGCAGTACCAATACAATGCTGACTTAGCCCCCACTCGCATGCAGCTTCAGAGCATGTCTATGGGTGCCAAAGAAAGTTTTAAAGAGTATGCTCAGAAGTGGAGAGATTTAGCTGGAAGAGTTCAACCCCCTTTGACTGACAGGGAATTGGTTGATATGTTCATGTGTACGCTGAATGGTCCGTTCTACAGTCATCTCATTGGAAGCTCATCATCTGGCTTCACTGAGTTGATCATGACAGGAGAGCGAGTAGAGAATGGTATCAAGAGTGGTAAGATCCAAGTGGGCACTTCTTCATCAGGTGCTGCAAAGAAGCCTCCCACTGGGAAGAAAGAATCCAATGCTGTTTATGGTCAACCTGATCGTAACAGAAGGCATCAGTCTGTTAGTGCAGTTCATATTTCAAATCCAACTCCTGCAACAACAGAGCAGCCTCAAGGCAACCAACAGAGGGCTAGAAGACAGTTCACGAAGATCAACATGTCAATGGCTCAGGCATTGCAACACTTGTTGAAGGCTGAACTTATTACCCTGAGGGAGGCTCCTCAGAATCCCAATGTTACCTCTCCCAAGTACAATCCCAATGCACGATGTGCATATCATTCAAACTGTCCAGGACATGATACTAATAACTGCTGGGTCTTGAAGAACAAAATTCAAGATATGATTGACGCTGGAGAAATTGAATTTGATCCTCCGGGTACCCCCAATGTGATTACTGCTCCAATGCCAAACCACGAGAAGACTGTCAATGCCATTGAGGAAGATCTGCATATCCGTTCAGTTGATGAATTGACCACACCATTGGCCATCATCAGAAAGAAGTTAGTGCAAGCTGGGTTCTTTCCGGGTTGTCGTGAAGATTGTGTTTATTGTGAGTATGATCCAGAGAAGTGCTTCAGGTTGAAAGATGGCATTCAACGTCTCATGGATAAGTATACCATAGTGTTTGAAAGAAGACCAGCATCTGTAGAAAGTATGGTGGATCATCTGACTCAGGGTAAGAAGATTGAAGAGGTTGATATGGTTGACAAAGTACCGGTGAGAATCACTTCAAAGGGTCCCATTAAAATCACTCATCAGGGCCCAATCAAGATTACTGCTGAAGGTCCTGTGAAAGTTGTTGCTGAAGCCAGAGTGGCTCCTCTGATCATTACCACTCCTGGTCCTATTCCTTATATATCTGACAAGGCTGTGCCTTGGCACTATGGGTCTGACGTTTACATCCATGGTGTTAAGCAGGAGCCTTTACCTGATGTGCCTGTTGACATTGATAATATTGCTGGATCTAGCAAGATCACTCGTAGTGGAAGAGTCTTCTCTCCTCCAGTTGCTTCCAAGAATGCAGTTACTCCTGCTGCTACTTCCACCACTGATGATCGGGGCAAGGGTCCTGTTATTGAGCCTGTATCTACCGATGTGCCAGCTGCTGATGATCTCTCTAAGCAAATGGAAGAAGTATTGAAAATCATTCGTAAAAGTGATTATGACATTGTTGACCAATTGGGGCATACTCCCTCAAAGATTTCTATTCTCTCCCTATTATTATGTTCTGAGGCTCATGCCAAGTCATTGATCAAGTTTCTGAAGATGGCTCATGTACCCAGTGCGATTTTTGTTGACCAATTTGAGAACTGTGTTGCCCACCTGACCTATGACAATGGGTTAGGATTTTCTGATGCTGATTTGACCCCTGCCAAGAGGGATCATAACAGGGCCTTGCATATTTCAATTGAATGCAGGGGCACTACCCTGTCCCATGTGTTGATAGACAATGGTTCCTCTTTGAATGTGTTGCCTAAGGAAGTCCTGAACAAGCTGAGTCCTGAAGATGCTGTGCTGAAGCCCAGTAATATTGTGGTAAAGGCTTTTGATGGTTCTAGAAGAGTAGTGCATGGGGAAATTGATCTTCCAATCCAAGTTGGTTCTCAGGTGTTTACTGCTACATTTTATGTGATGGATATTCGACCTTCGTACTCTTGTCTGCTCGGTCGTCCCTGGATCCATGGGGCAGGTGCTGTGACCTCTACATTGCACCAAAAGTTGAGATATCCGGTGAATGGAAAGGTTGTTACTGTCTATGGAGAGGAAGAATACTTTGTCAGCCATGTAAACACTTTCAAGTATCTGGAAATGGAAGGTGAATACATTGAGACTCCGTGTCAGTCATTTGAAGTGGTTCCCTGGGTTGTTAATGATTGTGTAGCTCCTCCTGCTGTGAAGAAAGTTCCTGTGGTCACCAGAAAACCTCCAACAATGGCAATGGTCTCCCTCAATGATGCTAGAGCTGTGGTGGATGAAGGTGGTTGTACTATTTGGGGTCAGCTTCCTGATATTCCATACAAGTCTGACAAGTTTGGTTTGGGTTTCACTGCAGAGTCCCAGAAGGCTGTTCGTCGTGCTCGTGCCGCCCGTGTCACTAATCAAGGGGTTGTGAAGGACCAGATTAATGTTGTGGGAGATCAAGATGAAGAATACAACTTGGATGCATGGATTTTTCCTACTGTGGGTGCTGGACTCAATAATTGGAAAGCTGAAGATGTTATCCCTATCTACTTTAGTCAGGAGTAAATACTATTACTGTGTTATGTTTTAAATTTGTAATTTCTTGAACAATAAAAACTTTTAAGCCATGTGCCTTACCCGGGACACAATGGTGTGCTTGTTACGGGCTGTCATTTCATTTGCATACTTCATTCAATAAAATCAGTGGACGTTTCGTTTTCGTAAATATTGTGTTCCTTGTCTTTCCTTTCTTTTATTTTTGTTTTATCAGCTATGTGTTCTTACACACACCCACATCACTAAAATGCAGATCCTCATCCACTCTGGATCCTGTTGATAACAGTTCTACTATTGCCAATTATAATTTCGAGAATCCGATCTATCAAACTGAAGACGGAAATGAGGACGATTGTGAAATACCTGTAGAGCTTGCTAGGTTGTTACAACAAGAAGAGAAAGCTATACAGCCACATGAAGAGCCAGTCGAAGTTGTGAATCTGGGAACTAAAGAAAACAGAAAAGAGGTTAAGATAGGGGCTGATTTAGAGGACAGTGTCAAGAGCAGGTTGATTCAGATGTTACGTGACTATGTGGAGATCTTTGCTTGGTCTTATGAAGATATGCCAGGGTTGGATACAGACATTGTGGTTCACCGTTTACCAGTGAAAGAAGATTGTCGTCCAAAGAAGCAAAAGGTTCGTCGAATGCGTCCTGAAATGTCAGAAAAGATCAAGGCAGAGGTAATGAAACAGTTCAATGCAGGGTTCTTAGCAGTGACTTCTTATCCTCAGTGGGTTGCAAATGTGGTACCAGTTCCTAAGAAAGATGGTAAGGTACGTATGTGTGTAAACTACAGAGATTTGAACAAAGCCAGCCCTAAAGATGACTTTCCACTCCCTCATATTGATATTCTGGTAGACAACACTGCTCAGCATAAAGTATTCTCTTTTATGGATAGTTTCTCTGGTTACAATCAGATCAAAATGGCACCTGAAGATATGGAGAAGACAACATTTGTGACACAGTGGGGCACCTTTTGCTATAAGGTAATGCCATTTGGTTTGAAGAATGCAGGGGCAACATATCAGCGTGCTATGGTGGCTTTGTTTCATGATATGATTCATCATGAGATAGAGGTATATGTAGATGATATGATAGCCAGGTCTCAGAATGAAGAGCAACATCTTGATCATCTGCACAAGTTGTTTGAGAGGTTGAAGAAATACAAGTTGAGATTGAATCCAAACAAGTGTACTTTTGGAGTTAGATCTGGAAAGCTCCTGGGTTTCATTGTCAGTGGAAAAGGTATTGAAGTGGATCCTGCAAAAGTGAAAGCTATACGAGAGATGCCAGCTCCCCGTACTGAGAAGGAGGTTAGAGGTTTCTTGGGACGATTGAACTATATTGCAAGATTTATCTCCCAATTAACTACCATTTGTGAGCCAATTTTCAAGTTGTTGAAGAAAGATCAGGTGATGGAATGGAATGATGAATGCCAGACTGCCTTTGATAAAATCAAGAGATATTTGCTAGAACCTCCAATTTTGATGCCACCAGTTGATGGAAGACCCTTGATTATGTACTTAACAGTGTTAGACAACTCAATGGGGTGTGTGTTGGGGCAACATGACGAGTCTGGTCGAAAAGAGCAGGCAATATACTACCTTAGCAAAAACTTTACCGACTGTGAAACAAGATACTCACTGCTCGAGAAAACTTGCTGCGCTTTGGCATGGGCTGCTCGCCGACTAAGACAGTATATGTTGACCCATACTACCTTATTGATTTCTAAGATGGATCCAATCAAGTACATATTCGAAAAACCTGCTCTCTCCGGAAGAATTGCAAGATGGCAAATGATCTTGACGGAATATGATATACAGTATACTACTCAGAAGGCCATTAAAGGAAGTGTTGTTGCTGATCATTTGCCTCATCAAGCAGTGGATGATTATCAGTCAATGAATTTTGAGTTCCCTGATGAAGACATTATGATTATTACCAAAGAACCTGGACAATATGACGGACCTGAACAAGGATCCCGATGGACTATGGTTTTTGATGGTGCCTCTAATGCACTTGGTAATGGTGTTGGTGTTGTGATTAGTTCCCCTGAAGGTTGTCATACCCCGATTACTGCTAGACTTTGTTTCCATTGTACCAATAACATGGCTGAATATGAGGCATGTATCCTGGGTATTAAAGCTGCTATTGATATGAAGATTCAGTTCCTTGATGTGTATGGAGATTCAGCCCTGGTAGTAAGTCAGATTAAAGGAGATTGGGATACCAAGCATGATAACTTCATTCCTTACAGAGAGCATGTGTTGTCTTTGATCCCACATTTCAAAGAGATTACCTTTGAGCACATTCCACGGAGAGAAAATCAATTGGCAGATGCTTTGGCCACCATGGCATCTATGTTTGAGATTAGTTGGGATGATGAAGCTCCCAAGATTACTATTGATAGATTTGAAAAGCCTGCATACTGCAATGAGATTGATACAGAAGGGGCAGAGGAGAAGCCTTGGTTCTATGAAGTGAAAAGATATCTCGAAGATCAGGAATTCCCTGAAGGGGCATCTGTCAAAGATAGGAAGTTCCTGAGAAGGTTTTCTGCTAAGTTCTTTTTGAGTAATGGGATTCTGTACAAGCGTAATCATGATTCAACTATGCTTCGTTGTGTGGATAAGAAGGAAGCAACTGAGATTATGGAAGAGATGCATGATGGGACCTTTGGCACTCATTCCAGTGGTCATACTATGGCAAAGAAGATATTGAGAGCAGGTTACTATTGGTCTACCATGGAAGCTGATTGCTACCAACACTCCAGAACGTGTCATAAATGTCAAATCTATGCTGATAAAGTACATGTACCTCCATCACCACTGAATGTGTTGACTGCTCCTTGGCCCTTTGCCATGTGGGGCATTGATATGATTGGTGAGATCAAGCCTACTGCTTCTAATGGGCATCGTTTCATTCTGGTTGCTATTGATTACTTCACGAAATGGGTAGAGGCAGCTTCATTTGCATCTGTGACTAAGAATGTTGTGGCTCGGTTCATTAAGAATAATCTCATATGTAGATATGGCATCCCTGAAAGGATTATCACTGACAATGGCTCTAATCTGAACAACACTATGATTACTGATCTCTACACGCAGTTCAAGATTAAGCACCATAACTCTTCTCCGTATCGTCCGAAGATGAATGGGGCAGTTGAAGCTGCTAATAAGAACATCAAGAAGATTGTACAGAAGATGACTGTTACTTACAAGGATTGGCATGAGATGTTACCATTTGCTTTTCATGGTTATCGTACCACAATACGTACTTCAACAGGGGCAACCCCATTCTCCTTAGTCTATGGTATGGAAGCAGTTCTGCCCATTGAAGTTCAGATTCCTTCCTTAAGAATTATGAAGGATGCAGGTTTGGATGAAGATGAGTGGATTCAGACTCGACTGGACCAGATAAATTTGATTGATGAGAAGAGGTTAGCAGCAGTTTGTCATGGCCAGATGTACCAGAAAAGGATGATCAAAGCTTTTAACAAGAAGGTTAAGCCAAAGGTATATCAGGCTGGTGACTTGGTAATCAAGCGTATCATATTACCACAGGGTGATCCTAGGGGCAAGTGGACTCCAACATATGAAGGACCATTCGTAGTCAAGACAGTGTTCTCAGGAGGTGCCATGATACTGACTACAATGGATGGTGAAGACTTCCCACAGCCTGTAAACGCAGACATAGTTAAAAAATACTACGCATAAAAAGAGACCCGCTAGGTTGACAGGCCTAGGCAAAAATAAGGGCGTCCCGGCAAACCAAAAGGGTTTGGGCAAAAATTAGGGATATATATAAAAAGATGTACACCCGGCAAGTCGAAAACCTGAAAAGGCGGCTTGGGCAAAAAAGGGTATCCCGGTGGATTGAAAACCTGAAAGGGCAATCCAGGCAAAAATTAGGGATTAAAGCGTATGACTATGTCTCGTTTGGATCACCCATGAAACTGCAACCAGTTGTACTACTTACTCAAGCTCGAACAGATAAAGCTCAATCCAATCATTTCCGTCTCAACAGCAAGAAGATGAGATACTTGAAGGGCAATAGTAGAATTGAAACTCAATAGGATTGTTTCCCACATAGCTGATTCTTTTTGTAAAACTTTATGGCAAAATCCTCTTACTAGGGTTTATGTCTCCTTGTACAAACTTACCCGTGTATGGGTCACTTTTTGATATAAATAAATTCCATCTTTTGAATCCAGATTTACTTTTACCCTATTTACATAAGCGAAACGTCCATTGGTTGTATTTGAATGTATGTATGCTTTTGAATATGATTGATGTTTACCAGAAATGCATGTATGCTTAATATGATTGATGTTTACCAGAAATGCATGAAAATGCAGTAATAGTATTTACTAAGGACGAACGAGGGAAGGATTTCAACGAAGCTTCGCCGGTTCACCTTTGCAAGACGGTTACAAAACCCTCAGTAGGACGAATCCATCTTCATAAAGTCTCATCTCCCCTGGAATTTATATCCATCTCTTTTATCCTCATACGGATGTACGGGAAATTACTTTCCAATAAGGGTACGACGAACGAAGACGGGATGTTATACTTATCCTACTATCAAACGAAGACGAAGGTTATATATACCCTACTATCCCCAACAACGGGAGGTTATATATACCTTGCTATCCCCAACAACGGGAGGTTATATATACCTTGCCATCCCCAACAACGGGAGGTTATATCTATACCTCATTATCCCCAGCAGACAGAGGGTTATATATTCTTCAACAATGAATCGGGATTTATTTTCCCTGGCCAGCAGTTGTTATACGAAGATATCCAGACTCTTCCGGCAGTATCATATCATACATACATCATATATATCATACCATAACATACATATCCATAGACATATAGTACATTACCTAAGTGCATCATATCATACATGCACACATAAAGCATAAACTAATGTTATTATATAGAATGCTACCTTGTTTCAGGTTAACTTATGATCTTCAGGACTGCTTTATTGTTACCTCAAGGTTACTTTATCCTCCTGATAAGCTCCTTATTGCTTTGGGACTGCTTTATTGTTACCTCAGGGTTACTTTATCCTCCTGATAAGCTCCTTATTGCTTTGGGACTGCTTTATCGTAACCTCAGGGTTACTTTATCCTCCTGATAAGCTCCTTATTGCTTTGGGACTGCTTTATCGTAACCTCAGGGTTACTTTATCCTCCTGAAATCATCATATTACTTCAAGACTGCTTTAGAGTTATCATTATTGATGGCTCTATCCTCCTGAAATCATTACTTCAAGACTGCTTTAGAGCTATTGATTGCTCTATCCTCCTGAAGCCATCTTATTATTTCAAGACTGCTTTAGAGCTATTGATTGCTCTATCCTCCTGAAATCATATTACTATTTCAAGACTGCTTTAGAGCTATTGATTGCTCTATCCTCCTGAAATCATATTACTATTTCAAGACTGCTTTAGAGCTATTGATTGCTCTATCCTCCTGAAGCCATATTATTACTTCAAGACTGCTTTAGAGTTATCATTATTGATTGCTCTATCCTCCTGAAATCATATTATTACTTCAAGACTGCTTTAGAGTTATCATTATTGATTGCTCTATCCTCCTGAAATCATTATTACTTCAAGACTGCTTTAGGGTTATCATTATTGATTGCTCTATCCTCATGAAGACATGCTATTACATCAGGATTACTCCAGTATCCTGAAAACACATCATCAATACCTTAGGACTGCTCCAGACTCCTGACAGCTTTCATTATACCAAGAAATATATCTGAAGAACTTTCCCCTAGTGGCATCTTTAAGCCCACTCAATCATATTCAACTAGCCATCTGTATCACTCTATGCACTGGTGAGTGCAAATTTTTGGGCTTTTGTGTTCAATCCCCTTCAACCTTCCAGGTCACGACTGGCAAATATACCAATCTAACCCCTCAGGTTTCAGAAAATTGAACAGGGGCAGCTGTTGCACCCCAAAATTTGCCCTCACAATACAAGACTTTGGGTTCTAAGAAGGTTCACAAGGTTCACAAGTCCTCCAACACTTGCATAACCTTTCATGAAGTTCATGAAGTCTACAAGTTACTTCTTGAAGGTTCACAAGGTTCACAAGTTCCATAATGCTTTCAATGCCTTTCTTGAAGTTCATGAGGTCTACAAAGCCCCTTCATGAGGTTCACAAGGTTCACAAGTTTCTCTACATTTACAAGACCTTTCATGAGGTTCATGAAGTCTACAAGTCACTTCTTGAAGGTTCACAAGGTTCACAAGATTCACAATGATTATAAAGCTCTCCTGAAGTTCATGAGGTCTACAAAACCACTTCATGAGGTTCACAAGGTTCACAAGCTTCACAATGTCTCCCATGAGGTTCACAAGACACTTTATGAAGATTCACAAGGTTCACAAAGTTCACAATTGGTCAAAGAAGTTGACAATTCCCTCAGACAGTGCACCTCCTAGGCAGTGTATCCAAAGCTAGGGTTTTGATTTTAATCAGGCTAAATGGACTTCCAATACCTCAAGTGAGTTTCATAACATCTTATATGTGTGTAAGAACCCCCATGACAAGTTTCAAGACTTTTCTCAAAAGTTTGCTCAGTCAGATGATCAGATAAGTCAAAATCAATCAATGCAGTTAAAAAGTCAAACTGAGGTCAACTATGGTCAAACCAAAGTCAAACTTCATGATTTTTTGCCAACATCAAGTATATGAAGTAAAATTCATCATTTGATCAAGGGTTGATCATGATTCATCAAGGAGATTCCAGATCATCAATAATCAGGAGTTTCTAAATTAGGGTTTCCTCAGTAAAAGTCAACTGAACTTTGACCAGCCATAACTTTCACATACTTCATCACCAAGTCTCCATCCAAAGCTCATTTTGAAGGAAATTGAATTCTCTACAACTTTGATGTTTAAAGTTAATCCCAAAAATGCTTCATTTGAAAGATATGATCTAAGACATTATAGGTCATTTCAAAAGTCAACAAAAAGTCAACAACTTCAAAAGGGCATAATTTGAGATTGGTAAATGATATGGACCTGAAACCAATGGGGTTGTTTAGAGGACTCTTCAAGCTTTCCAAAAAGTCCAAGAACACCCTCATACCTTTAAAATTGAGGGAGATGTGCCCTTGCAAAGTTGGGCAATTTTGTGATGGTTTATATTGAAAATGGGGGCCTAAAAGCAATTTTCTCCAAATGGGCTGGCCAAATTATGACCCAACCCATACAATAACATCATGCACGAAATTTCCATCATATTTTCATAATTTTTATTTTATTTAATTAATTTATTATGATTTTTTATTCTTAAAATCATTTTAAATTTAAATAAAATATTAAATGTGAAGATTTAATTGATTTATTGATTCTAGAAAGTCATAAAATCAATATGGAACAAATTGATGCAAGAATTATATGGAGTGGCTTGAAATAGAAAGCATTGGTACAAAAATATTTGAAATTCAAAGCACCATCTTTCTCAATCTTTTTAAATCAAATCTTTCACATAACCATTGAAGTTTCTGACCTAGATTGATTCACCTATAAGTATTGATCATAAGCATAACCCTAGAGGACGAAATCCAGCAGCTCAAGGGTAAGTTCCAAAATTCAAAAATTCAAGCAAAAAGTGAGATTCGGATTTTGAAATCCAGGACATTAGAAGGTAAACCAAGAACATATAGTTGTTCCTTGACCATCCATGAAGCAAAACCAATGCCCATACGCATCTATAGCATGCATATATGAACAACCCGAAGCTTTGTTGTTCTTATAAATTTATTTTTCGATTCTCATTATTTGATCATTATTAATGGAATTTGTATGTTTATTTGATGTTAGTTGAAGCTTTTGAACAATTCTGGACAAATCAATTGGATTTTCGTGACCTTATACAGATTCGGCCATTGCTAGGGTTTCTATCCTCCATTAGGGCTTTGTGTTCTAGGCCATATAAATTGATTCTAAAAACGTGGTTTGATTCCAAATGGTCTGGTGATCATGTTTGACTGATCAATTTGTTGAAATTTTACAGTTTTAACCATGAACGAGATCCATAGGTATTGCTGCAAAATTGATTTTCGCAGGTATCTTGATGGAAGATTTCGCAGGAAAAATCGTAGGTCTCAAGGAAGAAGAAGATCATCTCCCGCGCATTCAAAAATTCAAATTATGTTAATTTATTTTATTGTTGTTTTGTGGTTTGCTATCACACGCGCGTGTGTGCCCTGGTGGTAAGCTGGATATACGTATGTTATAAGGGCCCTGGTTCGATTCTTGGCCAGTGCATTGTTTTGTTTTATTTTTCAGGATAAAAAAGAGATTGAATATATTATGTATTCTTGCCATTCAATAGTCAGATGGGCTCTTCCAGCCAGGCGGTAGCGCGCGCATGCTTGCATTCATAAGGTCCTGGGTTCAACTCCCACCCCAGGCCTTTTTGTTTTTTCATTTTCCTGGATTTTTCAAGCAAGCAACAAAACGAATTCTTCCCCCTCACTTATTGCCTGCGCACCAATGGCCTGGTGGTTGTTATTCTTGCTGGAAATCAAGCTGGCCTGGGTTCAAACCCCAACCAGGTAAGTTTGCACATTTTTTTTTCTTTTATTTGTTTTTAAGTATTATAATATTAAATTGAATATAATTTTATGAATATATGTTTTAAATAATAAAAATAATAATAAAGTATGCATGTTTTCTTTAATTTCCAAAATATATACATTTTCATAAATTATGTTTCTATATGTATATATAAATTAAAATATTTTTGTATATAACTTAACCCTAATTTTCAAAACCCTAAAATATTTTCTAAAAACAAAATCCTAATTTATTTCTCTAAATGCCTATTAAAAAAACCAAATTGTTTATTTTCTAATTTTGTGATGTAGTTATTATTATACATGTTATAATTTATTTGTAAATATATTTATAATCCAAATTATTTTTCTTTTGATGTTTAGAAACAATTTAATTTATAATAATTGTATTTTTGTATATGGTTTAAAATAATTTATAAATATAATAATTAATAGAATTAAATTTTATAAATATGATTAATATTGTAAATATGATATTTAAAACCTATTTTCTTCTTATAATGTGTAAATGTTTTTTTTAATAAATGTTAATATATGTTTAAAAAGAATTAAATTTGTAATAACTAAAATTTATAATTACATTATGTTTAAATTTTTATTAAAATCCAATTTTTGTGTGTATAATATTTAATTCTATTTTATTTAATTATTGTTATTAACCATATTATTTATCTTGCTCTATTAATTTTATATATTATTATTATTTCACTAATCTTTATTATTTACTAACCATACTATTATTTATTATTATATTTTTATTATTATGTTTCTAACCTTGTTTATTATTTTTAATTATTATTATTATTTTGTTATCACTAACCCTTATTATTTATTTTTTATTATTTATTGCTTATTTATTTATATTCTATTTATTTTTGCTATTTATCTATTTTGCTTATTATTTTGCTTATTATTATAATTATGTAAATGCTCCTGGATGTAAATTTTATAATTATTTAGTTATTTTTGCTATGGTTAGTAATTAGGGAGTGAAAAATATGTATGTTATTTAAAATAAATTAGATCACTTTTAATCATAAGATAATTAAATTAAACACTCACACACGTAAGTCGATTTTAATCGCCGTCTCACTTTCTAAGGTTATCCCTCAAGTTGCCTACGAATAATGGTCAAGTGGGGTGTATAAAGCAAGTCCCTTTAAAAAGAAAATCATCAAGTCCCTAATGGTTGCCTTTACGAATCAAGTCCCTTCGAATAATGATGATAATCCCTCCTATATGCTTATTACGCCCCACAGTTGCCTTCATAAAAAACAGATGTCCCTCTCATGTCCCTTTACATCCAAGGTAATGACTACCTACTCCTTAATAGTAGGGATAGTCTTACCAATGAAAGGATAAAGAACAAGAAAGACTTTAAACTTTAGGGTAGGTTCCTCTTGTGTACTTGCTCACTTCAAAAACTTTTCAAACTTTCCACAATTTCAAACAAATTTTCAAACAAGTTTTTACACATCCGTACATGGATTATTATTAACTATTCTGAAAATTTTTCTATTCACACACTACACTTTCAAAAAACAATTTAAAGTGAGCTAAGTAACTAAGAGCCCATGGATAACCATGGATGTAAAGGGTGCTAACACCTTCCCTTTACATAACCTACCCCCCGGACCCAAAAATATCTCTTAAGGTCTTTCCTGTTCTTTTATACCCTTTCCTGTTGGATAAAATAAAAGTCGGTGGCGACTCTTGCTATCCGCAACATAACTAAAGTCAGTTCTCCCACCGTGTTACACCCTGCAATACTCATCTAGTACTAGATGACTCTCGAAATCGTCAAGTATTGCATCATGATCTCAACGGCAAACGATGGGAGGAGCAAACTCTAAGGGGTATCTCGGGATAATCTACAGATAGTCAAACTATTGCATCACTCCCTCGGGTAGATAAGGAAATATCATACTTGACCACAAATGCCAACCATTTGGAGTACAAGGAAATGATATCAAATGGATGTATCACACGATGACCTTTATATGGGCAGACGTAAATATCATTTGGCACAAGACAGTCAAGATGCACTATGAATGGCTCGATCACATTATTCCATATGTACGACGCAAATGAGGCAGCATGCGGTCAATCCTCAATGTATGTAAGCACAACTTCTCATTCGGTGATGTGAGGGATAAGGGAGAAAATATATCCCTGCAATATGGTTCATATACAATATTAATAATGAGTGTAACAAATTTATTATGAAATATTAGTAAGACTAAATTTCAGTAAGAAACATGTAGTTTCTTATTATCTACTTTGTTTTCCAAAGACAGATTAATTATGAAAATATTAGTAAGAGTAAATTCATTATAGTATTTCAAAAAATTCATTTAAATAAGAAATATAAATAAAATTATTAGCATGAATGAAAAACAATGAAGTCATTTAAACTCAATTTTTTAAAATAAAAAACACGATGTAATTTTATATATGACATCACCTTTTTTCTTTCACTAAAGCATAAACTCTTTATTTATTTGAATATATGAACCTATCATATATTTACTTTCATGTATGTCTTTTATTTATTATTGAATTTTATGTAAAATTATTTAACACTACACAATATATTTTCAATAATTTCCGGTCAAAATCTACAGTTTCGAGTTTCTCTAACACCACATAACATATTTTCAATGATATTATCAACAAGTTTATGTTGTTTAGGGACTATTTCATAGACTTCATAAGCAATAAAAAAACATAACGGTACTTTATAAATATAGTTGAAGAATACTTTATAAATATCAAACCCCACTAAATAAATAATCCATAATAGTAGAAATCAAACAATTAAATAAATAAATAATACCAGATGTGCATTCATAATATTATGACGGGTTCAGTAACCCAATGGTCAACCCGAACCCGTCCCAACCTAATATCGGGTTCATTTGTGGACAATCTTTTTTTTTCTTCTATTTTTTGCATGGTACGGGAAAAAAACTAATCTGAAACTATTGGATTGAGACGGGTCTTCAGATTGGATTGCGTTCTGCACACCCCTATGTTAGTCTCAATTTCCTTCAAGTAATGAAATTATGCTTCTGTTTAGTAGTATAGTAGCTTGTTTTCTTTGCTTGATTTATGTTATTAAACAAAAGAGAGACATCCATAACCACAACCCTTGATAATAACAATAACTTCTAAAAAACTTAGAACGAAATTAATTGGGTTCTGACAATGTTGGAAACAGGGTCTTGGTAGTTGATCAATGCACCTTCTCGTGTTTTTGACAAACCTTGTCACTCCTTTGGTAGCCAGAAAAGTAGTTAGTCTTTTGAAAATTTTGAATTGTTTTAAAATATGGAATATGAACTAATTGTAGGATTTAGTTATGGGTGGCTAACACTATTTTTTAAAGACTTAGCACAAAGGATACATTGCATATGCTAATAAACATGTAAAAAATGTGTAACTGAAGTAAGCCGAAGAGCACCTTCTCAATAAGTTCATGTGCCCGAAACTGGAGGAACAATAGATGCCTTTACCATTAGTAACATGTTGGACTCATTACAAGTGAGATCCCATCAGGTGAAAAGGTGTATCATATAGAAAAATTGTGAATAATAATAAATGCATGTGTAATCCTGAGTATTCAGTGAACAAAAAGGTATAGATCACAATATTTAAACCTATATTTTTTAACTGGAAAATAAACTCTTAGACCATAGGATGAATCAACCAAAGTTGAATTTAGGCTAGCCATCTTAACTGGAGAGTATTGCCATGAGTGGTAACATCAGTGCAACACAACACACACACAATTGAAATTAGTAACAAGGTTGAGTTGTGCCAAATTTTAAAACAGTCCTATGAGATGAATTCTGAGTTGATCATGAGTTAGAACTGTTATAAATAAGTGGTTACTGGTTGGTATAATTTTTGTGTTGTTATATGTCGCATCACTTGAGGACAAATAATGATTCAAATTTAGGGGTGTGATAACCCACGTTTAGTGAGTTATTATACAACCTAATCTCTTGTTTAAAGCTAGTAGATTTATAATTTAATATTTGTTTTAATGCATTCTAGCTTATTCTACTGTATTCAGCTTAGAGCATAATAAGTTTTCTTTCTCTCTTTCTTTCTCTCTCCCTCTCTCTCTTGTAGTTCTGGCGTGTTTGCTTCTTGATTTAAGTAGTGTATGATGAGCTGAGGCAACAGTCGAGGACAAACAAAATCGGGGAGTTCAAGCTTGAACAAAAATGAACGCAGCTAAGGAATGAAATGAAGCAATTACGTGAATCCTTAGGGAATACGTGGAAAAGGAGTTGCATCTGGGAAGGATATTTATTTGTGTGTTGGTGGAGCACTACTGAGCTAAGTTGATAAGACTCGTGGTGTTAAAAGACAAAAAAGGTACAATAGTACGAGCACTGAGGAGCGCGTCATACAGAAAAGACAACGTCATCTGCACCACTGCCACTACAGTCTTCCACACTACACATTGTCCCTCACTATTATCCATGTACATGATTTCTTGTAGACTGAGCTAAAGGAAAGAAGAGAATATGCTAATTTGATATTGGGTTTGATGTAATCCTAAAAAGGCCCATGATTCAAGACAAATGAGAAAAAAAACATAATCGAAGGTTTATAAATCGACATTATTGAAGTTTGTTGAGGGAGTTCAACGCCTTAGAGAAAACCCTGAGAAGATTATTGTAAGGAAAAGTGGCGAGAAAATAAAGTTTTTTCTTCTCCCCATTTATGGTGTTAAGTGTCAACGCTTGGCGGGACTGGAGTCATCCATTGTTGATTATCCATCACAAGAAGGTTTCACGTTACTCTTAGGTTGTTATTTCTTTTTCATTTGTTATTTAAGAACCAGCTTTGTAAGTTGTACTCAACTCATTATGAGTTATACCCTTTGTTTATTGAGAAATGAGAAACTAATATGAAGTTGTTTTTATGTTAAAATGGTGTGTTGCTAGTGCCTTATATTATTATGTGTTAACATGTTTAAATCTAATTCTTTGAATGACCAACAAACAAATAAGGTGTGAAAGAAACAATGTTTATATCATAAACATTGCTAAATTTGTGAAAAATGTGATTTCATATTGTTTTTAGGAAAAATGACTTGAATTAAGATGATAAAGATCTGAAACTGTATGTAGTTGTAATAGTTAGATAATTGTTTTTCATTTTTGTCTTAACATTCCATTGATTATTGAATTGTAGGTGCATCTACCTTGAAAATTGAATTTCAAATTAATTTCTGTCTTGCACCTGTTTTATTCTTAAGATAATTTCATATTCCATCTAGATCAAATTAATTAAGTTACATGTCATAAAGAAATTCCAAAAAAAAAATCACAATTTTCGGGTAAATTTTTGAAAATGGCAAAGTTCAAAATCAGTGAGTTGTCATCTATAATATAAGAACTCTTATAGTTCTGGTTAATAACATATTAACCTTCTAATCTATACTATCTCATCACCAAATTGGGGTTATTTTTTGTCCAATTGCAACTAATTCCAACCAGATTATGTCTTGATTGCATCTCAACTACACTAATTGCAGTACAGTCACCACTATTGTACCTAAAAAATCTCAATAGTACCGTAGGGTCCAAATTGAACTACTTTTGTAAAACTCTTTTGCTCAGAAAGTACATTGGTGGTTCAAAGATTAGATTTGTTTCTCTCTCCTTATTTTTGCCTTTCTTCGTCGTCTCTCTCTCCTTCTCTTTCCTTTTCTTCATTTCAAAAATGGATCCAGATTTGTCTCTGCTCATCTTCATGTTTTCTCTTCCGTCTTCATCTATTCTCCGGATCTGATTGTTGACGATGGTGGTATGTCACAAAACTGATTTTTGTTGCGATTTTGTATGATGGTTTATGATTGTAGTTGCAGCAACATTTGTTCAACTTGGTTTTATTAAAGTTTATTATTGTTAAATTGTTGTTATGAAAATCATACTGGTTTATTTTGTCTTGATTTTAGGGTTTTTTTTGTGTGAGATAAGTTGGTTTAGGTAGTAAAATGCCGGTGAAGCGTTAGCGGAATGGTGATCTTCTGAGCAGGTTGAGAATGGAATTTTGGCGACTTCACCTCCTTATTGGGATACCCGCGACGATGATGATGGTAAAGTATATTAATATTCAGATGCCATTGCTTAATTCTGTCGGCAAGTCTATTCTTAAGTTATATATTTGTTTTGTTTTAAGGTTCAATGTGGAGTACAAGAACATTGGCTTTTGTTGCTACATTTTTATATTCACTTTTTCGTAATAATTTTTCTTCTTCTTTTGTACAGAACACGAAAGCTTGGTGTGCGTTAGGGGATGAGCAGGTAGTTATTTTAGTATTTTGTGATACCAAAGCAGTTTAGATTATTGTTTAATAGTCTTACTTTCTATATTTTCTTGATTTTTTTTCAAGTTCATTGCTTTATATATTCTGATGTTCGTTGTTACTTTTAAGGACATTATTATGCTATACCTATGCCATACATAATTTTCTGTTTTATCATTGATGGTTTTTTGTTGTATGTTTTATATTTGAATTCATAATGTATATTATTGATGATGTTTTCTTTTGTGATTTAGGTTTTGTATTATGTATTTAAATTCTTGAATTTTGAAGATTCTAATATTTTGTTTTGGTGGATTTTATGATGATTTTTGTTTAATTAGTGGATACTTACCCTTCAGAGCCTATTATGGTTGAGTTGTCTCAGAAGGTGGGGTTGACGGATTGGCAGTCGCCGATGTGGTTCTGCCACAGGAGATTGAAGGATAAGAATGAGTCAGTTGGTCCCAAGAAGGTTGTGTATTAACATGAATCCTCTGCTTGTGTTGATGAAATGTCTTTATTTTTCAAACTAAAACATCATCAGGTAATTGTTGATAAAATGTTTCTCATACAGATGATGCAGCTGCAAGTGATAAGGGAACATGGTAGATATGGAAACAAAGCACACAACAAGTGGTGCGTAAATTCTTAAAGGATCATGTTATTTTTAAGGAGGTATTTTTGCTTTTTCATTGAGTGTGCTGCAAGGTGGTGGGTAGATCTGAAGACGTGACAGAAATCCAAACAGGTTGGTAACTTGATGCCTCTTCATTACTTGGTATCTCAATCCTTAATGATGGTGATGCTTCTACCGATAATGGTGACGTTGCAACATCAACCTCAACCCTTTTTGTTTTTGATTTATTGGTTTTGTTTTGTGATTATACAGAAGAAATTATTGTTTACTTTGCAATTGATTTTTTTTCAAAGTTCCTCATCCTGTAAATTATTGGTTTGATTTTTTTTTTTCAAAGTTCCTCATCCTGTAAATTATTGGTTTCATGAGGTAATAGATATTTGGCAAAATATCCAAAATAGTCCATTAACTCCATCACTGGGTCCTTTAATTTTTTAAATTGTACCAAATAGATCCTTTCCGTCCACCCCCCCCCCCCCCAAATAGACGTTAACTTTGTCATATGTGGCAGCTGACATGGCTTCTTCTTCCTCCTTTAAACTGAGATTCTTCATCCCCAATTAGTGTCATGCTTTTCTAGGGTTGTTTGAAAATTTCCTTTCATCCCCAAATTGATTCAAGAAATAGCAAAAACATAGAGTCACAAAGAAGAAATCCAGTGGGTCGACGCCGACGCCAGTGATGAAAGCAAAACACAGTTATGGTGTGTGTTCTTCGAAGGAAGGATCAAATGTCAACACAAGCACAAATTGGAAACCTATATGTCACTGTGGGGATTTAGTTGTTCTTCGTATGGCCACAATATTCAAGAACTATGGGAAACCGTTTTGGGGATGTCCTAATTTTAAGGTATGTCATATGTATGTTTGTTTAAAAACAGTAGATGTGTGTGTGTTTAAAAAAGGTTGATGTTGAAGATGGTATTTTGCAGGGATCAACCAATACTGGTTGTGGGTACTTTGGATGGTATTTTGAAGATGTTGGAGAGGAGAAGGAGTAATATTTGATGGATAGAATTGAGAAGCTCTCAAAGTCAGTGGCAAAGGCTCAAGTGACTATTGAAGAATATGGGAAACAAATAAGCAAAATGGAAAATGACATGAAGAAGCTCATGAAATTGATAAAATTCTGGAAATTGATGTTGTTCATAGGCCTTGTTGTAGTTGTTTTTAGAATGCTTTAGGATGTTGTTGAATCAATTTGTTCTCACTGTTTTTAGAATGCTTTAGGATGTTGTTGATGTTGTTGAATCAATTTGTTGTCATTGTAGTTGACAGTATCAATTTGACATTTGTCATGGATTATTTGTGATCAATGTTACTTGCTATTGTTATGTTGACAGTACCATAATGTTAGCAGTACCATAATTTGTGATCATAATAATGTTAGCATGTTATCAACCTTATTTGTGATCATAATTGCTAAACATAATTGATATAATTGCTAAACAGAATTGACAAAACATTGACAAAATTACATTGACAGTACCATAATGTTAGCAGTACTATATGTGTTAACACAAAACATATGTCTTAACACATAACATTGACAAAATTACATTGACAGAATTGTTACTATATGTCTTAATACAACAAAACACATCACTAGTCTAAACAAAATACAACAGTCCAAACAAAATGCATAAGCCTAAAGTTTCCAAGTCTTGGTTGATCTCTTTGTTGGTGTACTTCTCCTTGTTGTTGGGCCTACAGCAGTCTTGACTGCACTCATCCTGGTGGTTGGGCCTGGGGGCATGAGAGACTTAGTTGGCCTTCTGAAAGATAACTTGCTTGGCCTTCCTTGATCTTGCTTGGCCTTCCTTTAAGCCTGCTGAGATGGCACATGTGCATCCTGCTGAGATTGAACCTGTGATGGTTGCTGAGATTGTGAAGTCTGCTGAGATTGTGAAGCCTGCTAAGATTGTGCAGCCTGTTGAGATTGCACATGTGATGGTTGTTGAGCAGATGCTTTAGATGGTTGGCCTTGTGATACCTGCTAACTGGTGTGGTCCTTGTAGGTCAGTTTATTATGACCTGCTTTTTTGCACCTGTTACACCTAACATTAAACTCAATCTTTCTCATCTCTTTGTCTGAACCATCAATCTCACCTTGCTCTAAATTTCTTCTTTTCTTTGGCCTTCCAGACATCTTCCTATACTTAGAAGGCTGCACATCTGGATATTCAGTTCTAGCCCACAAATTAGAACCATTAACTGGAAAAATAACAAATTGATAGACCTCCGTGTATCTCTCATTTCTATAATATTTTGGAATGTAGTCAGCAATGTTGTAGTTTCTACTCTCCATGGCTGACAAGGCATGTACACAAGGAAGCCCTGTCAGCTCCCATCTTCTACATGAATAGGTTTGCTCCTTAAGGTCTATAGTGAATTTATCTGCTTGGTTTTCTAGATGCTTCACCTCAAAAATATGTTCAGCAGCCATCCTATAAACACAAAATCACTATAAGCACAAAATCTACTATAAGCACAAAACATAATCTACTATAAGCACAAAATCACTATAAGCACAAAATCTACTATAAGCACAAAACATAATCTACTATAAGCACAAAATCACTATAAGCACAAAACATAATCTACTATAAGCACAAAATCACTATAAGCACAAAATCTACTATAAGCACAAAACATAATCTACTATAAGCACAAAATCACTATAAGCACGTAATCTACTATAAGCACAAAACATAATCTACAATAAGCACAAAATCACTATAAGTACAAAATCTACTATAAGCACAAATCAGAATCTACTATAAGCACAAAATCACTATAAGCACAAATTGAAATTCATATACTTGACAATCCAAAGGTTGGTGTAAGAGCTTGTCTTTTCAACTTTCTTTCTTATGTTTGGTAGGACTTCCCCATCAGCCATATTCTGAAACCTCATCCTATTTGTTGCCTATCTCTCCATCATATATATCCTTATTTATTCCACCATAGTAATTAGTGGTTTTGCTCTTGAATCCAGAATAACACTATTGAATGCCCCGTACATATTGTTGAGGACTGCATCACATTTGTTATGAGTCTTGAAAATAGGGTACTTTTTCCTAACAACATCACTAGTATCATCACTTTCACACCCACTTTGTAAATCATCACTTTCATTATCACTAACTTTATCTTCACACTTTTCTTTACCTTTTTTTATCTTCCCCTCTTGATCATTCACAGATTCCATCACATCACCCTCCTCATCATCAAACTCATTTGATTCATCATCAAAACCAACTTCCATTGCACTGTCATAATTGAAGTTTTCATCATCACTATCATCCTCACTAACATTAGTATTATTCCCTTCATTCTGATTCAAAGCATCCTTTTCCATCCTTGGAGTTGTCTCATTAAAGGGCTCAGTATTTTTCACCTCAGCATTCAGATTCACAAGATCAATATTATTCCCTTCATTATGATTCAAAGCATCCTCTTCCATCCTTGGAGTTGTCTCATTAAAGGGCTCAGTATTATTCACCTCAGCATTAACTTCCTCAAGCATTGCAGCAAAAACTTTTTCAGTGTCATCCTATTCCATCACATCTGCTTCTACTTCATCAATTGGACCATCATAGAAATCAGGTTGTGACAATATGTGTGTGATGTATATGTCAACCCTAAGGTGAACCCTAAATAAATCAGCAATCTTTAGGGCTCCTTTGTCATCAACCAAGGTGTTCATCCCTAATTGTGGATCCTTATAGTAAATTTTCCTAATACAGGTGTAACCTAAATCCTTAAAACAACCTAGCAGTTCAAAATAGCTCTGTCTATCAACATCTATTTTCAATTCTGCAATCTCCCCCCTTCGTATACACTTAGCTTGTCATCGACAAATGCACCATTGTGGTGAATTGTAAGATTCAGGTACTCAATCATCTCTACTGACACAAATCCCTAACTGAAATCCAATAACCATAAATCAGTAACTTATCCTAAAAACCCTAAAACATAAAAACCCTAAATCATTAAACTAACTGAAATCGAATAACATTTCAAATTGTAAAATCGAATACCTGGTAAACTACGCTTCCGAAATGGTTATGATGCTTCAAGATTCAATGGTAGCTGGTTATGATGCTTCAAGCTTCAATGGTAGCTGCGCTGCGCTAGGGTTCCTCCTTTCTATTTTCACTAAGTTTTGTACAAATGACTGAAATTAGTTTATATACACTTAAGGTAAACACATCCTACATGGCAGATGAGTCACCCGAGCTAAGCTCCACATGTGTATGATAACTTGACTTTGACTAACGGTTGGTGACGGAAGGACAAACGTGGTACAATTTAACAAATTAAAGGACCTTTTTGTCACTTTTTAGAGATAAGGGACCATATTGGACCCAATGATGGAGTTAAGGGATCAATTTGGGTATTTTGCCTATATCTTTTCACATTTCAAGATGTTTTTCTACATTTCAAGATGATTTCAAGATCTTAAAATAAACCATTGAAGTTTAATTAAGTTTTATGTTAACTACAGGTCGAGGATGCTGTTGAGATTGATGAAATTGATGAGGAATTAGTGGCAACATCTCAAGCAGGATAAGAAAGAGGACACTGCCCTCCCAAGGCTAATGGTGAAGTGAAGTTCCAGAGAAAAATCGAGGTAACATTTTTGTTGTTAAGAGTTACTGACTTTAACATTTATTGAGGTCATGAAAATTTGTAAGGTAAAAGTTCTTTGGCTAATTCCATCAAATGTTTGTGCTAATGACAAGTACTTGAAGCAATCACTAAAAATTATGCTAATAGGTACTTGTATGTATTCAAAGTATACCATATATGAGTTTTCTATTGTAATGTTGAAAGTTTGTCACATTCTTGTGGTCATTAATGCTGAAAGTATACCATTAATGCTGACTTTGAAAGTGTTGTTCTCTCTTCCAATTAAGATCTGTGTTTTTGTGTTAATTTTATTTTGTTGAATCATAGATGAGTTTTCTATTGTAATGTTGAAAGTTTGTCACATTCTTGTGGTCATGATTGTATATGTGCTTTCTAAGGTTTATTCCTTTCAAATGACAAACAAGGTGATATGTAACAGTTATTCCAAGACTAAAGGAGAATCAGGGAGAAATAGAAGTCAACAATTGGCATAACAATCTTACATATGACAATTGGGTACCTATTACTATATCTGGTGCACGTCCTCCCGCTCTCTATAAGGTTTCTTTCTCTTCATCTTTCTCTTTTTCTTATTTTATTAGAGGATGAAAGAATACAAAACAGAAACGAAAGCATATAAGTAATTCATGATTGATTGGGTATTATCATGAGCTATTTGGCTTTGAATGATAAAAATGAATTTGTCATTCTTAGCTTTTTAGCTGAAAACCATCCTTAGCCTTGGCCCAAATTCTTATTCCAATTGTTGTTTTTTCACTGTAGCATGCAACAACAATAGTTGACGAAAAATTATACATTGTCGGTGGAAGTCGTAATGGTCGGCATTTATCGAATGTTCATGTATATGGTACGCTTAGTTGCTCTGAATCTTGGACTCTTTGGAGCGAGTTACATGATTTAGCCGATTGCAGGTTTTTGACTTAAGAAGTTTGACGTGGTCTTCTCTAAAGCTAAATGCTGATACTGGAAAAGATAATGGCAACAGTTCACAGGAAAATATGCCAGCCACATCTGGTCACAGTATGGTAAAACTTTATGCGCATCAATGTTTTAATGTTTTATCTGTAGCATTAAATAAAACATGTAATTATCCAAGATCTCCTCAAAAGCATCATAACTCATAGCCTTCAGGAACACTTGAGCTTTCTCCAACAATACCTTAGCAAGGATACCCTTAACTCTACTTCTCGTTTCTAGAACAATGTCTGATTTCTTCAGATGTAGGGCTGCATCAATGACTTCGGGTTTAGGCTATTTTTCTAAGCCTGTGAAGAGTCTCTGATCAAGGATAGGTATACCCAATAGTTTGGATAATTCTTACATTGTAGGAACCAGCTGATAGTCGGAGAATGTGAAGCAATGGTGTTTAGGATCAAAGAACTGAAATATGACACTCATCATGTCTTCATTGAACCCTGAAGTGACTAGATACAGTAGGTAACCATGCTTCTTGATGAATTGGGAGTTTTCAGAAACTTGAGAGACCAATTCCTTAAGCTTAGAAGGTATCCCTACAAAGTTGATCCGGATAGTATTCCTACGAGCAGAAGCCATGACTTGCATACAAAGAACAAATATGAATCCTTTGGTCCTTGAAATGGTTAGTGAAAATGCTATGCTTATGATGCATGATGATGCTATGATGTTATGCTCAATCACAAACATGTGGCACACACAAACAAGTCACACAATAGCCCTAGGTTTAGAGGCTTGCATGAGGTTTAAAGGTAAGTACCCTCCCCTGAAGTTTAGATGGTTCATCCTGTCCTATAAAGTAACCAGGTTCTAAGGGATCTCAATATCACTGATCCTTCCCAAGGGTGGTTGTTCAGTAGGCAACTTACTTGTCAACCAAAACCCTTCAAGTTTAGAATCTCAATGAGTGTAGCATTGAGTATCAACCAACTTCAGTCTTCACCAAAGCCGGTTATCTCACTACTTTTCTAAAGGCCAAGACGGGATGACTAAGGTTCTAAAAGTCAGTTAGTGTATTGACAACATATGGCAGCCTCATATTATCCTCAACTTACTTAAGGAACATAAGCACCAACCAAGAAGTCACACTAACTATGGCCACCAAATCAACCATATCGGTATACGCCGTACAGTTTCCTTGGTCTATTGCCATTTACCTAAGGTACACTAGATCCGGGTTAGGATCTTTCACACATAAAGCCCAACAAGTAATATAAAGCAAACAAAGCAAACAATTTAAGTGATCTAATTCCTAAGGGTACCCCTCTTTTATTAAGTCCCCAACAGAGTCGCCTATTCTGTAACACAGTGGGAGAACTGACTTTAGTTAAATGTTGCGGATAGCAAGAGTCGCCACCGACTTTTATTTTATCCAAAAGGAAAGGACATAAAAGAACAGGAAATACCTTAAAAAGATTTTGAGTTCGGGGGGTAGGTTATATAAAGGGAAGGTGTTAGCACCCTTTATATCCATGGTTATCCATGGGCTCTTAGTTACTTAGCTCACATTAAACTGTTTTGAGAAAGGTGCAGTGTGTGATTAAAAATTTTCTAAGTGCTTTATAATGATCCTCGTATGGATGTATATAAAGACTTTGTTTTGAAAATTTGTTTAAAATGTGAAGTGTAAAATGTATTTTGAAAAGGTGAGCAAGTACTTAAGAGGAACCTACCCTATATTAAGTCTTTACTGTTCTTATATGTTCTTTCAATGGTAAGACTATCCCTATTATTAAGGAATAGGTAGTCATTACCTTGGATGTGATAAGGGACATGTATAGGAATATCTGAATTTAGGCAACTGCAAGGTGTCTTTAGCAATTCGTAGGGACTTATCATCTTTTATTCGAAGGGACAAGATCTTTTATCGTAGGCAACCTCGAAGGGACTTGATCTTATAATTTGAAGGGACTTGATGATATTTTATGAAGGGACTTTGCTTAAGACACCTTACTTGACCTTAAAAATAGGCAACATGAGAGGTAACCTTAGAAAGTGTAGGATGACGATCAAAGATCGACTTACGTGTGTGAGTGTTCATGTTCAAGTATTTATCTTATTTAATTAATTTTCTAAATTAATTTTAATCACAAACATGTTATGCACACCCTATAGTTACTAACCACACAGTTAATATATTTACAATAAAAATAAAGCAAAAATATGAACCTAAATTATTACAAAGCTTTGGGATAGTTACAATATAATCGAGAAATATAAACAATGATAAATAATGATAATAAATAAGCAATAATTTAAATGGTTAGTAATAATGAAATAATAATAATAAAAGGGTTAGCAAAAATATAAAGAAAAATAACAATTTAAGAGAAAATATTATTTTTTAAGTTAAATAAATGATTTAGAAAATTTTTAGAAGAAAATTATAACAATTATAATAATAAACAAATAATAATTACTTATAATAAAAAATGATTAATTATTTAATTAAGTTAAATATTAAAGTTAATAAAAATTAGGGTTAATAAAATTAGGATTTAGGGGGAAAATTAAGGTTTATGAAAAAAAATTAAGGTTTATAATAAAAATATAAGTTTTAAAATAAAATAAAAAAAAGATTATGTTTTATCTTTTAGAAATTAGTTTAATAATAATAATAAGGAAATTCAAAGAAAATACATAATTTGATGAAAAAGGGAAAAATAAAGTTAGAGATACCCAAAATATTGAGGGTTTGCCTTTTTTGTTTCATTGAGTTCTTTGTCACTGGGACACTCATGTTTCTTCATCAAAATGCTCCAAACTTCAGTTCCTTGCCACTAGATTGTGGGTCTGCATATGAATAAGTGTAACAAATACCTATTATATAATAAAAATGAAAAAAAACATGTTAGTAAAACAAAATTTTACAAGGTTGAGTTTCACAAAAGAAAATATATAAACAGTTTATATTAAAATAGCCTAATAATTAAATAAATCTAAGAAAAATGAATTATGAGAATTAATTAAATTAAAAAACATTTAAAGGTTGATTAAGGTTTTTATAAAAAAAAAATTTGAGGTTTTAATAAACCTAAATATAAAAGTAATAATACTAATAAAAAAATGCTAACCTAAATTTAATAAAAAAAAATTTGTTAAAAAAAGTTAATTAAAAACAATAGGTTAACCATGTTTAAAAGATAAATTAAGGAAAAAAAAGAAAATGATGAAGAACCCATGTTTATTTGCCAAAATGTTATGTCCAAGGTTTGAACCCAAGCCTTTTAATTCCAACCTCTGGAGAACCTTTACCATTGGGTCATGCGTGCATGTGTTACTAAACATGGAAAACATATATTATATGATAAGGCGGATAAAGAATAACATAAAAACGAGTGAAAATAGGAAAATATTTAGTTTAGAGAAAATTTTTGAGGTTAATCATGGTTAAAAGGATAAATCAATTAGAAAATGTGTTAATTAGAGAAATTAAAGGAAAATATGAAAGAAAAGCAGGTTTTTGCCCAAAATGTTGTGAGTGGGAATTGAACTCACGCCCTTGACCTTCCAGTTTTTAACCTTAGTCATTAGGCTATACGCAGTCCTCATGAATAAACCTCTTGACCTCTGAAATTTCCTGCGAAATTTGTAAAAACCCAAATTTGAGCTTGAAACCCTAAATATGGTAGGATTCGGTTTTGGTCATGAAGCTTCGAATAATTAACCCAGAAAGCTTCTATAACATGAGACAAACAACGTTAGATAAACAAAATTGATTAAAATATCAAGAATAAATGGAATTAAAAAAAACTAAAGAAAGCTTCAAAATTTCAATTCAGTTCATGCATTTTTGTATGAACTTGATAATGATGATGATGGGGATAGCTTTTTTTCTGAATTTCTTGAAATTTGGTTCTTTCTCTTGGAGGCTAATTTTTTTCTTTGTGTTTGTATGAGTTATCTATATGTAGTAGAACAAAATTAGGTTAACAAACCACGTCATATTTTGGACTTTTGGATAGTTAGAGATTGAAAAAGATATGCCTTTAAAATATTGAAAATATGGATATATCATTGCTATTTTTGTATGATCTGAATTTGTATAGTTTCAATCACTTCTAAATAACCATTAAGACCTTCTAGAACCAAAATCAAATCAAATATTCACACTTTTATATTTTATTTTAATTTAAAATGATTTTTAATGTAAAAAATCATAATAAATAAAATAAAATGAATAAAAAATATAAATAAATAATTTTTAATTCGTGCATGATGTCATGGAAGTGTTTGGATCATAAAAATGCAAGCCCATTTGGAGAAATTTGGTTCTAAGACCCCATTTGCTTCATAAACCTCTCAAAAATTTCCCAACTTTGCAAGGGCACAAATCCCTCAATTTTAATGCTATGGAGGTGTTCTTGGACATTTTGGAAAGCTTAAAGAGTCCTCTAACCAACCTCTTTGGTCTCATATCCATATCTTTTACCATTCTCAAGTTATGCTCTTTGGAAGTTGTTGACTTTTTGTTGACTTTTAAAATGACCTATAATGTCTTAACTCATACATTCCAAATGAAGCATTTTTGGGTTTGGCTTGTGAGACACAAAGTTGTAGAGAATTAAATTTCCTTCAAAATGAGCTTTGGATGGAAATTTTTTTGATGAAGAATGTGAAAGTTATGTCTGGTCAAAGTTCAGTTGACTTTTCCTATGAAAACCCTAATTTAGAAACTCCTGATTCTTGATGATCTGAAACTTCCTTGATGAATCATGATCAACCCTTGATAAAATGATGAATTTTACTTCATATACTTGATGTTTGCAAAAAATCATGAAGTTTGACTTTGGTTTGACCACAGTTTGACTTTTTGACTGCTTTGACTGATTTTAACCTATCTGATCATCTGACTGAGCAAAACTTTTGGGAAAGTCTTGAAACTTGACATGGGGATTCTTGAACACATATAGGATGCTAATCTCACTTGAAGCCTTGGAAGTCCATTTAGCCTGATGAAAGTCAAAACCCTAGTTTAGGATGCCTTGCTTAGGAGGATGCATTGTCTGAGGGAATTGTCAAACTTTCTGACTTATTGTGAACCTTGTGAACCTTGTGAACCTCTTGAGATACTCTGTGACCCTTGTGAACCTCTAGGGATACCTTAGTACACAGTGTCTTGTCTTGGTGAGGGCAAATTTTGGGGTGCAAGAGCTGCCCCTGTTCAATTTTCTGAAACCTGAGGGGTTAGATTGGTATATGTGCCAGTCGTGACCTGGAAGGTTGAAGGGGATTGAACACAAAAGCCCAAAAATTTGCACTCGCCGGTGCGTAAAGTAACACTGATGATTAATTGTATATGCTTAAGTGGGCTTGAAGATGCCACTTGGAAGAACTGGAGATGGGCTTATAGATGCCATCCGTAATATCAAGAGGTGATAATATCTTGATGTTGATACTGGATATCAGTACTAGGTCTTCGTATAGGCCGTCTATGAATCGTATCTACGAACATACTTTTAATTTAAGTGTCAGAACCAAATCTTCGTGGCGATTTCTTTCTGAATTAAGTATCAGCACTAGACCTTCGTATAAATCGTCTCTGAACTGTTTTGAATTGTTGAATAGACCAGTAGAAATAAATCTTCGTGACGATTATCTCTTCTAGAAATATCCTGGATTAGGGAATAGATCTTCGTATAGACCGTTTGCCTACTATCCAAAGACAAAATAATATCAGGATTAAATTCTCTGAAAATATCCTGGACTAGGGACTAGATCTTCGTATAGACCGTTTGCCTACTATCCAAGGACAAAAGAATATCAGGATTAAATCTTCTGAAAATATCCTGGACTAGGGAATAGATCTTCGTATAGACCGTTTGCCTACTATCCAAGGACAGAAGAATATCAGGATTAAATCTTCTGAAAATATCCTGGACTAGGGAATAGATCTTCGTATAGACCGTTTGCCTACTATCCAAGGACAAAAGAATATCATGATTAAATCTTCTGAAAATATCCTGGACTAGGGAACAAATCTTCGTATAGACCGTTTGCCTACTATCCAAGGACAAAAGAATATCAGGATTAAATCTTCTGAAAATATCCTGGACTAGGGAATAGATCTTCGTATAGACCGTTTGCCTACTATCCAAGGACAAAAGAATATCAGGATTAAATCTTCTGAAAATATCCTGGACTAGGGAATAGATCTTCGCATAGACTGTTTTCCTACTATACAAGGACAAAAGAATATCAGGATTAAATCTTCTGAAAATATCCTGGACTAGGGAATAGATTTTCGTATAGACCGTTTGCCTACTATCCAAGGACAAAAGAATATCAAGATTAAATCTTCTGAAAATATCCTGGACTAGGGAATAGATCTTCGTATAGACCGTTTGCCTACTATCCAAGGACAAAAGAATATCAGGATTAAATCTTCTGTAAATATCCTGGACTAGGGAATAGATCTTCGTATAGACCGTTTGCCTACTATCCAAGGACAAAGGAATATCAGGATTAAATCTTCTGAAAATATCCTGGACTAGGGAATAGATCTTCGTATAGACTGTTTGCCTACTATTCAAGGACAAAAGAATATCAGGATTAAATCTTCTGAAAATATCCTGGACTAGGGAATAGATCTCCGTATAGACCGTTTGCCTACTATCCAAGGACAAAAGAATATCAGGATTAAATCTTCTGAAAATATCCTGGACTAGGGAATAGATCTTCGTATAGACCGTTTGCCTACTATCCAAGGACAAAAGAATATCAGGATTAAATCTTCTGAAAATATCCTGGACTAGGGAATAGATCTTCGTATAGACCGTTTGCCTACTATCCAAGGACAAAAGAATATCAGGATTAAATCTTCTGAAAATATCCTGGACTAGGGAATAGATCTTCGCATAAACCGTTTTCCTACTATCCAAGGACAAAAGAATATCAGGATTAAATCTTCTGAAAATATCCTGGACTAGGGAATAGATTTTCGTATAGACCGTTTGCCTACTATCCAAGGACAAAAGAATATCAAGATTAAATCTTCTGAAAATATCCTGGACTAGGGAATAGATCTTCGTATAGACCGTTTGCCTACTATCCAAGGACAAAAGAATATCAGGATTAAATCTTCTGAAAATATCCTGGACTAGGGAATAGATCTTCGTATAGACCGTTTGCCTACTATCCAAGGACAAAAGAATATCAGGATTAAATCTTCTGAAAATATCCTGGACTAGGGAATAGATCTTCGTATAGACCGTTTGCCTACTATCCAAGGACAAAGGAATATCAGGATTAAATCTTCTGAAAATATCCTGTACTAGGGAATAGATCTTCGTATAGACAGTTTGCCTACTATTCAAGGACAAAAGAATATCAGGATTAAATCTTCTGAAAATATCCTGGACTAGGGAATAGATCTTCGTATAGACTGTTTGCCTACTATCCAAGGACAAAAGAATATCAGGATTAAATCTTCTAAAAATATCCTGGACTGGGGAATAGATCTTCGTATAGACCGTTTGCCTACTATCCAAGGACAAAATAATATCAGGATTAAATCTTCTGAAAATATCCTGGACTAGGGAATAGATCTTCGTATAGACCGTTTGCCTACTATCCAAGGACATCTTGAGTAATGATTATCAGCAATGAATCTTCGCGGCGATCATCCCTGAATTAAGTATTAGCACTAGACCTTCGTATAGATCGTCTCTGACCTGTTGTGAATTGTTGATAGTATTTTATTTGTATATAACCATCCTGCAAGGAAAAAGTTAGTTTATGCAAGACTATTTAATGTATGCATGCATGACATGGTGCATCTAAGTAAATGTATTATGCATTTATGGATATATTATGGTATGATATAAATGATGTATGTATGAATCATGTAGCCTGAAGCGTCTGGATATCCTTGTATAACAACTGCTGGCTAGGGAAAATAAATCATGATTCGTTACTGAAGAATATGAGGACCTCATTCCCGTTTCGTTTGATAGTATAGTATTTATAACCTCCCGTCTTCGTTCGTCGTACCTCTATTGAAGGAATAAGTTCCTGAATATCCCGACTGAGGATAAAAGATATGGACATAAATTCAAGGGGATATGTAACTTGAAGTACCTATAAAGATAGATTTGCCCTGCTGGGGATTTGTAGTTGTCTTGTGGGGATGAACTGGCGAAGCTTCGTTGAATTCCTACCTTCGTTCGTCTTAGTAAATACTATTACTGCATTTTATGCATTTTTGATAAACATCAATCATATTCAGAAGCATACATACATTCAAATACAACCAATGGATGTTTTCGTTTATGTAAACAAGGTAAAGGTAAATCTGAATAAAGAGGGAAAAGTAAAGCTGAACTCGAAAACAAAATCGTTTCAACTTTGAGAGTGTATAACCAATTGGATTTAGAGCTCCTGAGATTCTTAACTTTCCTGAATACCTTCCCAGAAACCCTCATAGCAGGATCTGAAGACATGATACTGACACCATCTGATACTACTGGCGTAGACAATTAATTTCCACAATGGCTTATGCTGAGAATCCAATATCAAGGTAATACAATGAGAGGGAAGTGTCTTCAAATTGTGATGGACCATATACGCTCCGGGTATTAGATTTGAAAAGAGAGCATTGCCCCTTGGTTGAGGATGAATTGTACCATAATGGAAGTATCTGAATGTACTTACCTCAAGAAAAATAAGCAGAATGCCCCATAATAATATTCTCCTGACATCATGAACTTTGTAATGTTACCCTTGGTAATTCAAATATATGAGGAGAGCTGCCCCTGGCTATTTAAACATAGTTGAATCCTGTCCTGATTGCCCCAAATGAGTTAGGCAATATCATGGCCTGCCCCCTTGATTGGGAGATAATGACTATGCCCCTTTGTATACATGGACTTTGATCCAGGAAGCAACTTTGTTTATCGAAAGGACTTTGGTTTATTGAACATTCATCCTGTAAGTTTCTCTGTTTATCAAACACTCAGGTATATGCAAACAAATATATTCAAAAATGCAATGTTTATGTCTTTCTTGAAGTTTTGAAAAAGATTTATTTTAGAAAAACAATTTTTGTGAAAACTGTGATATTAACTCAAGTTTTATAATAAGCCCTAAAGGAGTTAGGATACCTTTTTGTAGCAGTACACTTTTGAACTGACCATGCTTCAGTTAGGACTTTTAAAGGGTTATAGCGTGGTCTGGTTCACGGTTTAAGAAACAAAGGATAAAGGCTCAAATTTATTTGTACCCAACCCATTCTTCGTGATGTTCTTCAGTCCTATGTTCGGTTAGCTTATGCATTGAGGTTCCAAAGTAGTTTGGAATTATAACACTGACATTTGAGATGATTCAGAAACCATAACTTTATTTTAAAAGTCATCTCTTTTGTTTATTTTTTGTTGAGGATTTGTAGTGCCCTCTTTTTTTCTTGATTTTGCTATCCCTTCTTTTTGCCTGAACTATTTATTTCAAGGTTACAGTCAACGGAATATCTCAATGTTTACTAAGTCTCCTTCATAGGTTATAACTTAGTGAAATTTTCTTTTGCTAGATATTGACTGTCAGACATAATGGTTTCCGGGAACCCTCATTAGTTGTGTACAAGAAAGACAACTGGCATAATTGAGTTAACCGAAAAACTACCCTGCCCCAGGTTATGATGAAATGTTTTAATTTGTGTGAGAATAAAAACTCCTACTTCACAGGCTCAAAAAGGTTGACTAGGGATTAACTTCCTTATATCTCCACTGTTTAGGAATTGAAACAATGCATGTACATCGTCAGCATAGTCTGTTCAAAAGCATACTGCATAGGATTATGGTATTGTTTTCGTCATCCTCCCTCTACAGGCTTATAGCTTTATCAGGAGTTAAATATCACAAAATATAAATATGAAGCATAGTTCAAAATATAGTGAAACGAATGGATTAATTCAAGACAAACATATGTAATGCATTAATGAAAACAAAAGTTTAACATAATAGTAAGTGTTTAGGCAAACAAAAGAAACGAAAATTCAAATGTTCTCAAAGCCTCTTCCTATAAACTCGTCACTCCAGTTATCTGGAAACTTTGATGTTTGATAGAAGAACTCAACCTGGCCTTGTGGCGTAACCTCGAGTATTCCTTCGTCAATTAGGTCTTGAATCTTATTCTTCAATGCCCAACAGTTATTAGTGTCGTGTCCGGGACTCTCAGAGTGGTACATACACCTTGCTTTGGGATTATAGCGAGGAGAAGAGGTATTAGGATTTTTAGGAGAATTTTCCAAGGAAATTAACTTTATTTCCAACAAGCATTGCAACATTTGTGGCATTGGCGTGTTGAATTTGATGAACTGTCTTTTATATTCCTTGTGTCGAAGTGGATTAATCTTACGGGGTCTTCCTTCTTCCATTGAAGAACAATCAGTGGTAGCCTGTCTCTTTCCTTCTCTTATCCTTACTTTCCTTTCAACAAGTCAGCTTGTTTTAACAAAGGTTGACTGATAATTAGATTCCTGACTTTATTACTTTGAAGTTTGTGGACAAAGGTTCTTAGCTCTTCTTGCCCCTGAGCTAAACTTTGAATAAGAGCCACATGGTTATTCATTTTGATCTTCATTTCTGTCATCTCAGCTTGCAGTTGTTCCAACTGATTATCCTTGTTATATTCAGGATTCTTCATTTTCATATCCTTAGAGAGGAATGCTTTCAACTCTTCTTGCCCCTTGGACAAATTTAGGATCACTTCTTGGAACTGAGCATTCTGAGCCTGGAGATCCTTGATAGTTTGTTCGAGAGCCATTTCTGCTGAAATAAACAGCGAGAAGATAAGATACCTGTTTATAAGAAACCTGTGATGCAATGATATGGTATGTAAATGCATATGCAATGTTTCCAAGGACCGCAGGATTTAAATTTGTTTAAACAAACAGAAAGTAAACTTTTATTAGTAATCAATAAACTTGTTTGCCCTTTGGGCTTACAATGAAGGAAAATAAGTACAAAAATAGGGTTTTAAGTCTCCCATGGACGTTTCCTCTTTGTATGGAGGTATGTGTTGAGGTTCCGCTCCTCGTGAAGTTGCTTGGTCAGCTCCAACACTTTTTCTTGACTAATCCTGAATTGAGCTTCGAAGATATTTCTTTGTTCCTTCAGTTGGATCCAGGATTTCTGCAATTCTTCCAAGTTAGTGGGCACGTCTGGATGAAGGATGGTATAAGGAGTATCTCCTTCTGGAACAGGTTCCATAGTAACTGGTAGAATAGCAGGATATGGTATCATAAGAGTTTGAGCACGTGCTCGTACCCATCTGAGATAAGGTTCCATAGGAATGGAGTACTTTGGTTCTAGAGTCTTGCTGTCAACCTTGTTCACTTTACCCCAAGCTCGTATGAACCTTTAACGGTAACCTTGCAGATCGTTGTCGTAGTCGAACATAATACCCTGAATAAGCATGTCATGAGGACCATTTCTCCGAGCATAACCAAACTGACGTAGAGCTAAAGAAGGATTGTGGGTAATGCCCCCTCTTATGCCAAGGAGTGGCACATTGGGGAATTCCCCACAACGGTCAATGATAGTAACATTCTCCATAGATCTAGAACACCAAGGAATGTCTGAATGAGAAAGTGACATGATCCTTTTAAACCACCTTAACCCTTGTTCATTCTTCATTACTGATCGAGGAAGGTGAGAAATAAACCACCTGGATAGTAAAGGTATACAACACATCAAAGTTCCTCGTGCCTTCGTAGTACGGGTATGATGAGAGTGTAAGATGTCTCCAAGTAATGTAGGCATTGAATTATGAGTCTGAAATATGCTGATAGCGTGTACGTCTATGAACTGGTCTGGATTGGGGAACAACACTAGGCCATAGATTAATAAGGCCAAGATCTCCTCAAAAGCATCATAACTCATAGCCTTCAGGGACACTTGAGCTTTCTCCAACAATACCTTAGCAAGGATACCATTAACTATACTTCTCGTTTCTAGAACAATGTCTGATTTCTTCAGATGTAGGGCTGCATCAATGACTTCAGGTTTAGGATCTTTTTCTAAGCCTGTGAAGAGTCTCTGATCAAGGATAGGTATACCCAATAGTTTGGATAATTCTTACATTGTAGGAACCAGCTGATAGTCGGAGAATGTGAAGCAATGATGTTTAGGATCAAAGAACTGAAATAGGACACTCATCATGTCTTCATTGAACCCTGAAGTGACTAGATCCAGTAGGTAACCATGCTTCTTGATGAATTGGGAGTTTTCAGAAACTTGAGAGACCAATTCCTTAAGCTTAGAAGGTATCCCTACAAAGTTGATCCGGATAGTATTCCTACGAGCAGAAGCCATGACCTGCATACAAAGAACAAAGATAAATCCTTTTGTCCTTGAAATGGTTAGTGAAAATGTTATGCTTATGATGCATGATGATGCTATGATGTTATGCTCAATCACAAACATGTGGCACACGCAAACAAGTCACACAATAGCCCTAGGTTTAGAGGCTTGCATGAGGTTTAAAGGTAAGTACCCTCCCCTGAAGTTTAGATGGTTCATCCTGTCCTATAAAGTAACCAGGTTCTAAGGGATCTCAATATCACTGATCCTTCCTAAGGGTGGTTGTTCAGTAGGAAACTTACTTGCCAACCAAAACCCTTCAAGTTTAGGATCTCAATGAGTGTAGCATCGAGTATCAACCAACTTCAGTCTTCACCAAAGCCGGTTATCTCACTACTTTTCTAAAGGCCAAGACGGGATGACTAAGGTTCTAAAAGTCAGTTAGTGTATTGACAACATATGGCAGCCTCATATTATCCTCAACTTACTTAAGGAACATAAGCACCAACCAAGAAGTCACACTAACTATGGCCACCAAATCAACCATATCGGTATACGCCGTACAATTTCCTTGGTCTATTGCCATTTACCTAAGGTACACTAGATCCGGGTTAGGATCTTTCACACATAAAGCCCAACAAGTAATATAAAGCAAACAAAGCAAACAATTTAAGTGATCTAATTCCTAAGGGTACCCCTCTTTTATTAAGTCCCCAACAGAGTCGCCAGTTCTGTAACACGGTGGGAGAACTGACTTTAGTTAAATGTTGCAGATAGCAAGAGTCGCCACCGACTTTTATTTTATCCAAAAGGAAAAGACATAAAAGAACAGGAAATGCCTTAAAAAGATTTTGAGTTCGGGGGTAGGTTATATAAAGGGAAAGTGTTAACACCCTTTATATCCATGGTTATCCATGGGATCTTAGTTACTTAGCTCACATTAAACTGTTTTGAGAAAGGTGCAGTGTGTGATTAAAAAATTTCTAAGTGTTTTATAATGATCCTCGTATGGATGTATATAAAGACTTTGTTTTGAAAATTTGTTTAAAATGTGAAGTGTAAAATGTATTTTGAAAAGGTGAGCAAGTACTTAAGAGGAACCTACCCTATATTAAGTCTTTATTGTTCTTATATGTTCTTTCAATGGTAAGACTATCCCTATTATTAAGGAATAGGTAGTCATTACCTTGGATGTGATAAGGGACATGTATAGGGATATCTGAATTTAGGCAACTGCAAGGTGTCTTTAGCAATTCGTAGGGACTTGTCATCTTTTATTCGAAAGGACGAGATCTTTTATCGTAGGCAACCTCGAAGGGACTTGATCTTATAATTTGAAGGGACTTGATGATATTTTATGAAGGGACTTTGCTTAAGACACCTTATTTGACCTTAAAAATAGGCAACATGAGAGGTAACCTTAGAAAGTGTAGGATGGCGATCAAAGATCGACTTACGTGTGTGAGTGTTCATGTTCAAGTATTTATCTTATTTAATTAATTTTCTAAATTAATTTTAATCACAAACATGTTATGCACACCCTATAGTTACTAACCACACAGTTAATATATTTACAATAAAAATAAAGCAAAAATATGAACCTAAACTATTACAAAACTTTGGGATAGTTACAATATAATCGAGAAATATAAACAATGATAAATAATAATAATAAATAAGCAATAATTTAAATGGTTAGTAATAATGAAATAATAATAATAAAAGGGTTAGCAAAAATATAAAGAAAAATAACAATTTAAGAGAAAATATTATTTTTTAAGTTAAATAAATGATTTAGAAAATTTTTAGAAGAAAATTATAACAATTATAATAATAAACAAATAATAATTACTTATAATAAAAAATGATTAATTATTTAATTAAGTTAAATATTAAAGTTAATAAAAATTAGGATTAATAAAATTAGGGTTTAGGGAAAAAATTAAGGTTTATGAAAAAAAATTAAGGTTTATAATAAAAATATAAGTTTTAAAAATAAAATAAAAAAAGGATTATGTTTTATCTTTTAGAAATTAGTTTAATAATAATAATAAGGAAATTCAAAGAAAATACATAATTTGATGAAAAAGGGAAAAATAAAGTTAGAGATACCCAAAATATTAGGGGTTTGCCCTTTTTGCTTCAGTGAGTTCTTTGCCACTAGGACATTCATGTTTCTTCATCAAAATGCTTCAAACCTCAGTTCCTTGCCACTAGGTTGTGGGTCTGCATATGAATAAGTGTAACAAATACCTATTATATAATAAAAATGAAAAAAAACATGTTAGTAAAACAAAATTTTCCAAGGTTGAGTTTTACAAAAGAAAATATATAAACAGTTTATATTAAAATAGCCTAATAATTAAATAAATCTAAGAAAAATAAATTATGAGAATTAATTAAATTAAAAAACATTTAAATGTTGATTAAGATTTTTATAAAAAAAAAGTTTGAGGTTTTAATAAACCTAAATATAAAAGTAATAATACTAATAAAAAAATGCTAACCTAAATTTAATAAAAAAAAGATTTGTTAAAAAAAGTTAATTAAAAACAATAGGTTAACCATGTTTAAAAGATAAATTAAGGAAAAGAAAGAAAATGATGAAGAACCCATGTTTCTTTGCCAAAATGTTATGTCCAGGGTTTGAACCAAGCCCTTTTAATTCTAAAATCTGGAGAACTTTTACCATTGGGTCATGCGTGCCTGTGTTACTAAACATGGAAAACATATATTATATGATAAGGCGGATAAAGAATAACATAAAAACGAGTGAAAATAGGAAAATATTTACTTTAGAGAAAATTTTTGAGGTTAATCATGGTTAAAAGGATAAATCAATTAGAAAATGTGTTAATTAGAGAAATTAAAGGAAAATATGAAAGAAAAACAGGTTTTTGCCCAAAATGTTGTGAGTGGGAATTGAACTCACGCCTTTGACCTTCCAGTTTCCAACCTTAGCCATTAGGCTATTGTAAACTCATAATTTCGACAGGGTGAAATTTGAAGCTTGAGGTCATCTCTGTCGAAGAATAAGGAAAGAAAAGAAATTCAAGAGATGCTGGCAAAGTCAAAAGCTCTGATGTTTCGACAAAATGGCAAGTATTGTTCTAGCAGGATAAGTTTGGAAAGTTATTTGTAGCTAAGTATTTGACAGAAGAAGATGGTCTTTCGACGATTTCGACAGAAGAGGATTTTTGACAAAAGACAGTATTTGATAGATGCTGAAAAGAGTTGTTTCTTCTTTAAAGGCTTCGACAAATTGAAGGGGTGTAAGGTTTCGTCACCAAAGAAGGGAATTCAAATTCAAAAGGGTGTAACCTTTGACAGTTGGACACATGGAAGTTTCAGAGAAGAGAATTGCATGCAGGCTGACACTTGTCATTTAGTTATAGTTTTTCCGTTCTAAGCAGTTATTTTGTTTTTTGTATAAATAGGATAGTTTGTGTTGAGAATAGGTGTGTGAAAATTGATACAAAATTCCTGTAAAATACTCTAAGTACCCAGTGTGAGAGAAAATGAGTTTGATATTTGGAACCATGTACGTTTGAACACCATTTATATTTCAAAGTTATTTAAATTACTTGTTTATTCATCAAGTTTATGTCATTTTTAAGCTTTATTTATTTTTCTGCAAATTCTAGCCTTCGACATTTCTTCTTATTCTAGTTTAAAACTCTTAACTTTATTTCATTTTAAACTTAAACTTTACTTTACTTGTAAAAATCAAAGTTCTTAACACTTTGACAATATTGACGAAACAAACCATAAATCAATCACCAACTCTAAGAATAGTTCGACAGAAACAATGCACATGTGTCCTAGGACTTGTTTGGTTGGTCCTGCAAGTAACCCAATTTTCTGAGGAATTGGTTAACCAGAGGTTGTTCGCCAGAAATCACAGCGAACAAATTGGCACGCCCAGTGGGACCTGTGCATTTGATAAAATCTAATAGAGAACTTCTTAGACAAATTGTTCCTTGCTACGTTGTATGATTCTTAGAAGCGGTAAACTAGCCGTAACTGACGTAGAGAGACCAAAAAGAACAAGAAGAAGAAAGATGGCTAACTTGCCAAATACTTCAAACAATCCTGACGAAACAATACCAGTTTCCAATCCTATCCCTTCGTCAGGAACAATACCAGCGTCTGGCCCTGTTTTAGAACAAATTAGGCCTCCTTTGGGGGATTCCATACCAACGGGTTCAGGATCCCAGAATGCGCCTAGTTCTTCCACCATGGGACACGCCAGACCCTTTGGAACCCCTCCCCCTGGAGGAAATACATTCAGGCCATATCTGAATTATTCTCAGCCTTTGACAGGGAGGGAACAACCATATGGAATGCCAACTTCAATGATGGCAAGCCTACATAATTCGTCACCATTATTCTCTGATGCTATGGCTCAAATGTCATCACCATTGCAGGGATCAGGATATGGTGGAAATGGAAATAGAATGAATCAAGTTCCACCAGGTTTCCATATGCCCACTATGACGAACCATTCTGCACAAGTAATTCGTCAACAGATGGATGAAAGCAATCATGATATGGTGCAGGCTTTGACGCAACAAATGGGAGAAGTGTTCAATCCCTTAATACAAAACACTACCCAAACAAACCAAATATTGGCAGAACAGATGGCACGCATTGCTGACTTTTTTGGAGTCCCGCAAGCACAACAAAGAATGCAATTAAATCAGAATCCTGCCAATAGGGCTGTCGAAGAGGAACTTACTATAAACCAAAGGCCCTTAGGAAACCCTCATGAAAATCCCAGGGGGCAAGAGGTGATAGTCGAACAGCCTAATGTAGAAGAGCCTATCCGACAGGAACCAAGAAGAATAATAGTCCAGAGAAACCAAAATGCTGATGAAATATTACAGCAGAGAATGCGTTACAATAACATGCCTGTCGAAAATAATATTGCCACCATGGTTGAGAGAATAATGGCACAAAATGGAGTAAACGTAGGATTACAAAGGCCTAGTTATACTTCCCCCTTGTCTGAATTTGTCTTGCAACAAGAGTTACCACCAAGGTGGAAAGTCCCCAAATTCACAAAATTCTCAGGGGATACTAGTGAGTCCACCATAGAACACGTAGCACGTTATTTGATAGAGGCAGGAGAGATTGCTAATAATGAGAACTTAAGGATGAAATATTTCCCAAGTTCTTTGACAAAAAATGCTTTCACTTGGTTTACGTCTCTTCCTGCAACTTCAATCTTCACTTGGACCCAATTAGAAAGATTGTTCCATGAACAATTTTATATGGGACAAACCAAGATAAGTTTGAAAGAGTTGGCAAGTGTTAAAAGAAAATTTTCTGAACCTATAGATGACTATTTGAATAGGTTTAGATTGTTAAAAGCCAGATGCTTTACGCAAGTGCCGGAACAAGAACTAGTCGAAATGGCTGCGGGGGGGGGGGGGTCTAGATTATTCCATAAGGAAAAAATTGGATACCCAGTATTTGAGAGACATGGCACAACTGGCAGACAGAGTGAGGCAAATAGAAAGACTAAAAAATGAAAAATTTAGATCAAATAAAAACAAAAAGGAAAGAGTGACCTATGTAGGAATAGTTCAAGAAGATGATTATAACGAAAACGAACCAGTCATTTTCGACCAGCAAGAAATTGATCTGGCAGAATTAAAGCAAGGCCCTCCATATTCTTGTAAAGTTTTAGCCCCGTCGAATGGAAAAAATCCAGTCGAAGTGGAAAAGAATGACAGGTTCCCTAAAAGAACCTATACATTCGACATCACCAAATGTGATGAAATATTTGATTTATTAGTCAAAGATGGTCAGTTAATAAAACCAGCAGGCACTAAGGAGCCTCCTGTAGACCAACAGAAAAAGAGAGGTTTTTGTAAATACCATAATTTCTTGGGTCATAAAACTTCTCAATGTTACCTTTTCAGGGATCTTGTCCAGAATGCAATCCAAAATGGAAGGCTGAAGTTTGGAGACAAAGCCAAGCAACAGATGAGGATTGACTCCAATCCCATGCAGGCTGTGGAGGCCAATTATACTGAACCAGAAATGGTAAATGTGGTCGAAATGGAGATCATGGCAGAGAAAAGTTTTGAAATGGTAGAAGTTACTGAAAGCTTCGACACTAACTTCACCATGATAGAAGCTGCTAAAGGTTTCGACACCCATGTAAATGTGGTGGAAGAGGGTGATGATCTTGCTGACCAGGCTGAGGAAAAAGAAGTCAGAGCTTCTGAAGACTTCGACAGTGAGAATGCCATTGAAAATACTAAAGGTTTCGACGAAAGAAATACAGTCAAAGTGGGAAGAAGCTTCGACAAGAAAAACTATGAAAGAGATGCTGAGCAGGGGGTGATCTGGGACACTTTAGGAGAATCGAATGGGAAGTTCGACTTCATGGTGAAATATTCAGCACCACCAAGCTCCAAAACAGATATCAACAAAATAAAACCCACAGGATGGGGAGATTCTTTCAAAAATGATGACGAAGAGGAGGATAACAAAACCATCACTGTCCAAAAAGAGGCCACTGAGGGCCTTGACCAAGATGAGATCAAGACAACAGGGACTAATGACAATTCCCTTACTGTCGAACCAATAAATAGTGGTACCATTAGAACTGAAGAACATCCTGTCGAAAGTGTTGCACACTGCTGCAAATACATTTATAAGGGTTTACACCCAAAAGGCAGGGTGAACCAGTCAAAGGAGAATATCCCAGAGGAAATGATGCTAGTCGAAAAAATGAACAAATTGAAAATTACAACTGAACAGAATGTTGGGATTCATATGGTGGAAATCACTCAAAAGGTAGGACCAGACACCAACAAAGGAAAGAAACGTCAAGAGGAGCATCAGAAGCTGGTTTACCCAGAAGAGAACGAAAGTCTTGTCAAATTCATCCAGAGGTGTCAAAGGAAGAATGCAGAAGTTATGCTTTGCCCAAGATGCAGTGCTGTGTTCGACAGGAAAGCAGCTGATGACTTAGAAGCAGCAGAAAAGACCCAGAGGAAGAGAAACTGGGGAACAGTCCCACCAACCAGGAACGAAAGATTCGACCCAAGAAGAGGGAAGCATCACATCCAAGGAGTGGGAGAAAGACGTTTCAATACTTATAAACCATCCAACAGGCCAAATGATGACAAATGGGTTCAGCCTATAAGGGATACCCAAGGTCAGAAGAGATGGAAGAGTTTTGAAGTGAACAGGGGTCCCTCAATGGAAGTTAAAAGGGAGGCAAAGCCAAAGCACGTCTCTGAGAATTACAAAGGGAAGAATCCTATGTCCAGGTCCCAATGGAGAAGATTCCAAAGGCAGAAGAAAATTGAAAAAGAAACTGTAGGACACAAAAGGGTTGGGCAGAAGGAAGCTGAATCAAGCAAGTATGTGCAGGTTACAAGCAAGGGGAGACCTTTGGCAAAAGAAGAAACCCCTCAGAAGAATGGATCTAGTAATACCACAGAAATGCAGAAAACAAACAACAAAATGCCAGTGGACGAAGAAGTTACAGATGACTTTAGTTCAGAATCAGATGCCTCCTTCGACGTAACCTGCAATGTGGTTTCTGTGCTTCCCAGAGACTATGACAGGATAATGGAAGTCGAAGACAAAGAGGATGACATGGCAGATGACAGCATAGGCCTGAAGCCTGTATGCTACTACATAATGAACAATGGCTGTGTCGAAGAGCAAAATGCTTTCTTCGAAAAGCCAGACGATGCGATGAAGGCTCACTTAAAGCCTCTTTTCATAAAAGGAAAGGTAGAAAACGTGGGGGTCAACAAAATTCTGATAGATGGTGGAGCAGCTGTAAATTTAATTCCTCATTACATGATAAAGAGGATTGGAAAAGATGACTCCGACACTAAGCCTCACAATATGGTGTTGTCCAACTATGAAGGTAAAGTAGGGACAACACTGGGAGTAATACAACTGAACTTGACTGTAGGATCCATCACCAGGCCTACAATGTTTGTGGTGATAGCATCAAAGGCAAATTACAACTTGCTGCTGGGAAGGGAATGGATCCATGGGATTGGTGCTGTGCCATCCTCCATGCATCAAAGAATAACAATCTGAAGGCCAGATGGGATTGTCGAAAACATTGAAGCAGATCAGAGTTACTTCACAGCTGATGTGAACAATGTCTCTAGTCGTAACTTCGACAAGAACCTAGCCCATATAGCACCATGCAATCCTGCTGCTTTCGACCTAACAGCTTCCGACAATGCTTACTGTTCCATGTACCTCCATCCTACGCATGGTTTCCAGTGGGATAAAGAAATAATTGGGGAGACAAATTACACTTGGGGAACTGCCCATGTCAACCCTACTGGATGGGGGAGTGAATTCAGTGAAAATGACTGAAGTTTCAGCAATGGAAAGGATTTCGGCTTACATGGCCGAAAAACAACTCAAGGCGGCCCTTGAGGCTGAAGTTAGAAATATGGCTGTTGAAGCCAGCACTCAAGTTGTCGAAGAACAACATCCTCAAGAAAACATTGAGGAACAACATACAAAGCAGAATTTAGAAGAAGATTCTAATGGAGAATGGCAGAGTCAAAGACTTGATGCCATTTATGATGACGAACCCTTGGGGTTTGAAAAGAATCCATCCCCAACCAACATGAAGATGGTGGCACAAGATCCTTTGGAGGAGATTAATCTGGGACTGGGGGCAGAGAAAAGGCCAACTTACATCAGTGCCAAGATGAATCCTCAACTCAGAGTCGAAATAATCCAACTGCTGAATGAGTTTAAAGACTGCTTCGCATGGGATTATGACGAAATGCCTGGTTTAGACAGAAATTTGGTTGAACTGAAGTTGCCAATACTGGAAGGGAAAAAGCCAATAAAACAGACTCCCAGACGCTTTGCACCTGAAATTCTGTCGAAAATCAAAGAAGAAGTCGAAAGGCTTCTAAAATGCAAATTCATCCGTACAACAAGGTATGTCGAATGGATTGCTAATATTGTTCCTGTGATTAAGAAAAATGGCAAACTGAGGGTATGCATTGATTTTAGAGATCTAAACTCAGCTACCCCTAAGGATGAATATCCTATGCCAGTAGCAGAAATGCTAGTAGATTCGGCAGCAGGCCATGAGTATTTAAGTATGCTTGATGGATATTCTGGTTATAACCAGATTTTCATTGCCGAAGAAGATGTTCCAAAAACAGCTTTTCGTTGTCCAGGAGCAATAGGAACCTATGAGTGGGTAGTCATGCCCTTTGGTTTGAAGAATGCTGAAGCTACTTACCAAAGGGCTATGAATTCTATTTTTCATGATTTCATTGAAACATTTATGCAAGTTTATATAGATGATATTGTGATTAAATCTGCCTCAGACTCAGACCATATTAACCATCTTCGACAGTCCTTTGAAAGGATGAGGAAGTTTGGTTTGAAAATGAATCCTCTTAAATGTGCTTTTGGTGTGCAGGCTGGGGACTTCTTAGGCTTTGTGGTCCACAAGAAAGGGATTGAAATTAATGAAAACAAAGCTAAGGCCATAATGGAAGCAAAAGCGCCATCGACAAAGAAGGAATTACAGTCTCTACTAGGGAAAATCAACTTTCTCAGAAGGTTTATCTCCAACCTTAGTGGAAAGACACAGGCCTTCTCACCTCTGCTTCGACTGAAGAAGGAGGGCTTCACTTGGGGGCAAGAACAGCAAGATGCTTTCGACAAGATCAAGGAGTATCTGGCAAATCCTCCAGTCTTAATATCTCCTTGTCGAAAAAGGAGCATGAGGCTTTACATATCAGCATCTGACAGAACATTAGGAAGCATGCTTTGTCAAGAAGATGAACATGGCGTCGAAAGAGCCATTTATTATCTCAGCAGAGTCTTAAATGATGCTGAAACTAGATATAGTATGATAGAGAAATTATGTTTATGTGTATATTTCTCTTGTACAAAATTGAAGCATTATATAAAACCCATTGATGTACATATATCTTCTCATTTCGACGTAATAAAACATATGTTGTCTAAGTCTATTTTACATAGTCGAATTGGAAAATGGGCTTTAGCCTTGACTGAATATTCTTTAAAATATATGCCTCTAAAAGCTGTTAAAGGACAAGTAGTTGCTGACTTTATAGCTGATCACTCCATACTTGGAGATGAGACTAATTATGTCGAAAGAGAGCCTTGGAAATTATATTTCGACGGTTCCAGTCATAAAAATGGAACAGGTGTTGGGGTATTAATTATTTCTCCCAATAAAATTCCAACGAAATTCAAGTACAAAATAGAAGGGTTTTGTTCAAATAATGAGGCAGAATATGAAGCTTTAATTGCTGGACTTGAAATTTTGTTGGAATTGGGGGCAACAGAGGTCGAAATAATGGGTGACTCTGAGTTGGTGATAAAACAACTGACGAAAGAGTACAAATGTGTCAAAGAAAATTTGATCATGTACTTTGTGATAGCCAACAGACTCCTCAAGAGATTCGACAGTGTAGTCTTTAGACACATTCCCAGATTAGAAAATCAGGAAGCAAATGACCTGGCTCAATTGGCTTCAGGATATAAAGTGTCGAAGGAAAATATGATGAAAGTTGTCGAAGTGAGAGGGAAAGTTTTATCTACCAGGCTGTCCCCATCTGATTTGGAGACAATAAGATTGGGATATGGTGATGAAGAAAACTTTGAGATTTTTTATATAGATAATCTAGGGGTAGGAGATTGGAGAAAACCTATCAAAGATTATTTACAAAATCCAAACCAGACAGTCGAAAGAAAGATAAAGTATAGAGCTATAAGTTATGTGCTCTTTGGAAATGAATTGTTTAAAAAGACTGCAGAAGGAGTTCTACTAAAGTGCCTAGGAGAGACTGAAGCTTATATAGCTTTGTCGAATGTACACAGTGGTGCATGTGGTGCACACCAAGCAGGACATAAGATGAAATGGCTACTATTTCGACAAGGGATGTATTGTCCAACCATGTTGAAAGATTGTGTCGAATTTGCAAAGGGTTGTCAGGAATGTCAAATTCATGCAGGCATACCTCATGTACCAGCAAATGAGTTACATTCCATTATAAAGCCTTGGCCATTTAGAGGATGGGCTTTAGATTTAATTGGTGAAATTCGACCAGCCTCTTCAAAAGGGCAGAAGTACATTTTAGTTGGGGTAGACTACTTCACTAAGTGGATTGAAGCCATACCATTGACGAATGTAGATCAGGAAGCAGTCATAGACTTCATCCAGAAACACATAATGTATAGATTTGGAATACCAGAGACAATAACCACTGACCAAGGATCTGTGTTTACTGGAAGAAATATGCAGGCATTTGCAAAAGAGACAGGTTTTAAGTTGTTAACTTCGACACCTTATTATGCCCAAGCAAATGGTCAGGTCGAAGCAGCCAACAAAGTAGTAATAAACCTGATAAAGAAGCACGTGGGTAAAAAACCCAGAAATTGGCACAAGACTCTGGATCAAATCCTTTGGGCTTGTCGAACATCTCCTAAGGAGGCAACTAACTCTACCCCATTTAAATTAACCTATGGACATGATGCAGTATTGCCAGTCGAAATCTATTTACAGTCAATACGAATTCAAAGACATCATGAGATTCCATCTGAAATCTATTGGAGTATGATGATGGATGAGTTGGTTGATTTAGATGAAGAAAGGTTACATGCTTTAGAATTAATAAGAAGGCAGAAAGAGAGAGTCGAAAAGTTTTATAACAAAAAAGTAAAATTCAAAGCCTTTTTAGTAAATGATTTAGTTTGGAAAGTGATCTTGCCCATGGAGAAGAAAGATAGATTGATGGGAAAATGGTCCCCTAAATGGGAAGGACCTTTCAAAATTCTAAGGGTTTTTTCAAATGGTGCATATGAAGTAGAAGAAATAGAAAAAGACAGGAGAGTGCTGAAAATAAATGGAAAGTACTTAAAAAGGTATAAACCAACATTGCAGGAAATAAAAATAAGAACAGAATGAAATTGCAAATAAAACTTGTCTTCGCCAAACAGATGGCGTGAAATAGCATTACATATGAAATTGCTAAAAAAAATCCTTAAACGAATAAAAATTTCCTAATTCCTATTACAAACTACTGTCGAAGGAAGGTAGCTTTGAGTTCGTCGAATTTTTTCTTCTGAAGCTGAATTCGACGCTCGCAGAGACTCTTGCTGACAGTCAATTCATCAATTTCCCTGTGAAGTTGCTGGGCTGTTTCTGCATGTTGGAGCCCCTTCTGGAGTTCACTGTCGATTGCCTCTTGATTGGGCTGTTGGAGAGAGGCCTGACGTTCCTTTTCTTGGAGGATTTTCTTCTGAAGATCAGCAATCTGAGCCTGATAGGCCTGAATGTTGTTTTCACACTCAGCAGCAGCTTTGGTGTATTCGTCAGAAAGCTTATTCAGTTCTGAGATTTTTTCAGTCGAAGAAGCCACAATATTCCATTCTGAAACTTGTTCTTCAGATTTGGCTGTAATATTCTGAGAAAATTCCTTCTGACGGACCAAATCAGCACTTACAAAATCAATTAAGGACATCAAGTCCATCACCAAACGGCTCTCTTCAGTCGAAGCCTCCAACAAATTAGCTCGTTTCAGGAGTTTCTTCAGATCATACTGGGCAGAAGGATTTTCAGCTAGGGTCTCAAACAGGTCCACCCCAAGGATTTTTGCTTTGATTTCGTCCATAATGACATTGATGGGTTGAATGTCAGAAGTGGCCCCTGAAGCTGTCGAACCACTGTGAGAAGAATCTTGGAAGTTATACCTGGAGTTGAGTAGGGCTTTTAAATATTCCAGAGGCTTTCTAACTTTCAAACTTTCAATCTCTTCGTGTGACAAGCTCGTCGAATCAGTGCCCAAAGGGGTTTCGGCAGGAACTTCTGATGAAGTAGGAACAGTATGGGAAGTTCCTCCAAGGCTCAAGTTGACTCTTGGTTGATTCGACAGATCAACCTCTTCTTCGACATTCTCTTTATCAGCTTCTGTGGTATCAATTGGATCTTGAGCTTGTACATCCTGACCAAGAGCATCTTCGTCAGTTTCTGGTGCAACAGCTGGTATTTGAGTTGGTGCATCCTGGTCTGGAGTTGTTTTTTCCTCTGCAGCAAGGTCTGGTCGAAAAGGAGAGTGATTGCCAGAAGATTCAGAGTCACTGAGGTTGAATTCGTCCAAAGTTTGAGGTCCATAGACACCTGCATCTGGGGTGGCGTCTTCTTGGAGCCTTTCAGCCAGGGTCTTCTCAGAGTCAGAAGGAACAATTTCTTCTTGGACTGTAGAGGTCTCTTCGACATTAATAACAACCTACAGAAAGCATAAAAGGGAAGTATAATATAAGAATATATGCAGTCAAGATTAGGAATGTTGTTGGTCGAAGTAAATACTTGAGAAATCTCAGTGTGGACACTTGAGTCTCCACTTTTTTCACTCCTTGAGGGAATTTTGTTGATTGGACTTGCAGGGGGAGTTCGTCTGTGAACTATGGATCTTTGAGATGCCACTGTTTTTATTCTCAGACCTTTGTTTCTTTTCAAGGGTTGAGGTTCAGGAGATTCATCCTCAGACTCTTCGACACTCATTTCCTTTTCCTCTTGTTTCCTTTTCTTAGCTGGTGTACGAGTGACCTGCAGAAAAAGAAGAGGCATTCAGTATAAATGAAGATTGAGAAGCATGAATAAGAAGGTGTTTTCTATTTGTCGAAACCTTCTTGGTAGTTGTGGGAGATTTTTCGGCTGTCTTAGAAGAGGTTCCTTCGCCAGTAGCTTTCTTGACAATTCTGACAGCTGAAAGAGAAAAATTGCATGAACATTGATATGAAAATAAAAGGAGTTAGAATTAAAAAGAGTAATGTAATTTCTTCGACACCTTCAAGAATGGGTTCTTCGACACTAATTTGTTCTATCCCAATATGAAGGTGCCCAGTGTAGTTGCCCAAGTGATACTTCGTCGGAACCACACGTTCGGCAGGTTTCTTGCTGGATTCGCGGAGCAGTTTTAAATCAGATCCACACACAAACCAATCTGGAAATGGAGGGCTCAAAGCCACACCAAATTCTGCAGAAGGGAGTGGAGGGAATTTTGGAGGAAAAGTTGTGAATGCAAAGTTGTATCTAGCATGTGGTGGGAGAGATGAAGGCACCCCCAACTTATCCAATTTTTCTGTAAACTTTTGTTTTAAAGTTACTGTTGCTTCACCTATGGTTCGACGAAGATCATTGGGCCTGTAAATGGTTTCAAAATATTTTTGAAACTTTTGAATTTCGTTAATGTGTTTGTCTGTACCTTTTTTCTTCTTATCCTGCACAAAAGTAAAAGCATTCGTCAAGAGAGTAGTGAAGGTTGCTACGTCAAAAAATTTGTTGATGTAATATTTCTTCCACCAAACGTCGAAGTCTTCAGTACAGAGGAAGCTTGGTTGAAAGATGGTGGGGTAAACTTCTAAAGATGAGTCGAAGAATTTGTTGTATAGCTCTAAGCTTCTGTCAAAGCTTTGAAATGAGTTATAGAATATAATAGCACCTTTCTTGTGGTAAATAGGCTTTGTCTTCGTCTGAATTAATCCAAATTGCCTAGCTACCAGGTTGGGTTGGTAAGCAATGAGGGACACCTTAGTGTTGTTGAGACTATGGTGGGAGAAAAAGTGCCTTGGCATGAGAAAAGCTTCCCAAATAGATATATAGGAATCTTCGTCTTTCTGGTTCTCCACTGGGAGTTGTCTGGTGAACCACCTGGGACCTACAAGTCTACTGGCGAATGGTGACATAGGAGGAGTAAACTTGTAGCGCTTGGCGAACATCATGATGTAACCAGTGAATGCTTGTCGAACGCTTATGTTATCATCAGTAGGGGTCAGTTGAACCAACCTAGGCCATTCGACGCGCCTTTCTTTTACTGCTTCTTCGACAACTGGCATTTTGATGGGGATGAAAGTTTCAAAGGTTGCATTCAACCATAGTTGTAGGAGCCAGAAAGGGCCTGTAAGGATAATGTTACCTTTGTCCTTAAGGGTTTTGAGGTTACTTACACTCTCACTCAAGGATTCATAGAGGTTTGCCAAAAGTAACTCACTCAGGCAGAATGCAACTCCATTATGGAGTTGATTGGCCATGATGACATAACTTCTGGCCACTTGAAGTGACCTAGTACAGAAAACAAATTTGGCTAACCACTGGGTGAGGAAAGCAATGTGCTCTCTGTCAGAGACTTCTTCATTGTCTTCACCTTGGTGATGAGTGATGAAAACAGAGTATCCAACATGTTTTGTGTCGAAGCCTATGGGGTCCTTGTTTAAATGTTCAGGGTTAAAGATCTCTCCTAAAGGACTAAGGCCAGTAATGGCTGTTATGTCGAATAGGGTAGGAGTCATCATTCCACAGGGTAAATGGAAAATATTGTAAGTACTATCCCAGAAGTACAAAGAGGCTAACAGCATGTTTTGGCAATAACGGGGACCCTCCTTAGACAGTTGGATCAGGTCATAGATACCAGTTTTCTTCCAGAACTTTTCTTTGGCTTTTTCGACCCTAGTGAGCCACGCTAAGTAGTCGGAGGGATCTTTCGTCAAAGGGGGACTCCTAAAAATCCTAGTTTGGTTCAGATAAGACAGATCTATCTCTGTCGAAGCTATGAGGGTTTCAGGTTCTTTGGATGAGGTTTCGACAGGCTTAGGGTTTCTGCTAGCAGCTATGGGTTTAGAAGCAGAATAACAGGGATAAAATTCTCTCAGACGGTTAGGGTCAACAGTGGGATCAAAAATAGGACCTAACATAGCATGATGGACTCCAGAAACAGAGATGGGAATCATTACCTGTGACCTGTAAATGCTTGCTTTCTCCCTTTCATTTGGGGGTTCTGGAAAGTATTGTTGTTGCTGCATTTGTATGGGTCCAGACAGTATGTGAGCAGGAGGAAGATCAACTGTCTTCTTTGTCTTTTTTGCACTGCGACCAGTAACAGTCTTTGGAGGAGCCATTGATAATGAGAAGATGAGAAGTTTGAAGGAGCAGAAGCTTTGAAAAGGTTTTGTAATGGAGTTTTTGCGTTTGGGTAAGAGAAGAGTTTTGAGAATGTGAAAAGAATGAAATGTTGTTGAAGGTGGTATTTATAGAAGATGAAATAAATGAATAATAATAAAAAAGGGAAAATGAAAAGACTTTCAGTTGGAGAAGTGGAGACGTGCGTTTTTGATCTATTGGTGAAAATTAAAAAGTGGCAGTTGGTAGGAGGCCATGATTTAGCTACAATATAGGGTCATGGGAGATTGTGTAAAACGTGGGCTAGATATGACGTTTTCATAAAGTGAAAATCATGATGTTTTCTTGGGACTCAACAAAATCACTTTATAATAATTGTGACTGACAGGAAGTCAAAGGTCATTTCGACAGCAAAAGATATTTCTCCAAGAATAGTCGAAAACATCTTTGCTGGGGGGCAATTTGTAAACTCATAATTTCGACAGGGTGAAATTTGAAGCTTGAGGTCATCTCTGTCGAAGAATAAGGAAAGAAAAGAAATTCAAGAGATGCTGGCAAAGTCAAAAGCTCTGATGTTTCGACAAAATGGCAAGTATTGTTCTAGCAGGATAAGTTTGGAAAGTTATTTGTAGCTAAGTATTTGACAGAAGAAGATGGTCTTTCGACGATTTCGACAGAAGAGGATTTTTGACAAAAGACAATATTTGATAGATGCTGAAAAGAGTTGTTTCTTCTTTAAAGGCTTCGACAAATTGAAGGGGTGTAAGGTTTCGTCACCAAAGAAGGGAATTCAAATTCAAAAGGGTGTAACCTTTGACAGTTGGACACATGGAAGTTTCAGAGAAGAGAATTGCATGCAGGCTGACACTTGTCATTTAGTTATAGTTTTTCCGTTCTAAGCAGTTATTTTGTTTTTTGTATAAATAGGATAGTTTGTGTTGAGAATAGGTGTGTGAAAATTGATACAAAATTCCTGTAAAATACTCTAAGTACCCAGTGTGAGAGAAAATGAGTTTGATATTTGGAACCATGTACGTTTGAACACCATTTATATTTCAAAGTTATTTAAATTACTTGTTTATTCATCAAGTTTATGTCATTTTTAAGCTTTATTTATTTTTCTGCAAATTCTAGCCTTCGACATTTCTTCTTATTCTAGTTTAAAACTCTTAACTTTATTTCATTTTAAACTTAAACTTTACTTTACTTGTAAAAATCAAAGTTCTTAACACTTTGACAATATTGACGAAACAAACCATAAATCAATCACCAACTCTAAGAATAGTTCGACAGAAACAATGCACATGTGTCCTAGGACTTGTTTGGTTGGTCCTGCAAGTAACCCAATTTTCTGAGGAATTGGTTAACCAGAGGTTGTTCGCCAGAAATCACAGCGAACAGCTATACGCAGTTCTCATGAATAAACCTCTTGACCTCTGAAATTTCCTACGAAATTTGTAAAAACCCCAAATTTGAGCTTGAAACCCTAACTATGGTAGGATTCAGTTTTGGTCATGAAGCTTCAAATAATCAACCCAGAAAGCTTCTATAACATGAGACAAACAACGTTAGATAAACAAAATTGATTAAAATATCAAGAATAAATGGAATTAAAAAAAACTAAAGAAAGCTTCAAAATTTCAATTCAGTTCATGCATTTTTGTATGAACTTGATAATGATGATGATGGGGATAGCTTTTTTTTTCTGAATTTCTTGAAATTTGGTTCTTACTCTTGGAGGCTAATTTTTTTCTTTGTGTTTGTATGAGTTCTCTATATGTAGTAGAACAAAATTAGGTTAAAAAAACACATAATATTTTGGACTTTTGGATAGTTAGAGATTGAAAAAGATATGCCTTTAAAATATTAAAAATTTGGATATATCATTTCTATTTTTGTATGATCTGAATTTGTATAGTTTCAATCACTTCTAAATAACCATTAAGACCTTCTAGAACCAAAATCAAATCAAATATTCACACTTTTATATTTTATTTTAATTTAAAATGATTTTTAATGTAAAAAATCATAATAAATAAAATAAAATGAATAAAAATATAAATAAATAATTTTTAATTCGTGCATGATGTCATGGAAGTGTTTGGATCATAAAAATGCAAGTCCATTTGGAGAAATTTGGTTCTAAGACCCCATTTGCTTCATAAACCTCTCAAAAATTTCCCAACTTTGCAAGGGCACAAATCCCTCAATTTTAATGCTATGGAGGTGTTCTTGGAAATTTTGGAAAGCTTAAAGAGTCCTCTAACCAACCTCTTTGGTCTCATATCCATATCTTTTACCATTCTCAAGTTATGCTCTTTGGAAGTTGTTGACTTTTTGTTGACTTTTAAAATGACCTATAATGTCTTAGCTCATACCTTCCAAATGAAGCATTTTTGGGCTTGGCTTGTGAGACACAAAGTTGTAGAGAATTCAATTTCCTTCAATATGAGCTTTAGATGGAAATTTTTTGATGAAGCATGTGAAAGTTATGGCTGGTCAAAGTTCAGTTGACTTTTCCTATGAAAACCCTAATTTAGAAACTCCTGATTCTTGATGATCTGAAACTTCCTTGATGAATCATGATAAACCCTTGATCAAATGATGAATTTTACTTCATATACTTGATGTGGGAAAAAAATCATGAAGTTTGACTTTGGTTTGACCACAATTGACCTCAGTTTGACTTTTTGACTGCTTTGACTGATTTTAACCTATCTGATCATCTGACTGAACAAATCTTTTGGAAAAATCTTGAAATTTGACATGGAGATTCTTGAACACATATAGATGCTTTGAAGCTCACTTGAAGCCTTGGAAGTCCATTTAGCCTGATGAAAGTCAAAACCCTAGTTTAGGATGCCTTGCTTAGGAGGATGCATTGTCTGAGGGAATTGTCAAACTTTCTGACTAATTGTGAACCTTGTGAACCTCTTGAGATACCCTGTGACCCTTGTGAACCTCTAGGGATACCTTAGTACACAATGTCTTGTCTTGGTGAGGGCAAATTTTGGGGTGCAACACATATTTTCATGTTGGGATATGATATTTAATTAAAGGATGTTATGCTTAAAACATGTGATATTTAGCTCAATGTGCATTATTCTATTTATTTATTTTATAAATAAAACTGATACCATTTTTTATGCTTAAGATGATATGACATTTAATTAAAAGATGTTATGCTTAAAGGATATTAACATATTTCATTTTTTTTAAATAAAGATGATATGACATTTAATTAAAGAATGTTATGCTTAAATGATGTTAGCATATTCTATTTTTTTATAAATAAAGTTGATACCATTTTTTTCAATACAACAGAGGTTGATGCAGTTTTGATAGCAGTAAACCGATTTTACAATATGAGGAATATAAAGTTATGCATTATTGTTGGTATCCATTTGGACTTCCAACATTCATAAACCACTAAAACTTCATAATTTATGTGTTGTATTATGCAAGAATTCTTTGAACATGAAACATGTGAAATATGGAAAATTTAGATGAAATATAGTGTTACCTCTTGGGAAAACGTTGTATGGTAACATGGTATGAGAATATGAACACATTAGCATTAAGCAGTAAGCACACTTAAGGTCATTGCCAATATCCACAAGTGAGGTAGTATATGGTGCATTATAATAAAAATATATCTACACATTTTTCAATAAAAACGATACCATTATTTTCAGAAAAAAATTGGCCTTCAACTATGTTGTTTGTAATGTAATGGATACCGATTCAAAATGAACTAAATTATCAAAAATAAGTTGAGATGGAATCACAAAATACACAATTGATTATTGTTGAGTGACATGACAACATGCTTTCACTTATCTATATCAGAATATTGTATACTTACATTCAACATTTATCATGGCTTTGGGTACTATAGTTGTACAACTTTACACAAACTTGTGGATGTCAACTTAAATGGTAATTGGAACTTGCATTATTCATCAATATTATATTCAGTCTGATGCCTACACTTTCACATACACGACATTGGTATTCAATGCAAAACAACCCTCAAAAGTGACATAAAGTAGCTGACAAAGAAGGATTATATGGAATCTTTTACTGTTCTGCCCTAAATTAATAATATAATATCCAATATACCATTTTTTTCAAATTATTTTCCAATATGTCATCTTTTCAAAAAACATTTTGCCTTTGCCGCCCATTCAATGGGCGGTAGTGTGGAAAAAATAAGTGTGCCGCCCATTCAATGGGAGGCAGTGTGTTTCGAATTTTTTTTTTCATTTTTTCCATTTGTTATGTTTTTATAATATAAAAAATGATTAATTAAAATTAATAATAATAATATTAATATAAAATAATAATAATAATATTAATATAAAATAATAATAATATTAATAATTGATAAAATAATGATAATTTGTATTTATTAATTGTTAAAATTATTAAATAATAATAAATAATAATAAAATTAATATTTAAAAATAATATTTAATGGTAAGTTTAGTTAATAAATAATTTTATTAAATTATTAATAATGTTTTATTAACAATTTTAAAAATAATGTTTTGTAACTTTTTTGTGGTTAAATATATTTAAATCTAAATGACTAATGATGAAGAAAATCAAGATACTTGAATGGAATATGAAAGTGATACATGATAACAACATAAAACACTAACTGTTACTAGTTCCAACATTTGGACACTTAGTTCGGTTGTGACCAGTTTGACGACACCTGGAACATTTTCTCTCCAGCTTGTCAACGATATCCATTTCTGTTCTAATGCGTGTGCTGACTGGGCGTCCTTTCTTGTTCCTTCGCATTCTTGGATTATGGCAAATTTGATCTCCCTCGTACACTGGCCAATAGTCACTGTATGGGAGCACCGGAAAACTTGTGCTGTATACTCCAAATAGGTTTGAAACCCTGTAAACGCCCGACAAAAGTCCGTATGCGTCGTTGCGAGCACTTGAACATGCAGCGATAACATGTGAACAAGGGACACGGTATGCCTGAAACTTTCCGCAATCACACCACCCTTCTATTAGGTTCACCCTGTAACGACCCATAGGTTTCCCTTCACCGTGATCCATTGTTTCCCGCACACTAAAAGTATTGTTATTGTAGTCAAAAATGCTGACTTGATGTGTGCTGGATTTCACGGTTTCTTCTTTCATAACCTTTACGCAGTTGTCTGTAAATATTTGGCCTGAATTTAATACTGCACTCCATTTTGCACCTCTCTCAGCAAATTGTGTAGCCAGTCTATAATATGTAGCACTAACCAATGCTGTAATCGGTAAATTACGTGTGCCTTTGAATACTCCATTCAGTGACTCAACAAGGTTGGTTGTCATGTGTCCCCAACGTCGACCCCCGTCAAATGCTCTTGTCCATTTTTCAACAGGAATATTATTTAGCCACCTTAAAGCATCACCATTTGCCATAGCTATTTCATTCTGGTAGTACCGAAACGTTGGTTGGTTTAATGCATATCCTATATATAAAAAAAATGTTTAAGTTAATAACAGAATTGACAAAGATATAATGTTAGATATAATGTTGGAGACCATATCTTGGACTCGAGGATGAGGACCCAACCGAAAGTCATATTTGGACTGCAACAACATATATCTTTTGTTTCACTTATGTTGAAATGCACCAATCGGATCGGGTTAAGCTTCAATTTGGGATACAACAAGAAATTCCTGGTCCACCGAGATGCATGAAAAAATATCACAACAGCAAGGTAAATCAACAATGGGCTTACGAAGATTGGAAATACCACAACAGAGAAGAACGCCAGGAATGGATAAACCGTCATCGCGCCGTCATACACGGAAATGTAATGGATACTGAATGTAAACCAAATAGAGAATACATGAATTGGTATAGATCTGTTACCAATTTGTACCTATCGGTCAACAGAGATTTATTTGACTCTCGTATCCAACCCGCATTGAATGTCAACCAACAACACACATTTTCCTCCCAACAAACATTTAACCCCAACCAACCACACCAATTTTCCTCCCAACAAACATTTAATATCAACCAACAACCCACACAACAACCTTATACCCCAAGCCAACACCCTTACAATCAACCAAACCCATCATTTAACCCAACCCCCTACAACACCCAACAAAACCTCAATTTTAGCCCCTCCCCATCATACACACAACAACATTCATTCTCACAACATACCCCACAAGAACACAATTACCAAACACCCCAACCACAAATGCCATTTTATCCACCACAAACTTTCACCTTTAATTCATCCCAAGACCAACATCCATACATCCCCTACATGAATTCCTCAATGCCACCTACTAACCAACCAAGTTGGAGTCATGCGGGAACACGTCTAGATTATGGCAGTGCGGCGGCAATACATGACGACTTTAGTGATGATGTGCTAGCGAATTTTATTAATCCTTCGGGTGAAGCAGGACCTTCTACTCAACCAACAAACGTTGAACAACCTGGTTTAAGCAGGACCTTATTTATATTAATATTATTGTACTTTAACATTTTTATTAATATTATTATTATTCAAAATTATTTATATTATTATTATTTTATATTAATAGTATTATTATTATTTTATATTAATATTATTATTATTATTTTATATTAATAATAGTATTATTATTTAATATTAATAATATTATTATTATTTTATATTAATATTATTATTATTATTTTATATTAATAATATTAATATTATTATTATTATTATTTTATATTAATATTTTAAATTATTAAATAATCCATATTTATATTTAAAAGGCAAAACAAATAAAAAAGAAAAAAAAAACACGTTTACACTGTGCCGCCCATTCAAAGGGCGGTTGAAGAAATTTTTGCACTCTCCCGCCCATTCAATGGGCGGCAATGACCAAAATTAATTCAAAAGTGTGGCATATTGGTATTATTGCTGGAAATGAGGGTATTATGGATAATAGTCTTGAAATGTGTGGCAGGACAGTGCATTATTCGATTATATGTGATACTCTGGGTTTGTAGCAGCAAACTACCCCTGCTTTGAAAGGATGTGTAGCAGAAATATAAATATAATAACCAATGAATAAGATGATAAAGTTGATAGATGGTAAAAAACAAAATGAAAAATAAAATAGTTATATATGGAAATATATGCAATGTTAGTAATATGATTCTCATTTAATATTTTACATTTGTATTACTTTGGAAAGGGCTGAGGATACCTTGAATGTTGATATCACTTTTATTTTTTCATTGAGATATATTCAATTACTACATATTAATCTTACAATATTTCTGTTTATTTTTCCAAAATTTATTTTTACTTCATTACGTACAAATATACATTGTGGATTCAAATATTTTTAAACGGGTAAAAATATATTGTTGATTAATTTATTTATTTTAAATATCGTTATCACTTTTTTTTTCATTGGAAGATACCCAAATGACATTATTTTTATATACTTTTATATAAAATTTGATGTAAAATAATATTTAAATTTAGTTACGGACAAATATACATTGTAAATTCAAATATTTTTAAACGGAAAAAATATATTGTTGATTTTTTTTTTTAAATGTTGGTATCACTTTTTTTCATTAGAAGATTCCCAAATTACATTACTTTTATATAAAATTTCATATAATATTTTTTTTACGCAAATATACACTGTGGATTCAAATATTTTTAAACGGGGAAAAATATATTGTTGATTAATTTATTTATTTTGAATGTTGATATCACTTTTATTTTTTCATTGAAATATATTCAGTTATTACATATTAATCTTACAATATCTCTGTTTATTTTTTCATTGAAATATATTCGATCATTACATTTTTCTCTTTTAATACTCATCCCCACTAGTTTATCAAAGGAACAATTCAACCAACTTTCTCAAAAGTTATCTCTTTACCAGCTTGAGTAAGATTGTTGTATATAATGTACTACATTAGTGCTTATACTTATGCATTTTACATATTACAGTGAGATATGAGAAGGAAAACTCTGAAAGCTAAAAGAGAGAATAGAGAAACTGATTCTATTATTATTAAAAAGAAATGAAGTATGATGCTCTATTTATACAAGAGGAGTTGAACATTCAAGAGTTGAATCATTCAAGCTCTACATTTAAGGAAAACTATTCTTATTCTATTAAATTAAGGCTAGCCTTAATTATTCTATAGTGCTGATTTTTTCATATTCTAAGACATAACTCTAATACTCCCCCACAAGCGCAAGGTGGCTGCAAAGGCTGACATGAGGCAGACAGGTTGAGCTTGCTGCTGAGCTCCATAAATCTTGAACTTGAGAGAGGTTTGGTGAGGATGTCAGCCTTCTGGTCAACACCAGGAATGTGGCAGACAGTGAGAGACTTATTAAAGACCTTTTCTCTTACAAAAAAGAGGTCAATTTCCATATGCTTTGTTCTCGCATGAAGAACAGGGTTATGAGCCATAGCAACTATGCTTTGGTTGTCACAATAGATGGTTGGAGTTGTCAAGGGAATTTTTAGTTCAGTTAACAAAGTTTGAACCCATAAAACTTCAGCTGTGGTGTGAGCCAAGCTGCGGTACTCTGCCTCAGCACTAGAACGAGCAACAACAGTTTGCTTTTTGGACCACCAAGAGACCAAATTAGGGCCTAAGTACACAGCTGACCCAGAGGTGGATCTTCTATCATCTGGGTCAGCAGCCCAATCAGCGTCACAGTAGGCCTGCAGAGAAAACGGAACAGTGGAGGCAGGAGTGAACAGTAAACCAGAGGTGATAGTGCCTTTTAGGTAGCGCAAAATACGCTTGACAGCTAGCCAATGGGACTCCAAGGGGTGTGCCATGAACTGACATACTTTGTTAACAGCATAGCAGATTTCTGGGCGTGTGATTGTTGCATACTGCAGGGCCCCTACAATGGACCTGTAGTGAGAGGCATCAGACAAGGCAGCAGACCCTGTTTTGATGAGTTTGGTTGTGGATGCCATAGGAGTAGCAACTGAATTAGAATTCTCCATATCAGTTTTGATTAGCAAGTCCCTTAGGTACTTAGATTGAGTGAGAAGGAGATTACCATTGGACAGTTTCTTCACCTCAAGGCCCAGAAAATAATCCAAGTCACCAAGTTGTTTGAGAGCAAACACATGATTTAGTTGTTGAGTAACTTGCTTGATGAGAGGAGGAGAGTTTCCTGTGATGATTATATCATCAACATAAACCAGCATATAAATGACAGCACTGTGATGTTTATAGATAAACAGTGAAGCATCACACTTGCTGTTCAGAAAGCCAAAGGATAAAAGAGTGGTTTTGAGTCTTTCAAACCATTGTCTTGGGGCCTGTTTGAGGCCATACAAGGCCTTGTGCAAGTGACAAACCAAAGATGAATTAGGGGCAGTAAATCCAGGGGGTTGCATCATATAGACCTCCTCTTCAAGAATGCCATTTAAAAAGGCATTGTTTATATCCAACTGCTGTAGAGGCCAATTGTAAGTGAGAGCAAGAGTCAAAATAATTCTAATTGTGACCGGTTTAATAACAGGGGAGAAAGTTTCATTAAAGTCAAATCCATGGACTTGATGGAACCCCTTAGCAACAAGCCTAGCTTTGTACTTATTTACTGTCCCATCAGCATTTTCCTTTACACGAAAAACCCACTTGCAACCTATTGCTTTTCTGTTAGTAGGCAGTGGTACCAAAGACCAAGTGTTGTTCCTTATCAAGGCATCATACTCCTCTTGCATAGCAGCAAACCACTTGGGATCTTGGAGAGCAGTTTTAACACTCTTAGGCTCAGAATTGACAAGAAAAATGGAAGGATTTAGACGAGATAAGGGTACACCGGATTTAGTTCTAGTAGTCATAGGATGAGTGTTGGTGGGGAGAGATTGAAGGTTAGGATCCCTAGGAGCAAAGATAGAAGATGATGATGATGAAGTGGTAGTAGTAGACTGATTGTTGGCATTTGAAAAGGGTGAAGGAGTAGGATTAGTGCTGGCTGTTTGTGTTACAGGGGTGGTTGACACAGAGGTAATAGGTGTGTGGCTGGAATTAGATTGAGAAGAAGATGAGTGTAAGGTAGTGGAAGCAGTAGGAATGGGAAAAACATTAGGGAGAGCTTGTGTGTTAAGGGTTACTTTAGATGAGGAGGATGGAATGATTGATGAGGGGAGAGAAACATTAGAGAAAAAAAGATCATTGTAAGGAAATTTGGACTCATTGAAAAGAACATCTTTAGAGATGAATATTCTACCACTTGGGGAGAGACATTTGTAACCTTTGTGAGATGTAGAGTACCCAAGAAAAAGGCACTCATGGGATCTAAAGTCAAATTTCTGAGAGTTGTATGGGCGAACGAGAGGAAAACAAGCACACCCAAAGACTTTGAGGAATTTATAGTCAGGATTTTGATTGAAAAGGACAACATATGGTATACGTTGATTGAGAGACGTGGTGGGTAACCTATTTATTAGGTAGACAGCAGTTAAAAAGGCATGATCCCAAAATTTGAGCGGTAAAGAGGCATGACTCAAGAGGGTTAAACCAAGGTCAACAATGTGTCTATGCTTTCTCTCCACTACACCATTTTGGTGATGAGTGTGAGAGAAAATTAGACGATGAATAATGCCAAGATCAGAAAGAAACTTTGTAAATGGGCGAAATTCACCACCCCAATCAGTTTGGACAGATTTAATAGGGAATCCAAATTGTAATTCAGCCATGACTTTGAATTGTTTAAAGATAGTTAAGGCTTCAGATTTATTTTTGAGCAAATAGATCCAAGTAAATCTAGTGTATGCATCAACAAAGGTGATGTAGTAGGTAAAATTTTGGGAGGATTTGACTGGGGCAGGACCCCATAGGTCACTGAAAATTAATTCAAGAGGAGAGTGATATTGAGTTTGTGACTGTGGGGAGTGCAACCTATGTGCCTTTCCCATACAGCATGCAGAACAAAAGACAGATCCAGCTTTATTAGAATAAGGAATATTACATTGAGCTAAAACAAGTCTCATAGTATTAGAATTTGGATGACCAAGGCGTAAATGCCAAGTATGTTGAGAATTATATGAGTTATTAGTTGATACATTTTGATTAGAAACTGAAATCCTATCATTAGTGCTGAAATCAGCTCTTGAGACAGGAGCATTAGAGTTTAAGGTGAGACATGAGACTTGACTTGTTGAAGGAGACTTAAGAAGCTGAAGATGAGGAAATTGGTACAGACCATCACTTCCTACACGACCTTGGAGCAGAATTTCATTGGTAGCCTGAGATTTGACATAACACATATCAGCATGAAACTCAAAGAAAACTCTATTATCAAGACAGAATTTGCTGACACTTATCAGGTTCTTTGTAATAGAAGGAACAAGCAGTAAATTATGAAGAGCTAATGGAGTGTTAGGTTTAGAATGAGAGGAAAAATAAGAAGAGCCTGAAGAGTGAATGTGCAAACCTTGACCATTACCAATGAAGATCTGATCCGGACCTTCAAAAGGTGTGGTCTGCTGTATGTTTTGAGAGGCATTGGTAACATGATAAGAAGCTCCTGAGTCTGGGTACCAGGCACTGCTTGGAACTGAAGTTGTGTTAGCAATCATAGCATTGGGAGTAATTTGTGACTTAGGAACAGGGAGAGGAGCAAGTCTTGGTTGATAGCTTGGGCGTGACCAAGTGTTAACCGTGGGCTGAGCAAACTGAGGTCCACCAATTGGTTGATACGGATTGTAGAAATTTTGTTGGTTCATTGTTTGAAAATCAGCAGGTATGTTAGGTTGAAACTGTTGATTGAACCTGTGATAGCAGTTAGCAGCAAGGTGACCATATTTGAAGCAGACTTGACATTGAATGTTGTTGAACCTACCTCTACCACGGCCGCGTCCACCACCACGGCCAGATGCACGACCACCTCTTGAATAGATTGGATTAAAGGTTGAATTCACAGCTTGTTCAGTGTTCTTGTTATTGGATTTATCAGTTTCAGATTGAGGATTGGCTTGAGTGAGATTCACTAAGGCAACCACCTCCGTTTGAGAGTGTTTCTTATACTTGTTGAATCTCATCTCATGAGCAAGAAGAAGAGCTTCAACTTCTTCAAGTTCTACTGAATCAAACTTGCTTTCAATGACTGAAATAACAGAGGCAAAGTCTTGAGGAAGACCTTCAAGAATCACATCAATGTGTTGCTGATCTGGAACTGGATCTCCTACTGAAGCAAGCGCATCAACAAGAACTTTGATGCGAACCAGATAATCACCAACAGATTTGTCTTCAAGTGTTGTAGATCTGAGTTCCGCTCGTAGTTGTCGTGCTTTCGCACGTGTAAGCTTTTGAAAATGCGCAAGAATACGTTCCCAGAGCTCGTAGGAATGAACGCATCCAAGAACACGTGAAAGAATCGAAGGTGAAAGCGTGGATTGAAGCCACGTCATAAGCCACTGATCTTGCGTAATCCAGGTGCGATACGCAGGGTTCTCACGAGCAGCTGCACGATCTTCATCAGTTAGGTATTGATTCGGTATGTCACGAAGGTAAAGGTAGTTTTGAAGATTATTCGCGTTAACGAAAGGATCTACTTGTTGGCGCCAAAGTAGGAAATTCTTCTCATCAAGTTTTTCTGTGATTTTGAGTTGGAATGACATAGATGCTGTAGTTACCGGAGTCGCTGCCATGGATAGAACCGAAGTTCTATGATACCATATTACAGTGAAATATGAGAAGGAAAACTCTGAAAGCTAAAAGAGAGAATAGAGAAACTGATTCTATTATTATTAAAAAGAAATGAAGTATGATGCTCTATTTATACAAGAGGAGTTGAACATTCAAGAGTTGAATCATTCAAGCTCTACATTTAAGGAAAACTATTCTTATTCTATTAAATTAAGGCTAGCCTTAATTATTCTATAGTGCTGATTTTTTCATATTCTAAGACATAACTCTAATATTACACAACATTAAAAATGCTTTTCTCCACTTAGGTCTTGACAATTTTGATCTGTTTGAAAAGCTGAGATGACAGGAAAAGACAAATGAAAATACATACTTTACAGAAGAAGCTGATGAAGCCATTGATATGAACTTTTGAGAAGAAAATCCCAGTAACAATACAATCAGTGCATATCACAAATATTAACATATTTTTGTTGGACATGTTTGAAAATCCATTACCATGTATACATAATGAATCAGATGCTAAAAAACAGCAATGATAATAATAAACAAGTTGAATTCAATAAAACAAATAGAAAGAATCTGTAGAGGATATAAGCTATATAATATAAGGTCACGCTTCTTCATCTTGATTTGAATGCTCTTGCCCAACTTCAATTCTAGAGAAGGAATTTTCTGTGCTATTGTTGAGCCAAGCTTCATGTAGCTGTAACACATATTCCAAATGCCATAACACCTCTCCCATGGTAGGCCGACTTTTACCGTCATCGGCGAGGCATTTTTCAGCTATCTCCCCGAACTTAGACAGTGATTCAGGGCAATAGTTTCCTTTAAGATGTGGATCGATGATTTTTTCTAGCGATCTTTCTCTTTGCCATCTCAATGCCCATTCTGCGAGATTGATTTGGTCTTTAGGCAATGTAGGGTTTATCACAGCTCTAGCACAAACAGCTTCGAACAGAACAACTCCGAAAGAGTAAATATCTGATTTCTCGGTTAACTGTTGTCTTCTGAAATACTCTGGATCGAGATAGCCGAAACTTCCTTTCACAGCAGTGCTGACATGAGTATGCTCAAAAGCAGGACCGTCTTTTGATAAACCGAAATCAGCCATTTTCGCTACGAAATTCTCGTCCAACAGTATGTTGGTTGTTTTGACATCTCGGTGGATTATTCCTCGGTCGGCTCCTGTGTGAAGGTAGTGAAGTCCCCTTGCAGCACCTATACAAGCTTCGAGACGCTGCTTCCATGTTAGTGGAGGGAGATTACTTCCAAATAGATGACTTCTTAGAGTTCCATTTGCCATGTACTCATAAACCAAAATCATTTCGCTTTTCTCTTCACAGAAACCAATCAAAGACACTAAATGCCGGTGTCTTAGTTTCGAGAGCATCTCTATTTCGGTCTCGAATTCAGCCAGACCTTGTTCGGACTGTGGATTGGCACGCTTAATTGCAGCAGGCACACCATCATCAATTTCTCCCTTATAAACCTTACCAAAGCCTCCAACTCCAATGACCAAACTCTCGTCGAAACTCTTCGTTGCAGCGTTGATTTCAGCCAGTGTGAACCGCTTACCAGCTCCGGTTGAGGCCACAGATCCATATAACTTCTGATTTCCATTTGATCCCTTGACATCTACAGTGCTGTTTACAGCAGCCCCTCCGTAAAGGAATATCGGTAGCCAACCAGGAGAGTTGTTTTTGGTATCACTTGATTCTTTTGTCCTTCTTTTGCAGAAACAGAAAACAAAAACACCTATACATGCAATTATAGCCACAGAAGCTATACCTGCTCCGACTCCAATCCAAAGAACTTTTGATTTTGATTTGTTTCCCGAATTCCCAGCCGAGTTGTATCTCTCCACATAGGCGAGATTCCCATTCCGGCTAAGCTTAAAAATCTCGAGACCATTCAAGAGAGCATCAGTTCCCGCAGCACCAGTAGCGGTATCAGGACCTAGTTGAACCCAAAGTGTGTCCATCCTCATCGACGCGGAATCATAATGATCTTGGTGATACGCTTTATTCTTTCCTCCAGCTCGAACAAATATATCGAGATTATCAGCAGCTGTCCTGTTGTTTATGTAGATCCTGAATACTCTCTCATTTGACTTATCATACATCAGCTCGCAGAAATGTAACCGGACAACGTATTCGAAATCAGGATCTACTTCAAATTTCCACGACATGTTAAATCTTTTGTCCAAGACTTCCGTGTTGGACATTGCCCTCGCAGTTTCATACACAAGGAGAGGAGCTACTGAAGTATCATTCACAGAAGCATATGTAATATTTGAGCTGTTCTTCATTCCTACTCCGGCATTCTCCGTGATCATATAGCTAGAATCAACCTCCCAAATTCTCCGAAGATCAGGATCCTCATTGGATCGAATCTCCGGACCACCAACATTTAACCTATACATAGTTTCAATCCCATGTCCAGCCAAATTCAAGTTTCCCCCACCAACTTTACCGACCGATCCATCAAAAAGCTCACCAACAACCGGAACAATCTCAATGGCATTGACAAAGCCAAACGAGTTTCTACTCGGAACAAACTCAATCAGAAGCAAACCATCATTGACATCAAGAATATACTCCTTAACCATAAAGAACAAACTTGAATTCTTTCCCGAATTCTGCAAGTTCACATTCTTTTCGGATATCTTACCCGCAACATTAAACTCCGACAAAAGTTTCATACCATTGACAACAACACCGAAAGAGGACTCATTCACATTGTGGTCCACAATCTCAAAGGGATATAAATGAAACCTAACAAAATACTTTCCATGAACTCCTCTGATTGTGTAATTCAAAGAAGCCGAAAAAACTCTCGCAGTTCGATAAAGCGGCTCATAGATTGAATCCCCACTTAAAGTATCAGTGGAAGCAACAACACCAGGAGAATTAAGGGTAACATTGTTATTAGAACCCATATCCCCAATCCATCTCCTACCATCAACATTCACAGAAGAATTTGAACCACAATTGATAAGAATGGACTTAGGTTGAGCCTCAACATTTTCACTCACTATCATCAAAATCATCACAATCAATACTCCCTCCCCAATCACCTTCCCCATCATGATCTTCCCCAAACAACACCTTTTTATTTTTACCAAAAAAGCAAAATTTCAAAAAGGGCAAGCAAGAAACCCCAGAAAACAAACAAAACCCAATCACATAAAAAACATATTTTTCCAATATTTCTATACAAGGAAAATGAAATTCAACAACCCAAAAGAAAGGGGTCTATGAAAAATGAAACCTTTATAACAAACTAGGTCAAAAACTCATACGGGTCATGTGAATGTGAAAGTTCATTTTCAACACTATGACACTAAAAAAGAGTTGAAAAAGAAAACCCACCTCCAGTTTTTGCTGAAGTCAATGAATCTTCAACATAAACACAAACACACACACACAGAAAATAATCCACAGATCTGAAGTTGAGAATGAATGGCAATACAGTGTGAATGACAAAAAAACAAAGAAATCAGAGATGTCACAAAGTATGGGGTTTTTGTGAATAAATAAAAGAGGAAATGACAACATGGGGTGTGGTTGGAAACAGATAGGAAAAGTTTAATTTCATCTATGTTTGGTTTTGTTTCTGTATCTTTTACAACAAGCTAAGAATCTGACACTATTAAATTTGTACTTTTTTTTGTTTTTTTAGTTCTTCTAGTTTAACTGTTGTATCTCAATTTTTTATTTTTTTTTTAAATTTAGAAATTGAGAATTTTATAATTAAAATAGTAATATAAATAAAATGATATAATTTCCTCATATAATATTACATATAGATAGACCTTTGAGGACAAGTTAAAGGCACACATTAAATGAAAGTAGAAAACATATTTTTCTTGTGCCAGTTGTCATTATCTTCTATGTCTAGTTTTGATGATTAGTAGGTGTAGTTGATTTTGATAATAATAATAATAATAATAATATGGCATTAGGAGGCAGACATGGATGGGTGTTCCATTATTAGTGAGGTGGGTCACATGGCTCTGTCCCTTTCTATAAGGATAAAATAAAATTCACATGTATCATATTATCATGTTATATATGAGAAAAATAGTAAATGCCTATAGTAGATTATGTACTACACTTTTTTAATTTGTCAAAACTTGTGTCAAACTAATATGAAACTCATCAAGTTTAGTTTAATTGTTTTATTTTTATAACTAAATATAAAAGATGATTTAGAATGCTTGTGGATGCATAGATATGTTTAATGATATTACTTAATTTGATCATTGATATATATATATATATATATATATATATATATATATATATATATATATATATATATATATATATATATATATATATATATATATATATATATATTAGGGGTGGCAAAACGGGTTGTGACCCGCCGGGCCGGCCCGCACACCCGCCAAAAAGTGACAGGTTGGTTGGGATTTTAGACCCGCCGCCCACTAAAACCCGCCCCGCTAAATCCCGCCACCCGCCAAAGCCCGCCCCGCCAAAACCCGCCGCCCGCCAAAGCCCGCCACACCTATATAATAACACTATTTAAGTATTTGGAAGAGCCTATGAAAATAGTTTGTGATATGTACATAAGTTGTTATTAGATTATTAGGACTAATCTACTTTTTCTTTCTTTATTGTTGGACAAGTATTTGAATTTTTCTAATGAAAAATGACAAAAGTGTGATCGAAATTTGAATTTAGATCATATAAAATACTAAATGTGATATTATATATGATAAGAGTATTATTTCACTAAAAGTTGATGTTTTAGGCTAATAAAATTTATGCTTTTTAAATGTTGGTTTGATGTATTTTTATTGAAATGTAGAAAGAAGAATCTTTTAATTTATTTAAAAAAATAGAAAAAATAATTAAAAAAGAAGGCGGGCAAGCCCGCCGCCCGCCAACCCGCCACCTTGGCGAGGCGGGCTAGACTTTTATGCCCATTTCAACTTGGCGGGCATGCCCGCCCCGCTATTTTTTGGCGGGCTTTAGGCGGGGCGGGCACGGGGCAGGGCGGGCTAGACTTTTATGCCCATTTCAACTTGGCGGGCATGCCCGCCCCGCTATTTTTTGGCGGGCTTTAGGCGGGGCGGGCACCCCGTTTTTCCACCCCTAATATATATATATATATATATATATATATATATATATATATATATATATATATATATATATATATATATATATATATATATATATATATATATATATATATATATATTTATTTAGTCATTTTTAAGATGTTTCTTAAGGTTTGATAAAAGAATTTTTTTTTTGGCGAAACTTTTAAGAAGTCTAAGATTATTTGAATTAGGTGGTTTCATGTTTATAAATTTAAAATCTTGAGAGTTTGGGGATCCAACATCGCCACCTAGTCAATTTGATCTTTTGGATAAATAGAGATAAATACTATTTTTGAATTTCGTAGTCTTGGTGTGATATCTTATGTTTAAGGTATGAAGCACAAATGTTCATCTCCTTTCTTGGTGACAGACCTGTTGACTTCCCCTCTACTTCATCCTGGTCGAAAGTGATGTCTCTCATAAGTTTGAGAGATGTCGATGCCCTTACTTGGTTGTGACAGGTCTCCATAATAAAGTGGGTCTGAGCCTCCAAACATCCTTCTAGAATGGGTAGGCAATGCCCATTTAACTCTTAGATTTTCTATATTGTTTCGTACTCTGACCAATAAGATTGAACTGTGGACCAGGTTAGAGTTTTGCGAATGATAATTTGACTTAGAATTTAAGATAGAAACGAATCCTATTTGTTTATTATGAGGTGATGACCCATAATCTTCTTCTAGTCTTTAAGTGTGTGACATTATCCCCCATTCTTGATAGGTGGGTTTGGAGTCACTCATATGATGGTGTTTTCTTTATTGCTTCAGCTTACTCTTGTCTCCTGCAATGTGATTTGTTTAGGTTTTCTCCAACTGTCATGGAGAATTAGGTTCTCCCTTTCATTTGAGTTAGTTGGGTTCCTTGAAAGTATTTGTTTCTTCTGTCAACTCCTCCAAGAGAATATTCCTTCTTGAGTTAATCTGTCTAGGCGTGGTATTGTGGTGGCTTATAAAAGTGTCTAGTTTCTGGTGTGTAGTCGATGTGCTAAGCCACTTGGTCATTTACTTGTGACTTGTGACCTGACAACACTTGTTTGGTATGAGATCATTAGGTGGCTCAAGCGTTGTTTTGTTCTTCTTAGGGATATTAGTTCTATTTTCATGTTTATTAGATCGATAGGTGGTAGAGTTAAGATAATGTATAATCTGACACTATGATATGGTCAATTTGAAAATCCCTGAACAATAGTGTGTTTTAGCATTCTCACCACTATGAATGGTGTGGAAGATATATATTTCTAACATATAAATGGAATCTTGGTAGACATACAAATAATTCTTGTATTTTTTTCTATTTGGTTTGAGAATTTTACTTTTTGTCTGAATAGATATAAAGATGAGTATCTTTTGTCCTGTGGATGTGAGTTTTTGGTGAGTCACTTGGAGACAATTTTTTTTTATTATGGTATTATTTTCAACTAAAATTTTCTTTGTTATTCTCTAGAAAAATTATGGTTATTTTGGTTTTCAGCGCTTCAATTTTATAATTTAAATGTGATTGTTTTGTTTTTAACTTTGTGAATTTAATATATTTATGTATGAATTATTAAAAGTGATAAATTTGTAAAATAAAAAAATATTTCTTTTGTTCAAATATTTTTATATTTTCAAAACTTATTTATAAGAAATTTAAACAAACAAGCCTTAAATCTCAAAATTCCTTCGTAAAAATATTGATTCTACGTAGTAGTACATCATATAAAGTTTAGTTAAACTTGATTTGATGATTATGTTAAACTTGATGGTTAAATTAAATGCACCAAAAACAAAGAGGCATTTTTATTTTTTTATTTTTTTTTATCTCTTCTCACTTCGCTTTCATTCACATGGCATTGTCTAACACATGATGAGCAGCATAATTATTTTATTGGTAATACATTTTTTAATTTTCAACCTCTTTAAATGAATAAAACAAAAAACATGTACTACGTACCTTATCCTAAACTATTCCGTACTTTAGTGTCCTTGTATTTTTGCTTCAGAGTTGGGACACTGCCATCACTCAAAAGTCCAAAGATTTTGTTTTTTTTATTTCAAACTTGACCAAAATCAGTGCTCCTATGTTATCATGTGTACTTAAATAAATCATGAAAAGATTGTTAGCATCTAGGTGGATGGGTTCAATGTACAAATCCTTAATTTTTAGTTTTTGTTTTTTCCTATGATTTATCAAAATCATCAAATTCGTTTTAAAATATCAGGATGATCCGATGAAATGACGATGTAAAATTATTTTACACCGACCATCATTGCATCTCCTATTTTTTTTTTATATTAAATTATTTTCAGAATTATAATGTACTAGAAAGTGGTCTTATTGTTCATATTAGAGAAAGTGGAAACCATGTACCAAAAATAAAAAGACAAAGTTGAAACTTATGGTCAAAAGGCAAATTGATAAGGTTTGGTTGACATTAAGCAAGTTAGGTCATCAATCAACATGCCGGTGCTAATGTGGGGTGTTTTTTAATTAGTAGTAGTAGTAGGGGTGTTTTATTATTTAAGGCACATAGGAATTTAGGCAACTAGTAAACTACTTATAATAAATTATCATTGTTTCTTCAACAACAACAAAAATCATATATATTGATATGATATTTAAGTTTCTTTTACAATTTTTTTTTTTTAAATTTGAAAATAAATTGGACAAGATTCTATAAACAAAATCATTTGAGATTATAATTATAGAAGTAACATGAAAGAATTTCAATAAAAGATAAGTTGCAAAGATATCTATGTAAGGATGTATTTGTTTCAAATTATAAAATAGTATTCTCGAAAGAATTATTATTTTCAGGAATAAAATTTGTATACAAATGTTTGGTCAAATATAAGGATGTCAATTTGTATCTTTTAATAGATTCCCGTGAAAATTACTTTATTTGGGGTCTTAAAGATGAAGAATTTTACTCCATAGAAATGGGAATGTAGGAAAAAATTCTCCTAAAAATACTTTAGGGATGAGACGGATAATACAACACTCACTCTACCGGAACCCCGTCCCACCTATTATTTTAATATAGTTAAGTTGAAATATAATTTATGTTTTATATTAGATTTTATTTTTATTTCCTTTTATGTTTATTTTTAAAATATATAAATATTGATGTATTTTACAATTATGTCTGTTAGTTTAAATTTAAATATATATTTTTAAGTATATTTATTATGAAGTATATTTTAGCTTTTTAAACATATACATGATGCTGAACTTAATAATTATCGCTTCTTAATTTTGATGAAGTATAGTTTTCTAAATATATGTATGTTGTTAAATTTTCTAGTTATTTAAGCACACTGTTTACTTAAAAATAGTATTTTTTTAAACATACGTATAAAAACATATTTTTTTTAATGGACACAAAATAATGATATTTTTTTATAAAATTTTATAAAATATTATTTTCTCCTTCACCTCCTCTCTCCTCTCTTTTGAAGAATCAAACATACGTTTAATTAAAATCTTCCCCCTTCCCTCCGTTGAACCAAAAATATATTTAATTAAAATATATTTCTTTACCTCCTCTCTTGATTAAAATTCCTTTCCCTCCCTTTCTCTTGATTAAAATCCCTTATCTCTCTTCCGTTGAACCAAACAGATTAGGGGTGTTCATTGGTTTGGGCAAATCCAAACCAAACCGGAATTCAAACCAAACCAATGTGTTTGGGTTGGGTATTTTTTCATTTCGGTCAAAAATCGAACCAACCCAATTAAAACCGATGTTAATTGGTTCGGACAATAGATTTCTAATTTGCTACCCGTAAACCTAAATCAAACAAATAACAATCAACATAATTAATTCATATAATAAACTTTTAATTTTAATTGAGTTATTACTTATTTATTTGAATGAAGAGAATAATTATTATAGCAATTATCATGTACAAATCATAATGAAAGAAATAAAGATGTATAGTCTTTAGACATTTCCAATGAAAAACGAAACGACATCTTTTAAATTATCACAAGCATATCAATCAATGATGAAATATAGAGAAATGAAACATTAAAAGTCACAACCATTATAAATTAAACTCACAAATTACAAACTACAAGTATCTGTAAACCACATGCTTCTTCCTAAATCGCAAAATTTCAAATCACAAGTATCTACAAACTACAAACCTTCAATTTTATGTTATGGAATGAAGTATGATTATGCAATAAAATTATTTTAAGTTACTAAATATTTAAGTGAAATACAACAATTATATGACTACGGTGGTCATAACATATTTAAAAATATGTGCGTCATGTGTTCAATATTTATTTTTCATATTTTAACATGTAAACAAATAATTTAAAAAATATATTTTTGTATATTTATTTTTAATATATCCGTTCAATCTAATCCATTATTTTTCGGATCGATTTGGTTAGGGTTTTATTGCAAAAATATAAAAATACAATCCAAACCAATCCATTTATTTAGGACCATAAGAAGTTATTTTTTGCTAAAAAAATTATTCCCCCTCCACCCCACCCAATTCATAACGAATGGTTAAGTTAAAATAAAAAAATATTTCAAAATAAATGACCAATTTCAAGGCGATGTGATTAAGTTAGAATAAAAAAATATTCCAAAATAAATGACTCATTTCAAGGCGATGTCTTTTTCTTTTCATTCATAATATAGTTTTTTTAGTGTTACACAAAAAAAGTCTATCTGAAACTCACTCCATACAAGATGATGTCTTTTTCTTTTCTTTGCAAATACTTATTTCCAGATTTTCATAAAAATATTTCATTTAAGAAGCACATGTACAATATGTGGACACTACACAACACACTGAAGCTGACATTTTAATCAGTGATTTGAATGCAAAAATAACACTTGAGATAATAAAAGCCATTTGAATGCCAAAAACTCATTACACAAAAATATCATATACAAAGTCATTTGAATGCCAAAAACTCATTACACAAAAATATCATATACAAAAATATCACACACTTGAGATAATAAAAGTCATTTGAATGCCAAAAACTCATTACACAAATATCATATACAGGTGCTATTGCTAGTAAAAAACCAAACTGTGAAAGCAAATTTATGGTATGCTAGAGCCAAACAAACAAGGCATGTCTCCTACTAAGTGTATAAAAGCATTTGTGCGTGGTGAAAGGGAAGGTGATTAGCAACTGCATAAACTTATAATTCTTTTCTGTTGTTGTTTTCTTCATAATCTATTTTAGTGGGAACGAAAATACCGGCAGCAACACATCCCAGCTTAATGTAACTCCTGTGAATAGCCGTACAAAAGTTGATAAGCGTGAGATCATAGAAATGATTTCCTTATCAATGCTTATGGGTTTACGAATCCAGAGCATGGAAAGGCACAGATTGTGCCAAAAGGGTGTCTGTCAATTTACCTGGCAAGAAGAGACGGTTAAACAAGTTTTCTAGTGTCTCCAGTCAATTCTTTTCTTACAAGCTTCAGAATCTCCATAATCTGCAAAAACAAGTGATAATCATCATAATAGTTCTTATTGACTCTTGGTGATACAGCAGTTCACAATATTTGATTCATGAGAACAGTTTCTATATTACAAATTACAAGAGAACAGGGTTATGTCGTGCTATATGTCATCACTTCCTTATTTTATGAACGTAGGACAATCTCCAAACTCATGTTATAGTTACTATCGGAAAATATCCCATTATAGCCTCAACCATTTTTAAGTTATACTGAACAAATCAATTGGAAGCTAATAATCACAAAAATGTTGCGACAATGTTGCAGCAACATTATACAATAAACAGCAAAAATGATAAAAATAGATTCTTCACGGTGATATCACAATTATCTGCACTATACAAACCTCAATAATGTACATACATTAAAAAGATAAGCAGAAAGAGAAATATTCTCACCCCAGGGTAATGCTGCAATATGTGTGAATAATGGTCAAGTGCAACGTAAATCCTTTCCAGGAGTCTAAGAAGAGTATCTACCTCATCTCCCAAAAGATCAACCTGAAATTCCAGATAAGTCGAACATATATAGGTTCAATTACTACACTTAGGCACAATCATAGATAAAGAAAAGCTAATTGAAAATAATGGTCTTCACTAATGAAAGATGGAATATCTTTTCAAGGTTGGTATTAAACCATATTGGTTAACACAAATTTTACAACATAAACCTGTATGATGATACATAGGTTGTTGATTAGATTTTTCTTTTCCTTCTACAAGCACTATTTATTTGAAATCCTCACAATTTGAACCAACCATAAGAATAATTCTCTGGCCACTTGTAGTGGCGGATCAAAATATTATCTTTAATAGGGTCGAGTTAATAGTGAAAAAAAAAATTTAGAACAGAAAAATATTGTTTTTATAAAATATAATATTGTAAAAACCCAAATACCTTACTTTAAAGAAATTATAATTGTACTTGATGCATTTTCATATTTTCCAAATGTCGTATATTTTTTCATTGTCAATACTATCAAAAATATCCGTAGAAATTAGATGATTATACGAGTAAAATTAGTGCCAAACTATCCTTCTTTTTCTCCCAACATTTACAGCTATTTAATTATGGGAAGGGAACAAATAAAAATATATGAAAAAAGTTTACTCTCTCATGTGGCGCAGCCTCTCCACAAAATTGAAAAACATATAATTAATGTTTTTTTTCCAAATACCATAGCAAATGCAAAAAAATATTTTGAAAAAAATTGGTTACGTTACGTACCTCTGCTTCAGCATTTGCAAGATTAGAACTTTTTGTTTCCAACCTTTGCTTGTACACCAATCCCATGGTTTTAAGTGCACTGGCTTTCTTTTTGAGGAAAGAGAACTGAGAACTCATGCTTTCAAGCCTGAAAAGATTATTCCATATATGACTTGGTTCGTCTGACCATGGACCATAATTGAGTTTAAAATAATAAAATATGATTTAAAACCATTTGTTCCATATAAGGATTTAAATTTGAAATAAATTGGTTTATCTCCACAAAATTTCCAAGTTGTTAGTTAACATAATCAAGTTGAACTCAAACATAAAGTTGCAGATAATTTGTTTCCTCGTGTTAGTACAACACAGCTAATTCTCATTCATAAATATGTGTCAGCTGGCAGAGCAATCTAAGGCATTTGTCACCATAAATGATGACAAAAATATGCAGCAAACGATGATATATTTATATTTGGCTTCAATATTGGAGAGGAAAAAATCACTTAAATCCCCAAATTATCCCTCCAAAAAATTATAAACACGTCACATTCAGAATAATCCAAAGGCAGTGAAATTGCACATGCTATGTACTTGCTTGTTTAAATAAGCCTAAACACTCCATTACTGATAGAAGACGGGACAAAACAAAAAAAGAAATCATGGAAACGGCAGTGTATTATAAATTCATAAGATATTCTTGATGCAAATATTGCATACCTCGAACAATTTCTTGAAATATCTTTGTTTACACTAGCTTCTAGATCAGTAACCGTTGTCAATAATCTGTGGACGAGATTAACGGTTGATTCCATTTGCTTAGTGATTTCCCTTTCTTTTGCCTCATTACATTTCAATGCATCTTGTTGCTTTTCTCTAACAGCACAAAGTTCTCTTCTTTCTTTATCAATTTCTCCAAGTTCAGTCTTTTTTTGTTCAATATTTTGATCTAACTCGTAGATTTGCTTTTTGTATTTTTCAATTTCATTTGCTGCTGCAACCAGGTTACGCTTAGTAACATCCAACTCTTTGCTGTTCTCCACAATCCATTTCTGTTGACTATCTGCCTGAGCTCTTAAATTGTCAAGCTCTTCAGAGGCAGATTCCATCTTTCGCTTTTCTTGTTCCAAAGCATCCGCTGCCCCTTTTATTAAATTCTCCTTTTCTTCCACTTTTGACTTCAACATATGTATTTCATATATTAGTTTTTTGTTCTCAGCAGCTTTGAGTTTTAATGCTTCATCCACATCTACCAAAGCTTCTTTGAATATAATTTGATTAATATCCAAAAACCCTTGCATCATAACTGACTCGATATTTGCTTCTTCTATTTTCAATCCATTAGAAGCTTGAACACTATCAACAGTATCTTTCAATATTACTTCATATATTTCTTGCATGAAACCATACTTGAGATGCAAGTCTTCACTAATGAATTTACATTTACTTTCCATATCTTCAAAGAGACATTTATATACATCTTGAATAATTGAAACTTCATAATGTGCATCCCCAACATCATCCTCAAGCTTTTGAACAGTTCGTAACAAACTTTCCTCGGTCAGTTGTTGTTGTGATGACTTTTCCATAGCAACAGAAAGCTGAGAAGCGAGACTCTTAACTTCCTTCTTCGTATCGGCAAGCATGTCCTTCAGTTGATGATTCTCAGTTTGTAAGAAATCCAATCTGTCTTTGAAACTGTTGAGAGATTCGATGTTTTCACCGAATTGACGCAATTTCTCATTTCCATCAAGGATTTCATTCAACTTTGAGACGACATCGGGGATTTTTTTCTTCAACAAATCAAAGTCCTTGTCCTTCTTCAATGAAAAGGAAGAACCTCTTTCTTTCAAATTCAATAGTTCCCGCCTAAGACAAAAGTTTTCTTCAGTCTTCTCTTGCACTTGAGATTCATGGTTTCTTCTCATCTTAGTTATATAAGTAATCAAATCATCTTTAGACATGCTCTTTAGTGAGGCAGAATCCAAATTGTCAGGCTTGGTAATCTTTGAATCTTCATGCTTCCCATTTTCTTCCACAGTTGAAGCCGGCAAATGATCTGTTGAAAGCTTCAGGTGGATATGCTCGGCCCTCTTATTATGACACCAATCCTCCGTATGCTCCAAGGATCCATGAGAAATAAGCGTCCCAGTTTCGTAAACAGCTAGTGTTCTAAAAATCGAATCCAAATCCTGACGCAAACTTGAGATCTCTTCAAATTGGTTATAGTTTTCAGATTCACAAATGCCACATAGTTTTTGTTCAAACTCATGCTGCAAACTCTGGATACAATTGCGAACAACCATCCGCTCAATTTCCAACTGAAACTCTTGCTCCTCCTGCCACTCAGAATGTGTTGTTGCCTTCGATAACCGGTCCATGGTTTCTATCCTTTTACAAAAAGAGTCCATAGCACCTTTCAGACTATCAAAAGCTTTATCAACATAAATCCATCTTCCCGGCACATTCTCCTGCAAAATACCACCTAAACCCACCAAATCAGAACCCGAACTAAATCTTCTTAAGGAACTAGGTCCTCTAATTTTATTCATTTCTTTCTTCAGCTGATTCAACGGCTCATGTAACTCAAGTTTAAGACTATCCACAGGCTTCATAACTCTATTTTTCTCCATAACACCGTCTAAACAATGTTGTGCAACATCTTCACAAGGTTCATAACAACGCACCGAAGACCACAGCCTTTTAGTTTCATCCAAACCAACACCTAAACTACCTAGCTTTTTCTTCAATCCAACCATCTCCGATTCTTTCTGAGCAATTCTCTCAGCTGCCTGTTCCTCAACAGCATTAACCATACCCTTAATAACAGAGTCACTCACCATCCGAGAGATAATCAGCCTTTCATCAATATCAAGAAAAAAGGACTCCATTTGCTCAAGTATATCATCACCAAGACTCTCATCTTCCTCCTTAACACCATTTTCACCGCCACCATTCATTACGGTAAGACTCTCCCTCATTTCCACTTCCCTAAACAAGAATCAACAGTTTCTAGTCATTCAAAACAATCCAAACACAACACAACAAGTTGCATAGTAAAAATTAAACACTATAATAGTTTTTATTTATGAATATGATATAATTGAAATTAAGCAAAAGTAAGTTTGATTCTAGAAACTAAACATTTCTTTAACAGTATTTTCACTTTATATAAAACAAATCAATGAATAGAAACACGATTACCGTTATTTGAGCTGGAAAAGGCAACTGGAGCTGAAATTTGAGGGTTATGCGTGCGTTAGTTAGGAAGCTTGAAATGCAGATTCGGACATGAAAAGAGAAAAGGTAAAGAAATCAGGAGCGAGAAATAAACGGTGAGAAGAATGAACAAGAGATAGAGAATTGGGAAAAGGAGTGTGAAATTATTGAGTGCGGCGGTGGAAGGGTGGTGGAATTTTTAGGGTTTAGTGGTAATAAATGAAGTCGCAACATTGCATCTACAAGAACTTTGGTTAGAGCGGGAGTGAGAAAGAAAGGTAAACGAAAATCACGCACACATGTATAATGAATTGACTTTTAAATATACAGCACACTTGAGAATTTTTTTGAATATGAGACAAAAAATATATTTCTATTTTTTGGAGTTGTTTTATTTATTTTTTGTTATAAGCATGAAATAGCTTTACAAAGTAGTACTAGTATCTAATGAGGTTTAACACTAATTATTAGACACATGTGGAGTTTGGAACTGTTAAGAATAAACTTTGACTACTTAATAAAGATAGGAATTATTTATTTGAAAAAAAAAATTGAATTTTTTTTTGAGAAAATTGTTTGGCAAATACTTCACATTCCTTAGAAAATTTAAGAATTTTAATTAATTTTTTAAAAAAAATTATAAAATTTTATGGGAATCTACGTTTATATTCTTTTACTTAGAATGATTTTATGGGAATATGGGAAGCTATTGGAATTTGTTTTTTCCCTTGAAATCTTTATACCTAGTAATAATTATTTTTAATCTTATAACAAACATATGTATATTCATTTCTTATCCATATATTCTCAGGAATCTGATTTCTAAATTTGAAACAAACACTCCCTTAAGAGATATGTTAGTAAATTTCAATGTCGGTTATATTGATATTTTTTTGGAGTTTAGTAGGTTGAATATTAAAGGTATCTTGAGTTTTTACTAATTAATAAGAATGTGAATGATATTTAGGATCGGCCCAATCATACAAGAGACCATTTCTAATTTTAAGAAATGGGCCTAAATAAATAAAAAATACATATTTAATGATTAAAAATAGCATACAAAAAATATAATTATATATTAACTAAATGGAGTACCAAAATATTCACAGTAATATGTAAAATATAAAAACATTTCATACAACTTAAAGTTCCTAATTAATCAAAATGAGACTTCCTCCGAACAATTTTTGAAGCAAATTCATCAACTAGGTTTTCATATTTCACTCTCTCCAAAAGATCATTTTCAACAACTATCAATGTCAATTCATTTAGGCTTTCTTGTGACATGGTAAATCACAAGTAAGTCTTTAACAACTTCAATTTTGAAAAACTTCTTTCCGCAGAAGCAACAGTCACAAGAATAGTCAATAAAATTATATATGCAATAACTGTATTAGAAAACAGACAAAGGTTTTCGAAAATAATAAATATCAATAGGTCTTATGATTTATTCAGGTAACATTTCTCTAAGTAACTTTAAATCCTCAAAAAAATCACTCCCATCGATATCATATTGCTCATTATGTTTCAACACTAGTTCAAAGTTACTACAACAAGACTTTAAAGTTGCATTATCCAATGATTGTAACGTGTGAGAAGTAAATAAGAAACCAAAAATACTTTCATGCTTTTTGTATTGCTCAGATCTCTTATTGAGAGAAACAACAGTTTGATCAACAAGGTAAAGAAAATAATTAACTCTAAAAGATTCCTCTTCAGATAGCTCGACTTGGGGTATTCAAATTCTCATCAAATTGTCTTTTTCTTTTAATTATACGTCTTTGAGGAAATGTTGGACAATATTCAATTCAACTGCAATTTCCTTAGCATTAACCAATGCCTTATAAAAACATTTTTCTCTATATCCCTCAAAAAATGAAATCAATCCCTTTATTTTTTCCATAGCAACATCAATAAGCATATCATTTTCCTGTAAAAACTTACTAACAAAATTAATTGCAGATAATATTTCAAATCAAATAATTATAGCCATTAAAACCTCAAAGTCATCAAGCTCATTTGTTGCTCTAAGGATTTGACTTCACTTTGTATTTTAGGATCGAGGTCATTTTCTGACACTTCAAGTAAAGCTTCTATAAAATCATACATTTGAGTTCCTATACCTTTGACTCTTTCTACCCGACTCTTTTACATTATTTTTCAAAATTTGTCATCTCTTAGTAGAATTGGCAAAAATTGTGTAGATGTGTCTATTAACTCCAAAAAAATGCCTAGCTTTATTACAAGAGTTAGCCATATCACACTATGTCAAATTAAGACTATGACAACCACAATGAGTATAAAAGGCTCTCAGATTTATGTCTAAAAATATCTTTTGTACTCCTTGATGTTTTCCTTTCATATTTGATTCATTATTGTAACCTTGTCCTCTCACATCAAATAGGTCAAGACCAAGTTCTTTCAATTCATTTTGTAAAACATCAAAAAGTCATTGACCAGTTGTATCATTCACATTCAAAAATCCTAAAAATGATTCATCGATGCTAACAGAGGTTGAAGAAACATCTACATATCTTATTATCATAGATATTTGCTCTTGGTGACTAACATCAGGAGTACAATCAAGTATCGCTGAGAAATACTTTGCTTGTTTGATTTTACTAATGATTTCAGTTTTAATTGCAGAACCAAGCAATGAAAACAATTAATTTTGTATTATATGCCCAAGATAATGAACATGAACTTTTTGAGTTGTAACACGACTAACACATTCTCGAATAATAGGGTCAAATTCAGCCAACATTTCAATTAAACCCAAGAAGTTTCCATTGTTATCTTCGTACAATTTCTCTTTAGAACCACAAAAGGCCAAATTATGTTTAGCAAGAAATTTCACTATTGAAATAACTCTCTTTAAAACATTTTTCCAGTGATCCTTTTCTTTCTCAATTAATCTTTGAGATGTTTTATCAATAGTTTGAAATTTTTGCAGCCTTTGACGATACTCATACCAAGTAGTCATATTCTTAACATGTTCCATGTTTAACTCGTGCTCTTTAATTCTTGCACCAACATGTGACCAATCACTATAACCCTCATTTGATAATAGTCCCCTACCAATCCCATTTTCAAAACTTTACAACAAAAACAAAATACTCAATCAAGCTTTTTCAAATAAACAAGTCAATCTCTATCACACTTCTCTCCATTTGCTAAAGTTCTAGTATACAAATTAGCCGTAAAACGTCTATTCCAATTATCTTTAGGACCATTCACAATGAAATTATCTCTTTTAGGACCTTTCAAAACCAATAAATCAATCAATTTAGGTTGAAGACGATCCCAATTTCTTGGATCAAATATATCATAATCAACATTATCATCATTATTAACTTCATCACCAATGGGCACACTATCAACATTATCATTTTCAATTTGCACACCATCAACATTATTATTTTCAATTGACACATTATCAACGTTATCATCTTAAATTGGCACACGGTAAACATAGTGACTTTAATTTGGAATTTGTGATTCTTTTATAAAAAAATTATCAAGAGCTCCTGCTTGAGATTGAATTAACTCTTCGATTTTTTTCCTTTTCTTACGCTTATCATTTTCATATTCATAATAATTAGGCTTAAAATTAAAATCATTAAGAAACATAATCAATTAAGTCCATTCACTTTAAATTAATAGAAACAGAATTGAAACGATATAACAGTGATGATGCAAGTGGTGGCGGAGGGTGTAAGTCCACTTACTTTATTTAGAAAGCTTAATGATGAAACTTTTAAAATTTTCAAAAGTTGGAAGACTAGTCGAATTGATGATTAGTCACAAAAGTTATGGATATTTATTCAGAAAGTTTAATGATGAAACTTTTAAAATTTTCAAAAATTGGAAGACTCTAGTCGGAACCTAAACTGACAGAAAGGTCAAGAGGTTGAGGACTTACAATGATCTTGAATTTTCAATGAGGCTTCCGACAACTATTGTGCGACGTCTGATATTACAAGACACATAACTGCAGGTATTACTCAACAAATGATTTAGCTGAAAGGTTTAACCGAACTATTATAAAAAAAAGAATATATAAATTGATTAATGCAAAGCTCCGTATGAATTGACTCACACAATAATTGATTGCGCCCAATAGGATTCAAACTTGGGACACTGAGAGGACTAAACTCTCAATACGTAGACATTCACCACTAGACCAATTTTTGGGTTAAAGGAGATGTTTTGGGTTGGGAACAATGGTAAAGGTAAAGAAGAAGAGTATAAAAACTATAGAATCAAGACATGTGTAAGAGGAAAAGTTGGAAACTAATATTTTTATAGACTATTAAAAAATTATTATTATTATATCATGCTTGCAACTCCAGTTACATATTCTGTCATGTCAATTTCCATTACTAGAAGAAAAAAAAACGTTGATGGCAAATTTTTTGGGATGGTTTTTTAACCGAATTTTTTACATAAACAAGAAGTGAGAATATTTAAATTTATAAAACCTTAAACACGTTTAATTCTTATAATAATTTCTGCAAAAAAAGAAATTATAATATAAAGTAATAAAGTGAAAGTGAAAGTGGCATTTGTAGTCTACTTTGTTTTTATATGGCTGTTGACCAACGCTAGTTTCATCATGATCTGTTGGATCAGATTCTATGAAAAAACAAAAGTGGTTTTTGGCTATTTCTCCATTATCATCCTTCTCCCTTAATTAATATAGTACTATATATTTTTGTCAAAGAAAAAGTACTATATATCTAAATAAATAGAAAGAAAAAAACAGTTAGCCTACAAAAAAGAATTGTCTTAAGTTTATTTTGAAAATGACTCGTACTAATAATTTGGAAAAAGTGGTTTAATTTAAAAATATTGAATAAATTAAATATCAACATGCCTTCAATTTACAATATTCTACTATCAGTAAACCACCAAAGGTCCCCACGGGAAAGTAGTTACAACAACCATGGCTGGCAATTGGCATGTTTCTCTCTTATTCAAACTGTTCATTTTTCTTTCGGTTCGAATTAAAGTTATGTGAGGAGTAGTTAATGATGACATTTATGAAAGTTTCATTTTTCTAATTGGTCTAGCAAACAGTGGGGTATCCACCAACTTTGTACTAGCTGTGCCAATTACTTGTGGTATAAATTTAGGAGATTTTTTTAATGCATTATAGTTATTTACGCGCGACACGAAAATCTTAAAATGTTTTCGTTTTTTGAGATTTGTCTCTGGATATATTCAATGTAGGTCATTTAAAATGATATCTATAAATTAAGTTTTTTTTTTAATTTCGAAGTTATATCTTTGTATTTTTTCAATTCGATAGAAATTCTGGAGATACATACTCGAAGGTTTGGACGTGATTTTGAAATTTTCTATCACATTTACATGTAAAATATTTCCAGAGATGATCTCTGGAGTAATCTAGTAAAAAATATTGTTGCATGATCATACAACCATTGTTATTTTTCTATACAAACCTTCACCAAAAACTCTTCCATTCTTAATCCATTTTTTCACTCTAAATCTCCAATTTCGTGGTTCACCACATCAAAGAGAGGAAAAAAATTAGAATTTCAGGTAAAGATCATTTATTTCACAATACATTTCTCGCATTAATCTTATTTTTTGTCTGAAAACTATCGTTTTTCCAATTTTGTTTTCAGCAGTAGCGCTTATTATTGTCATGTAGTAATTGTTTTCATTAGATATGATGCATCCTGTTGTTTTCCCCAACAACTTGTTTCTCCGAATGGCAAAGGTTTTGTTGTGAAGGCAGTAGATGTTGGGAATCAATTTAAAAATAAGCAAGAGTTTGAATCTCATGATCAAATGCTTCATTAGATTCATATGGAGACCTTCAAACTTGAATTTGGGGGGAGTTATCGGAAGGTCTAATAGTGGTTCAGATAGAAGATGCGTTTTTTTTGCATGAATCGTAAAAATGGAGAAACTATAAACTAACTTATGCATAGAAATATATGGAAAAAAAATGTAGAAGACTTGATCTGAAGATACGAGACTTTATATAGCCCAAGACTCCTAAAGAGGGCAATAAAATGCACTAAGAAAGGCTTAAAACCAAAGAAAAACAAAATTAGAAATGGAAAGGGCATAAACTGGAACAACAAAATCGAAAAAATCAAGGGTCACTAGGGACATTACAACCGTAATTGCCCCTGCCTTGCATTATGTGAAGCCAGATTTACGAAGTTCCCTCCTGGGACCGTTAATATCGGGTCATAATCCTCTTTAGTTTGTGATATAGATTTGAATCTTTGTGCATTCTTCAAGCGTCTTTTCACATTTTTTCCCTAACTTCTCTTCTTTTTCGCTTCTTCATGCCTTTGTATCTTCAAAACACCCAAAACGCATAGAAAAGAGGAAAATGAAACTAAAATTGAACAAAAATAAATAAAGTACTATAAATAACGATAAAAACAAATGCTTAAAACATAAAAAATTGTTTATCAGTTCTTCATGTTCAATTGAGGGATTATGAATCAATAGAGAATTAGAAAAAGATAAGATACATTACTAGGATCTTTATTTTGGGCGGAATCTTCAATATACATAATGTTTGGAACAAACTTTGATTTTCTAGAACACACCATTTTTTTCCAATCTAAGATCCACATTTTCAGACTCAATATGCTTATACTACATTGCCTATTTAAGATTCTCAAAATGCACAACCTATTCAATTTGACCAACAAACTCTTACGAGAAATCTAGAAAAAAGAATTCATCATCTTCTCTAAAGCTCCACTTGAAGACGAGAGCTACATAAGTAGCTTTCATATTCATTAAAAGTAAAATCTTTTGACACGAGATTTTTTTTAGATGTAGGATGATAAAATTTATATTCCTTCTTAGTGGAAGAGTGTCTTACAAAGACACATTTAGAAGTTATAAAGTTAGTGTCTCCCTATCTGAAATATGAGTGTGAATAAAGAAAACATACCTAAATATTCTTGGGTTAATATCACTTGTCGTGGAAATATTTGAATTAAAAAAGGATATGTCATTCATGTGACTCTTTGATTCTAAGACTCTAGTATGTAGTCTATTAATGAGGTGGGTTCAGTAAAGACAACTTCTCCCGAGAAGATTTTTGGGACATTATTTGTAAATAAAACAACTTGGATATGGTTTATAAGGTGCCCATTTTCCTTTTTGTCACTCCATTTTGTTGATGTTTTGATACTACAAAGATCCACATACAATTTCCTCTTTTTAACAAAAAGAATTAATGAAATAGTCTTTGGCATTATCGGATCCAAGTCTTTTGATGTTAACACAAAAACTTTTTTTATTTATTTATTATGGATTAAAAATTCAAAAAGGTTAAGATAACCTCAAATTTGTGTTTAAGCAAAAAAAAACTATGTATCATGTATACTCATTTTATTACTCATTGATAATGATACATAATTGTATTTAACAAACTCACACACCTCACAATAAAGTTTCTCAATATCTATCTTAGATAAAAGAAAAGAGAAGCAACAATTTCACGACTTGATATGAAGGATGTCCTAAGAGACAATGGTAAAGTATGACTTTTTTCTTTACTTTTCATCATTGACACAAGCGAATAAAGTAAGTATTTCTTAGAAAAAAATTAGATTCTTATAGATAATAAAGGGCATTTTATTCTCTAGTGTGTCTTATCACCCTCCTTGAAATCTTGTCATGCAACACACCATCATTGTTATGAAAAATAACATTACATGACAAATGTTGTGCAAGTTTAGGGATATAGGCCACATTCATAAATGATTTTGGGATATGAAGAATAACTTTTAGGGTTATTGAATGGTTAATTTGGACATCTCCTTGACCAATAATAATTATAAGAGTGTCATCATCAGTGTAAATTTTACTATTGTTAGGACATGAAGAATAAGTTGAGACATGGCTAGGTAAATGTTTCATATGGTTAGTTGCCTGAAATATAGTATCAAAAAAGTTTTAGAGGGTTACCTGAGACATTTGTTATAAAAGAAAATGGTATCTTACCATAGTTAAAATATAAAATCTTATCGGAGTATGCCAAGGAACATAAGGCAACAACTGGTTTCTCTAATTTTCATAAAAAATCTTCATCTTTTCAATTTTCTCTTGATTGAAACAGACAAGTTGGAGAGATTTATCTCTCATTCACTTAGAGCATCTCCAATGATGCAACTTATTTTTGGGTTTTTTGTGGAACCCATTAAGACACATCATTTTGAAGTAACTCATTCAATTTTCACTCCAATGATACAACTCTAAAGAACCCAAATTGAACACCACAAATTTAACTCAAATATAACTACTCGTTATTAAAACATATTATTTTATTGTTATTTTTAACTCAAAATAACGTTGCATCCTAGTGCAACCGTAATGTCAGATGGAGAAAAAACTTATTTCTCAAATGGTGAAAAATATCTTTTGGATTGTGCCATGCTGAAACTCAAGTGAAAAATCAATGTTGGAGATGGTCTTATACCAACAAGACCAACCTGGATTTTTTTTTTATGGAAACTCCCTTTGGGTCTCCACTCTCTATCTCATTTCTGTGGTTTCCTATATAGTTTTAAGCATTTCTCTCTAGTATGGATAAGCCTAATACAAAAGGTACATCATATTTAATCACCTTTATTTTTTATTTTCCATATTTGTTGATCCTTTGTTCCTTTTACCAACACTCTTAACTTCCCATTCTCCTTTGTTAAAGCCTACTAGCACGAATGAATTATCAGATGTTGGTGTGTCTAGCACGAGACTCATTCTTCTATCTTAAAGCTGGGAATTTTTTTATTCCTAAGATTTGAATTCTGACTTAGTCAAGCCCATAATTTAAACCAACTAGAAAATTATACACCTATCTTATTTAATAAACTCCTTTAGAGTTGTTGCATATGCAAAACACATGGTTTTTATAACAATATAATTGTCAAGTTCCATCCAAAATGTCTTGAGCTGATTGGCATATTCAATGACAATCTATTTTCTTGCTTTGTTATCATAGTTTTCTCCTTTAGTCCATATACTTGGCCATCATCTTTGGCCTTAGAGTATGTTTCATTTACAACATTCCAAATCTTCTTTATTGTAATGAGAAACATGTGGGTGTCACTTATCTCAAAAAAACCATGGAACTCCATAACCATGTTGTAATAACAAATTCTTCCTCCTTATGTGCAGGACATGATAGGTGCATCACTTTTCCTTTTCCTATAATAATTGTACGAATGAATTAAGATCATTTGAGATTATTTTTCTCATTCAGTCTATAGGCATTATGAATACTCTACGGGTCTTTAGGGTTCTAGAGTTTTGAGGTTTGATACTCATGTCTTAGCATTGATGGGTTTATTAGAGTCAATATCAGATCCAAATATTGTAGGATCGAGAAAAAATGGTTAAAAACTCCATGCAACCGGTGGAAACTACAATAACACTCAAAGGAAAAATATGTTATGAATGTGTTAAGACTTGTATTAGGTCTATTAGGGAGAAAAAGAAATTAGTTTTACTTAAGGATTTTATATTAGGCTGATTTATTTATTGTTATGGGTTAAGTAGTATTTTATTTTAAGCGGCCCATGGCCCATTAGTCCTTAAGTTAACCTAGATATATATATTGTATGATGTTAATTAAATGAAGTAATAAGAAAATTTTGTTTTATTTTATTAACTTTCAATGCAACTTTAGATCTAGGTAATTCCTAAATTCAATTCTAACATTTAGTGCTTTCATCTTGTGTTCTCATGGCTCCTCCTAAACCCAATAATCCACCTACAAGAGAGCTTGTCGGAGAAGTTGTTCACACCTTTCAACTCCACCTTCATAATGCTATGGAAGAAGTTCATCAACATATGAAGGAGAGATTTGATAAGGTTAACAATGAGATGAGGCAGAACATTGGTCAACTTCATCATATAATGGATGAAGAAAAACATATCCATGATTCTAGACACGATCCATCATGGCAACACTACACAAGTTGATGTCCCAAAAGGAACAACAATATTATTCTACCACTATTCATACAACAACAACTTCTTCAGGTATTTCTCACCTTTCTACTACATCTATGGTTCCCCTCCCATTAGCCCAAATTTTTCACCCCAACTTACCCCTTTAAGACACTCAACTACTTTTTCTAACTCAACCACGCAACCTACTGCTACAGCTATGCTGAAAAATACAGCAGCTCAACCACCACCCCACTTCCCACCTCTTTCTTCCCCACAAACAACTTTTACCCCAAACCCTAATATTAATTTCTCCTTTTTCCAACAAAACCCCTACCAACAAATTTCCCATATTCCCCATTTGCCACCTATGCGTACCCCTAAACTTGAACTTTCCATGTTTGATGGTTCAAACCCACTTGAGTGGTTGTTTCAAGCTGAACAATTTTTCAGTTTTTATAATATGCCACATGAAGATAGATTATCCTTGATTTCATTATATATGAAAGACGATGCTTTGGGCTGGTTTAAGTGGATGCACCAAAATTTATTATTAACTGATTTGATTTATTTCATAAATGCCTTATAATTACGTTTTGGTCCTTCTACTTATGAAAATCATCAAGCTGAATTGTTTAAATTAAAACAAGAAGGGTCTGTTGTGGAATACCAAAGAAGGTTTGAAAAATTAGGAAATCAAGTTGTTGGTTTGCCTCTCGATGCAATTTTAAATTTTTTTATTTATGGGCTGACATTAGAGATTAGAAATGAAATGGCTATCCATAAACCTACCTAAATCTCTCAAGTTATTAGACTTGATAAACTTATTGAGTCCAAACTTAAAGATACCAAGCCAAAATTCTCAAAACTTTTCCTACACCTTACCAAAAAAAGCAACCCCCTTATACCAAACACTCAACCCTCAAAAAGTCCCAATTCCTCACAAATTCAAGTCTCAAACCTTCAAAAACCTCAACCACTCACCAACCTCCAAAGTTCCCAATTTGACGCCTATCACAAACCCAACTTCAAGAGAGAAGAGCTTAAGGTTTATGTTTTAATTGTGATGAAAAATTTGTTCTGAGTCATAAATGATCTACCAATAGATTCCTTCTTCTTTTGGCTGATGATGGAGTAATAGAAGACCCTCTTTAACCTCAAGATCATGTTGATAGTGAACAAATTTACCAATACCACAATGACACTTACTTTCAATTGTCCACTCAAACTCTTACCAGTTAGTTTTCTCCCCAAACGCTTAAGTTCAAAGGTCAAATTGGTGGCTTATCCGTCATGGTACTAGTTTACACGGGCAACACTCACAATATTTTATAGTCGCACATTGCTCATCATTTAAACCTTAAGTCCACTCTTATTCCTCAATTTTCAGTAATGAAGGGCAATGGCTCTCATTTACAATGTGAAGGAATTTGCAATAATGTTCAAATTGTTCTATAACATAAACCGTTTCACCTTCCTTTTTACTTGCTGCCAATTGAAGGCTCTGATGTGGTTTTAGGCATGGCTTGGTTATACACTTTAAGCCAAATTCAGGAAGATTTCTCCATTCTATCCATCACTTTTAACCATATGGATAAACCAATCACTTTAAAAGGAGACCCCACATCCCATCCTATTCACATAACCTTTCATCAACTTCGACACCTTATCCATACAAACTTTGTTGCCTCCTTTCACTTAATGACCTTTCAACATATTCCTTTTGCTCCAATCATCTCCTCTATCACATTATCCACCCCGGAACGTTTACCACAAAAACTACACCCAAAAATCCATGACTTGATCCAAAACTACCAAGAAAATTTTCAACCACTTTCTGGCCTACCACCTAAACGCCCACATGACCACCACATTCCTCTTGAGCCCAACACCAAACCGATCAATGTGAAACCTTATTGTTACATACACTCACAAAAAGATGTCATGACCACCATAATCCAAGACATGTTAAAACAAGGTGTTATCATTTCTAGCCATAACCCTTTTTCCTCACCAGTCCTACTTGTTAAAAAAAGGATGGAACTTGGAGGTTTTGTGTAGATTATCGCGCTCTCAATATTGTTGCTATTAAAGATTGTTTCCCAATCCCCACCATTGATGAACTCTTAGATGAACTTGGCTCAGCCAGATTTTTCACCAAGTTAGATTTGCATTCATGTTACAACCAAATTCGGGTTGCATCGAAAGGTACACATAAAACTGCTTTTCAGAATTTTGATGGGCATTACGAATTCTTCGTTATGCCCTTCAGGCTCACTAATGCCCCATTTACATTCCAATATGCCATGCATGATCTATTGAGGCCCCATTTATGAAAATTTGTTCTGTTTTTTTTTATGACATTCTGATTTTCAATAACAATTTTGCTGACCATCTTACTAATTTGCAGGTTGTGTTTGACTGGTTAAAATCTCAGTTTTTTTATCGTTAAATTATCAAAGTGTGTTTTTGCAGTTGATACAATTGGTTACTTATGACATGTTATTTCTGAGAGTGGTGTTGCACCCGATCCAGTTAAAGTCAAAGCCATTTTGGAATGACCTCAACCGCGTTCACTCACAACTCTATATGGTTTCTTGGGCCTCACTGGTATTTATAGACGGTTTATACGCAACTATGCCCCTCTCGCTGCTCCTCTCACCGATTTGTTACGTTCCACTAAGTTTACATAGAGTACAGAGGTTAATGTAGCCTTTATAGAGTTAAAGAAGCATATGACCGACATGTCGGTCCTGGTACTACCAAATTTTACAAAGCAATTTATAATAGAAACAGATTCTTCTGGTGTAGCCATTGGTGCAGTCCTATCCCAAGATGGTCATCCCATTGCTTTCTTCAGTAAAAAGATGTGTCCAAGAATGCAACCAACTTCGGTCAACGTGCGAGAAATTTTTGTTGTCATAAAAGTAGTAAAGAAATGGCGTCAGTATCTCATTGGGCAAAAATTTCACATTTACACAGATCAGAAAAGCCTCAAATCTCTACTTATGCAACGTATCCAAACATAGAACAACAAAAATGGGCCTTTAAGCTACAAGGATTTAATTTCGAAATTTCGTACAAACCTGGTCGTTCTAATCTGGTTGCAGATGCTCTGAGTCAGCAATTTGGTCCAGAGGAGACTCACATGTAAGCGTTGTCCTCTATAGTTCCTAGCCTTGTTACAATGTTACACCGGTTTTATGCAACATACAGTATCAAACAAAGATTAGTTCAACAATTGGTTCATCAGGTAAATGATATCAGACTTTACAAATTCACCAATGGATTGTTATATTATAAAGAAAGACTTTATGTACCTAACATTTCCATTCTTCATAAAATTATAATGTTTGAGTATCATGCGACACCTACTGATAGACATTCTGGTGTTAAGGACACTATAGCTCGCTTGCGTTTTTCCTTCTGTTGGTCTGGCATAACATTAGCTGTTAAAAACTTATTCAAACACTACGATACTTGCCAACTTAACAAATATGAAAGTCAAACGAAAAAAGACTCCTACAACCACTACCCATTCCTAAAATAATTTGGGATGAAGTTACCATGGATTTCATTACTCATTTGCCAAACTCCTTTGGACACACCGTCATTTGGGTCATCTGTGATCGGTTAATCAAGTTTATTCATTTTATCATTTTGCCTTCCAAGTTTTCGGCCAAAGATCTTGCAGCTCGGTTCACCATCAAAATCTTTCGCCTTCATGGCATCCCAAAGTCCATCGTGTTTGACAGAGATCCATTGTTCCTAATTGCTTTCTGGAAAGATTTTTTCAAGATCCAAGGAACAACATTAAAATACAGTATGTTATACCACCCACAGACAGATGGACAAACAGAAGTTATGAATAAATCAATAGAGACATACCGTCATTGCTTAGCGGGAGAGAATCCTCGTCACTAGTTTAAATATCTCCACCTTGTTGAGTTTTGGTTTAATACCTCCTTCCATACAGCTATCCAAACGAGTCCCTTCAAAGCGTTTTACGATCGTGATCCCCTAACCACTCCAAATTATTTGTCCGACTCAACCACTGAAATATCCCTGGACATGTCCTTGCAACAAAGACAACAACTTATTACATAATTATGAGATAACTTTAAAAAAAAGCAGAGTTCAGATGGAAAAACAAGCAAACAAATTGCATGAGGACTATACTATTGTCGTGGATGATTTGGTTTTGTTGAATCTCCAACTGCATCGACAAACTTCCGTCAAACAACACACTTCACAAAAGTTGTCCAAGCAGTAATTTGGTCATTTTCGAGTCATCAAGCGCGTTGGAGTTGTGGTTTACATGCTGGATCTCCCTTCATCATCATGCATTCATCATGTTGTCCATGTCTCCTTACTCAGACCGTATCATAGGCACTGCCTTGACTCAGATCAGGACCTTCACCTTCCTCCGGATACCCTTTGTTTTGAAGAAGTCATGCAAGAAGATTCATATGTTTTCAAAAAGAAAGAATAACTTGTTTTGGAAGTTGGGTATAAATAAGACTTATGAACGTAAATTACTCTTCTTGCATTTATGAGAATCCCAAAAGAAAAGTAAGTATGGGACTTCAAGACTTAGAGAGTTTAAGTCTTCAAAAAAATAAGGGAGTGGAAACTGAAGTGTTACAATATGAAACTTTATCAAGTGCCAATTCCTACCCACGTGCTACTTTTACTACTAGGACAACTTGTCCTCTCTCTACACCAGCCACGTGCCCCAATGATAACATTGAAAAGCAATCCCCACCCTCTATTCAAAATAAACCTCATTTGCCCTTTTCCCCTTTTTTACACTTGCCATCACGTGATGGCTCATTCACCAAGGCCCGTCAATTACTCCCCAAGCATCACGTGAATCTCTCAACCACTCCCATTAAACACTCTTCCCAAGACTCACTTTACACCCAATTATACTCCACCTTATCTCATCAACCCACTTTACCACCACACAAAGAAACCCACTTTATCCCTCCCACAAACCCTACCACGATTCATTCTCCAGCAGACACGTGTCCCCACTTTTTTCCCTCACTCAACAAAACCATTCAACAAAATTATTGGGTTGATCAATCTCATTCTACCCGGTTTTCTCCCACTTTGAACCTTGAGGACAAGGTTCTCTTGGACCCAGGAAGTATTGTTAAGACTTGTATTATGCTTATTAGGGAGATAAAGAAATTAGTCTTACTTAAGGATTTTATATTGGGCTAATTTATTTATTGTTATGGGTTAAGTAGTATTTTATTTTAAGTGGACCATGGCCCATTAGTCCTTAAGTTAACCTATATATATATATATATATATATATATATATATATATATATATATATATTGTATGATGTTAATTGAATGAAGTAAGAATAAAAGTTTGTTTTATTTTATTATCTTTCAATGCAAATTTAGATCTAGGTAATTCCTAAATTTAATTGTAACATAATGCGTAAGAAATCACCCCAACCAGGAAGATTGGAATCTAAGGGTTTAAGTTTTGTCGCAATATAATCTGTCATTTTAAGATTTCCCAACACACTGAGGTACTCAAAAAATATATTCTTTATACCATATGAATCAATTACTATTTCTCATAAAATTATATGTTATTTAACAAAATAAATAATTATGTTATTCTAATTTGATTCTTAGAATTAAGGAGACTTTCCCAATCATATCGATCTATACATAACTCAAATATATTACAAATTTCCTAAATCAATTTCTTTCTCAATCATATATGATGAAGTATATCAAGCTGTGAAACATGGATACTTCATTTTAGTCAAAGTATTGGTACTAGGTATGTATTGGGTACTGATACTCATATGGTACGTACTGATATCGTATCTATTTTTTATTTATTATTGTTGTGAATCAGATACCTTATAAACAAAGTATACTAGGTTTCTTTATGATCAAAAAACCCACAAGGTTTAGGGTTTAGAGTAACCAAGGATACAACAATGGTTGATTATAAATTGATATTGCTTACTTTCTCTTGAAACAAGATTACAAGTATACAAGAATAACAAATAACCTCTCTCACTTTTGAATTATGGTTTTGTCTTCGTATTTTCCCTTATACAAAAGATGAGAGACTAGTATGCTATTTATAATAAAACTAACACACTAACCTAATGGGCTTTTTAACAATTACCCATTACAAGCTAACTTAAACAATTGGATCCATAACACAAGGCCTAATTAGACATACATACTAGAACTGACTTTGACTAAAATATGTATAACTTCTGCACTAGCATGTGAACCAGCTTCGACTTCATGCTAAATCTCACTCGTATCAGAGTTCAATCCAATATTCCACAAATCTCCACCTTGTACCAAACTCTATACCAACAAGAAAAAAAAACTATCTTTCTTCATGCTGCTTTATCAACTGCATACAGTGGAAAAACTTGCAACTGGGCAACGTCTTGTTGATCATATCAGCAACCTTATGATCTTTCGAAACCTTCAACACTTTAACTTCTCCATGCTTGATTACCCCTCTGATGAATGGAGCCTCACACGAATGTGCTTGGTTCGCTCATGATAGACTGAGTTCTTTGACATGTGTATTGCACTTTGACTATCACATTTAACAGTGATACCTCGACCTTGAAGTTTCAGCTCCTTTGTAAAAACTTCAATCCATATTGCTTCCTTTACAACTTCAGTTAGGGAAATATATTCTGCTTCAGTGGTTGATAAGGCAACAACCTTCTAAAGTGTTTCTTTCCAACTAATTGTTGTGCCAAACATAGTGAAAATATATACAGAAATAGATTTCTAGAATCCATACAACCCGAATAATCAGAGTCGACATATCCTTCAATTTTTGCTTTACTATCTTCACCCAAGGCTCCACCATAAATTAGGACTCTGCTAAGAGACCCATTTATGTACCTTAGAATCCACTTCAATTCTTGCCAGCGAGCCTTTCCAGGATTTGCCATGTTCCTGCTTACAAGACTTACTGCATATGCTATGTCGGATCTAGTACATACCATATGATACTTCAAAGAATCTACTATATTAGCATATGAAATGCTCTCCATATAAGTTCTTTCGACATTAGTACTAGGACACTGATCTACACTCAGCTTGAATTGAGGGTTTGTCGGAGTCACAATAGGATTTGAATTCGACATACCAAACTTTTCAAGAATCTTCTATAAGTACGCCTCTTGAAATAAACATAATTTTGACTGCTTTCTATCTCTTCAGATGTCAATCCCAAGAATCATGGACGCAACTCCCAAATCCTTCATATCGAACTCCTTATTGAGTTCAGCCTTCACCCTATTTACATCTTCGACATTATTGCTTGCTATTAGAATATTATCCACATAAAGCAACAAAATAACAAATGAATTACCCTATCGAAATTGGAAGTAAACACAGTGGTCGAACTAACTTCTGATGAAACTAATGCATGCCATGAACTTGTCGAATCTCCTATTCCACTGTCGAAGAGATTGTTTCATCCCATATAAAGATCTCTTTAGTTTGCACACATACTCTTATTTCCCCTCTTCGACATACCCTTCAGGTTGTCTCATCAGGATTATTTCATCAAGATCACCATACAAGAACGTAATCTTCACATCCATCTGTTCTAGTTCAAGATCGAACTGTACCTCCATGGTAAGCAACATTCGATTGGACTTGTGCTTCATAATAGGAGAGAACATATTATTGAAGTCAACACCTTCTTTCTGAGTGAAACCCCTTGCAACCAACCTTGCCTTGTATCTCTTCGACGCAACTCCTTTGATTTCTTCCTTAACTTTGAAAATCCATTTACAGCTGACTAACCTGGCTCTAGCAGGTTTTTTGATCAGTTCCCCATGTGTTGTTATCATTAAGAGATTTCATCTCATCATCTATGGCCTTCATTCATTCAGTCTTATTTCGACTCCTCATAACTTCCTTATAGTCTATAGGTTCTTCGTTTAGAACCTCACTTGCAAAGATTAAGGCATAAGCTATAAGATCTGCATAACCAAGTATCTGAGGTGGCTTGATGACTCTTCTCAACCTGTCTCTTGCCAACAAATAATCATTATCAGTCTCCCCATCTTCGACAATAGTTTCTGCTTCTTCTTAGACTTCATTTAGTTCATGTAATTCAACATCATTATGCTCCACCTCAACAGGAACTTCTCTTTGTTCAGATCTTCGACAACATCCATAGGTTTTCTTGAAAGCCATATCAGCTTCATTGAAAACTACATCTCGACCGGTGATACACCTCATGTGACCTGAACCTATGCACTATAACCTATAAGCTTTGACTCCTTCAGGGTATCCCATGAACATGCATTTCAGAGCTTTAGGTTCGACCTTATCTTGCCTAATGTGAGCATAGGATACACAACCAAATACTTTTAGTTTGTTGAGATCTGGTGGATGTCCCAACTAAACTTCTATAGGTGTCTTCATATTTAATGCAATTGAAGGACATCTATTTACCAGGTATGTTGTTGTCGAAACAACCTCAACCAAAAACACCTTCTTCAATCCAACAATAACCAACATGCATCTAACCCTTTCGAGGATTGTTCGATTGAATCTTTCAGCTAGATCATTTTGTTGAGGAGTATCTGCTACAGTCTTATGCCTTGCAATCCCAGACTCGACACAGTAACTGTTTAAAGCTTTGTTGCAGAATTCAAGGCCATTATTAGTTCTCAACTTCTTGAACTTTCTGCCAGTTTGAGTTTTGACAAGAACCTTCCAACTCTTGAAATTCTCAAAAGTTTCATCCTTTATCTTCTAAATGAATACGAATAACTTTCTGGAATAATCATCAACTATGAATGGAAAATACTTTGCACTTGAATGTGAAGGATTCCTTGTAGGCCCCCAAAGATTAACATGAATGTAATCAAGGGATCCATGTGTTCTTTGTTTAGCTTTGGTAAACTTCACCCTTCAGGATTTTCCAAATACATAAGATTCACAAAACTCTAACTTCTCGATTTTGTCACCACCTAGCAGGTTTTGTTTCCCCAGTTTGACCAAGCCTCTTTCGCTGACATGGCCCAACCACATGTGCCATAACTTTTTGTCTGACAACAGTTTCGTGGATGCAATATTTGTCGACCCACTTACAACTTCAGCCTCAAGGGTATACAAGCCTTGTTTCTTCACGTCTCTCAAAACTTCCTTCAACCCCTTCATGTCTTTTAGGATATTTTTTCTCCTTGAAAAACATACCCCTTCTTGTCAAATTCACCAAGAGAAATCAAACTTTTCTTCAAGTCAGGTACATACCTAACTCCAGTCAATAACCTTACTGACTCATCATGGAGCTTGAATCTCACAGATCCAATATCTGCAATTTTGCAAGCTTTGTTGTTTCCTAGCAGCAATGATCTACAATCTTGATCACATAATTCCCCAAACAAATCTTTTTTTGGAGTCATTTGCCAAGTATAACCTGAATCCATAATCCACTCTTTTCTTGAGTCGCCACTTGAAACCATAATAATATCAGATGATTCGAAATCATCTTGAATAATGGTCGCGTTGCCATTATCCTTACCTCCATGATCTTTCAGGCGTTTAATGCACAACTTTCGAATGTGACCCTCCTTCTTACAATAATAACATCAAACACCAGATGTTTCTCCACTATAAGACTTATGCTGACTTTTACCCTTCTTCTTGTCGAACTTACCATTCTTTCGCAATAATTTTGCCTTAACGGCCAAACCTTCACCTACTGTCGAAGGCTTATGCTCCTTTCGTTCGTTCAAGTCCTTAGAGTACAAGGAAGATTAAACATCTTCAAAGGTCAGAGACTCTCTTCCATACAAAAGTGTTTCTTTGAAGTGAGCATGTGTTTTAGGCAAAACACATAATACCAACAACAACACGTGAACTTCATCATCAATCTTCATATCAATATTTTCAAGATCAAGAATCAGCTTATCGAACATATTCAACTGCTCAGCCAACACTTTGTCTTCGCTCATCTTGAATGAATACAAAACTTTCTTCATGTAGAGTCGATTCACCCGCGATTTGGTCATGTACAAACCTTTAAGTTTCAACCATAACTCTGACGTCGTCGTCTCCTTTGATACCTATCGGGGAACCTTATCACCAAGGCTCAACAATATTGCGTTGTGTGCTTTCTCAATCATGGTCGTCTTTTCAGCTGCCGTAAACGCAACATTCATGGTCTTCTCTCCCTTCAACACTTCCAAGCAACCCTGCTACACAAGTATGAGTTTCATCTTCAAGCGCCATAGACCAAAATCGTTCACTCCGGTGAACTTTTCAATCTCATACTTTGTTGAAGGCATATTCTCCACGCTCACTGCACCAATTTGTTGTGAATCAGATACCTTAGAAACAAAGTATATTAGGTTTCTTTATGATCAAGAAACCCACAAGGGTTAGGGTTTAGAGTAACCAAGGATAAAAACAAGAATTGGTTATAAACTGATATTCTTTCCTTTCTCTTGAAACAAGATTACAATACAAGAATAACAAATAACCTATCTCACTTTTGAATTAGGGTTTTATCTTCGTATTTTCCCTTATACAAAAGATGAGAGACTAGTATGCTATTTATAAGAAAACTAACACGCTAACCTAATGGGCTTTTTAACAACTATCCATTAGAAGCTGACTTAGGGTAGAAACTAACTTAAAAAATTGGATTCATAACACAAGACCCAATTAGGCATACATACTAGAACTGACTTCGACTACGATATGTATAACTTTTGCACTAGCATGTGAAGCAATTTCGACTTCATGCTAAGCCTCTCTCATATCAGAGTTTGATCCAATATTCCACAATTGTATTTTAAGTCAGTACTCCAGCGGGTACATATTGGGTACGCGAATTCAATTTCTTTCTTTTAATGGTATAGTTTTAGGCTTTTTTTAATGGGCATAGTTTGACCAATTTGATTCATTGCAAGATCGGTGGATCTTTGAAACCAAAGGAATGGTGAATAACTTATGGATGTTCAATCCCTAAACTTCAATCCATTGTATTGAAACTCCTAGTACAATCATGATCTTCATCTTCTACCGAGAGAAATTGGAGCACATATAGATTTATAATCGCGTACATGTACCTTAGTTTTCTTTTTTAAATGACGTATTTCGTACCGAATACCGGGTACGTACCCGTACCTTTGCAACGCAGATATCAAGTCTAGTGGTAAATCCGCAAAAGATAACCATTTTTGTAGGTTCCATCTATTAAGATTAAATAGATTTGAACCCTTTGTTACTTCAATATTAACTCTCTTCCTTTTGGCTTAGTTCTCATATTCAAAGGCAGAGATTTAAAAGTCATTCATCTTCAACTGATAGTTGATAGAATCAAATCTAAGTTCTATTCTTGAAAGGCCTTTTTGCTACCAAATGTTCTTAGAGTTCAATTGGTTAACAGTGTAATCCAAGGAATGATGATTTATAGATTTTTTTTTTTTTTGAATTATTGGTGTATTGCTTTAATCAAAGATATTGAAAAATGTATCATAAATTTTACATGGAACAAAGATATCAATACAAGAAATCTGATACTTATGGCTTGACATAGATTTTTTACAGCAAAGAAAAAATGGGGCTTTGACATTAGATCCCTGAGAAGTATCAATGAAGAAACATCTCTAAGCTATGTTGGGATGGTCTTCAATCAAACAATAAATGGGAATTTCTTAGAAGTGGAGTGATTAGGCATCATAAACCAATCAATTACCACATTTACTCTAGCACTTTGGATTGGTATTAAAAGTAAACACCAAGAAATTCTGGATCACAACACTTTGTGTTTGGAAATGGAGAAAATTATTGTGCTGACAAAATTGTCTGTCTTAATTTTATCATCACTTTTTATGTTTGATAATTTAATCGTAATAGGCCAGGTCTCCCCGATTTCTATTTCATTCTATCACTATTATTTTGTTTTGATATTTTAATATACTATATTTAATTTAAAATGTATATTAAAATAATTATATGCAATTACAAATTCTTACACAAAAATGTATGTCCTCGATTGCATTATCAACCGAGAGCAAATTGGGGTGCTAAGGCCTTAACATGAAGAGAAAAGAAACTTCCTTCAAAGATTACTATGCAAAGATTGCAGCTCAGACACAACCTCCTTTTGAACTTGGTCTCTTCTTATTTTTCCTGTGGTAGTGACTGGAAAAGGCTTCTTCCATTCAATAAATATCTTTGGTATCTTAAACCTGAAAGAAGAAAAAAAAGATGTGTATCCTTAAACCACCATTGCATGCCTAGATGTTTTGGAATGGAGAAAGTACAAAATTATTTTAATTGAGAAGTTTTAGCAAACTACAAGTTAATTCAATCAAAATCTAGCTTAACAAACATGAGTAAAATTTTGGATACAAACCTGCTTAAACTATTTTCCAAACAGTATTGTTGGAGATTCTTTTTAGATAAGTGATACTCTTCATTTGACGTAGAATGCTCTAACCATTGCCAATTTTCACTAGGTTGGATACATGCTGCTACCAGCTCTGTGAAACGAGCATCTGGAATTCCTACGATAACAACACTTGCAACCCCCGGGTGTCTTAGTAGAGTTGCTTCAACCTACAAACACATATGTCCACACTTACCTAAGACCTTCAACCAAGACAAGATAAGCACTTAATTAAGTATAAAAAAAGAAGAAACTATGAACTCCTTAACATGCTTAGAAGAAATGTGATTCAGATATCATACATTAAATGTGTTATGCACTAATTACTCTTAGCCATCTGATCTCAAATCAAAGGTATAAATTATTTGAATTGGTGAAGGTATAGTGTGAGCCAGCTGATCACAAATGGATGTTCGAGATCAAATAATATTTGTATTTTTGAATGCAAGGAATCTAAATCCTAGAAATGTCTAGTGTTTGTCTCTTGTTTTGAAGAATTTAACTTTGTAATAAAACGTTATGTTCTTTCAGCATCACATGTCTATATAGTCTTACTCAGACATTCAACTCTAGATATTCATAAAACGTTATGTTCTTTCAGCATCACATGTCTATATAGTCTTACTCAGGCATTCAACTCTAGATATTAATCTTTGTAGTTGCGCATGTTTATTACCTCTTCAGGGTAAACATTCTCCCCGCCACTCTTGATGCGACCATTTGTACGTCCAAGGAGCCACAAACTACCATGACAGTCCATTGATCCAATGTCACCTGTGTCAAGCCATACTTCATTCCTCTGATTAGATGAGTTTGTGAGAGTTTGATCCCAATACCTGACCATTAAATGTGGTCCTCTAGTTAAAATTCTTCCAGTGTCACCAGAAGAATCTGTACATATCTTCAGCTCTACATGAGGCGCAGCTTTGCCAACACAAACACCTTGTGGCTGGCGAATGAGATGTTTGGATTCTACCTCACCATATGTTTGAAAAGGATGGCTTGTGGTTTTTTGCATTGGATCATATAGTGTCAAGAATGTCAGTGAAGAGCATGCCTCTGTCATACCTTTAATAAATGAAAATTGTTACGGATAATGAGATCAAAAGCACTCGCTACATGTATTAGTACGACCATTTGAATGTGCTAAAGTACTTATATATGTGCTATTTCTATAGAAAAAGATAAAATAAAGTTGAACTGTTTTTATATAAGTTATAAGCTGTTTTCATACACTAATCCATAAAGCTTATGAAAATAAGCTGAAAATAGCATATGGACATGTCATAAGTTGTATCCTTTAATCCATAAGCTCTTCCAAAGTCCAAACAATTTCACAAGTGCTAATACCAGTAGTTAAGCTCAAATAAACTGATCCAGACATACTTTAGCAAAAAAAACTTTCTTCTAGGCAAGATTGGGTTAGACTTACCATAAGCTGAAATAAGCTTAGCTTTATGGAAGAATATGTTACTGTCTTTGATAAACTCAAGTGAGAGGCTTCCACCCCCATTGAGTATTTTCTTGACATGTTCTCCCCCTTTCCATGTTTCTTTGTGCCTAAAAATGTCAAAACATCAAATAAAGACTTGATATAACAGTAAACACTACTTTAGGATAATTTATTTACTGTTTAGTCTAAACTAGGAAACCATTTGATAGAAGTGATGAATTACTTTGCTGTACGTTATTGTCTTAAACGCAAATTTAGTCTCTTTATTTGGTCTCGTTTACGATTTTGGTCTCCTCGTGTATAAATCTACAAATTTGATTGCATGGTTTTCAAAATGTCTTACGTTTTCCAGATCTTTACATTTGATGATGATTTTTTATGATTTAGAAAATGAGATACTTATTTGATGTATGAGTCGAAGACATGGAAATGGATTATTAAATGAGAATCCACCTAAACAATATTTTATATCAAATTTAGTTAGTTGCTTTCGTGATATAGATTAATGTATATTATATTTTGATAAATTGAAAATTAGTTGTTAAGTAAGAATCCACCTAGATAGTGTTACTTCACCAACTGAGTTACCACTTAAGCATCTCCCTCACCACATAATCAAAGTTCAGCCTGACAAAATTTAGTCATTTGAAAAATTGGAAGACTAAAATCGTGAATTTATAAATAGGGGGACTACAATCTCAAATGGGATAAAATAGAGGACCAAAACTGCATTTAAGTCTGGTGTATTTTATAAATTAAATTATTTTTATATATTGCGTCATATGAGCATTTTTGTTTCAGAAAGGAACAAAGTTTTGTATAGAACATACCTAACTATAGAAATCAAACTGGCCATTATGGCAGGAACTGTGATAAAAGATGTGACAGTATGTTGTTCTATGGCATCAACAGCTAACTCTGCATCAAACTTTGGCATGAATACATGGCAACCTCCAACCATGAGCATGGCCATTGCTGATGACAAGCCACCAATGTGACATAATGGAGCAGTATGAAGATAAACCTGTTAGAGAACAAATGGAAAAAAAAAACACGAAGAGCTCAAACATCAATTAGATGACCGAATGTTTCAACTTGGTTTATAATGTAGTAACATGCAAGTAAGTATAATCTAAGTAGTTAATATTGACAACCTCATTATGTTATGATATAATGGTAAGTTGTCAAAACCAATAAGTAACATAAACCGGATGTAATGAGGAATGGCATACATCATCTTCACTATATCCAACTATCGCAATCTTTGCTAGGGACTGTATGATCAAAGCTTCATGGCTTATTGTCACTCCCTTGGGTTTTCCAGTAGTTCCTAAGAGCACATAACAATTTGAGCAATTTGGAAGTGTATTCCCTAGATTAATATTTGAACACTAGCATGTACAATATTATCAAAAAGTCATGCAAATAATACATTATTGCATAGTTATCAGTATCTTACAATACATGCAAGTCATATATATCGATTTAATACAAAACTGAACTCAATCAATACACATGATATGAATCTCGATTTAATAACCAAGAGAGAAGTTTTTCTTTATGAGGCAATCAAGTGAGAATGTAGAACCTGAAGTAAAGCATATTATGACAGCTCCTTCAGGTGCCCAGGAGTAATTGAACTCTATAGGTTTCACAACATGCTTCTTAAGCATTCCTGGAGTCAACACTGCAAAACAACAAGAGCAATTAAAGCTAAGAAGATTATTCAAGCTTATAAAAAATTTTATGCATAGATTGTACTTTAGTACAAGGTTTTAAAAAACGGCCGCGGTCGCGTAAAGGCTTTCGCGGCACTGATTACGGTCTTCACGGTGTGAATTAAGCACAATTTGTTCTCTAAAATAAAAACGGTGGTAACGGTACCGGTATTGGTATCGGCACATGCTGATACTGTTTTGTCGTTGTCGTTTTTGCGGTCACAGAACGCTTTTAATAACAAATGAATACACACAAATATTCCTACCATTCCATTTCTTTGCAAAATCTGAAGAAGGAGAATCCAACAAAACACGCCACTTCAAAGATTGAATATCAATTTGTTGGAATTTGAAGTACCATGAATAGCAACTCTCATCAATCACTAACATCACTGGCTTCACTACAGCCATTGCAAACCTCGCCTCTTCAAAACTCTTCAAAAGTAAAAATTGTATCAAACCACAAAAACAATACAAATTAGGGCAATCATTCATGTGTATATCAAATTTACATACCCAGCGATAGTTCAAAGGAGCGGCAATTCCTCCAACAAATGCAATGGCTAATAACCATTCCAAATACGAATCACTGGAATGAAAAATCAAATTGATTCACCATTCGTAAGTTTATTGACAACGAACTAGCAGCAAGAACTAGATTCTGTACTACCTGTTATAAGCAGAGATGGCGATAACGTCACCGGGTGAGATTCCAAGCTGGAGAAGGCCGTGTGCTAGTGATACCACTTCCTCCGCAAACTGTTGACCGATTTTGCGGTGGTTGCCGGAAATAGTTACCGGAGAATCTCGCCGGAAGGTTAAGAGTCGACTCAGACATTGGCAGATGTGAGCCATATGGAAGGTGAAAGCGCGCTTTGCTATTCTGTTTCCAAACGAGCGTTATCTGCTCAAACACCAACGACTTTCTCATGTGGGTATCACACGTGTCATGTTTTTATTGGTGCTTTTAAAATTTCTCTATCTTCGCGTGTTTGTTAAATTTTTAAAAAGAAGTGCTAGCAAGTGCCTTGGGTATGGTCACTAGTTTACCCGTGACAGATCTTGAATAAAATATTGGTGGGAGCCGGTAATTAAAATTTATTCTAATAAGTGGAGTTCGCACGGGTACCTGTCTAGACACGCGAATATTAAAAGAGAAAAATATAATGAAGTTAAAATAAATTTTGAAAGAATATACTGAGATATTGTAATATTAATATGTAATAACTGAATATATTTCAATAAAAAAAAATGATAGCAATATTTAAAATAAATAAATGAATCAACAATATAATTTTAGCGGTTTAAAAATATTTGAATTTATAATGTATATTTACCCGTAAGTAAATACAAATATTATATTAAATTAAATTTTATATAAAATTCTATAAAAATAATATCAATTGAGTATCTTTCTACGAAAAAAAGTGATAGCAACATTTAAAATAAATAAATTAATCAACAATATATTTTTCCCCGTTTAAAAATATTTGAATTCAAAATATATATTTACCCGTAAGTAAATACAAATATTATATTACATCAAATTTTATATAAAAGTATATAAAAGTAATGTGAATTGTGTATCTCTGACGTTACTCTTCTCTAGACTATATAGTATGTTATTATCTCCATAAATAGAAGAGTTTACCCCGCACCCCCCAATTATACCTGTACCCCCCAGCAATTTTTTTTTGACCAAAATGCCCTCATATAAATAGTTACTAATTCAAATTCACTTTCCATTTTTACCGTTCGTCCAAAAGTTACAGAGAGAAAATTTTTTTTGATTTTCGCACGTGTTTACCGGAAGACTACAAGTAAGTCTTCCGGAATGTAAAATTTTGTACCGGAAGAGTTTGTGAAAGTCTTCCGGTACCGGAAGACTTTATGAAAGTCTTCCGGAATGGTTTAAATGACTACCGAAAGACTTCATCAAAGTCTTCCGGAATGTTGTTTTAAAAATTGCCTACCGAAAGACTTTGATGAAGTCTTCCGGAATGGTTTTGTGTGTACCGGAAGACTTCAAGAAAGTCTTCCGGAAATTTAATTTTTTTTTTTATTAAATAATTGTTTTTCTGTTTTTTCCAGTGGTGCGATCACGCGGCAGAGATGGGAGGATTCCAGTGCGATCGATGGGACGGGGCGAGACGAGTAGGTCACGCGCAGATGATGCTGGTACATCTGCAGCTGCAGCTGACCCTGTGGGGTATCCTGGTGGTCCGTACGATACCAGTCTTTTGGTTTCGTACGAGCATCACGTGGCGAGACGTGTATGGTTGGGTGAGGTAAGGAAATTATAATTATTTAGTTTTGAATAATAACCGAAATTATATAATTTGTTTATCTAATTTGTTTAATTTTATTTGATTTCAGGAGAGGGGGGCGAAGAAGGAACTGAAGGTGGCTGGACATGGGTTGAAGTTGACCCAGATGGTTCCACAGCAGCTTCCACCGGAGATTGAGGGTATCATATCGAGATCCGGTTTAGCTTCCTTACAGAGATCGAGTTTGAAGAAGATTGATGCAAACTTGGTTTCTGCATTTGTGGAGAGATGGCATATAGAGACATCTTCATTTCACCTGCCGTTCGGTGAAATGACGATTACTCTCGATGATGTGGCATGTCTGCTTCATTTGCCTATTAGGGGGTATTCTGGAACCCTCAACCCATCAGTGAGGAGTTAGCCATTGAGTGGGCTGTTGACTATCTTGGAGTGACATCGAGAGTGGCACTTTTCCAGGTTCGTGAGTGCAAAGGATCGTACTTCAAGATAGAGTGGTTATATGATCGATTCGTAGAGCATCGAGCAGCTTCACGTTGGGCATTTGCGACCCGATGTTATTTGATGGTGTTAGTGGGCTGCACCATCTTTGCGGATAAGTCATTTACACTCGTGGAGGCGCGATACTTGGCATTATTTAGGGACCTGGATGCGTTGTCCACCTATAGTTGGGCAACAGCTGCATTGGTGACATTGTATAGGTTTCTTGGAGATGCGTCTATGTTTAGCTACAAACAGCTTAGTGGTTATCCGACTCTCCTACAGGTATATATTTAAATTCAGTTTATTATGTTAAAGTTATATATTAAATTTAGTTTATTGATTTTCTTTTAATTCTAATTTTAATTTTATTATGTTCATTATGTTCTATTTAATTATTATGTTATTGTTTTTTTAACAGTGCTGGATTCACGAGTATTTTCCTACACTTGGGAAAAAAGGAGAGAATTGGATACCTGCTCAGAACTGTGGACTCCCGCGAGCGATGAGGTGGACGTACAAACAGGGGGCGTTAAAGGTGGATGAGTTGCGACCCATTATGGATGAGCTGACACCGACTGATGTCATATGGAGGCCGTTCGAGGATCATAGAGTTCATCGTCGTTTTGATGAGATTTCTCTATTCAGGGGTTGTTTGAGGTGGGGAGATACTATTGTTCCATACATGCCTGACAGGTGTCTTCGACAGTTTGGATACCGTCAGTCCATTCCACCTGCACCCATTGATCCTAGGATGGCTGGTGACATTGATGTTGAGTGGATTAGTTACACCCAGAGCGCTGGCCAGGTGATTCGTTCTGCTGCACGGGCGACTATCCCATTTGAGGTAGAGGATGGATACCTTGAGTGGTATTATCGTGTTTCGCATCCTCGATTGGTACCTCCTACCTATGATGAGCCGCCAGTTGCATCTATTCCTGAGTACGATGCGGGACCATCTGATCCTGCATGGGGTTCTGTGTCCACCTTGATTCATCGCTACCTTCAGCAGAATGCAGCTGAAGAGGATGATCCACATTTTGCTGATCTGTTTGCAGCTTTACGTATTGCTCGTTCACAGTGATGTATAGTTATGTTTATGTCATATTATTTCTTAGACTTTGTTTCTTAATATATTGACATTTGAACTGATATTTATGTTATATGTTATTTATAGTTTTTATGTTATATGTTATTTAAGTGAAAATAAAAATGAAAAACATAATGAAATTAAAACATATAATATCACGTAACCCATATCTGGTAGAGTCAACCATTTCTCTATTGGTTGAGAACCACTTCCCTCTATCTTCAAAGAATCTCTCACTTCAGCTAACCGATCAGCAAATAAATTGGCATATAAAGCTGATCTTTCATTATGTATAATTTCCAATTCTAATTCCCGACGAACCATTGGCCAACCATCTTCGGCATAACCCCGCAATGAAGCAATCACTCTAAATCCACAATTACCATCTGACATTACGTTGACAACGTCATCAATAAATGACCTAATATGATAAGGAAATTGAAGGATGAACCGTTTAGATGACTGTGAAGTTTGTGTTAATTTTAACTTCTTTTTCACAGGTTGTGATGGTTGAGATGGTTGAGATTTCTTTTTTGAATTTTGTGATGGTTGAGATTGTCGTTGTGAAGATTGTGATGCTTGATCAACATATTCATGATACGAAGGATCCCTGTAAACATCATACCCTTCAGGTTTTTTGTCTTTTTTCTTGACTCCACCCTTTGTCTTTATTTTTTCAGGTGGTGCTAACAAAGAAGTCGTTGTGGGAAATGCAAGTTCATAAACCCTACTATGTAATGCCCTTCTTCCAACAACATCTTGTGACCTATACCTTTTCCATAACTCATCCATTGCAGATTTCATACCCACATCTGATTCCTCATCTAAGTCTTCTTCCAACTTAATTTCCATACTTAGTTTCCTCCAATGTACATGCACAGCCTCAATTGGTATCGGAATACCACTAATTCTATACCCTGCCAACTCACACGCGCAAGGTAATCCATAGGTGGATCTAAGAGTACATCGGCATCTGTCTTTGTTAGTTCCAATATAATCAACTCTCTTTAACTCTTCAGCAACGCGCCTCAATGCAGCTCGCGACACTGAAGTACGTAAATATGTGTAAAATGGACTTGAATGGACATGTGCAACTGCATACACACTCTTTTGAAAAGAAGCTCGAATGTTGCTAATTTGTATCTTTAAGTTGTCATTCATGGCCTCCCAACATTTGACCATGTCACCAATACTGTTACCCAACATCTGCTTTAACTTCCAATGAGCAGACTCAACCCTATAATAATACATATTTAAACTAAGTAAGAAAAATAAAAAATTCACAAAAAGTATATTTTGGGATCTAAAACAAAACATACCGATTAGTCGTCGTGTTACCCATATGTAGGACTCGATTAATCCATGCGCAAACAAACCTTTGTCTATGTGGTGTCAACCATGTGTCGTTCACGTACTCAAAAAATTTAGGACAATCAACACACTCTTGCTCAAGTTCTTTTAAATGTTGTGCATACTCAACCTCATCACTAGCCCATACAACATCCGTCCATAATTTGCCAATTGACTCCTGCTTATCAGGATCCACTAATAGTTTCCTTTTTGCACCAACATTTTTGTTAATGTGAAACTGACATAGCAAATTATTTGTCTTCGGAAACACAGTTTCAATGGCTTTCATCAAAGCAAGATCTCTATCTGTCATCATAACTTGTGGAAATAAATCTTTTTTCACAAACAATTTTTTAAGCTTATCTAACACCCAACAAAAAGTCTCAGTCTGCTCAGACTCAATATACGCAAATGCGACAGCAAAAGTCAACTCGGTAGATGTCATTCCAACAATTTCAAACAAAGGTTGTCTGTATTTGTTTGTCTTATAAGTGCTATCCATAACTAACACAATAGGAAACATATTCAACAACTTAACTGAATCTGGATGTGCCCAAAATATATCTTTAATAACTTCAGAGTCATCTCTTTTTCTACTCCAATAAACATAACTTGCAGCCTCGATAAGCTTAAACAAATGTTGTATCTCACTTCTAGGACCTCTTATCTCTTTTTCCATCATACTCTTTTGCTTGTATATTTGTGTGATACGAGTGACACAATCTGGATCAAGCTCGTACAAGGAATGCAATATATTTATGGGTGCAACCTTTCTCTTTGTTAAATCAGCAACATGTTGCTTCTGATCCGCTGTCAACCTACCAACAAATGAGTGACCTTCTAATCTATCGGGTAAATCATGGTTATGAACGCCACATTTTACATCAATCTTCCATCCAGATCCATCTTTTGTCGGAATCGACCTGATCTTAAATGGACATCCACATTTTTTCGTCGCACTTTCTATTCCACTACGAATATCCTTGTATTTCCCACCTTTATCGCAACCAAATATTATTTTGTTCTTTCTTCCTCTCTTGCCTGTTTGTGTATCTGAACGAGTGATGACGACCGTCACTTTATTTCGTAATCCGGTGTCTTTGACCCATCTTATCACCTCTTCTCGTGTACCAAATATCTCTGTCGTTGTAAATACATCTGATGTATTCACACATATCGGTTCTTTTTCGTGTAAAGGTACTGCACCTACAAAATAAAAATATTTTTTTAAAAAAAGAATTAAAAAAACTTAAATAATAAAAAAAAAAAATCAAACCGGAAGACTTTATGAAAGTCTTCCGGTATTGTGCTCTTACAATACCGGAAGACTTACATAAAGTCTTCCGGTACACATATTCATTACTACCGGAAGAGTTAATAAAAGTCTTCCGTCCCGGAACACTTTTATTAAGTCTTCCGGTGTACAAACAGCATAATACCGGAAGACTTACATTAAGTCTTCCGGTATGTTAATTTACGTACCGGAACTCATTACCAAAAGTCTTCCGGAACGTATATTTTTGGACAAATTTTTACTTTAACCGTACGGTCTGACACAAATGGTAAAAAAAAAATAATAAAATAATAATATAATAAAATAATCTAAGGTTAAAATGGGCATTTTTTAAAAAATGTGGGGGTACGGGTATAGGTGGGGGGGTGCGGGGTAAAATCTTCCCATAAATATTAGTAGGAGCCCCGTGCATTTGCACGATTACTCGTTTTAAACGTGCACTGTGTGTAAAAAATGAATGCTTGTAAAAAGATATAATTGAGATACTAAATTGTTATAATTATTTGGATGATAAATAAAGTGTTATAATTAAAATATTTATTTATTTATTTATAAGTATATATAAAAATAATAATAATTAATCAATTAAATTATAATAAATAAAATGTAATAGAAAAGTTAGTATAAATAAAAACGACTCTTTGAATGGATTTGTAATTTCAATGCATGACTATAACCACTCTATTTGATTTAGAAACAAAATAACTATTTAACACATTTTATTTTAAAAGGCTAAAGATTGGATTAATTAAAAGCACAGTGTGCTATATAAAAGCATGATTATACCAGATAAATGTACACCAATAGACCTGCCAAATGTAAAGCATGACTTCACCGGATAAATTCATTCACTGCAAAACTACAATATTAATGTTTCATTTGATCCGACATAAAAATATGCAATCACAAAAGTTTTGTCCAACAACAGAAAATACATAATGCTTGAAAATGATTAAATTTTGTTATACTAATAATCAAATTTGAAATGACGCGGAAATAAAGTTGTTCCATGACCAATCATGTTCACCATCATCACTTGAACCAAATATTGAATTGTCTTGTTCTTCATCTTCATCATCGCTGAAGAGATGTGTCCTCCTGAGCCTTTTAGTTGATGTTGTTTTTCTTTTGTTTTGTCTCCTCCGGTGCACAGCCGGCGGCCAAACAACCATTACACCATCTTGAAGAACTTCCTGATTATGTTGGAGTTGTATAAGAAAATTATCAATTAGGGCAGAATAACTAAAAGGTATTAGCAGATGCCGATGAAGAACAAAGAAAAGACAGAAAAATCATTAAAGTTACCTGGTGGGCCATCTTTCGTTCTTCAACGTCGGGAGGCTGTTGTGGCAGCAGAGGTTGGAGGAGCACCGAAAGTGGTTAAAGCTCCGATTGTGGCTCAAGTTGGACGGGTTGATCCTGAAACTGTAGCATATGTTGATGAATAAAAGTCTAATACACAAGTCAATTAAAATGTAGAATGAAGGAAGATATAAAATTATTGGACCTGTTTTGGTTGTTAGTCTGAGCCAGGATGTTGGAGTTGTTCGGGTTGGTCTACGACCCTTCGAACATCGTTTGACGCCATATAGGTATTTGAGTTCTGAAGAAGTTTGAAATATGTTGTTGATTTGAACTGCAGAGCTTTATATAATTGAGGTTGTGTCTGTTCATGTTCTCCAATTCCTTGAAAATGTGAAACCATTAATTGTGTTGAAATTGTAACATTGTAACATTGGGTGGTCAAATAATAAATGAATATGACTATCAAGTTACCCGTGTATATTTTCAATACAATGTATGTATTGATGGGCCATTATAGAAAAAGATCTATTTATGGACCAAGGACAATGTTATGTTTTTACAATGACTGGAAAAAAACAAAAAAAACTGATTATAAGCCACTTTGATGCATGTCTCCACATTAACTAACAGAACGTCGCCTCTGTATACAAGTTGGCAGAACAAGAATATTTTTATGAACCAATTGCTATTATACAAATAAACCAAATCCAACTAATTCAAATTCGTAGACTGGTATTCTACATTGACTGGCATATTTTCGACTTAACTTTGATTTAAGATATGGATTGCAATAAGAAAAACTCAATCATTAAACCAAGATATATCAGAAAAGATGCCATACAATTTCTTTAAAATCATTATTTTAAAGATCATACCACATGAAACCAATAGACGTGAATCATGTTCATGTACTTCCGACGTGGAGATTCATCGTTGAGATCCTGGAGATTCAGAGATGGTCTTGATAAAGCAACAACTTCAAATGGAACAATGATGGATGTTTCCATTATATCTTACTATGAAAATACAGAAGTTAGTGGCAGATGCTAAAGATACAAATTAGATGGAAAAAATTATGTTTTAAAACAAATGAATGAATGATAGCCCATATACTATAAAAGTTATGTTTTAACACATTTAGAATAGAATAAATGTACTAAACATACTTTTTCTTGAGTTTCACTATATTACATTATTCACAATGAATTTGTTATCATTGATTCGAGAATTAGAACATCCTTGTCCAACCACATGTAATATAGAAACAGAATCATAAGTGGAGTAAATTCCTTCCCATGGGAAACAACTACTCCTATGTCAGGGAATGATTCTTCAAGTCTTGTAGGAAAAACAATTGTGGAGAAGTAAGACTCAATGTTATAACATAGGCACAAATGTTAAGCCACATAAGTTTGATTATAAATTGCGGAGATCGAATAACAATAGTTCATGTTCCATTCTCTAACAATTCATCTTGCAAATCAAATATTTCAGAATAAGAAAGCATTTAATAGGTGTTCAAATGAAACTGATCTTACCTAATAATCAGAACTTCAATGGCTGCTGATGTGGATCTTCGAGTCTGCTCGTGCGATCGAGAGAATGAGGGAGAGGGTGTACCTACAAGGTACTCCGATGCCAAAGTAAGAACGGGCACAAGAGATAGCAAGTACGAATAAAGTGTTTGAGGAGAGAATATTCAATACTCGACCCTCTCAAATGAAAGGGTTTATATAGAGAGCCCCCAGTGCGTGGCTAATGGTCCCTATTTTTGGTTCTGGATCGCGGATCCCCCAAAAATAGGTAACTGTCAGGAAGGGAGCGATGACGAGCATCCTGCTCGGGATAAATTTGTGTCGGGCACGGAGCCCCGAGCAAAGTCTGTCCTGGTCGATCCTGGGTGGTCCATGTCGCAGCCAAGCAGGGTCCATGAACGAGGAGAAGAGGCTGGGCACCATGGAGATGAGTCCCCTGGACGATGAATTATTGGGCCATTTCTGGGCCGAAAGGGTTGGGCCATACTTAGTCGTTGGTCCAGTCTAGAACATGAGCCCTCCAAGTCGTTGCTTCTAGTCGGAGAAGTGATGACTTAAGGATGTCTTACCATCGTCGTGATGGAAAGATCCTCAACGCGTTTCATAACCATGGTCGATGATGGAATCAGTCGTGACATCCCGGTCATTATAGGCGAGGATCTCAAACGTTTGGAGGGACTGGGGTGACACGCGCGTGTCTTGGAAATTGTGTGCATTTAATGCGTGATGATGGTTAGCCTATGACCGTCCCTAGGCAATGAGTGTGACATTTATAGGTTTGCAGACCGCACGTGCTTGTGCACGTGTTGGAAGGGTTTATAAATAGATCATCTGGCCTCATTTCCACACTTTTCGCTTTCCAATTTTCTGATTGCTCAAACAAGCAGCTCGCTTATGCCATCAACAGCCGTTTGTCACCGTGATTACCGAGCACGATTTTCGACCACCGAGGAAAACCTTCAACTTGTAAGTTCTGGTGATTTTTATTTTGATTTAGCTTCTAATTTTTATAAATGAAGTAGTTGCATGCGGTTAGGATAACATTTTAGTATGACAATGCCGATTAGGGCGAGAACCTAGGGTTCCTACATGGTGTTCGCCGCCTCTGTGGGCGGCGGCCGGTGGCAGAATAGTAAGTGATGTGATGTTTAGGACTAGTTTGCGCTGCTCACGACGACATTGTTCGTCTTCTCCGGTTGAACTTTAACTGAAGCTCTGGGTGGAACCGTGCTCATCCTATGAGATCCTCGTGGTTACTTGCATCTGTTTACCCTGGTGGTCAGCTGATCGTGGTTATTTTTTACGATTAAGGGCATTGTCCGAGGACAACGTCCTCGCCCCCTGGCGTACCCTTTCACTTGATAAGTGGTGGAAGGGTGGATTTGATTTTGTCATCGAATTCACGTTTTCCTTCATTGCTTTTCAGGTGCAACTATGTCTAATGATGACCGAGTAAACATGGAAACCAAGGAGCTGTCTAGCGAGTCCGCATCTTCTGCCGTTGATACTGAGCAAAGTTCGCCTTTAGGGAGGAGTTCAGAATCTTTTGCGGATTCTGAAGAGACCACCTCAGTTAAAGACAACTCGGTTGAGTCTGAGGAGAAGGGCGAGGGGACAGAGGATGATATCCATGTAAGTGAATGGGTTGCTACCAAGCCGCTGAATATAATCTCATAGTATGCTCAGGAAGGGGCAGAACCTCCTCCTGTGGTCGGGAATTCCGCAGACTGGATGGTGCGGTACCCGACCTCTGATGATCGGATTTGCACTGATTATGGCACAAACATGTTTTCGTTATACGAAATTCTTTTTAAAGATATGAAGTTCAGGATTCCTTTCACGGACTTCCAACAGAGTGTCTTCGTTTACCTGTGTCGCTCCCGGGATTTTCATCCTAGTACAAACGTGAAAGTGGCGTGGAAAAGATAGAGTCGCCAGCCAGACATTTTTATCCCGAATGAATAGGAAAGGTAATGTTGCACAAACCTGAGGAAGAAGGAAATGACGAGGCCCTGCGTACCAAAGATCTGGGTTTGGGAGTCGGTTACGACCTGGGAAGGTATTAGCACCCCAGACCGTCCTCCGTACCTGACGGGATCCACGCTTGTTTGTCTGTTTCAAAGAGTGAGAAATAAGATGTTGTTGAACGAAGTAATTGCTAATTGGAATGGAAGTGGAATGGAATTGGAAAAGAAAATAGAAATAAAGGGGGAAATGTAGGGAAATAAAGAATGTGCTCGAACAGGCTCTACCCCGCTGCCTACGTACCTCATCGGGAAAATAAGGATCAGAGTCGACGTAGTTCGCCTAACTAAGGCGGGAACAATTTGTATTTGTTTTTTATGAAGCTAGAACTGCTTATGTCTATGCTCAGGTGTTGCAAGCTCGTCTGGTACGAGTGCATTTACCGTCTTGCATGCGAGACAAGTCATCGCAAGTTCGCGTTTAGAGTGAGTGAGATGAGGAGAAAATTCCCACAGGAAAGTCATTTATTGTTTGTTATTTGCTTTTTAAGAGTTTTCTATGAATTTGTCACAAGGAAGTGAATTCGAACTCTTTTCCATGGAATGTGTACTTGCTACTACATTCCAAGATGGAATAGTATAACAAGCACACCAAGGAAAGTTTATCCAAGACTTTCTTCCAAGGATTAGGGTCTAAGTTCACTAGCTTGTCGAACTTATTACATGTTTTTGTATCTTTTGAAGAAATGTATTTTATGCTTTCTTTATAAAGATAGTCTCGTGATCAGACTTGTGCATCATGCTAGACAAGTCCATACTATTCCCAGATGGAATGAATATGAGTTCCACATGGAATAAGACTATACACAAGAGACTACTTGAAGCCTTTATTAAGGGTCTTTTTAGGATTTTTGTTTGAAGATGAGAGAAGAAGACTCAAATTGCAAAAGGCAAAACTATGGGGGACTAAGACACAACCCTAAATTGTTTATTGCATACAAAAGGGAGATCCTAATGGTTTATGTGGTTTTCTAATCCTAATGAGAAAAGTAAAAGAAGAAGAAGAGAATTAGAGCTCAACTTACTTCCTAAGGAAGTTAAGTTGTCTCTAAAGAAAGGGGAAAGCCTATGAGCAAAGCACAAGGTGCTAAGGAAAACACAATTATAATGCATAAGAGATAGGAATGAAGTAATGCTTACCTCAATCTTCCACCCTACAAAACAAAAGTTAGCATGATAAAGCAATTTGAACATGTAAAGCATGGCAAAACTCCAACAAAGCTCATACTAGCTAAAGGGAAAGAACTAATGAGATTCTAAGGCTAAGACCTAGGCCTAGGGTATCCTACATGGTAACAAAATTATAAGTCAGTAGATAACTCATACAAAAGTATTCTAAAGTCATAATGATGAACAACTTCAAACTATACCCTAAAATGGAGCTAAATCCTAAGAGGAGTTAAGGTGAAGTCACATGTGAAACTTAAGTGGTTAAGCATGGAAAACTTGCATTAAGTCAAAGGTGAATGAAAAATTCAGAAGTAAACACTATATGGGAATGTCCTAAGATATAGTAAAAAGTGTGATCAAAGAGATTCAAGTGAGAAAGATTCAAACAATAGGTTGAAAGGATGAAAGAATGAACATGGACACATGACTTATAAAGTAAGAAAAAAACTTAGAACAAAAAGTCAAACATGGTCAAGGGAAATTGAATTTCACATACAAAAACTAGGGGCTTAATGAAATGTTAAGAGGAAACTTAGACTCAAAAATTGGACCTTTGTGAACTAAAGTGAATGACATTAGGGTTAAGGAATAAAAAAAAGCTTGATTTTGGAGTTTTATGGTGTCATGTGAGACTAAATGAAGCATGAAGACTTATGAGATGAAGTGAATATATGAGAATGATTATAGAACACCTATAAGATACATAATAATGATATAACATGGTTGACATACTCATGAGGGGGATTTAGAGGTATGAAGATGGAAAGAGAAGGTGAATTAGGGCAAATGAGCATATATGTGACTTATGGATCAAGTAATCAACAAAATTAAAACACGAAGACCTAAAATGGATACAACTCACTTAAATACCTCTAACATGACTTAGGAGACTCAGATTAATGACCTCAAATGAATGACATAAATGCCTTACCAAAGTTGAGTAAGAAGAAGTAGGAATGGGGACCAAAATTATAACTTGCAACACAAGGAACCAAAAAAATATCAAATGGTACTGAAAAATTATGAAAATGGACATCTAGGATCACAATCCAGGGGGTAACCTACCTCTAAAATATCCCACTAAAATTCACATTCTAACTCATTCAAATAAATGTTTGAAGTGAATTAGGGTTTTATGCATACAAGCTCAAAGAATGGGTTCAAAAATAATCCCAACAATGACCTAAAAATAAAAGGAAAATATTTTCATAGACCTTGAGGTGTCCTCTAAATATTGAAAAAATAATAGTATCCATATCATTTTTGGTTTGAGAAAAATAAAATGGAGAAGGATCATTGGTCAAAAATGGAGAAATTCCAAAAGAAATAAAAGGAAAATTAATTTATGGACAGAAAATAAATGGGAAAATGAAATTAAAAATTATGAAAAATCTGGAAAAATGTTGAAAATGGTGTATGAATTTATTCACAATTTTTGGAGAAGATTTGGTTTTAAGAAAATTAAAATTGAACTGAAAAATAAATGGAAATAAAATTGGAAAAGAAATAAAGAGAAAATGGCAAGGGGGTGCGTTAAGAAGGAAAATCAGTTGAATTGGACTGGGCTGGATCAGATGAGGGTGTCAATAGCGTTCTGAGAACTTAAGTCCAAATGAAGGCACATGATATGCACGCGATTCATTAATGTGTTGGCTTAGTATGATGCGTTGGATCAGATTGAATCAATGGTTGTGTTCTAAACTTGCCTCACCGGATTAGGGCACTATTCTGTCACCGGAGAAGACCTCTGGTCATCTTCTCTAGTGACCTGCAGTTAGGGCATGGCTCAAACCTCCACTAAAATGAACTCTAAGACCATCATTATCTTCCTTAGGTTACGCACATCGAGAATCTAGCCTCACAATTCACTAATCATGCATAATCAGTGCAAATCGAAGCATACAAAATCAATCCTAAAAACTGTATCTAAGCACTTATGGTGCCTATCATCTATCCAGTCCATTGCACACCTCTAGTAGGTCATAAACATCACCAAACCATCAAGAAAAGCATGAAAATAAAGCAAGATGGATAATGTGAAACCTGAATTGTAGAGATGCTCAAGGTTGAAGAAAACCAGAGAAGAGGTTCCACTTGTGCTCCACACTTGTTCTTGATCCTTGATTAAGTGAAATAAACACTCTAATGTTGATGAATTTTAGTGTAACTTGAAAAATGCAGAGATGATGTTGAACTCGATTCTTGCTATTTAAAACCAATTCCTCATGGATCTCTTGCTGCTGATGAAGATGAAGTTGAGAGGATGATGATTGATGTTATATTTATGAGGATGAGTGAAAATCTTGGCAATTCGTAGAGATCTTCAATGGTGCAATTCAGTAGCTACCAGCTGAATTCTTCCATGGATGGTGCTCACAAGTTGCAGAGCCTGACGAGCATATGAGGAATGGCTTGTATTGATGAAGATGAAGATGAAGAAGAATGGAGAGCAAAATGCAAAAGAACTTTTCAATATGCAGAGAGAAAAATTAGAGGATTTTGGAATTGTGATTCGAGCAAAAATGAAGCCAGGCCAAAATTCTGTTGAAGAAGCTCTTATATAGACCCTAACTCATCATGGTTTACATTTAGAACCATGGTTAACTGAGTCAATTCAGTTGGAGATGAGTTGAGTTTGTTAGAATGAATTGAGGTTAGTTATGCAAGCTGAAGCATGTAGAACCTTCCATTGCTCGAGCTAGATTCAGTGTGGAAAAGAGCATGGCATGTATGGTGAGCTTTAGTGAAGCAAGTTGAAGATGGCTTGATCATGTTTGCCGCATGCTTAATCTAATTCAATTGGTTTGAATTTGAATAGGGATGCATGGAAATTGTGGTATGCCAGTAATCATGGGATCATGTGCACTCTAATGCAATGCATCATGCTCAAAACTTGTTGAATGATGCAAACAAGAGGGACTGAACTGAAGTTTGAGCATGATGTAATTCCTTATCACACAAGAAAACCAGTTTGATACAATGCTCTTCCATGGAGGATTTCTTCATGACCAAGGCATCAATTGGAATAATTCTTGTGAGCAATTTGAAGTAGAAGATACATAGAACAAGTTTGGTGTTTGGTACATGAAGAGACAAGGCTTCTAAGTACCTCAAATATGTCTTTGCACTTCATGCCTCAAGACTGCATAATTGGCCTACACAAGCTTGGCATGCCTAGATCAAAAATTCCTATGACTTTTAGTTTGAACCTATCCACTTTGACCTCTCATATCCCTTTGAAAAAATGCTCAAATGGAAATTTGCCCAACATCAATCTTGTAGAAAACATGGCAAGGAACAGCTTTCATGCTGGACAATATTTCATTTGAGGTAATCTTGTTGAAGAAAAATGGCTCTACTTCTTGCCCTCCACATGTTTGAGAAATTTTCTGGCAAGTCACGTGCGCAGGTCTTGCCTTGCCTGGCCCATGACATGGTTTTTGCCTTGATTTGTCCAAACTTTGCAAGATCATAACTCACTCAATTTTAATGATATGAATGTGTTCCACCTATGGATTTGAATATCAAAATGTCCTCTTTAAAACAGCCCAAGTGGAATTTTCATTTGACTTTTATTTTTGGAGAAGGCCTCTCTCGAAGTTGGTTGCAAAATGGCCAAAACTTGCCATTTTTGGAAACCCTAAATTTCCAAAAATGGTAAGTTTTGGTTTTCTTGATTTCTCATGATTCCTCCATAATTTCTTGATCAAATTTGGTCCATATGCTCCTTGTGACCTTGATTTCATGAATTTGATCCCAAAAAGTCAGGAGTTGACTTATTACTCAACATGGTTGACTTTTCCCCAATTCCCTAATTTTTAATCAACTGATCAACTGAAGCTCTTCCAAAATGATTCCATGGATGAAATTTCAACCCTAAACACTTAATATCATGTAGAAAACAATGAGATCAAGTTTGGACCAAAATTTCCTTGGGAAGCTCAGTTAATCAGATACCCTAATTTGGCCCATTTTGTTAGGAGGTGTTGCACTGCTTGAATCCTCTGATAAATTTACTTCCTTCTAGAACTTGTGGCCTCAAATGAAAACTTGTGGGATATTGTGAACCCTTTGCCTAATGCTGAGAAGCCATGTGGACCTTTGATTGCCCTTGGGATGACCCTCAATCTCTTCAGTCATTAATCACAAGCATATACCTTTGCTATGATGGCTATGATGCAATGCTCTAAGTTATGATGTGAATTTGAATATGCAATGTGATATGCTAAATGTTATGAATAATGAGAGGGTCGAACTTGGGGTTCGAGGCTGAACTTGGGGTTCAAGGTTGAACTTGGGGTTCAACAAGAAAGACGGACCTGGGGTTCGAGATTGAACTTGGGGTTCAAGGTTGAACTTGGGGTTCAAAAAGGAAGACGAACATGGGGTTTGAGAGTGAACTTGGGGTTCAACAAGGAAGACGAACTTGGGGCTTGATAATAAACTTGGGGTTCAAGGTTGAACTTGGGGTTCAACAAGAGAGACGAACTTGGGGTTCGAGAACGAACTTGGGGTTCAACAAGGAAGACGAACTTGGGGTTCAAGGTTGAACTTGGGGTTCAAAAAGGAAGACGAACTTGGGGTTCGAGAATGAACTCGGGGTTCAACAAGAAAGACGAACTTGGGGTTCGAGAATGAACTTGGGGTTCAAGGTTGAACTTAGGGTTCAACAAGGAAGACGAACTTGGGGTTCGAGAATGAACTTGGGGTTTAAGGTTGAACTTGGGGTTCGACAAGGAAGATGAACTTGGGGTTCGCGAATGAACTTAGGGTTTAACAAGCAAGACGAACTTGGGGTTCAAGGTTAAACTTGGGGTTCAACAAGGAAGACGAACTTGGGGTTCGAGAATGAACTTGGGGTTCGAGAATGAACTTGGGGTTCTGCAAGGAATACTTCAGGTTGAAAAGATGTTACGGGCTTTTGTGAGAGGTACCACAACTGGCTTATGCTCCGTATGCATATGTTTGAATCTTTATGGCGTAATGCTCCACAATGATGGAAATGCTACGCTTTGAGGATGGAAATGTAATGAGGATCACTAAATGCAAATGCAAATGCAACGGGATCTCCCGGTGAGGAGATAACGAGCATCTCTAACAACTTTGTTTGGGAAGAGACAATCATTGCATTGATTTGATGTATCCTTGTGGGGAAAAGCAGCTTTGCGGGGGGATATTGTTAATGGTACATCGGCTCTGAACTACCGTCATTGCCAAAAATAAATTGGACTTTGAGATTGAAGAGCCAAGACCTTGTTGGGGATGATCTTGATTTGGGAGGTACACTACCCATTGAACTCCGTTGGGGAAGTGATCCTTCTGGCTCGGATGGGGAAACAAATGTGTTGGTACTCTGTTGAGGAAGAAATCTATTGGGGAACCCCATCAAATACATAATCTTATGCTTAGGAAGGAGATGTCTCCATATATTGCCGGAGATAAGAAGACTCTAATGAGGGAATGCTTATTTGTTGACGGAAAATCTCTGCCTGGGGAGACTATCAGTCTTCTTTCATCACTGCTAGGGACGTTTCAATCTCCACTCTACTGAGGATAATGTAAGACATTCGAGAAAACGCTTGTTGAGGGATTCTGTTCAAGAACCTGTTGAGGGATTCCTCCTGAAAGTCTATTTTGGATTTGCTAGCAACACCTACACTTGCACATGCATAAACACAACTGATAATGCATGCAACATGGAGAGTTAGTTTGGCTTGTATGCCCCGAGCTTATGTCATGAATCACCATCCCCTTCACTCAACGCTTTAGAGTATCATTATATAGTTTTGTGCTCCTGCATGAGTTATAAGGCGTTCAAATGTTCATAATGCAATTCTTATCACAATTTACTGGACATTTTTTTCTTCACTCAGTCCACGTTAGAGGAAAAAACAAAAGCATATGGACACAAATTTGAACGAAATTGCATTTTATTAATTGGAAAATGGACCTATATAGGCATTACATCGGGAAGCAATCCATGGAAAGAGGAAATTGCTCAAAAGGAAAACAAACTATCCTATTGGCAATGTGATGAATGAATCTCATCAAGTTCCGACCCGACTTTGACTTGTATATCTTTGTGACTTTCCGCTCGCTTCGCCTTTGAGGAAAGTGATTGAATTGGTCCTCAACCCTTAGGATGCCCTTAGTTGCAAATTGATCACAAACCTCGCAGACCGCAATCGTTCGTGTTGGTCCCTCTTTTACGTGGATCGCCCTTTCGGGTTTTCAATCCACCGGGATACCCTTTTTTGCCTGAGTTGTCCAATACGGATTTTCAGCTCAGCGAGTGTACATTTTTTCAATATTTCCCTAATTTTTTCCCGAGCCTTTTATTTTGTTTTTGGCTCGCCGGGATGCCCATTTTTTCCTGGACCTTTATTCTGTTTTTTGTCCAGCGGGTCTTTTTACATGAAGTATTTTCTTACTGCGTCTGTATTGACAGGGGACTGGAAGTCTTCGCCATCCATAGTTGTTAACATCAAGGCTCTGCCCGAGAAGACCTTCTTAACGACAAATGGACCTTCATAATTGGGCGTCCACTTGCCCCTATGATCATTGAGAGGAGGAAGAATCCTTTTCAGCACCAGGTCACCTAGTATATAGCGCTGAGGCCGTACTTTCTTGTCGAAAGCCTATTTTATTCACCTTTGATATAATTGCCCATGGCATACAACTTCTAGGTGTTTCTTTTCAATGAGTCTCAACTGGTTGTACTTGGCTTGGAGCCATTCAGCTTCATCCAACTTGATATCCATCATTATTCTCAACAAATGGATCTCAACTTCGACCGGTAGGACTGCCTCCATACCATACACCAGTGAGAACGGAGTTGCCCCTGTCGAAGTATGCACAGACGTTCGGTACCTATATGTAGTGCAAACGGAAGCATCTCATGCCAAGATTTGTATGTCACAACTATCTTCTGAAGGATTTTCTTGATATTCTTGTTGGCCGCCTCAACGACACCATTCATCTTCGGGCGATATGGCGAAGAGTTGTGATGCTCTATTTTGAAATCCCGGCACAAGTCTGCCATCATCTTGTTATTGAGGTTAGAACCATTATCAATAATGATTCTCTCGGGAATTCCATACTGTCAAATGATATCTCTTTTGATGAAACGGGTTACCATTTGCTTTGTAACATTGGCATAAGATGCCACTTCGACCCACTTTGTGAAGTAGTCTATAGCAACCAGGATGAAACAGTGACCGTTAGCAGCTGTTGGCTCAAACTTTCCAATTATATCAATGCCCCACATGGCAGATGACCAAGGTGAAGACATGACACTCAATGGATTTGGAGGTACATGGACCTTATCAGCGTAAATTTGGCACTTGTGCACATGCGGGAATATTTACAGCAATCGGATTCCATGGTGATCCAATAATACCCCGATCTTAATAGCTTCTTTGCCATAGCATGCCCTCCAGCATGGGTAACGAAGGAGCCTTCGTGAACCTCTTGCATCAACTGGTCTGCTTTGTGTCCATCCACGCATCTGAGCAGGACCATGTAGAAGTTTCGTTTGTATAGTACATCATCTTGATTCAAGAAGAAATCGCCTGCTAACCTCCTGAAAGTCTTCTTGTCCTTACTGGATGCCCCAGCTGGAGATTCATGAGTCTTCAGAAATTTCTTGATATCGTAATAACAAGGTTTGATATCCTCAATACCGTCAACAGCGAAGACATAAGCAGATCTTTCGAGACGAGAGACCATGATTCTAGGCACGTAGTTCTTTTGACAAACTTTGATCATGGACGATAAAGTCGCCAGAGCATCAACAAACTGATTCTCATCTCGTGGTATATAATGCAGCTTGACCTTGGTGAAGAAAGTTAACAACCTCCTAGTATAGTCCCTGTAAGGAATCAAGTGAGGTTGATGAACTAACCACTTGTTATTGACTTGGTTTACGACCAGAGCAGAATCTTTGAAGATCCCGAGGTTCTTGATTCGCAAGTTGATTGCTTCCTTGATCCCCATGATGCAAGCTTCATACTCTGCTTCATTGTTAGTACATTTGAATGTCAGCCGGGCAGTGAAAGGCATATGGACCCCATCTGGTGAGATAATGACAACACCTACTCCGCTTCCGTTTATGTTCACAGCTTTGTCAAACATCAATTTCCATTTGGATTCGGGGTTTGGCCCCTCCTCCGGAAGTGGTTCTTCACAGTCTTTCAACTTGAGGAACATGATGTCCTCATCCGGAAACTCGAATTTCATGGGATGATAATCATCGAATTGCTGCTGGACCAGATACTCCGACAATACACTCCCCTTAATGGCTTTTTGTGAAGTGTATTGGATATCATATTCTGTCAGAATCATCTGCCATCGGGCTACTCTTCCTGTTAGATTCGGCTTCTCGAAGATATACTTTATAGGGTCCATCTTGGAAATTAGGAGAGTGGTGTGGGTCAGCATGTACTGTCTTAGCCGGCGAGCAACCCATGCCAAAGCGTAACAAGTTTTCTCGAGTAGTGAGTAGCGTGTCTCACAATCGGTAAACTTTTTTCTAAGGTAATAAATGACATGCTCTTTTCGACCAGACTCGTCCTGCTGACCCAACACATATCCCATTGATCCTTCAAGTACGGTGAGGTACATGATTAGGGGTCTCCCTGGCATTGGAGGCATGAGAATCGGAGGTTCTTGCAAGTATTCCTTGATTCGGTCGAAGGCCTGTTGGCAGTCATCATTCCACTTGATAGCCTGATTATTCCTCAAAAGCTGAAAAATAGGCTCACACGTGGCTATTAGGTGCGAGATGAACTGTGCAATGTAGTTCAACCTCCCTAAGAAGCCTTGTACTTCATTTTCAGTTCTTGGTTCAGGTATCTCTTGAATGGCTCTTACTTTTGCAAGGTCGACCTTAATTCCCCGTTCACTGACAATGAAGCCTAGCAGCTTACCAGAACATACGCCGAAGGTGCATTTGTTCGGGTTCAACCTCAATCTGAATTTCCGAAGCCTGTCAAACAGCTTGACTAAGTTGACTAGATGCTCTTCTTCTGTTTGTGACTTCGCGATCATGTCATCAACATAGACCTCAATCTTGTGATGAATCGAATCATGGAATAATGTCACCATTGCACGTTGGTAAGTTACACCAGCATTTTTCAAACCAAACAACATGACTTTATAACAGAAGGTACCCCAGGGCGTAATAAACGTAGTCTTTTCCATGTTCTCTGGCGCCATTTTAATCTGATTATAGCCAGAGAAGCCATCCATGAAAGAGAATACGAAAAACTGAGCAGTGTTTTCAACTAGCACATCAATGTGAGGCAAAGGGAAATCATCTTTAGGGTTGGCCCGATTCAAATCCCTATAGTCCATGCACATTCTGACCTTACAATTTTTTTAGGGACTGGTACAATATTTGTGACCCATGGGGGATAACTTGTTACAGCCAAGAATCCGGCATCAAACTATTGCTGCATCTCTTCTTTAATTTTAATGGCCATGTCAGGGCGTGTATGTCTCAACTTTTGCTTTACAGGTGGGCATTCTTCCATGGGAGGTAGTTTATGCACCACGATATCAGTGTCCAATCCAGGCATGTCTTGATAAGACCATGCGAAAATGTTAACATACTCTTGAAGCATAGCAATTAGACGACTCTTGTAGATTCTTCTAATGCATCCCCGACATTTACCTCTCTCTTGTCTTATTCATTACCCATATTTATCACTTCAATAGCCTCCTCATGCGGCTGAATCATCTTCTCCTCTCGTTTAAGCAACCTAGCCAGCTCTTCGGGCAGTTCATAATCTTCTTCACCTTCCTCGTTGGCTGGGTAAATTGGATTGTCGAAGTCATACTGAGCCATATCAAGGTCTTCATTGATGAGACCCGAGGATGAGCATCTGCATGAATGATGGTTCACGCTAGTTTTTAGAAGTGGTTTGAGATATGAAAACATTGCCATCTATTTTGAACAAAGCAAAAATGAAAATGAAAGACAAGGAACAACATGCCATGAATGCAAAAACTTCCACTTTATTGATGATTATGAAATCACATTATGAACAAAAGAACCCTTACAAAGATCCATTATGCCTCGGGTAAGGCGTAGGGCTTGAATACAGGAAAAAAAACATAAAAAACCATTACTCTTCAAGCTGAGTGATAGAGATGAGCTTTTCCTCCGACCAGTTGTTGAGTTGTGTCCCTAGAGTACAAGGCTTAACCCACTCATCAACATCGCAGTCACTTTCAGTCATATCCTCTCGCGTAGCACATGAATTGCCATGATCAACCCACCCAACACTGGTGAAGGTGATTGGTCCTTTCCGACCTCTAGCACTTTGTCCAGGTACTGACTGACTAGGCTGGTAGCCAACCCCGTACATGTTCTTTCTTTTCTGGGATATCAATTGTCTTGCCCCAGCCTTCTTTCGCGCCTGATTCTACCACCTCGAACGCCTGTTTGTAAGAAGCTATAAAAGCTCTTTTCTTCGGGTTTTCAGATGAAGCAGCTGATGCAATCTCAGATTTGATGGGCTCAAAAGCTTGGCAGGGAGTCTCGACAATTTCTCCATCCATTTCCACATATTTGAATGAGGATAGGTGACTGATGAAGATATCTTCTTCTCCTGACACTGTTACAATTTGCCCTTCCCACACAAACTTTAGCTTTTGTTGAAGAGTGGAGGATATTGCCCCTGCTGAATGGATCCATGGTCTCCCCAACAAGCAACTATAGGATGGCTAAATGTCCATCACGTAGAAAGTAGCATTGAAGACTTGTGGTCCCACCTTGATAGGCAATTCCACTTCTCTGAACACTAACCTTCTTGAACCATCGAATGCTCGTACAACTAAGTCGCTTGGCCTCAGTACGACCCCATCATAGTTCATAAGAAAGAGCAAAATGCGAAAAGGATTACAGAAGAAAGATCCTTAAGCAAAAAACAAAGGCGTGTGACACAGACATAAAAGACAAAAAGGGTGACCGTTACTCCAACAACCTGGTTCCTCAACCATCACAAAAACCTTTTGAAAGGAGAGCGCTTGTTCCGAATTAGCTGAACATAGGACTGGAGAACATCACAAAGAGTGGGTGGGTACAAATAAACTTTGAGCCATAAATCCTTTTTTTTCTAAAACCGTGAACCAGGCCACAATACAACCCTTGAAAGTCCTAATTGAAACATGGTTATTTCGAGAGCATACTACCATGAGACAACATTCCTGACTCCTATCAGTTGTTCTAAAAGATCTTTGTTGGTGTTGCATGTGCATGCTTTCTTTTATTCAAAAAATCAATATCGTATCTTAACTAGTGATTCACTCAAAAAGGTTTGCGACATCTTTTCAGTAAAACTTCAAGATTAACATGTGTGTTACATTAGAATTTTCATTCTCAGAATGAATTTTTTATGTTTTCATACATTTGTTTGACATCAAAGAAGTTCACATATGGAACCTCAATCCAGAAGCTTAATCTTGCTGAGTTAAGAGGTCTGAAAATTCCAAAGGACAATCATGTCAAGGTGCACTTTTCCAAGAAATTCCATTGAGTAGGGACTTTCCCAACTAGTTTTGTTAAGAGGTAGCCATTCTAGGTTGTCATGTCGAGCCATCTCTTTAAGGTGTAGCCAGTTTGAGGAAGTCATGTCGAGAGATCTCTTCAAAATTCAGCCAAATTGGGGCAATCACTTCGAGATTCAAATCTCTCCAAGAAAAATTAGTCTGGGTATTCAATCGAAGATCAGTAAACTGGGGACAAAATTACTCAAAGGCTCGTACTAGGGAAGACCATCCTAAGAGCACGAGAAGTCACTCTCTCGAAGACAGTTAATCAGAAGCACCTATCCAGGGTTTAGAATATCGGGACAAAATATATCATGGTGGTATGAGGTTTTTCATGAATCCTCGCAGGGTAAATCCTTTCTTAGACCATGTAGTCTGGGATAGTTACTTCAAGATCCATTGAATCTCTCCAAGTGTTTGGAGACACGGTGGCATTGTGGATGCCAGGTTTTCTGTAAAATCCTCTTGAGATGTTTTCTTTTGGTAGACCCTGTTGGTCCTATGTAAGTTGAGAATTGCAAGGAATCGTTGTTCACTCATGACCAGTATGTAGTCAATCATCTCAACATCTTGAAACGAAAGTCTTCTCTAGCACAAGGCGCCATTAATCTCTTTCTCCAATAGATCTCAAGGGGATCCCTTCTCTTGCAAAGTGACGAAAGGTTGATAGTTGCCAAGAAGAGAGTCATCTTCCCGCGGAGAGGTGTCTTTCGCAAAGATCTTCTTATCCCCAATAGTAAGAAAAAGGTTTCCTTACTCCCTAAAAGTGGTGAGTACAATGAGAATTCAGATGGTTTTTCTTCTCGCATTATAGATGTGATAATTCTTTAAGGATTAAATTCTAAGTGGTGGTAGACATCTTCCCCAACCAAAGTCCAATATTTATTTGAATCTCTCCCTAACAAAGGACTTTGTGCCTGAGTAATTCCCCAGTAGAATTTTTCCCTCAGCAGAGTATTAACAAATCCTTTCCTTAGCCAGGGCAGAAGGTTGTCAATTCCCTAACGAAATTATACGGGTGGCGTTCTTCCCCAAATAAGTTCATGTCAGGGGATACCTTCCCCCGCAAGGTCATCACTCTTCAACCTCTCAAAGTCCAATTTATTTTTGGTAGTTGTGGCAGTTCAAAGCCGGTATATCAATAACACTTTCCCCAACAGAGATATTATCCCCAACGGGAGTCCTAAAATCATATCATATTTTTTCCCAGTAAAGTTGTCGGGGTTACCCGTTACCTCATCACCATGAGGTTCCCTCGCATTTGCATTTAGTAATCATTATTGCATTTTCATCCTCTAAAGTGTAGCATTTCCATCACTATGGAACATTACACCATGGAAAAATTTAAATATATCCATACGAAGCATAAGCTAGTTTTGGTACCTTGCACGAAAGCCCGAAACTTTACTTCTTCGATAAGACTAAAGAACCCTCGAAGAATTCATAAATTCATTCCCAAGCAGGTGATATTATGTTAGTCCTCTTTTGTTGATGAGTCGGTTGGTTTTGTTTCATGTCACCTTTTGTTCGAGATCTGAACCAGTTGGCTCGGTACCTTGTGAGAATTCTTGTCACAGTCTTGTCTTTCAGTTGGTAGATTCATTGATCCTACTTTGTAATCTTACACCTTTAGTTAGAACCTTAGTTGTTCCCAACAAGCGTTGATAGGTCTAAATTCTTTTAGGAACCGTTCCCGACAGGTTTCCTAGTCGTTCCCGACAGGTACCTTAGTTTGTGCCTTAGTCATTCGCGACAGACGTTGATAGGTCTTACTTCTCTTATGAACCGTTCCTGACAGGTTTCCTAGCCATACCCGACATGAACTTTTGTACCTTAGTCATTCCTGACAAGCGTTATTAGATCTAACTTCTCTTAGGAAGCGTTCCCGACAGGTTTCCTAGCCGTTCCTAACAGGAACTTTAATTTGTACCTTAGCCATTCCCGACAGGCGTTGATAGGTCTAACTTCTCTTAGGAACCATTCCTGAATGGTTTTCTAGCCATTCCCGACAAGCACATTAGTTTGTACCTTAGTCGTTCTCGACAGGCGTTGATAGGTCTAACTTATCTTAGGAGCCATTCCCGACAGGTTTCCTAGCCATTCTCGACATGCACTTTAGTGTGTACCTTAGTCGTTTCCGACATGCGTTGATAAATCCAACTTCACTTAGGAATTGTTCCTGACAGGTTTCCCAGCCGTTCCCGACAGGATTTGACAAGTCAAACTTTCCTTTGGAGTCATATATGTTCTCTATCCTCGGTAGATTCTATAAATATCTATCTAGTGTGTATCACCATACTTTTTTCTTTCACCACAGAAATTACAAACTTAAAAAAACAACACAGTAATAGTATTTACTCCTGACTAAAGGAGATAGGGATAACATCTTCAGCTTTCCAATTGTTGAGTCCAACACCCACAGTAGGAAAAATCCAAGCATCCAAGTTGTAGTCTTCATCATGATCTCCCACAGCATTGATCTGGTTCTTCATAACCCCTTGATTGGTGATACGAATAGCACGAGCACGACGAACAGCCTTCTGGGACTCTGCAGTGAAACCCAAACCAAACTTGTCAGACTTGTATGGAATATCAGGAAGCTGACCCCAAATAGTACAACCACCTTCATCCACCACAGCTCTAGCATCATTGAGGGAAGCCATTGCCATTGTTGGAGGTTTTCTGGTGACCACGGGAACTTTCTTCGCAACAGGAGGAGCTACATAATCATTAACAACCCAAGGAACCACTTCAAACGTCTGACACGGAGTCTCAATGTATTCACCTTCCATTTCCAGATACTTGAAGGTATTCACATGGCTGACAAAGTATTCTTCTTCTCCATAGACAGTGACAACCCTTCCTTCTACCGGATATCTCAACTTCTGGTGTAATGTGGAGGTTACAGCACCTGCCCCATGGATCCAGGGACGACCAAGCAGACAAGAGTATGAAGGGCAAATATCCATCACATAAAATGTAGCAGTAAAGACCTGGGAGCCAACTTTGATTGGAAGATCAATTTCCCCATGTACTACTCTTCTAGAACCATCAAAAGCCTTCACCACAATGTTACTGGGTTTCAGCACAGCATCTTCAGGACTCAGCTTGTTTAGGACTTCCTTGGGCAACACATTCAGAGAGGAACCATTATCTATCAGTACGTGTGACAGGGTGGTGCCCCTGCATTCAATTGAGATATGCAAGGCCCTGTTATGATCCCTCTTGGCAGGGGTCAGATCAGCATCCGAAAATCCTAACCCATTGTCATAGGTCAAGTGGGCAACACAGTTCTCAAATTGGTCAACAGAAATTGCACTGGGTACATGAGCAGTCTTCAGAAACTTGATCAAAGCTTTTGCATGAGCTTCAGAACATAACAACAGGGATAGCATAGAAATCTTTGAGGGAGTATGCCCCAACTGATCAACAATGTCATAATCACTCTTGCGAATGATTTTCAATACTTCTTCCATCTGCTTCGAGAGATCATCAGCAGCTGGCATATTAGTAGATACAGGTTCAATGACAGGGCCTTTGCCCCTAACATCAGTGGTAGAGGTAGCAGCAGGAGTAACTGTATTCTTGGAAGTAACTGGAGGTGAGAAAACTCTTCCACTACGTGTGATCTTACTAGATCCAGCAATATTGTCAACATCAACAGGCACATCAGCTACAGGCTCTTGCTTAACACCATGGATGTAAACATCAGATCCATAATGCCAAGGCACAGCTTTGTCAGACGTATACGGGATAGGACCAGGAGTAGTAATAACCACAGGAGCTACTCTGGCTTCAGCAACAACTTTCACAGGACCTTCAGCAGTAATCTTGATTGGACCTTGATGGGTGATTTTAATAGGTCCCTTGGAAGTGATTCTCACCGGCGCTTTGTCAACCATATCAACCTCCTCAATCTTCTTACCTCTAGTAATATGTTCCACCATACTCTCCACAGAAGACAGTCTCCTTTCAAACACTATAGTATACTTATCCATGAGACGTTGAATTCCATCTCTCAATCTGAAGCAACTATCCGGCTTATAGGTACAGTACAAACAATCTTCACGACAACCTGGAAAGAACCCAGCTTGTACTAACTTCTCCTTGATAACAGACAATGGTGTAGTCAATTCCGCAACTGAATATATATGCAGATCTTCTTCAATGGCATTGACAGTCTTCTCGTGATTTGGCATTGGAGCAGTAATCACATTCGGAGTACCCGGAGGATCAAACTCAATCTCTCCAGCATCAATCATATCTTGAATTTTGTTCTTCAAGACCCAGCAATTATTAGTATCATGTCCCTGACAGTTTGAATGGTATGCACACCGTGCATTGGGGTTGTACCTGGGAGAGGTAACATTAGGATTCTGAGGAGCCTCTTTCAAAGTAATAAGTTCAGCCTTCAACAAGTGTTGCAATGCCTGTGCCATTGACATGTTGATCTTCGTGAACTGTCTTCTAGCCCTCTGTTGGTTGCCCTGTGGCTGCTCTGTTGTTGCAGGAGTTGGATTTGAAATATGAACTGCACTAACAGACTGATGCCTTCTGTTACGATCAGGCTGACCATAGACAACATTGGATTCTTTCTTCCCAGTGGGAGGCTTCTTTGCAGCACTTGCTGAGGAAGTACCCACTTGGATCTTACCATTCTTTATACCATTTTCTACTCGCTCTCCTGTCATGATCAACTCAGTGAAGCCAGATGATGAGTTTCCAATGAGGTGACTGTAAAACGGACCATTCAGCGTACACATGAACATATCAACCAATTCCCTGTCAGTCAAAGGGGGTTGAACTCTTCCAGCTAAATCTCTCCACTTCTGAGCATAATCTTTGAAACTTTCTTTGGCACCCATGGACATGCTCTGAAGCTGCATGCGAGTGGGGGCTAAGTCAACATTGTATTGATACTGCTTATAGAAAGCTTCAGCAAGATCATTCCAGTCCCTGATGTTGACACTCTCCAACTGATAATACCACTCCAGCTGAGCTCCAGATAAGCTCTCTTGAAAGAAATGGATCCACAGTTTCTTATCAGCAGTGTGGGGTTGAATTCTTCTGACATATGACCTCAGATGCAGCTTGGGACAAGAGACCCCATCATAAACAACAAAGGTAGGAACCTTGAAACCAATGGGTATGACTACCCCATATATCAAACTCAAATCCTCAAAATCCAGCCCAGATGATTTCTGCAACTCCATAGCATCCATCCTATCCACCAGCATCTTGAATTTGTCTTCATTAGGCTCATGGTAATAATTAGCCTCGGAATAAGAGTCCCCCATAGTGTTGTGGAGACTGCCTCCCTCTTTTTCAGATTCCTCAGATTCATAGTCTTCAACTGGTTCTTTGGTCTTGGCAAGACCTTTGAATCTTCTTCCCATATTGATCAAACCAGCTGACCTTCTAGTCTTCTTAGTCTTCTTGGCCAGCAGTGCCTTCAATTCATCCTGCCCCTTGGACAGGTTCAAGATCAGCTCTTGGAACTATGCATTTTGTGCCTGGAGATCCTTAACTGATTGTTCAAGAGCCATTGCTGAAATAAACAGCGAGAAGATGAGAAACCTGTGCGCAATTATAAACCTGTGATGCAATGAAATGATATGTGAATGCATATGCAATGTTTTCAAGGACCGCAGGATTTAAATTTGCTTAAACAAACAAGAAGGTAAACTTTTATTAGTAATAAATTTGTTTTGCCTTTTAGGCTTACAAAAAATGAAATGAAATAAGTACAAAAGATGGGGTTTTAAGTCTCCCATGGACGTTTCCTCTTTGTGTTGAGGTATGAGTTGAGGTTCCGTTCCTCGTGAAGTTGCTTTGTTAGTTCCAGGATCCTTTCTTGGCTTGCTTTGTAATGAGCCTCGAAAGTATCCCTTTGCTTCTTCAGTTGGATCCATGATCTCTGCAAGTCTTCCATATCAGTAGGCATGTCTGGGTGAAGGATGGTATAAGCTGTGTCTCCTTCAGCAACAGGTTCCATGGTAACTGGTAGGACGGCAGGATTTAAATTTGCTTAAACAAACAAGAAGGTAAACTTTTATTAGTAATAAATTTGTTTTGCCTTTTAGGCTTACAAAAAATGAAATGAAATAAGTACAAAAGATGGGGTTTTAAGTCTCCCATGGACGTTTCCTCTTTGTGTTGAGGTATGAGTTGAGGTTCCGTTCCTCGTGAAGTTGCTTTGTTAGTTCCAGGATCCTTTCTTGGCTTGCTTTGTAATGAGCCTCGAAAGTATCCCTTTGCTTCTTCAGTTGGATCCATGATCTCTGCAAGTCTTCCATATCAGTAGGCATGTCTGGGTGAAGGATGGTATAAGCTGTGTCTCCTTCAGCAACAGGTTCCATGGTAACTGGTAGGACGGCAGGATATGGCATCATGAGAGTCTGAGCACGAGATCGTACCCATCTGAGATAAGCCTCCATAGGAATAGTGTACTTAGGCTCCAGTGTCTTGCTGTCAACCCTGTTTACTTTACCCCAAGCTCGTATGAATCTCTGACGGTAACCCTGAAGATCGTTGTCGTAATCAAACACAATGCCCTGAATCAACATGTCATGTGGACCATCACTCCGAGCATAACCAAACTGTCGTAAAGCTAGAGAGGGGTTGTAGGTGATGCCTCCTCTTATGCCTAGAAGTGGCACATTAGGAAACTCCCCACAAAGTTTTACCTTTCAAGCCTCGGTAGAATGGAAGATGTTTATTTCATCAGTTAACGAGCACAAAGAATTCTCCTAAGAGGTATTGGAGGATGATTCCTTGGGCATTGGAACCGTTTGGACATCTCCTACATGTCATTTGTTTGGCTCAAAAGTTGATTCCCAAAGGAAGACCTTGCTTGGTGATTGTTACTGGCAAGTTGGGTTCGCTGGTTCACTGATCCGCGAATATTCGAATATTTATAATATCTGCTCATATCAACATTTCTGAACCGTTCTTTCGCCAAAAGAACTGGCTTGATGTCTCCTTCAACCCATATGGCAAAACCGAGAGCAAATCCTTTGAAGAGGATCTCCGAATACGCGAATTCTTTGAGTCGATACATTGAACAAACAATGTTGAATCGATGTGTTTTAGACCATTTAAAATTCATAAATTTCAGCCGGAATATTGTTTTGAGCCTCCCTTTTACCAAAAATTTCGTTTTATTATCCTTTCCATGACGTACATTTTCACCGAGAGCCAATTCCGAGCAGGACTCTAAAAATGTAAATTACCTGAAGAATTTTGTGAGACATTTCACTCTTTTCTCAATCTTGCAAAAATCATAACTCGATCGATTTTTATTGTATTGAGTCCGTTCTCAAAGCAAAATTTCACATATTTTGTTATTTTCAAGTCCACAGGCAACTGAGAGTTCAAACGGTGCTCCGAATATTTTTGTTTTGGTTTATTTTGCAAAACAAAAATGTTGAACCGAAGTAAAAGGCTGGACATTGCTCCACCGTGAAATTCATATTTCACTCGTTTTTCATCCGATCACACTCATCTTTTGACACGTCGTTATTGAATCGTAGATCTACAAATTGTTGACAACACCGAGTTGAGATTATGCTCCGAAGAGGTTAACCTTGTTGCATTTCGAGAGGATAGTCGAAAAGCTGAAAAAGGACGATTCAATTAGTGTCTTCTCGCCATTAAAAAAATCATAACTCACTCATTTTTTATACGATTGCGTGTATCCTCGAAGATTTGCGACCGTGAGTCCGTCCTGGATATTTTCACGTGATACGTGGAGTCAGAGATTCGCACTGAGCTAAGAGTTATTTTTTATTGAACGGTTTATTTATTGGCGCAGCCGAATTTATCTTGCACTATATATTCAAATTTGAAGGTTATTCCCTCCAATTCCACTCATTTGTCAAAAACACTCAAAAATTTCAAAACTCAAATTCTCTAAGATCAAAGTATATTCTCTTAACTTCTTCATCAATAAACTCAAGAACGCTCAAGAACACAACAACTCCGATCAAGCTTCCGATTGTTGAACCACCGCGAACTACCACTTTCGCCCTGCTCCGCCACCGCGTCGACTGCCCTAGGACCGCCGGAAAACCGCCATGACCTCCCCATCCATTGAGCCTCCATCCACATGCACATATTCCCTCTGATTTTTTCGGTTTCATAATTTTCTCCTTCGATTCTTCATCCAGTAAGTATTTTGAGTATTAATCATTGATTTCTTGTGGATTTAATTGATTATAGATTCAAGTGCTCATGTAGATAATTGGTTAATCAAACTTGTTCTTGAATTGAATATCGGAGCTTATGTGAATTAATTCTTGAATTGTGAATTTGCATTGAATTGTTGATTGTGTCGCCTAATTGATTTTGAATTAGGTTGAATTAATTAGTTCTCGAGATAAATGATTATGAACAAATGTGGAATTGGATGATTTAATCAAATTGTTGTGTATTCATTATCATGATGGACATTACTTGATGCTTGTTAAATGATTAATTGATGATGTTGTTCATGTGTCATGTGTCGAGATTATGTGGTTTGATTATAACTTCCTAACTGTGGCATGTTTCTGTGAATGCGAATAGTGTAACTTGAGTTTGTTAATGATTCCGGAACCGTTGGTGAACTTTTTAGTCGATTTCGAATATTTTTTTCTATGATGGTGGTTCTTCATGGATTAATTATGGAAGACTGAGCATTTATTTTGCTTATTGGATATTACAAGATCTTGCACGAAGTTTTTGGGATTCTTTTATGTGAAGAATCGTCACTTCAATCAAGTAACAAGTCTCGACTTTAATGCATCATTCTAGTTCATATGCGGTTTAAGATCATATAACGTAGGTTTCATATTGAGCCCTCCCACATGAGGTACTGTATATATTTTGATTTATGACGAAATGTGACGATATCGAAGCTTAGGGATTAGGTTATGCATGATAAGATTTTCTTTCCTCGCACTTTCCCTTAATCGCAATTTTCTCTCGTTTTGTTGCAATTATTAAAAATAGTTTCAGGTGTGATAAAATTCTGGAAAAATTCATGAGTGATATTTATCCTCTTAGTTAATTTTATATAATTTTTTATTCCATATTTGGATGATTTTAGTAATTAATTTGGATTTTAGATTCAAAGTTGTCTCGAAAGACATTGTTTTGATTTAAGGGACCGATAGGTAATTTTTTACATTAGGTGTGAAACTAAGCTTTGGTGTGTAATTAACCACTGAAATATATGACACTTTGATTCTACTTTTTCATTTTTTTCATAATTTTTGGTGTCATTTTGAATCTACTTTGTGGAGTTATTTTTCGGCGATCATGTCTTGTTATCTTGCTCATTGAGTGAATTGTTTTGATACTTTAGTGCATAATTTTGTGAATTAATTTTATTCAAAGTAAGCTACTAACTTCATTATACTATGGATTTAATTTCATAATTTTTTGAACTATTTTACTATTTTTCCTTTCTCTTGGATTATAGGTCCTAATTTAGGATACTTTGGTTTGTACGTTAGATCATAATAAGGCATTCATGCCATTTGTTTGAGATGATTTGGGGTCACCTTTAGGAGTTCATTATAGGTAAATTTTAGGTCCTTGATCCAATTATAGATCATTTTCTATTTGATTTCAATTGACTTGTGTTTGTGTTTCCAAAATACATCTTTACTTGAACATGTTTAACCTATAGTTGTTCTTGTTTTTCTATCTGTTTAACTTGACTTGTATGTGAAGCATAAATGCCTATTCATGCATTATAATGGCATCTAATACTTTGTATACTACTGACCCATAATCATCTCATGCATACTCACATGTCATTCATCTTTAACTTGCATCATTGTTAATCATATGTGATACTTACTCCTTTTCTTCTCACTTCTTCTTCTCCTTGCTCAATATGCTTAAACCATTGTCTCTATAACTTGCATGTTCATTCATCCACACTCATATGAATTCACTACTTACTTTGGTATTCATTTCATGCATTCATTCATACTTGTATTCCATATGCATTTGTACTTCATCAACTACATTCAATTTGAATTCGTGTGAACTTGTGAGAACTTTTTGTACATAGTTTGAACTTGTGAGGTACCCTAGCATACTTATAGACCCATAACATGTAGCTACTTAATTTGGAAGTCATTTAACCCTTAGGTTCCTTTAGTTTTAGGTTTAAGTTTTGTTTGAACCCTAGTTTCATTTTAGGAGTTGTGTGACCTTTCTTTGTTCTTCTTTCTCTATTCCTTTACTTGTAAATTGTTTTGATAACATTTTCATGGGCTAATGGTAAGTCAAGTGTTTGTATGTGCATCCACACACACCTCTTCTCTTATCTATTTAAATATTACGATATGTGTTTGTGAAAAGCATTTAGTGCTTCTTTGACAAGTAATTTCATTATTCCCTCTTGGTTCATAACTCATCTTCAATCCTTGAAGTGAGTTATGTTACCTCTTTCTCTCTTATCTCTTCTTTTAGGATTATAATTCTTATACCATACTTAACCCTTAGGATATCCAAGCAGGATAACATTAGGGTGAGTCTTAGTCCCCTCATTAGACTTTTCCTTTCTTTTATTTTGAGTCTTCTTTTCTCATTTCTAAACCAATCTAAAAAACACCTAATAAAGGTTGATAACTCTTCATGTCCCAATAGCATTATACCATGGGATGCTTGTATTCATCCCATCTCGGGGTGAGTTGTAAGTCATCTAGCATGTTGAACAAGTCTTTAGCATGAAGTTGTTGCAAATAAAACCAAAAACACTTATTCATTCTAAAACAACCAAAATACTTAATAAAGGACGTTAGTACACTTCTTCATTGTCATTCCATCTTGGGGTTATGTATGAGGTACACACTCCATTGTAAGAGACTTTAGTACACCCTCTTACGCAAAACAAAATAATCATAACACTTCAGTTTAATAACAAAATAGTAACACACTCGATTCAGCGAGCCTGCAAAATCTGAGTTAGAACTTTGGCAACATCATCATAAAAAACACAAAAACAAACAAATTGCCACCCTGGGTTATGGGAACTACGTCGCTCTGATTCTCATACCCGTTGAGATACGCAAGCAGTGGGGTAGGGCCTATTTGAGCATAATACTTTCTTTTCCCTACATTATTTATCATTCTCTTTCCGTTCTCGTTCTTTCTCCAGTTCCAGTTTAGCAGCAGATGAAGCAAATCACAACACCATTTGAGCAGTACAAGCAAGCGTGGATCCCGTCGAATACGACGGACTTGAAGAGGTGCTAATACCTTCCTTTCACGTAACCGAATCCCTTACCCATTCTCTATGGTTCTCAAGACCTTGTTCTTTCCTTTCCCCTAGGTTTTTGCAACATTACCTTTTCCTTTCCTTGGGGTAAAAATGCACGGCTGGAGACTCTTCTTCTTTTTCTGCGCCACTTTCGCGTTTGTACTAGGATGAAAATCCCAAGAGCGACACATATCACTCAATGAAACAACCTTATGGGGTAGTCCAAGATGTTCTTGTGAATGTGGACAAATTTTTGTTTCTGGTGGATTTTGTTATACTTGAGATGTCGGAAGACGAAGAGATTCCTCTAATTCTTGGAAGACCATTTTTGGAGACCGGTAGAGTTTTGATAGACATGTAGGGGGCATTATGACTTTGAAGGTTTATGATAAAGAATTGAAAATTGATGTGAGGAACATTATGAAACACAAAGAAGATTTTGGCACAAGTAGTAACATACAAGTGCTTGATCAAGTGGTTGAGAGTGAACATTTTGAAAGTGTATCCCAGTTACCTCTAGAAAAAATGTTGATAATGTCAATTTTTAAAGATGACAAGGAAGTTAAGGAAGATAATTTGGAAGTTTTTGCTATGATGGAAGCAAAACCTCCTTGGAAGGGATCCCGACCAGGTCAGTGGGAGGATCTAAAACAACCTCAGTTGGTGGAGGGGAGTGAAAAAACAAAAAAGGGAGCATAATTGAAGAAACTTTCGGAGAATCTCAAGTATGTCTTCCTCGACACCGAAGAAAAATGTCTCGCCATGATTAGCTCTAGTCTAAAGAGTCTCCAAGAACAAAAGTTGATTGATGTCCTAAAAAATTACAAGAGTGCTCTTGGTTGGAAGATTGGGGATTTGAAAGGTATTAGTACTACGGTTTGCATGCACAAGATTTTATGGAGGATGACCATAAATCGGTTGTTCAACCTCAATGAAGACTCGATCCGACCATGAAAGAAGTGGTAAGAAAAGAAGTGGTGAAGTTGCTTAATACGGGTATAATGTACCCAATATCTGATAGTTCATGGGTGAGTTAGGTTCATGTGGTGCCAAAGAAAGGAGGGATCACCATCATCACAAATGAAAAAAATGAGTTAATTCCTAAAAGGACGGTGTAACACGGTGGGAGAACTGACTTTAGTTATGTTGCGGATAGCAAGAGTCGCCACCGACTTTTATTTTATCCAAAGGAAAGGCATAAAAGAACAGGAAAGACCTTTTAAAAGATTTCTGGGTCCGGGGGGTAGGTTATGTAAAGGGAAGGTGTTAGCACCCTTTACATCCATGGTTATCCATGGGCTCTTAGTTACTTAACTCACTTTGAATTGTTTTTGAAAAGTGTAGTGTGTGAATAAAAATTTTTCATAAGAGTTTGATAATGATCCATGTACGGATGCGTAAAAAACTTGTGTTTGAAAATTGTTTGAAATTGTGAAATGTTTGAAAAGTTTTTTAAATGAAGTGAGTAAGCAACTATGAGGAACCTACCCTAAAGTTTAAGTCTTTTGGTTCTTTATCCTTTAAATGGTAAGACTATCCCTATTATTAAGGAATAGGTACTCATTACCTTGGATGTAAGGGACATATGAGGGACATCTGTTTAATGAAGGCAACTGTGAGGGGTGTATTAAGCATTTGGAGGGACTGTCATTATTATTCGAACGGGACAAGATCTTTTGTGAAGGCAACCATTTAGGGACTTAATGACTTTTCTTTTTAAGGGACTTGCTTTATACACCCCCACTTGACCTTATGATTAGGCAACATTGAGAGGTAACCCTAGAAAGTGAGATGGCGATCAAAGATCGACTTACGTGTGTGAGTGTTTAATTTATTTATCTTTTTAAATTAAGATGATCTAAATTCAATTTTTAAATAGAATACATGTTTACACTCCCTATTTTACTAACCATGGCATGAAAATTAAATAAATTAAATATTTACAGAAATTTACATCCAGGAGCATTTACATAATAATAATAATAAGCAATTAAAGAAAATAAATATAAAAGCAAAATATAAATAATAAGCAAAATAAATAAATAAGCAATAATAAATATAATAAAGGGGTTAGAAAAAAATAAATAAGGTTAGTGAAATAATAATAATAAGCATAATTTAAAAATAAATGGATTAGTGATAATATGATTAGTAATAATAACAGTAATTAAAATAAATGGAATTAGCAAAAATATTATAAGAACATAGTTAAAATAATAAACAAAGGTTAGATTTTTGATATAGACAATTATTTATAAATAAGAGGAAATATGAACAATTAAATAATTATTATAATATTTTAATTTATGTACAAATTATTAAATTATTTTTTAAACATATTATAATTACAAAATAAAAATTATCATAGGTTTAATTACTTATATGCCCATATTTAAAAATTATTTAGATATATAATTTAGATTATAAACAAATTATAAAAATATTTACGTATTATATGAAGAAAATAAGTTATAATTATACTTACAAAATTTAATTATATTTAATAAATATGTACATAATAATTATATTTATAAAATTTAATCATACTAAATATTATATTTACAAAAAATTAAAAAAAATAAAATTAGGTTTTTAATAATTGTTTAGAGAAAAATAAATTAGGGTTTTATAAAGTTAGGGTTTGCTTAGAAAATATTTTTTAGGGTTTATAATATAATATACAAAGTTATTTTAATAAATATATATATATTATAATTTAGATACATAACAAAATAAAATAATTTTTAAGTTTATGAAATAAATTTTTATAATTTTTTTGAAAAGAATACATAATATATATACAATTATTTAGATATATAAAATATATACAAAACTAATATAATTTAATAATAAAATATTTGAAACAAACAAAATACAAGAAAAAGAATGAAAACTTAACTGGCTGGGATTGAACCCATGACACCCTGCCTGCAAGCAACAAGACGTACCACCAGGCCAGCCACGTATTGGTGATAATGGAATGAGTTGAATTAGTTTTGTTCTTTGAAACCTGAAAAATCAGGAAAAAAAAACAATAAAGCAAAAGGCCTGGGGGAGGATTGAACCCAGGACCTCTTAAGCTAACACGCATACACAAGACCAACCCAGCTAGATGAGCAATTCTGCTAATGGTGTGGCAAGAGAACATAATATATAATGCTTCATAGTTAACCTGAAAAATAGAAAAAATAATTGTACAAGACCAGGATTCGAACACAGGTCTCATAGCCAAATACACGCTAGCCTTTCCACTGGGACAAGCCACACGCTTGTGATAGTAAACAACCAACAAAACATAAAATATTTTAAACAAAATTCAAATTTCCAGGACGCGCCAACAGCCTTCGTCTTCTCCATATTACCTGCGAAATTTCATGCAATTTTACCTGCGAAATCTCCTGCGTGTTCTTCAACATTCAGAACCTAAGAAAATCAAACATTGATGAAACAGTACAAATTCATGGAATTAAAGATATCATTGAGTTCCTTATGGTTCACCCAATTAATCTATGTCATTAGAATTCATTTATATTACTTAAATCGCAAAACCCCAAATTTGAAGCTTAAACCCTAGCTATGGCAACTTGCGGGTTAGGGCTGTTTTCTTTGATTCTTGTATCCAGAAACAATCTAGGCATCACAACAAACACATACCAATCGTCAAAAACAGTTTATAACGCATATATTAGTGAATTCGAAAATTTGAATTTCAAGAGAAAAGTGGATTCGGTATGAACAATATGGCATGGTTTTGATGCATATGAGTGATGATTCATGATCAGGGAAGTCCAAGGAGTCTTGCTATGTTCTTGTTTTACCTTCAAAGGTCCTGAATCAAAGAATCCGAATGTGAGTTTTGGCTTGAATTTTTGAAGTATGAAATTTACCTTTGAGGCTGTGGAATTCGTGGCTTGCAATAGGGTTACACTAAGTACTTATAGGACAATCAAATGAGGCTGAAAAACTAGGTCATTGCTTGGAAGATTTGATGTAAAAAGATTCAAAAATATCATGTCTTAAAAACCAAATATTCATGTATAAGCCCTTGCTATTTTGGGAGATTTTTCATAATTCTTGTATCAATCAAACTTAAATGTGATTTAAGATTTTCTAGAAGCAAAATTAGAATTAATTTTCATGATTTTATATTTTATTTGAATTTAAAATGACTTTTTAATATAAAAATCATAATAAATAAAAACAAAATAAATTAAATTATGAATAAATTAAATTAATTTCGTGCAAGATGTTATGAAGTGGATTGGATCATTATTTGGCAAGCCCATTTGAAAAAAATTGGTTTTAGACCTCCTTTTTCTTCATGAACCAACCCAAAATTTCCCAACTTTGCAAGGGCACATATCCTTCAATTTTAATGGTATGAGGGTGTTCTTGGACATTTTGGAAAGCTTGAAGAGTCCTATAACCAACCCCACTGGTTTCATGTCCATATCATTTACCAATCTCAAGTTATGCCCTTTTGAAGTTGTTGACTTTTTGTTGACTTTCAAAAGGACCTATAATGTCTTAGCTCATACCTTCCAAATGAAGCATTTTTGGGCTTGGCTTGTGAGACACAAAGTTGTAGAGAATTCAATTTCCTTCAAAATGAGCTTTGAGTGGATACTTGGTGATGAAGTATGTGAAAGTTATGGCTGGTCAAAGTTCAGTTGACTTTTACTAAGGAAACCCTAATTTAGAAACTCCTGATTCTTGATGATCTGGAATATCCTTGATGAATCATGATCAACCCTTGATCAAATGATGGATTTTACTTCATATACTTGATGTTGGCAAAAAATCATGAAGTTTGACTTTGGTTTGACCACAGTTGACCTCAATTTGACTTTTTAACTGCATTGACTGATTTTGACTTATCTGATCATCTGACTGAGCAAACTTCTGAGAAAAGTCTTGAAACTTGTCATGGGGATTCTTACACACATATAAGATGTTATGAAGCTCACTTGAAGTCTTGGAAGTCCATTTAGCCTGATTAAAGTCAAAACCCTAGTTTTGGAGGCACTGCTTAGGAGATGCACTGTCTGAGGGAATTGTCAACTCTTCTGACCAATTGTGAACTTTGTGAACCTTGTGAACCATCATAAAATGTATTGTGCACCTCATGGGAGGTATTGTGAACCTTGTGAACCTTGTGAACCTCATAAAGTGACTTGTAGACTTCATGAACCTCATGGAAGGTCTTGAAAGCATTGTGAATCTTGTGAACCTTCATGAAGTGACTTGTAGACTTCATGAACCTCATGAAAGGTCTTGGAAGCATTGAGAAGCTTGTGAACCTTCATGAAGTGACTTGTAGACTTCATGAACCTCATGAAAGGTCTTGGAAGCATTGGGAAACTTGTGAACCTTGTGAACCTTCTTAGAACACAAAGTCTTGTATTGTGAGGGCAAATTTTGGGGTGCAACAGACGGTCACAGGGTGGCATATGTGTATTGACTACCGAAGTTTGAATCTCGCCACAAGGAAATACCACTTCCCTTTACCATTTATAGATCAAATGTTGGAGAGGTTAGCGGGTCATTACTACTACTGTTTCTTGGATGGTTACTCAGGGTACAACCAAATTGCGGTTGCACCGGAAAATCAAAGAAGACGGCTTTCACATGCCCCTATGGTGTTTTTTTCTTATAGAAGAATATCATTCGGGTTATGTAATGCTCTAGCCACATTTCAAAGATGCATGACTTCCATTTTAGTTGATATGCTTGAAAAGCATATGGAAGTCTTCATGGACGACTTGTCGGAAATTGGATCCTCCTTTGATAACTGTTTAACTAACTTTTCTCTTGTTTTAGAAAGATGCTAGAGAGATGTTGGGAGAAGTGCCATTTCATGGTGCACAAAGGTATTATTTTGGGTCACAAGATCTCCCACAAGAGGATCAAAGTTGACAAAGCCAAAGTGGAGGTAATATCAAAGCTCCCACCTCCAGTAAATGAAAAAGGTATAAGAAGCTTCTTAGGCCATGCAGGTTTCTACTGTCGGTTCATAAGAGACTTTTCTAAGATAGCCAAGCCTTTAACTACTTTGTTGGTTAAGGATAAGGCTTTTGTGTTTTATGATAAGTGTATCGATGCATTTGAGACACTGAAAAATAAACTAGTGTTGGCACCTATAGTTATTGACCCTAATTGGTCTCTCCCGTTTGATATCATGTGCGATGCTAACAACATTGCAATAGGGGTTTTGGGACAGCAAAGCGACAAGCTTTTACATGTAATTTACTATGTGAGTCATGTGTTGAACCCTGCACAAATGAACTATTCAACAACTGAAAAGAGTTGCTCGTTGTGTTTTACGCATTTGATAAGTTTAGACAATATCTATTGGGTTCCAAAGTTATTGTTTTCACTGACCATGCTGCTTTGAAATATCTTTTCACCAAGCAGGACTCTAAGCCGAGGATTTTGCGATGGATTATACTCTTGCAGGAATTTGATGTGAAGATTCGTGACAAGAGAGGGTGTGAAAACATTGTTGCTTACCACCTCCCTCAAATGTCACTAATAAAAGAAATATAAGAGAGGAGGCCAATAAAGGATGAGTTTGTTGATGAACACATCCTCGTTGTTATCGGTATTCCTTTGTTCATTGATTATGAGAACTATTTGGTAGGTGGTATCATTCCTGATGATTTTGACTCAAACCAATTTTTTTTTTGCATGATTGCAGGTTCTACCTATGGGATGATCCATTTTTGTACAAAAGAGGAATGGATGGCTTAATCAGAAGGTGTGTACCGGAAGAAGAATAGAGAGATATGTTGAAAGCGTGTCATGACTCAGATTACAGAGGTTATTTTGGCCCTCACTATTCAAATATGCTTAAGAGATTGTTAAAGAGTGTGACAAATGTCAGAGGACAAGGAATATATCTAAGAGAAATCAGATGCCCCAGAATTCCATGTTAGAAGTTGAGTTGATCGATGTTTGGGGAATATACTTCATGAGAACCATTTCCACCATCGTTTGGAAAGAATTATATCTTAGTGGCAGTGGACTATGTTTCTAAATGGGTTGAAGTTGTAGCCTTGCCCACTAATGATACCAAGGTATTAGTGGAGTTCTTGAAGAGAAATATCTTTGTCAGGTTTGGAGTGCCAAGAGCATTAATAAGTGATGAAGGAACTCATTTGCTAAATCACCTTGTGGAAAGGTTACTCCATAAGTACAATGTGAAACATCGGATAGCCACTCCATACCATCCTCAATCAAGTGGTCAGGTAGAAGTGTCAAATAGACAACTCAAGCAGATTCTTGAAAAATCAGTGAGTTCGTCTCGAAAGGATTGGGCGACTAAGTTGGATAATGCATTATGGGCTTATCAAACGACTTTCAAAATGCCAATAAGTATGTCTTCATACCAACTCGTCTATGGAAAAACATGCCACTTGCCTTTGGAGTTAGAACACAAAGCTTTGTGGGCATTTAAATTCCTTAACATGGATCTCTCTCAAGTTGGAAGTTCTCAGATCCTCTAACTTCATGAATTAGAAGAATTCTGAAACCAAGCATATGAAAATGCCAAGGTCTATAAAGACCAAATAAAAAAGTGGCATGACAGGAGAATTCAGAAGAAGGAGTTTTGGGAAGGACAGTTGGTCCTGTTGTACAATTCCAGATTAAAATTATTTCTTGGAAAACTGAGGTCTAAATGACCAGGTCCATTTATTGTCACAAAGTGTTTCCTCATAGGGTAATTGAATTGAAGATTAAAGCAAATGACGATACTTTTAAAGTGAATTGACAGAGCTTGAAACCCTATATCAAGATCAATCAGTTGGTCAAGTGGATGGCATTCGTCTTACAATGTAGGACAGACAACCGTCGAGCCATGTGACGTTAAGCGCAACGCTGCGAGGGAGGAAACCCTCGATATTTCTTCTAATCTATGTTTTGTTTTGTAGATTTTTACTCTTGTAAGTATTCACATAGCCAGTCAGATGCGGGGAGGAAGTCGCGCGAAAATGGAATGAGGAAAGATGTGATTTGGTCAAAAATTGAGTTGACCAGTGCCCTGACACGGCTGCCTGTGTCACGGGACATGGCCCGTGTCAGGGATCATGGAGTGGTGATTTGAAAATTGAAAAAGAGAAGAGGATTTGGGAGAACCAGTGCCCTGACACGACCACCTATGTCAGGGAGCGCGTCATGCTTGCCTTTTTGAATTTTAACAATCCTCCCTCTCCTCTGGTGGGACTCACACATATTTACCCCTATTTAATACCTTTTAACCACTCGTAACCTCTCTTTATTCCCCTTTTTTCTTTAAACCTCTCTCTCTCTCTCCCCCCTCTCTCTCTCTCTCTTCATCATTTTTTTAATAAAAATCTTCATCTTCTCCCCACAAGAAAACCCTTAAACTCCATAACCATAACTTCTTAAGACCTTCACTTTCTCAATCTTCCACTCATAAAAACACCATACCGTCTTCACAAAAACCATTCCTCTCATCACCCTCGTCATGTATACGGTAAAATTTTCCCCTAATCTCTTTTTTTAGTTTCTTTGTTTTTTTAGGTTGAAGAAAATGCCCCCCCAAAAGAGGTGATAAAGGTAAGCAGACCGATGCGGAACCCTCGTGCACAAGGAAGTGCACTGTCCGCCAGCCGAATGCTCACGACATTATCTTTGACAACTAGGAACATAAGCGGAGGTATGCCATGCATGTCAAACGAAAAACTACACCAACAAAGAATATGTGCCCTGAAACTTTAACTGAATTAGGGTTGGCCGTCAAGGTTGATAGGATGTTTCATATACTAGGAATTCTAGAGTTCATGCAATATGAAGCACCGACTTATGAGCGAATAACTTTAGAGTTTCTTAGTACAATTAAGTTTAAATTGAAAAAGAAGTGGACATGTACTTTTTACTATTTTTATGGGAATATGAGTTTTAGGTAATACGAGAATGACCACGAGCTGATCGTGGAAGATGTGGACATATTATGAATCTCCCAACCACTGGCCCCAGATTCGTTCTGGAGGATTTTGATGCACGTGAATTTTGGACGACAATCATCAGCCACTCGTAATATATAGCCAAGGAAACCAAGGCTCTAGGGATTTAGAATCATTGTTTTCGTTACACAGAAATTCTTGGCTTACACATTTTTTGGATGTGGTGACAATATTGGGGTAGCCACCCAAAGAGAGTTGTACTTCTTATATGCCATGGATAACAGGATCCTAGTGAGTATAGTCGCCTTTGCGGCCGATTATTTGGGGAGAGTTGGCAGGGCCGCATCAGGTGGAATTTATGTCGGGGGTATGATTACCCAGATAGTTGGGCACTTAGGATACAACTAGGTTGCACGAGATGAGACGTCGGTCTTAGGTAAGAGTTGTCTAGACACGAATGCGTTAGTCCAACAAGGTATGATTGCTTTTAATAAGGGATATTATTCTTTACTCTACGCTGGTCAATTTCTGATGGCTTTACCTAGCCCCTACAGAAGTGGGATTCATGATACTAACAATTGGGTTTATGGAGGTTTCATCATCAATGTTGTGGACAAGCAGGATGACGAAGATGTTGATGAAGGTAATCCGGACCAATAAGGGTTTTGGGCGGAGCCTGAACCGAATCAGATTGTTCCCCCTCATGCACGAGCATCAAGCACTGGGACAAGGTCATTCTCTATGACATCAGACCAATGGACTTAGGTTGCAAACTGAGATCAGCGAGATCAAGGGGAGCAATCCTGCCAATGGAGTGAGCATACCCGTCACGGAAAGATGATTGATGAAATACATGACTGGATGCAGCAAACGAGGTTGCACTCCTCCCTTCCTCAGTAAAGCTATGTGAGTCCCCTCTCACACTCGTTCAGAAACAGTGAGGTCACTGTTTAGTTCAAGTGTGTGGGTGTTTATTTTATTTGCTTTGTGTTGTTTGTTTGTCTTTGTTTTGTTTTCTGTTATTTTTCTTGTGATTTGGTGTGATTTACGTTTATATGTGTTGTAGATTGGTGGTGACTGAGCCAGTGAATTCTATGACTTGTGTTGAGTGGATGGGACGAGAAATCCTAAACTTACGCTCATGGAAGCCCCCGGAAGTTGGTATTGTTGAAAAAAGATCAGACGTGATTTACAACATTGGACTGAGACCGAAGTATTGTGCACCCGAAGGGACATGACACCACATTACACCAAAGGTACCTTAGAATTTTCAGTTACCAAACATGGTAAGATCCGAAAAATCCAAACACTATAACATCCATGAGAGTGTCAGGTATGTAGTTATTTCTTTTGGTTTGCGCATATATTTGTTAAAGTTCTACTTCATATTGACACATATTGAGGCTTTTTTTTTTTTTTTAGCCCCGAGCCTTTTTAGCCTACCCTTGTATGTTATCCCTTGCTAACCCTTTTTGAGTCGCATTCCCGTTGTTTGATATTAAACTGTATTGTACAAACCATAAGCCCTAAACACTTCCTTACCTTTCTCAGATAGGTGTTAGGAAATTCTGATCTGTGTGAATAATCTAAGTGTGGGAGTTGAGACAATTGAAAAAAGAAAGAAATAGTGAGTGCATATAATAAGAAAAGAAGAAACATTGTAAAATCAAGAATGCACTCACTCATCATTGAGAGTATCCAGTTGAAAATAGTGAAAAATACCCTCTACGATATATTTGAGGAGAAAAACTGGAAATCCTAAAAAGAGCAATTGTCCAACCCATTGAGCATAAAAATAGCAAATACACAGTGATGAGAAGAATAACACCGAATCTGATCCAACAAAATGAACCCTTTTGTTTTCCCTTTTTGTTGGTTTATCCCATCTTGACCCTTAGCCCAGTTACAACCTATAAAACCCACGAATAGTGTGTGTCGTGTGTGTATGTTAATATGATAGATATTGTGCAAATCAATAAGCTGAAACCACATGCCTTGATTAAGAGAGTTCAATACACTGTAACCCGGGCAACCTAGTGAGAGTGTGAAGAACTAAAAAAGGAAAAGGTGATGAATTGTGGATGTGTGGTTGATTGTCCTAAGTCGGGTAAGAAGGAAAGGTCGATAAAAAATGAAGGAATCACGAAAGATCTTAGAAATAATGTGGTAATATTAATTTTGGGGTGACCTATCTGTCATCTTAAGCATTGCTTGAGGATAAGCAATGAGATAAGTGCGGGGGTGTGATCGGTCACCATCTTCACTTGTTTTCGTCCATCATTTGACACAAAAACCATATAATTGGTAACATTCTGTTTAAGTTTTACTAATGTTTCTTTGAGTTTATGATGTTTTTTGTATTTCCATTTGTTTATTGTTATTTGAAGTATCTTTTGCTATTTGTTCATTTTTACGTGTTTGGTAGTGTTTCGTTATTTCTAAGGTACAATTGAATACCCAAGGAGTGGATGGTGCGAGGAAATGATCCCAGAAGATAAAAAAGGGAGATTTTAAGGGTACAAGGGCCCTGACACAGCCACCCCTTTCACCTGACACGGGCTATGTCAAGAGAAGATCATCCTTGATAAAAAAGCAACAAGTTTGGGGGCCTGACAGGGGTGCTCGTGTCCCATGACACGACCCGTGTCAGGAAGTCTAGAGGAAATTTTTCTTCAAAGAGCTTGGAAGCAAGATGGGGTGTCCAACACGGGTACCCATGTCTCATGACACAACCTGTGTTAGCTTGATAAGTTTGTTTTGCAAATTTTTGATTTTTGTGCGTTTCAGGTGGTCATGGGAAGTTTGGGGATTTCCAAGGGTAAGAGATAGGATCTGGATCATTTAAGATGTATTTGGGAAAAAGGAAAGAATTTTTTTTTTTACTTTCTGTTCGCTGTGATTTCTGGCGAACAACCTCTGGTTAACCAATTCCTCAGAAAATTGGGTTACTTGCAGGACCAACCAAACAAGTCCTAGGACACATGTGCAATTTGTTCTGTCGAATTTTCTTAGTGTTTGTAATTGGTTTATGGTTTGTTTCGTCAATACTGTAAATATTAAGAACTTTGATTTTGAAAGTAAAGTAAAACTTAAGTTTAGACAACAAAATAAAGTTGAAGTTTTTAAACAAAAAGTAAGAAGTGTCGAAAGCTATAACTTGCAGAAAAGTAAATAAAACTTGAATATGAAATGAACTTGATGAATAAACTGGTAATTTAAATAACTTTAAAAGAAAGATGGTGTTCAAACGTACATGGTTCCAAATATCAAACTCATTTTCTATCACACTGGGTACTTAGAGTATTTACAGGAATTTTGTATCAGTTTTCACACACCTATTCTAAACACAAACTTTTCTATTTATACACAAATAAAGTAACTGCCTAGAACGGAAAAATCATAAATAAATGACAACTTCAGCCTGCATGTAACTTCTTCTCCTGAACCTGCCATGTGTCCAACTGTCAAAGGTTACAACGTTTTGAATTTGAATTCCCCTCTTTGGTTACGAAACCTTGCACCTCTTCAATCTGTCGAAGCCTTTAAAGAAGGAACAACACCTTCAGCATCTGCCAAATACTACTTTTGTCAAACCCCTTTTCTGTCGAAACGTCGAAAAACAACCTTATTCCGTCAAACACTTAGCCAAAAAACAACTTTCCAAACTTATCCTGCCAGAACACTAGTTGCCCTTCTGTCGAAGCAATGGAGCTTTTAACCTTGTCAGCAGTTCTTGAATTTCTTTTCTTTTATCATTCTTAGACAGAGATGACTTCAAGCTCCAAATTTCAACCTGTCGAAATTATGAGCTTACAAATTGCCCCCCAGCAAAGATGTTTTCGACTATTCTTGGAGAAATATCTTTTGCTGTCGAAATGACCTTCGACTTCCTGCCAGTCTCATTTATTATAAAGTGACTTTGTTGAGTCCCAAGAAAACACCATGATTTCCACTTTCTAAAAAACGTCACATCTAGCCCACGTTTACACAATCTCCCATGACCCTACATTTTAGCTAAATCATGGCTCCCTACCAACTGCCACTTTCAATCTCCACCAATGGATCAAAACGCATGTTTCCATTTTCCCAACTGAAAAGTCTTTTCATTTTTTTTATTATTTATTTATTTTATCTTCTCATCTTCTATAAATACCACCTTCAACCAACTTTTCTTCTTTTTCACATCCTCAAAAACTCTTCTCCTACCCAAACGCAGAAACTCCATTACAAACCCTTTTCAAAGCTTCTGCTCTTTCAAACTTCTCATCTTCTCACATCAATGGCTCCTCCAAAGACTGTTGCTGATCGCAGTGCCAAAAAGACAAAGAAAACAGCTGATCTTCCTCCCGCTCATATACTATCTGGGCCCATACAAATGCAGCAACAACAATACTTTCCAGAACCCCCAAATGAAAGGGAGAAAGCAAGCATCTACAGGTCTCAGGTAATGATTCCTATCTCAGTTTCTGGAGTTCACCATGCCATGCTAGGCCCCATTTTTGATCCCAATGCTGACCCTAATCGTTTGAAAGACTTTTATCCTTGTTACTCTAGTTCCAAACCCATAGCTGCAAATAAGAACCCTAGGCCTGTCGAAACAGCATCCAAAAAACCTGAAATTCCCATAGCTTCGACAGAAATAGATCTGTCTTATTTGAATCAAACTAGGATTTTTAGGAGTCCTCCCCTGACGAAAGATCCTTCCGACTACTTAGCTTGGCTCACTAGGGTCGAAAAAGTCAAAGAGAAGTTCTGGAAGAAAACTGGCATCTATGACCTGATCCAACTGTCGAAGGAAGGTCCACGCTATTGCCAGAACATGCTGCTGGCCTCTTTGTACTTTTGGGATAGTACTTACAATACCTTCCATTTACCTTGTGGAATGGTTACACCTACCCTATTTGACATGGCAGCCATTACTGGCCTCAGTCCTTTAGGAGAAATCTTTAACCCTGAACATTTAAACAAGGACCCCATAGGCTTCGACACAAAGCATGTTGGATACTCTGTTTTTATTACTCATCATCAAGGCGAAGACAATGAGGAAGTCTCCGACAGAGAGCACATTGCTTTCCTTACTCTGTGGTTAGCCAAATTTGTCTTCTACACTAGGTCACTTCAAATTGCCAGAAGTTATATTATCATGGCTAATCAACTTCATAATGGAGTTGCATTCTGCCTGAGTGAGTTACTTTTGGCAAACCTCTATGAATCCTTGAGTGAGAGTGTAAGTAACCTAAAAACCCTTAAGGACAAAGGCAACATTAGTCTCACAGGCCCCTTCTGGCTCCTACAATTATGGTTGAACGCAACCTTCGAAACTTTCATCCCTGTCAAAATGCCAGTTGTCGAAGAAGAAGTAAAAGAAAGGCGCGTCGAATGGCCTAGGTTAGTCCAACTAACCCCTACTGATGATAACATAGGTGTTCGACAAGCATTCACTAGTTACATCATGATGTTCGCCAAACGCTATAAGTTCACTCCTTCCATGGCACCATTTGCCAACAGGCATGTGGGTCCCAGATGGTTTACAAGACAACTCCCAGTGGAGAACCAGAAAGACGAAGACTCTTATATATCCATTTGGGAGGCTTTTCTTATGCCAAGACACTTTTTCTCCCACCACAGTCTCAACAACACTAAGGTGTCCCTCATTGTTTACCAACCCAACCTGGTGGCTAGACAATTTAGACTAATACAAACGAAGACAAATCCTATTTATCACAAGAAAGTCTCTATTATATTCTATAACTCATTTCAAAGCTTCGACAGAAGTTTAGAGTTATACAACAAATTCTTCGACTCATCTTTAGAAGTTTACCCCACCATCTTTCAACCAAGCTTCCTATGCACTGAAGACTTCGACGTTTGGTGGAAGGAATATTATATCAATAAATTCTTTGACATAGCAACCTTCACTACTCTCCTGACGAACGCTTTTACTTTTGTGCAGGATAAGAAGAAAAAAGGTACAGACAAACATATCAAAGAAATTCAAAAATTTCAAAAGTATTTTGAAACTATTTACAGGCCCAATGATCTTCATCGAACCATAGGCGAAGCAGCAGTAACTTTAAAACAGAAGTTTACAGAAAAATTGGATAAGTTGGGGGTGCCTTCGTCTCTCCCACCACATGCACGTTACAATTTTGCATTCACCACTTTTCCTCCAAAATTCCCTCCACTCCCTTCTGCAGAATTTGGTGTGGCTTTGAGCCCTCCATTTCCAGATTGGTTTGTGTGTGGATCTGATTTAAAACTGCTTCGTGAATCCAGCAAGAAACTTGCCGAACGTGTGGTTCCGACGAAGTATCACTTGGGCAACTTCACTGGGCACCTTCATGTTGGGATAGAACAAATTAGTGTCGAAGAACCCATTCTTGAAGGTGTCGAAGAAATTACATTCCTCTTTTTATCTCTAACTCCTTTTATTTTTATATCAAAGTTCATGCAATTCTTTCTCTTTCAGCTGTTAGAATTATCAAGAAAACTGCTGGCGAAGGAAACTCCTCTAAGACAGTCGAAAAGTCTCCCACAACTGCCAAGAAGGTTTCGACAAATAGAAAAACACCTCCTTATTCATGTCTCTCAATATCCCTTTATACTGAATACCTCTTCTTTTACTGCAGGTCACTCGTACACCAGCCAAGAAAAGAAAACAAGAAGAAAAGGAGATGAGTGTCGAAGAGTCTGAGGATGAATCTCCTGAACCTCAACCTCTGAAACGAAACAAAGGTCTGAAAATAAAAACAGTGGCATCCCAAAGATCCATAGTTCACAGACGAACTCCCCCTGCCAGTCCAACCAACAAAATTCCCTCAAGGAGTTAAAGAAGTGGGGACTCAAGTATTCACACTGAGATCCCTCAGGTATTTACTTTCGACTGACAACATTCCTAGTCTTGACTGCATATATTCCTATCTCATACTTCCCTTTTATGCTCCCTTTAGGTTGTCATTGATGTCGAAGACTCTTCTGAAATCCAAGAACAAGCTATTCCTTCTGACTCTGAGAAGACTCTGGCTGAAAGGCTTCAAGAAGACGCCACCCCAGATGCAGGTGTCCATGGACCTCAAACTTTGGACGAATTCAACACAAGTGACTCTGAATCTTCTGGCAATAATTCTCCCTTTCAACCAGACCAGGATGCACCAATTCAAGGACCAGCTGCTGCAACAGAAATTGACGAAGACACTCTTGGTCAGGATGTACAAGCTCAAGAGCCAACTGATACCACAGAGGCTGCCAAAGAAATTGTCAAAGAAGAGGCTAATCTGTCGAACCAACCAAGAGCCAACTTGAGCCTTGGAGGAACTTCCCAAAATGTTCCTACTTCATCAGAAGTTCCTGCAGAAACCCCTTTGGGTACTGGTTCGACAAGCTTATCACACGAGGAAATTGAAAGCTTGAAAGTTAGAAAGCCTCTGGAATATCTAAAAGCTCTACTCAACTCCAGGTATAACTTCCAAGACTCTTCTCACAGTGGTTCGACAGCTTCAGGGGCCACTTCTGACATTCAACCCATCAATGTCATCATGGATGAAATCAAAGCAAAAATCCTTGGGGTGGACCTGTTTGAGACCCTGGCTGAAAATCCTTCTGCCCAATATGATCTGAAGAAACTCCTGAAACGAGCCAATTTGTTGGAGGCTTCGACTGAAGAGAGCCGTCTGGTGATGGACCTGATGTCATTGATTGATTCTGTAAGTGCTGATTTGATTCGTCAAAAGGAATTTTCCTAGAACATTACAGCCAAATCTGAAGAACAAGTTTCAGAATGAAATATTGTGGCTTCTTCGACAGAAAAAATTTCAGAACTGAACAAGCTTTCTGACGAATACACCAAAGCTGCTGTTGAGTGTGAAAACAACATTCAGGCTTATCAGGCTCAGATTGTTGATCTTCAGAAGAAAATCCTCCAAGAGAAGGAACGCCAAGCCTCTCTCCAACAGCCCAACCAAGAGGAAATCGATAGTGAACTCCAAAGGGGTCTCCAACATGCAGAATCAGCCCAACAACTTCACAGGGAGATTGACGAACTGACTGTCAGCAAGAGTCTCTGCGAGCGTCGAATTCAGCTTCAGAAGAAAAAATTCGACGAACTCAAAGCTACCTTCCTTCGACAGTAGTTTGTAATAGGAATTAGGAAATTTTATTTGTTTAAGAATTTTTTTTTTAGCAATTTCATATGTAATGCTATTTCACGCCATCTGTTTGGCGAAGACATATTTTATTTGCAATTTCATTCTATTCCTATTTTTATTTCTTGCAATGTTGGTTTATACTTCTTCAAGTACTTTCCATTTATTTTCAGCACTCTCCTGTCTTTTCCTATCTCTTCGACTTCATATGCACCATTTGAAAAAATTCTTAAAATTTTGAAAGGTCCTTCCCATTTAGGGGACCATTTTCCCATCAATCTATCTTTCTTCTCCATGGGTAGGATTACTTTCCAAACTAAATCATCTACTAAAAAAGCTTTAAATTTTACTTTCTTATTGTAAAACTTTTCGACTCTTTCTTTCTGCCTTCTTATTAATTCTAAAGCATGTAACCTTTCTTCATCTAAATCAACCAACTCATCCATCATCATATTCCAATAAATTTCAGATGGAATCTCATGATGCCTTTGAATTCGTATTGACTGTAAACAAATTTCGACTGGCAATACTGCATCATGTCCGTAAGTTAATTTAAATGGGGTGGAATTAGTTACCTCCTTATGAGACGTTCGACAAGCCCAAAGGATTTGATCCAGAGTCTTGTGCCAATTTCTAGGTTTTTTACCCACGTGTTTCTTTATCAGGTTTATCACCACTTTGTTGGCTGCTTCGACCTGACCATTTGCTTGGGCATAATAAGGTGTCGAAGTTAGCAACTTAAAACCTGTCTCTTTTGCAAATGCCTGCATATTTCTTCCAGTAAACACAAATCCTTGATCAGTGGTTATAGTCTCTGGTATTCCAAATCTATACATTATATGTTTCTGGATGAAGTCTATGACTGCTTCCTGGTCCACATTCGTCAATGGTATGGCTTCAATCCACTTAGTGAAGTAATCTACCTCGACTAAAATGTACTTCTGCCCTTTTGAAGAGGCTGGTCGAATTTCACCAATCAAATCTAAAGCCCAACCTCTGAATGGCCAAGGCTTTATAATGGAATGTAACTCATTTGCTGGCACATGAGGTATGCCTTCATGAATTTGACATTCTTGACAACCTTTTGCAAATTCGACACAATCTTTCAACATTGTTGGCCAATACATCCCTTGTCGAAATAGTAGCCATTTCATCTTATGCCCTGCCTGGTGTGCACCACATGCACCACTATGCACATTCGACAAAGCTATATAAGCTTCAGTCTCTCCTAGGCACTTTAGTAGAACTCCCTCTGCAGTCTTTTTAAACAATTCGTTTCCAAAGAGCACATAACTTATAGCTCTATACTTTATCTTTCTTTCGACTGTCTGGTTTGGATTTTGCAAATAATCTTTTATAGGTTTTCTCCAATCTCCTACCCCTGGATTATCTATATTAAAAATCTCAAAGTTTTCTTCATCACCATATCCCAGTCTTATGGTCTCCAAATCAGATGGGGACAGTCTAGTGGATAAAACTTTTCCTCTCACTTCGACAACCTTCATCAGGTTTTCCTTCGACACTTTGTAACCTGAGGCCAGTTGGGCCAAGTCATTTGCTTCCTGATTTTCTAATCTGGGAATATGTCTGAAGACTACACTGTCGAATCTCTTGAGGAGCCTGTTGGCTATCACAAAGTACATGATCAAATTTTCTTTGACACATTTGTACTCTTTCGTCAGTTGTTTTATCACCAACTCAGAGTCACCCATTATTTCGACCTCCGTTGCCCCCAATTCCAACAAAATTTCAAGTCCAGCAATTAACGCTTCGTATTCTGCCTCATTATTTGAACAGAACCCTTCTATTTTGTACTTGAACTTTGTTGGAATTTTATTGGGAGAAATGATTAATACCCCAACACCTGTTCCATTTTTATGACTGGAACCGTCGAAATATAATTTCCAAGGCTCTCTTTCGACATAATTTGTCTCATCTCCAAGTATGGAGTGGTCAGCTATAAAGTCAGCAACTACTTGTCCTTTGACAGCTTTTAGAGGCATATATTTTAAAGAATATTCAGTCAAGGCTAACGCCCATTTTCCAATTCGACTATGTAGAATAGATTTAGACAACATATGCTTTATTACGTCGAAATGAGAAGATATATGTACATTAACGGGCTTTATATAATGCTTTACTTTTGTACAAGAGAAATATACACATAAACATAATTTCTCTATCATACTATATCTAGTTTCAGCATCATTTAAGACTCTGCTGAGATAATAGATGGCTCTTTCGACGCCATGTTCATCTTCTTGACAAAGCATGCTCCCTAATGTTCTGTCAGATGTTGATATGTAGAGCCTCATGCTTCTTTTTCGACAAGGAGATATTAAGACTGGAGGATTTGCCAGATACTCCTTGATCTTGTCGAAGGCATCTTGCTGTTCTTGCCCCCAAGTGAAGCCCTCCTTCTTTAGTCGAAGTAGAGGTGAGAAGGCCTGAGTTTTTCCACTAAGGTTGGAGATGAACCTTCTGAGAAAGTTGATTTTCCCTAGTAGAGACTGCAATTCCTTCTTTGTCGATGGTGCTTTCGCTTCCATTATGGCCTTGGCTTTGTTTTCATTAATTTCAATCCCTTTCTTGTGGACCACAAAGCCTAAGAAGTCCCCAGCCTGCACACCAAAAGCACATTTAAGAGGATTCATTTTCAAACCAAACTTCCTCATCCTTTCAAAGGACTGTCGAAGGTGGTTAACATGGTCTGAGCCTGAGGCAGATTTAATCACAATATCATCTATGTAAACTTGCATAAACGTTTCAATGAAATCATGAAAAATAGAATTCATGGCCCTTTGGTAAGTAGCTCCAGCATTTTTCAAACCAAAGGGCATGACTACCCACTCATATGTTCCTATTGCTCCTGGACAACGAAAAGCTGTTTTTGGAACGTCTTCTTCAGCAATGAAAATCTGGTTGTAACCAGAATAGCCATCAAGCATACTTAAATACTCATGGCCTGCTGCAGAATCTACTAGCATTTCTGCTACTGGCATAGGATATTCATCCTTAGGGGTAGCTGAGTTTAGATCTCTAAAATCAATGCATACCCTTAGTTTTCCATTTTTCTTAATCACAGGAACAATATTAGCAATCCATTCGACATACCTTGTTGTACGGATGAATTTGCATTTTAGAAGCCTTTCGACTTCCTCTTTGATTTTCGACAGAATTTCAGGTGCAAAGCGTTTGGGAGTCTGCTTTATTGGCTTTCTCCCTTCCAGTATTGGCAACTTCAATTCAACCAAATTTCTGTCTAAACCAGGCATTTCGTCATAATCCCATGCGAAGCAGTCTTTAAACTCATTCAGCAGTTGGATTATTTCGACTCTGAGTTGAGGATTCATCTTGGCGCTGATGTAAGTTGTCCTTTTCTCTGCCCCCAGTCCCAGATTAATCTCTTCCAAAGGATCCTGTGCCACCATTTTCATATTGGTTGGGGCTGGATCTTTTTCAAACCCCAAGGGTTCGTCATCATAAATGGCATCAAGTCTTTGACTCTGCCATTCGCCATTAGAATCTTCTTCTAAACTATGCTTTGTATGTTGTTCCTCAATATTTTCTTGAGGATGTTGTTCTTTGACAACTTGTGTGTTGGCTTCGACAACCATGTTTCTTACTTCAGCCTCAAGGGCCGCTTTGAGTTGTTTTTCGGCTATATAAGCCGAAATCTTTTCTATTGTTGATGCCTCAGTCATTTTCACTGAACTCACTTCCCCACCCAGTTGGATTGACATGGGCAGTTCCCCAAGTGTAATTTGTCTCCCCAATTACTTCTTTATCCCACTGGAAGCCATGTGTAGGGTGGAGGTACATGGAACAATAGGCATTGTCGGAGGCTGTTAGGTTAAAGCCAGCAGGATTGCATGGTGCTATATGTGCCAGATTCTTGTCGAAGTTACGACTGTTGACATTGTTCACATCAACTGCGAAGTAACTTTGATCTGCTTCTATGTTTTCGACAATCCCATCTGGCCTCCAAATTGCTATCCTTTGATGCATGGAGGATGGCACAGCCCCAATCCCATGGATCCATTCTCTTCCCAACAACAAGTTGTAATTTTCCTTTGATGCTATCACCACAAACATTGTAGGCCTGGTAATGGACCCTACAGTCAAGTTCAGTTGTATTACCCCCAGTGTTGTCCCTACCTTACCTTCATAGTTGGACAACACCATGTTGTGAGGCTTAGTGTCGGAGTCATCTTTTCCAATCCTCTTTATCATATAATGAGGAATTAAATTTACAGCTGCTCCACCGTCTATCAGAATTTTGTTGACACCCACGTTTTCTACCTTTCCTTTTATGAAAAGTGGCTTTAAGTGAGCCTTCATTGCATTATCTGGCTTTTCAAAGAAAGCATTTTGCTCTTCGACACAACCATTATTCATTATGTAGTAGCATACAGGCTTAAGGCCTATGCTATCATCTGCCATGTCATCCTCTTCGTCTTCAACTTCCATTATTCTGTCATAGTCTCTGGGCAACACAGAAACCACATTGCAGGTTACATCGAAGGACGCATCTGACTCTGAACTGAAGTCGTCTGTAACTTCCTCATCCACTGGCATTTTGTTGTTTGTTGTCTGCATTTCTGTGGTGTCATTAGATCCATCCTTGTGAGGGGGTTCTTCTTTTGCCAGAGGTCTCCCCTTACTTGTAATTTGCACATACTTGCTTGATTCAACCTCTTTCTGCCCAACCCTTTTGTGTTCTACAGTTTCTTTTTCAATCTTCTTCTGCCTTTGGAATCTTCTCCATTGGGACCTGGACATAGGATTCTTCCCCCTGTAGTTTTCAGAGACGTACTTTGGCCTTGCCTCCTTTTTTACTTCCATTGAGGGACCCCTGTTCACTTCAAAACTCTTCCATCTCTTCTGACCTTGGGCATCCCTTATAGGTTGGACCCATTTGTCGTCATTTGGTCTGTTGGACGGTTTATAAGTGTCGAAACGTCTCTCTCCCACTCCTTGGATGTGATGCTTCCCTCTTCTTGGGTCGAATCTTCCATTTCTGGTTGGTGGGACTGTTCCCCAGTTTCTCTTCCTCTGGGTCTTTTCTGCTGCTTCTAAGTCATCAGCTGCTTTCCTGTCGAACACAGCACTGCATCTTGGGCAAAGCATAACTTCTGCATTCTTCCTTTGACACCTCTGGATGAATTCGACAAGACTTTCGTTCTCTTATGGGTAAACCATCTTCTGATGCTTCTCTTGACGTTTCTTTCCCTCGTTGGTGTCTGGTCCTACCTTCTGAGTGATCTCCACCATATGAATCCCAGCATTCTGTTCAGTTGTAATTTTCAATTTGTTCATTTTTTCGACTAGCATCGTTTCCTCTGGGATATTCTCCTTTGACTGATTCACACTGCCTTTTGGGTGTAAACCCTTATAGATGCATTTGCAGCAGTGTGCAACACCTTCGACAGAATGTTCCTCAGTTCTGATGGCACTACTGTTTATTGGTTTGACAGTAAGGGCATTGTCATCAGTCCCTGTTGTTTTGATCTTATCTTGGTCAAGGCCCTCAGTGGCCTCTTTTTGGACAGTGAGGGTTTTGTTATCCTCCTCTTCGTCATCATGTTTGAAAGAATCTCCCCATCCTGTGGGTTTGATTTTGTTGATATCTGTTTTGGAGCTTGGTGGTGCTGAATATTTCACCATGAAATCGAACTTCCCATTCGACTCTCCTAAAGTGTCCCAGATCACCCCTTGCTCAGCATCTCTTTCATAGTTTTTCTTGTCGAAGCTTCTTCCCACTTTGACTGTATTTCTTTCGTCGAAACCTTCAGTAGTTTCAATGGCATTCTCACTGTCGAAGTCTTCAGAAACTTTGACTTCTTTTTCCTCAGCCTGGTCGGTAAAATCGTCACCCTCTTCCACCACATTTACATGGGTGTCGAAACCTTCAGCAGCTTCTATCATGGTGAAGTTGGTGTCGAAACTTTCAGTAACTTCTACCATTTCAAAACTTTCCTCTGCCATGATCTCCATTTCGACCACATTTACCATTTCTGGTTCAGCATAATTGGCCTCCACAACCTGCATGGGATTGGAGTCAATCCTCATCTGTTGCTTGGCTTTGTCTCCAAACTTCAGCCTTCCATTTTGGATTGCATTCTGGACAAGATCCCTGAAAAGGTAACATTGAGAAGTTTTATGACCCAAGAAATTATGGTATTTACAAAAACCTCTCTTTTTCTGTTGGTCTATAGGAGGCTCCTTAGTGCCTGCTGGTTTTATTAACTGACCATCTTTGACTAATAAATCAAATATTTCATCACATTTGGTGATGTCGAATGTATAGGTTCTTTTAGGGAACCTGTCATTCTTTTCCACTTCGACTGGATTTTTTCCATTCGAAGGGGCTAAAACTTTACAAGAATATGGAGGGCCTTGTTTTAATTCTGCCAGATCAATTTCTTGCTGGTCGAAAACGACTGGTTCGTTTTCGTCATAATCATCTTCTTGAACTATTCCTACATAGGCCACTATTTCCTTCTTGTTTTTATTTGATCTAAATTTTTCATTTTTTAGTCTTTCTATTTGCCTCACTCTGTCTGCCAGTTGTGCCATGTATTGGGTATCCAGTTTTTTCCTTATGGAATAATCTAGACCCCCTGCAGCCATTTCGACTAGTTCTTGTTCCGGCACTTGTGTAAAGCATCTGGCTTTTAATAATCTAAACCTATTCAAATAGTCATCTATAGGTTCAGAAAATTTTCTTTTGACACTTGACAACTCTTTCAAACTTATCTTGGTTTGTCCCATATAGAATTGTTCGTGGAACAATCTTTCTAATTGGGTCCAAGTGAAGATTGAAGTTGCAGGAAGAGATGTAAACCAAGTGAAAGCATTTTTTGTCAAAGAACTTGGGAAATATTTCATCCTTAAGTTCTCATTATTAGCAATCTCTCCTGCCTCTATCAAATAACGCGCTACGTGTTCTATGGTGGACTCACTAGTATCCCCTGAGAATTTGGTGAATTTGGGGACTTTCCACCTTGGTGGTAACTCTTGTTGTAAGACAAATTCAGACAAGGGAGAAGTATAACTGGGCCTTTGTAATCCTACGTTTACTCCATTTTGTGCCATTATTCTTTCAACCATGGTGGCAATATTATTTTCGATAGGCAGGTTATTGTAACGCATTCTCTGCTGTAATATTTCATCAGCATTTTGGTCTCTCTGGACTATTATTCTTCTTGGTTCCTGTCGAACAGGCTCTTCTACATTAGGTTGTTCAACTACCAACTCTTGGCCCCTGGGATTTTCCTGAGGGTTTCCCAATGGCCTTTGGTTTATAGTAAGTTCCTCTTCGACAGCCCTATTGGCAGGATTCTGATTTAATTGCATTCTTTGCTGTGCTTGAGGGACTCCAAAAAAGTCAGCAATGCGTGCCATCTGTTCTGCCAATATTTGGTTTGTTTGGGTAGTGTTTTGTATTAAGGGATTGAACACTTCTCCCATTTGTTGTGTCAAAGCCTGCACCATATCATGATTGCTTTCATCCATCTGTTGACGAATTACTTGTGCAGAATGGTTTGTCATAGTGGGCATATGGAAACCTGGTGGAACTTGATTCATCCTATTTCCATTTCCACCATATCCTGATCCCTGCAATGGTGATGACATTTGAACCATAGCATCAGAGAATAATGGTGACGAATTATGTAGGCTTGCCATCATTGAAGTTGGCATTCCATATGGTTGTTCTCTCCCAGTCAAGGGCTGAGAATAATTCAGATATGGCCTGAAGGTATTTCCTCCAGGGGGAGGGGTTCCAAGGGATCTGGCGTGTCCCATGGTGGAAGAACTAGGCGCGTTCTGGGACCCTGAACCCGTTGGTATTGAATCCCCTAATGGAGGCCTAATCTGTTCTAAAACAGGGCCAGGCACTGGTATTGTTCCTGACGAAGGGATAGGATTGGAAACTGGAATGGTTTCGTCAGGATTATTTGAAGCATTTGGCAAGTTAGCCATCCTTCTTCCTCTTGTTCTCTTTGGTCTCTCTACGTCGGTTACGGCTAATTTACCGCTTCTAAGAATCATACAACGTAGGAAGGAACAATTTGTCTAAGAAAGTTCTCTACTAGATTTTATCAAATGCACCGGTCCCACTGAGCGTGCCAATTTGTTCGCTGTGATTTCTGGCGAACAACCTCTGGTTAACCAATTCCTCAGAAAATTGGGTTACTTGCAGGACCAACCAAACAAGTCCTAGGACACATGTGCAATTTGTTCTGTCGAATTTTCTTAGTGTTTGTAATTGGTTTATGGTTTGTTTCGTCAATACTGTAAATATTAAGAACTTTGATTTTGAAAGTAAAGTAAAACTTAAGTTTAGACAACAAAATAAAGTTGAAGTTTTTAAACAAAAAGTAAGAAGTGTCGAAAGCTATAACTTGCAGAAAAGTAAATAAAACTTGAATATGAAATGAACTTGATGAATAAACTGGTAATTTAAATAACTTTAAAAGAAAGATGGTGTTCAAACGTACATGGTTCCAAATATCAAACTCATTTTCTCTCACACTGGGTACTTAGAGTATTTACAGGAATTTTGTATCAGTTTTCACACACCTATTCTAAACACAAACTTTTCTATTTATACACAAATAAAGTAATTGCCTAGAACGGAAAAATCATAAATAAATGACAACTGTCAGCCTGCATGTAACTTCTTCTCCTGAACCTGCCATGTGTCCAACTGTCAAAGGTTACAACGTTTTGAATTTGAATTCCCCTCTTTGGTGACGAAACCTTGCACCTCTTCAATCTGTCGAAGCCTTTAAAGAAGGAACAACACCTTCAGCATCTGCCAAATACTACTTTTGTCAAACCCCTTTTCTGTCGAAACGTCGAAAAACAACCTTATTCCGTCAAACACTTAGCCAAAAAACAACTTTCCAAACTTATCCTGCCAGAACACTAGTTGCCCTTCTGTCGAAGCAATGGAGCTTTTAACCTTGTCAGCAGTTCTTGAATTTCTTTTCTTTTATCATTCTTCGACAAAGATGACTTCAAGCTCCAAATTTCAACCTGTCGAAATTATGAGCTTACACTTTCATGAACAATTTGATGAGAGAATTGGAGGTTCTTGATAGTTCCTGGAGAACGGAGATTCATGCACGTAAGCAATTGAAGATCAACGTAAACTATAACTATTGTAATGTCTTATTCTTATCTTCTTATTGTTTTTAGTTTAAACATGAGAGGCTAAATCCCCCAATGCTAGGGGTATCCCTGATTTATGATTATAATGACTTTTGATATTAGTGTTCTATGAAATCATCTATTTTACCTTTAATCTTTTATTGTGCAACATGTGTAATGCTTTTCTTTTTGGAAAATCTGAAATTGATCTATGGTAAGGGTTTAGGTCTAACCAACTAACCTAACACTATTTGCAAAATATTATTATGGTAAATGTTACCTAGGAATGAGAATACCCCGTAGTAACTAAATCTATTTTGTTAAAACTATTGCTTAATGTTCTTCCTAGACCTCTAAGGAATTAAGGTCGAGGAAGAATACCAAAGGTTTTTCTGTAAAGGAATTTAGGAAAAACACTCTTAAAATTAGGAAAGATAAGGTTTAATACATGTCTCTTTAGAATACTATTCAGAGTCATTAATGAGAAAATTATACACCTTCCCTAGAATTATTTCCTTTTAGTATTAAAAACTTTATTTTATTAGCTTATTTCATAATTTTGCTTTTGCAGTTATTACGAATATCAAAACAACCCAAAAGACTTTTTGTTCAATTGAATTTGTCAAGAAACTTATTCTTACTGCGTAGTCCTCAAGAGATTGACACTGGGGATAACCCCAGACCATTCTTCCGGTAGGTAATGAATTGTATATTGTTCTTGGATGAAGCTTGGAATTATATCCAATGAGAAAACATAGCCAAAGAGAGTTGGTTGAACATTGCATAAAAATGAGGACTTTCTTGAATGGTAAAGTTGCGGAAGTGCAATATGAAGGAGTTACTGGGTGCAACCTGATACCGTTGTGGCGAGTGCAATGATAAAGAAGTAAGATGGGGTTCTCATATCAGCAGATGGGCTTCTGTGGTAATTAATTACATTGGGTAGGATTAGGTAAAAAGGTTTGGGTTTACATGTACAATGAGCGTTATGTACAATCAATAATTTATAGTGTAATCTTCTTCCTAGATTGGGATCCCCCAGAGTAGGTGAGTTCAACTGAACTGGGTTAAAAAATCATGGTGTTTTATTATTCTGCAATTATAACAACTATACAATTATTGAATGCACAAACATGTCGAGAAAGATGTTGGGATATTTGACATGTTCACATACTGATATTGTTGAATATTAGTATGTGCATCTGAACCTTATTTAATTAGCAGAGATCAATGTCTTGGCAAGTGGTTAAGACATATGTGATCTACATACCATAATTTCACATAGGAACATGTTTTGCGCCTCACCATGTTGGCCTCTTTTGGATCATATGGTAATTCGTCCTTGGCCAGGTAGTTGTAAACCGGTGTCATCCAACAATCGTTGTCCTTAATGACGTTTACATCTAGCGTCAAGTATGATTTCTCGATGCTTGGTCGAGGAAGTATTTCATGGATGATGGATTTGTTTTCGCCCTTCTTCTTTGTGCTTGCAAGTTTGGATAAAACATCTGCTTGAACATTGTGTTCGTGGGGAACATGTTTCACTTTTATGGATGCGAATTTTGCCATCTTCTCTTTAACCAGGGCCAGGTATTCCTATAGCTTATTGTTTTAGACCATGGGCGGTTCAGAACAGAAATTATGCATCATTTGATGTTTACCTCTCCTAGCATTAAGATAATATGGATGAAATATTTGGACTTACTACAAATACAACATATTGTAAATGGATGAAATGAAGAGCTTCAGTGGATAATCAGGAGTTGCAAAGAAAAATATTTGAGGGTTCAAATTCAAAAATGTGCTTTTATTGAAACTGTGTATGAAAGTATATAGAAACTCCAACTGTTTTGGAGACACGAATAAAAATACCAACTTAGTAAATTACATCATTGACAACCTAATGTATAAAACTTCAAGCAAACCTAAGTAGAGACATTATATTGTAAAATTACTTATGCATTAGTAAAAAAAATTGTAAGGGTCTTAAAGCATCTTTAATGGTACAATTCATTTTTTAGATTTTTTGTGGGACCCATCAAAACACATCATCTTCAAGCAATTTGATCTTACCTGATCAGGAGGGCCTTCCAACAATTGAACGTGAACAACTAGGTTGATGGAATGAAGGGGGTGTACCTGCAAGGCGCTCCAATGCCAAAGTCAATAGAGGTACAACAAAAGGTAAGTTAGAAGAGTTAAATCAGAATACCTGACCCTTTAGTGAAAATGGGTATTTATAATGCGCCATCAGCGCTGGGCCAAGGTCCTTCCTTGGACTGGATCAGCGAGGCCCAAGGAAGAACTGCCAAGGCACGCGTAAGGAGCGTGTAGACCTAGCAGATGGTCTAGTCCTTGGTCCAACTGCCCCTATCTTTTAGGAGATAATGGGGGACAGTTAGGTGACGAGGCAAGTGGAATGGAAGACTTGTTCTCTGTCCGTCTCACAGAGTGCACGCCCGACTCATGAGCTGCCTGCCCGACAATTGAGTGGTTTTTTCCCGTCTAACAAGTATGCTTGCTCGGACGTATGGGAACCTGCTCGACGTATTGGGCCACGGCCCAATAGTCTAGAGGCTCAGTCCAGAACACAATTCATCCAATTTTCATTCCAACGATGCAACTCTAAAGAACTCATATCGAGTCTCACTACTTTACTTAATATATTAATATATTATTCATATTTTATTTTATTTTATTTTATTTTATTTAAAATAATAAAACTTTACTCTATTGAGTCCTACTACTTTATTTAATATATTAATATATTATTCATATTAAATTTTATTTTATTTAAAATAATAAAACTTTATTCCTATTAAATTTTATTTTAACTCATAATATTAATTTAATTATTTAAATAAATATTAATGTAAAATAAAATAAATAAATCTAATTAACCTTAAATTTTATAAGTAAAAAAATATTATAAAACTGTTAAAGTAAAATTAACTTTATAAAAAATTGTAATTATTTATAAATTTGTTAATATAAAATTAAATTGATATATATATATATATATATATATATATATATATATATATATATATATATATATATATAAACAAATAAATTGGTAAAGAAATTAAAATTAATAATAAATATATGTCATAATACTATTATAGTCATGAAAATAAATTAAATGTACAAATAAAATTATCAAATTGATATATAAAATTAAATTAAATTTTTAAGAAGAATAATACAATTATTTATAAAGATTAATACTTTATATAACAATAAATAAATATTTGTTAAAAATGAAAAAATGATTAAATATAATATTTTATTCAATCCATACGTTGCTTCAGGTGAAGAAAAATTGCTTCAGAATGCAACTGTGTTGCCATGCTGTCGAACTCCAATGGTAAAATATGAAAAACCAAATGATTTTTGGTCTCTAGGCTGGCGAACTTGAGCGAAAATTCCTCCGTTAGAGGAACTCTTGGAGCATGAATATCAGTTTAAAAATTCCATACACATTATTCAATGTTATTGTGTCAGAGCAATTGATATTTCCCCTGTGAAGCCGTTCTCCTAAGAAAAACGCTTCCCACCCAGCCAACAGTAACAAACCATTTATTGTCCTATTTTAATAATATTTAATTAATGTTATTATTTATTACCACCAATTTAATATTTCAAACTAATTGTTATATTATTTGTTAATATTAATATTAATTGCCAACCGTCATAATTGCCAACTATCATTTTTCAATTCCAATGCTAATTTTTTAATTACTATAATATTTAATTACCACTAGTACAAATAAGTAATCCATTTGATTTAATATTTCATTCACAACTAGTCTAATTTTGAACTATTGATTTAATCTTTTTTTTTTCTTTTCTTCTTCACTTTTATTTGTCAATGGATCCCAATCAACATAGCTCTTGGTCTAATTCTATGCAAATGGTGGTAGTTCTCCTTCTATTCCAAATCAACAAAACAACCCATACTTTGGAAATGCATCTTTTATCTCAAATTCACATCATAACCCAACTTTTCAAAACTCTCTGTTTATCGCAAATCCAGAAAATATTCCACACTTTGGAAATTACTCATATTATACACCTCCTTATCCATATCAACATCAACAATTTATATCTCAATCAACTAACCTCAATATGCCTCATGGGACTCAAATAGGTAGTAGTGGTGCACAATCAAATGATGAAGAACGTGAAACACCATAAGATAGCTTGAAAACTATTAACCTTGGTGAAGAAGTTGCATTTGTGCCGGTTGTGAATACACATAAACTAAGGTTCCAACAAAAAGAGGATTAAGTTCTCATTCAATCATGATTCAACGTTTCAAAGGATTAAGTTGTCGGCGTTGATAAAAAAAGAGATATTTTTTGGAAAAGGATCGGTGAAGCTTACCACAAGCATCGTGACATCAATTACAATGAGAGGAAACCGACACAACTAAAAGATCGATGGCACAAAATTAATCCACTTGTTCAGAAGTTTGTTGGATGCTATAAACAAGATGTGTCTACATAACAAAGTGGGAGTTCCAAGAGCAATATCATGCAAGTTTCATATAAAATCTATTTCCAAGATGAAGGTGAAAAGTTTACTTTTGAAGCTGCATTGAGATTATTGAACGATGAACCTAAATGGCAAACAGGTTCATTAGAAGCTTCTACAAAAAGAACAAAGAATTCAGCTTCAGAAGCATATTCTTCATCTTCTAATCCACAAATGAGCAGCGAACACGATTCATCATCACCTACTTTGTCTCTTCGTTCAATCGGTTAAAAGGCAGCCAAAAGGAAGGAGAAAGAAAAGCTCGTGGAAATGTCTTCTACTCCCAATGTCAAATATGATTCTTTGAAAGACGACTTTAAAATATTGATTTGATGTCAATGTTTGCACGGGACTATGCACGCATTGAGGGTGAGAAAGTTGAGATAGAGAGAAAAAAGGTTGATGCAAAGATTAAGAAGGCTGAGAGTGTTGAAAAAAGATTGAAGATGAATGATATGCAAATACTCTCAAAAGATACATCAAATATGGATACAAGACAACTACAAGCTCATGGAATGTTGTGCAACATGATTAGAGAAAAATATGGACTTAATTAGTATGATTATGTATTTTGGGCTTAATTAGTAAGACTATATATTTTGGACTTAATTAATATGATTAGGTTTATTGGATTTAATTAGTATGATTATGTATTTTGAACTTAATTAGTATGATTATGTATTCAAACTAGTCGTTATTCAAACTAGCCGTTATTCAAACTAGTCTTATAAATAGTATTAACATACACACTAACCTCTTACATTCTTTACAATTTGTTATCATCTTACACTAAATATCAAACTTCATTTCACATGGATCCTTCCAATCCTTCCCACATTTCAAAAATGTTCATGGATTATATGAATGATGATATGGATGAAGAACTTGTGAGGTTGTTTATGGAAGAAGAAGCCTCGCATTCTAGAAGGCCTAGCCGTCAAAGAAAGAATATAGTGAGGAATTGTGAAGAGGGCCATGATCGATTGGTCAAATATTATTTTTCAGAAACTCTGGTATACACAAATGAGCAGTTTCGTAGAAGGTACCGAATACATAAACATGTGTTCCTTCATATTGTTGAAGATCTAGGTCAACATGATAAATATTTTCAAGTGATGGTTAATGCAACAGGTAGGGCAAGTTTTTCTCCATTACATAAATGCACTGTTGTTATCTGTATGTTGGCATATGGAACATCTGTTGATAACGTGGATGAATATTTGAGAATTGGCGAAACCACGACACTAAAATATGTTGATAAGTTTACAAGAGGAGTGATCAATATCTTTGGTGCACAATATTTGTGAAGGCCAAATTCCAAAGACATTGAACGCCTAATGCAAATGGGAGAGACACGAGGATTTTCAGGTATGTCAGGGAGCATTGACTGCATGCATTGGGAGTGGAAAAATTGTCCAGTTGCATTGAAAGGGCAGTACATGCGTGTAACACCACAAAATTTGCTCTCTCATTTTCATAGCATATGACATTTCATTTGCATATATAACATTGCATTCATTGGCATAGAAAAAATGAAGCATAACATAGAGCATGGCAGTTGGTTTCACTTCAAATGTGATTGTTCAGTTATGGTACAATTTCGATGTATGTTTGACCTAATCCTGGTCAAACTATCAGGGAATCACTTCAACTGCAAGTTACATGCGCCAGTGGTTTATTCCTCAGATAATGTGTATCCAAAATTCAGGTTGTCGGGGGTTGAAAGTTATCTAGTTATCAAGCAGTGACTCATGTTTGCTTCAGACGAATTTGAAGTGATCAGACGCTCAGAGAATGATTTATCCAAATGATCGTTGATTCACTTGTGATTTGTTGAGTGATAGTGGTATTCCCTCTGCTTAAGTGGTTTCGGTGGAAACGATGCAAGATTGGTTTTGAGTTGAGTGAATTGATGAATCGAGTTTTCGTGGCTATGTGCATGTTGGTGGTAATTGGTCCGTTTCACAAAAATATCAAGTTCCATATCCATTTCTAACCATTTTGTCAAATTATCCACTAAAACAATTCTTTTCGTTCCCGTTTTTCTTTACGTTTATTTCTAAACCATATCCATTTTTCTAGTTTCATTTTTAAACATAAATCATGATCCATATTTTCTTTCTTTCTCTCATTCAACTTCATTATCTCATTTTAATTCCATTTCTTTTTTAAAATCCATTTCTCTATAAAATCCAAGCCCACATCTTTTCTAAACCATAAAGCTTTTTCGTTATTCAACCATATATTGCAAAACCAAGTCCATTTTCTATATGTCCATGTTACCCATATTGGTTTCTGAGGCCATTCATCATTCATTTTAATTTTTCTTCTTAATATTCGTTTAATTCCAAAACCCCTTCTATCATTTAAAAATCAAAACTTTATTTGTTTTTTCTCCATAAACTTTTTTCCTAAACCAAATAATACAATATCCATTTTAAAAGAAAAAATATATAATAAAAAATTAAAAAAAGGGAACGAACTTGCTACAACCACACACTACAAGCCGTATTCACATGAACATCATATTGAACAAGCTTCATGTATCCAAGCATAGTCAAAACGCAGGCATATAGTGAATGAAACGTAGGTGGAAACAACAAAAAATACAGGCTAGAAAAAATCATTAGAAACTCTTCATCAAATTCATTCCAAAAAAAAATAACTCACAAATTCTACCAAAAAATCTTCAACAGAAATTACAGAAGAAGAAAATCAATAGAAAAAATAGTTACAGATACATAACAACCTCTAACAGAATTTTCAATGGAAAAACCGAAAACACCCTCACCATTCATCCTCTATAAATCTAGAAACTCATCTTCATCTTCAGGCTCTCCTCATTCTTCCCCATTTTCGGATTCACTCTTCTCCACTCCTCTAGGATGCTTTACATACGTCCCATTGGGGGCGACCTTGGAAAGTATTCGCTCCTGTATATAGTCTTTAGTGTTGTGCATACGATAAACACAAAATCAAAACACTTCTTCTAAAAGACAATAAATAAAAGCACCACGTCTTCTCTTCTCATCTCCCATTCTTTGCGGACGATCATGACCTGTCTCAACAGTTCAACAACAAGACGATAACGCACTCGATTCAGTGAGCCTGCAACCCCTGAGTTAGAGTTATGACAACGTTATCCTAAAAAGCACAAACAAATATCAGCCTTAGTTAGGCGAACTACGTCGACTCTGATTCTCATTTCCCATGAGATACGTAGGTTGTTGGGTAGGGCCCATTCGAGCACACTCTTTATTTTCCCTATATTTTCCCCATTCTTTCTTTTCATTCCCTTTTTCCAGATCCCTTTCTCATTTCAGTTCCAGTTCCAGTTCTTTTATTCAACAACTGTTTTATTCCTTACCCATTGAAACAGACAAACAAGCGTGGATCCCATCGGATACGGCAGACGGTCTGGGGTGCTAATACCTTCCCAATTCGTAACCGACTCCCGAACCCATTTTTTTGGTTCGCAAGACCTTGTTATTTCCTTTTCTCTTTGATTTGTGCAGCATTACCTTTCCCATTCATTCAGGATAAAAATGTCTGGTTGGCGACTCTACCTTTTCCGCATCACTTTCGCGTTTGTACTAGGATGAAAATCCCGGGAGTGACATCGCGAGGCGATCATGGGAAAGCAACTGTTATGCTTGAAGCAGTGACTTCACAAGACTTATGGATTTGGCATGCATTCTTTGGGGTAGCGGGTTCAAACAACGATATCAATGTGTTGAACCAATCCAATGTCTTCAACGATGTTCTGCAAGGACGGGCTCCCGAGGTTTATTATACAATCAATTGTACTGAATATAACAAAGGTTATTATCTATCAGATGATATTTATCCTGAATGAGCCACGTTTGTAAAAAGTATTCTGATGCCACAATGGGATAAGAGAAATTGTTTGCCCAACATCAAGAAGGGGCAAGAAAGGACATTGAACGATCATTTGGAGTTTTGCAATCCCGAATTGCGATCATACGTAACCCAACATGATCTTGGCACTTAGACACACTCTAACGCATAATGAATACATGCATCATATTACACAACATGGTTGTTGAAGATGAACATGCAACATATGGTGGAAATTTTGATTTTTCTTATGATCATTTGAGTAATGAGGCGACAATATTGCCGAATGATTCTAATATTGATTTTGAAGAGTTCCTACGTGGAAGATTTGATGTCCGTGATAAACAAATTCATCGACAACTTCAACAAGACTTGATAGAACACATATGGCAACGTTATGGACATAGAATAACGACAATTGAAAAATATTTTAAATATATATTTTTATGTATTATGTGCTAGTAATTTATTTTAATGTATTTTTTAATTAATTAATTGTGTGATATATTGTATTTTTTTAATATATATTTATTTTGTTTTGTTTTATTTTATTTTAAATGTATAATTTTTTAATATATTTTTCTATATTTGAATTAAATTATTTCAATTATCTTTTTTATATAATATAAAAACTAGGTATATTGTAAGATATGGTGAGATCCATTTTAGAGTTTTTGAAGACTTGTATGAATATTTGAAAAATGTAATGAGTTGTTTAGAAAATATAAAAGTATAATATAATATAAAAAATTGTGTAGATCACATTTAAAGAATAAAAGTGTGGTTGATGGGTGTGGATGCTCTTAGTGGTCTCAAATGCTAGAAAGGATAACTTGTACGTAATGTTTTTGGTTCATTATATATATATATATATATATATATATATATATATATATATATATATATATATATATATATATATATATATATATATATATATATATATATATATATATATATATATATATATATAGAGAGAGAGAGAGAGAGAGAGAGAGAGAGAGAGAGAGAGAATAGTGGAAATATTCTTACTCCACATCTTGACCATTGATACATTTGTAATCAATGATTATAATAATTAATATTTATTCAACATGTGATTAATTTTTTCTCTCTCCATATTTAATTACTGCCTAATTATTATAACCATTGATTAAAAATGAATCGATGATCAATATGTGAAGTAAGATTTAGAAACTTACTCCTGAAGTAAGAATATCTCCACTATATATATATATATATATATATATATATATATATATATATATATATATATATATATATATATATATATATATATATATATATATATATATATATATATATATATTCCAAAAACAAATGGTTTTATTTATTTGTAATTAATGTTTTGGTTCTCACCTTTTAATTTAATATAAAATTATTATACAAGTTTTGATATTTTTAAATTGATTAAAAAAATTATTAACTTTATATAAACAAAATTATAAAGTATGGTTAAAATTAAATAAACATAGTATGGCTAAAATTAAAAAAAAAAACTAAAATGAACTAAGATAATAAATAATAAATATACACATTTTATATATTTTTAGAATTTTAAGTTAACTTATAATTTAAAATAAATTATTTTTAAAAATCGATTTATAATTTAGGGGAGAGGATAGTTATTTTTGTTTGGATTAAATATGTTTTTGATTTCTGAAAAATTACAAAATTATGTTTTTGGTCCCTATAAAAAATAACGTGTTTTAGTTCTTATAAAATAATTATACACGTAATTTAGTCTCTAATGTTAAATCAATGTATACATAGAATGTTATAAATTTTTTTTCGAAAAAAACATATTTAGAATGTTATAAAAAGTTTCTCGAAAAAAAGAACTCAAAATTTAATTTATAAATCGAGATTTTCATTATTTTTATCGTTATTTTTGAAATTTAAAAATTTATATTTAATTTTTTTCATTTTAAAAAATTATATAATTTAATAAATAAACGATTTATAGTAATATGTATACATGGTAAAAATATTATTAAAAAATTAAAAAATTAAAAAATAATTAAATATTTTTTAAAATTCTAAAACATAACAAGGATTAACAATTTTTATAAATACCAAAATATGTCTTCTTTTTTTTAGGGGACTATAAATAAAATATAAGATAGTTGTAGGGACCAAATATATATATATATATATATATATATATATATATATATATATATATATATATATATATATATATATATATATATATATATATATATATATATATATTGTTCCGGATTGGGCCTCAAGAATGTATAAGGTTACGGCCCAACAGGTCGAGCAGAGGTCCATATACTCGAGCAGGGGCACATGTAACACGGTGGGAGAACTGACTTTAGTTAAATGTTGCGGATAGCAAGAGTCGCCACCGACTTTTATTTTATCCAAAAGAAAGGGCATAAAAGAACAGGAAAGACCTTAAAAGATTTTTGAGTTCGGGGGGTAGGTTATGTAAAGGGAAGGTGTTAGCACCCTTTACATCCATGGTTATCCATAGGCTCTTAGTTACTTAGCTCACTTTAAACTGTTTTGAGAAGTGTAGTGTGTGATTAAAAATTTTCTTAAGTACTTTATAGTGATCCTTGTATGGATATATATAAATACTTTGTTTTGAAAATTGGTTTGAAAATGTGAAGTGTAATGAAGTAATTTGATGAAAAGTGAGCAAGTACTTAAGAGGAACCTACCCTAATTTGAATCTTTACTGTTCTTAAATGTTCTTTCAATGGTAAGACTATCCCTATTATTAAGGAATAGGCAGTCGTTACCTTGGATGTTATAAGGGACATGTGAAGGGTCATCTGTGTTTAGGCAACTGTAAGGTGTCTTAGCAATACGAAGGGACTTATCACCTTTTATTCGAAAGGGACAAGATCATTTACGTAGGCAACATCGAAGGGACTTGATCTTATAATCTTTAAAGGGACTTGATGATATTTCATGAGAAGTGACTTTGCTTTTTAGACACCTTACTTGACCTTTTGATTTAGGCAACATGAGGGATAACCTTAGGAAGTGAGATGGCGATCAAAGATCGACTTACGTGTGTGCGTGTATATGTTCATATATTTATCTTATTAAATTAGTGATTCTAAATTAATTTTACAATACAAACATGTTATCACTCCCTATATTTACTAACCATGGCAATATAAACATTTATAAATAATAAAATAAAGACAAAAATAACCCTACGACTATTACAAGGCTTTTGCCGTTACATAAATATAGAAACGATTTAAATAATAAGTATATAAATAAATAATAAAAAGGGTTAGTAATAAAAATAATTATAAGAAGAAAAAAAAGATTAGCACAAAAATATACACAAATTAATTAATTATTTTTTAATTAAATAAACATTTTTTAAAAGAACTTTTGAAAGAAAATATAATGAGAATAATAATATGAAGTCAGGGAATAAGTATTTACAAAGAAGATATTATTAATTATTTTAATTAGACATTAGAAAAGTTTAATTAATTTTAATATTTAAATTAAATAAGAACTAGGGTTAGAAAAATAAAATTAGGGTTTTGATTATTAGGGTTACATATTTTAGAAAATAAAACTAGGGTTTACATATTTAAAATATTAATTAATTTACTTACAAATATTTTAGAAAACATAAATTTTGAAATAAAGAAAATCATTGGTTTTTATTTGTTAAAATTTTTTTGAATAATGTTAACAATGTTAATTATATTTAAATAATATTAATACTATTAATTATATATATTAAAACATAAAACAATTAGTGAAATAATAAAAAAAAATAAACAAAACTTACCTGCTGGAGCCTGGGGTCGAACCCAGGTCTCCCAGCCACCATCACCAGCATCCAACCAACTGAGCTGCGTGTGCAGCGTGACTATAGGATGAACAATAATAATAATATAATAAACCTTTTAAACAAATGAATTTTTTAAGCAAAAAATGAACGACCAAGGGATCGAACCCTGATCATTGGCCTCAAAGGCATACGTCCAAAACCAGCTGAGCTACGCGCTCGTTTTGATATACATATGACACTAATTTGTTTTAAGCCCTGCACCAGATTCAAATATATTTTTCGCGCGCCAGTGGCTTCATCTTCTACCTCATGACCTGCGAAATTTCTTACGAAATTTCCTGCGAGCTTTCCTGCGTTTTTGTGTTCGTATGAAAACCTGCGAATGTCAAACTCCATGCAAACAGTGAAATTTCATAAAATTAACAATGCCATTGAGTTCCTAATGACATTTACGATCATTCCATGTCTTTAGAATTCATTTATCTTGGCTAAATAATGAAACCCTAAATGAGGCCGAAAACCCTAACAATGGTGAAATTCAGTTTAGTCCATGAAACTTCAAGAAACCTGTCCAGAATCAGCCTATAACTTATCACAAACAAGAAATTCAAGTCAAAATTCATTGAAAACAAGCAAATATTCAGAATCGAAAATGTAAAAAACCATGAAAGTTAAGAATCAATTTATGCATATGAGCATGTTTACGATGCTTTTGAAGGTTGGGATAGGTTTAGTGATGTCCAAGGATCCTTTCTATGTCTTTAAAATACCTTTAAACACCCTCTAGAGATGAATCCGAAAATTGAGTTTTGAATGAATTTTTGAAGTTTGAGAATGCTATGGGAGGCTCTGAATTCGTCCATAATGCATTGCTTAATGTTGTTTATATAAGATACAATGAAATTAGGTAAAAACTTTCATAAAACTTATGGATTTTTGGACCTTGGGAGATTGAAAAAGATGTGATATTAAAACTTGATTTTTTCTTGATCTAACATTGCTATTTTGGTATGATCTCAAATATTCTAGTGTCAATCAAGTTTAAATGGATTTTAAGACCTTCTAGAATCCAAATCTTTTCCAAATATATGACTTTCATATTTTATTTCAATTTAATTTGTATTTTAATGAATAAAATTCAAATAAATATTAAATAAAATATAAAAAATCAGAAAATGTGTGGGTTGGGTCGTGCTTGATGATTTTGTAAAGTTTGGATGACAATTAGGTGGGCTCATTTAGCAAAAATTGGTTTTAAGGCCTTATTTGCTTCATAAACTTCCCAAAAATTTCTCAACTTTGCAAGGGCACAAATCCTTCAATTTTAATGCTATGAAGGTGTTCTTGGACATTTTGGAAAGCTTAAAGAGTCCTCTAACCAACCTCTTTGGTCTCATGTCCATATCTTTTACCATTCTCAAGTTATGCTCTTTGGAAGTTGTTGACTTTTTGTTGACTTTTAAAAGGACCTGTAATGTCTTAGCTCATACCTTCCAAATGAAGCATTTTTGGGCTTGGCTGGTGAGACACAAAGTTTTAGAGAATTCAATTTCCTTCAAAATGAGCTTTGGATGGAAAAATTTTTGATGAAGCATGTGAAAGTTATGGCTGGTCAAAGTTCAGTTGACTTTTCTTGTGAAAACCCTAATTTAGAAACTCTTGATTCTTGATAATCTGAAATCTCCTTGATGAATCATGATCAACCCTTGATCAAATGATGAATTTTACTTCATATAATTGATGTTGGCAAAAAATCATGAAGTTTGACTTTGGTTTGACCACAGTTGACCTCAGTTTGACTTTTTAACTACTTTGACTGATTTTAACCTATCTGATCATCTGACTGAGCAAATCTTTTGGGAAAGTCTTGAAACTTGACATGGGGATTCTTGAACACATATAGGATGCTATTAATCTCACTTGAAGTCTTGGAAGTCCATTTAGCCTGATGAAAGTCAAAACCCTAGTTTAAGATGCATTGCTTAAGAGGATGCATTGTCTGAGAGGATTGTCAAAATTTCTGACTAATTGTGAACTTGGTGAACCGTGTGAACCTCATGAGATGTCTTGTGAACCTTATGATCTTTGTAAACCTCTTAGTACATAATTTCTTATCCTGTGGAGGGCAAATTTTGGGGTGCAACAGCACCTCCCGGTCAAACAAGCTTCTTATGCGACGGGCATACACTAAGGACGGGCAAAAAGCATGTCTGCCAGGTCACTTACCACGTCACCCAACTGCCCTTTATTATCTCCTGAAAGATAGGGTCAGTTGGACCAAGGACCAGACCTTTTAGCTAGGTCATCACGCTTCTCACGCGTTCCTTGGCCGTTCCTCCTTGGGCCTAGCTGATCTAGGCCCATAGAGGGACCTTGGCCCAACGCTGGGGGCACACTATAAATACCCTTTTTCATTAAAGGGTCAGGTATTCTGATTCACTCTAAATTAACCTATTCTTCACTGTACCCCTTCTCACTTAAGCATTGGAGTGCCTTTCAGGTACACCCCCCTTTTGTCCTCCTATTCTTTGGCCGTTACATCAAATCATTGGAAGGTCCTTCTGATCAGGTGAGATCAGTGGCGCCGTCTGTGGGAAACTAGCTTCCCCTTATTCTACTACAGAAGATCAAAGCTTAAACACCATCCTTCCAGCATGTCCGGAGAACAACTCAACGAACGCAGTCGTCCCCTCGTCGACTACACAATGGAGGACAATCTGCAGTACCATGAGGCTGACACCCGAGATCACCGTCTAGCCACCCCGTCTTCTGAACCCGAGAACAATGGGAACCCACCTCAAGTTCAAAACCAAGGGACAGATGCGTTTCAGCCCATCCCCGTTCCCGTCGAAGGGGACACCACCATGATTGCTATGGTGAACGCCCTCAACCAGGCCAGCTCCATGTTCTACCAGCAACACGAGAGAATCATGGCCCTAGAAGCTGATCGACAGGAGGTCCGACCTCAGCAGGAAAGGAGGACGCAACAACGTCCAGAAACTTCAAGGAAACGGGGACGCCGCTCCCTAGAGCCTAACATGAGTAGGGCACGTGCCCTCCGTGATTCCGGCCGATCGGGAACCTCACCAAGGCGCGAGCGAAGCCCCAACCACAACGAGCTCTCCCCACCGAGGAGCGACGAAGAAGACCTGCATTGCCCCCTGTCACGGGCAATAATGGAAGCGCCACTCCCCAAAGGCATGGAGAAACCCCCAAATCTGGCCATATACGACGGAACCACCAACCCCGACGATCACATCGACAACGTCAACGCAATGCTCGACTATCGCAACGACATCACCGGGCATCTCAAGTGCAGGTTGTTCTCAATGACCCTCAGGAAAGGGGCCATGGCCTGGTACAAAAGCTTGGCCCCAGAATCCATCACATCCTGGAGAGTTATGAGATCCATGTTCACGAGGCATTTCACAGCCTCCCGACGCCATCCCAAGACAGAGGCGACTCTTGAAGCCATAGTACAAAAGAAAAATGAGACTTTGCGCTCGTACATCGAACGATTCAACCAAGAGGCTGTCGAGGTGGACACCACGGAACACATGAAGAAATATCTCCTCGAGAGGGGACTCTTGCCCGGAAGCGAGCTTAGCCGAGCCGTTGGGATAGAACCTCCCCGAACTCTGAATGACCTCCTGCATAAAGCCCAGGCTTACATCAGATACGAGGAAAAGCAGGTAGCCCACAACGCTCGCAGCAGCCGTAGTACCGGGGACACTGATCACCCCAAGCGCGAAGATCCGAACATTCACCGTCGCAACGGAGACAGACGAAAGGAAGAGAAACCCCGCGAACCCCGGGAAGGAAGAGGCCTCGCGGGCCGATATAGCAAGTATACATTACTAACAGCTCCCCGCGAGCGCATCCTCGCCGAATGTATCAACTCCGAGTTCAAATAGGGCAGGGTAAGGTTCCCAAAACCGTCTGCACCCAAGCCTCACACCGACAAGTCCAAATACTGCAGGTTCCACAGAAGCCACGGACATGTGACTGAAGACTGCGTTCATTTGAAAGACGCAATAGAGATCTTGATCCAAGAAGGGCATCTTAAGCAATACACTAGGAGGAACGAAGCCTCCAAACACGAAGAGCTAGAAAAGAAGAGACCCCGGGAGGACAGTCCCCCGACGAGTCTCCTTATCAGGTGGCCCTTTGCATATCACGACCAGAAGATTTCGGCTTCCCCGGGACACCACCCGAAGGACGGATCACTGCTCTCAGCCCTTGGGAAGACTTTCCGACTGCCCTCGTCATATCAGGCGGAGGGATAAACGGCGAGGCCGCCGCCCTTTTAGTAAAACGCAAGTTCGACGAGCTCCTGCTGACCGCACCCGAGCAAAAGGCAACGCTGACAAAGTACCGGGGCAAATCCAACCCAATATCTTTCTTTTTGGAGGAGCTTCCGGGCAGTTACCCAAACTCGGGCATCCCATTGTTGATTAGAGCCAAGATGGCTCAATTCGACGTCAGACGCATTCTGGTCGATCAAGGCAGCTCGGTGGACATCATGTACGTCCACCTTTTCAAGACTTTAAAATTAGACAAGACCAACCTATCCCCCTATGTCGGGTCCGACCTCCAAGGATTCAACGGAGCCACGACGAATCCCTGGGGTTACGTCGAGCTCCTCGTCACCTTCGGAGAGCAAGAGACGGCCAGAGAAATCAAGATCCAGTTCCTGGTCATAGAATGTCCCTCTCTTTACAAATGCATCCTCGACCGCCCGACATTAGCCGAACTAACCGCGGTCCCGTCTACCGTCCATTTGAAGATGAAATACTACACCAAACTAGGCTGCGTAGTCACCATCCACGACGACATCGAAGTTGCCCGAAGGTGTTACGACGCCGCAGTAAAAGGACAGGCCACAGTCAATACAAAGAGCAACAAAAAGCCCAGGGCCGAAGATCCTCCCCTCCAGGGAATCAAAGCCATCGACCTCGATTGCCGCATCGGCCAGGACGAAACTGAAGAATGGAAACCCACCAAGGAGCATACTCCCGCTCACACGTTCCGCCCAATCCCGGACGGAGAATTCGAACTCGTCCCCCTGGGCGACAACCCTGACAGAGCAGTAAAAATAAGCAAAGGATTACCCGAAGAAATGAGGAAGCAACTCGCGATGTGCCTCAGGGAGAAATCCGATCTCTTCGCATGGAACGCCGTGGAAATGCCCGACCTAGACCCTGAGGTCGCATGTCACCAATTAGCTTTGGACCGGGCAGTCAAGCCCGTAGCACAATGTAGGCGCAAACAGTCCCCCGAGAAAGCGGAGGCTGCCGAGCGAGCTGTAAAAGACCTCTTAGAGGCAAATTTTATTTCTGAAGCCCATTACATAACCTGGCTCTCTAATGTAGTCCTCGTTAAGAAAAATAATGGAAAATGGCGCATGTGTGTTGATTATACTGATCTTAATAGGGCTTGTCCCAAAGATGCTTCCCCTCTTCCTAACATAGACAAACTCGTTGACAACTCTGCAGGTTTCAAACTCTTGTCCTTCATGGATGCATACAGCGGATATAATCAAATCCCTATGTCGGACACGGACAAGAGACACACGGTGTTCATGACCCCGACCGACAATTACTACTACAACGTAATGCCCTTCGGACTCAAGAACGCCCGGGCCACATACCAGCGCATGATGAACAAAGTTTTCAGGGGAGAAATAGGGGGATATGCTCGAGGTATACATGGACGACATGATCATCGAATCACACGAGGAGACCGACCACGCTCGACACCTCTACAAAGTCTTCGAGCAGGCGAGACAGTGCAAAATGAGGTTTAACCCTGAAAAATGCACGTTCGGCGTCCGGGCAGGAAAATTCCTAGGTTTCTACCTCTCCGAGAGGGGAATTGAGGCCAATCCCGACAAATGTCGAGCATTTTCGGAATTTCCGACCCCGAAATCCAAAAAATCCATCCAATCCCTCAACGGGGTGCTCGCCTCACTCTCCCGTTTCATCGCCAAATCTGCCCAGCATGTGTTGCCTTTCTTCAGACTACTCCGTAAAGAGGCCAGCTTCAAGTGGAACGACGAATGTGAACGGGCGCTACTCCATTTGAAGAAGGTCCTCTCCGAACCCTCGGTCCTATCACGACCATTAGAAAGGGAGATCTTATACCTGTATCTGTCCGTGGCAACCGAGGCCGTCAGTGCCGTTCTAATCAGAGAAACCGACGAGGGACAAAAACCCATCTATTTCACGTGCAAAACGCTCCAAGGCCCCGAGCTCAGATACCAACAAATCGAAAAGGTCGCCTTGGCTCTCATAAATGCAGCAAGGAGATTACGACATTACTTCCTCGCCCACACGGTCAAGGTAAGAACCGATCAACCAATAAAACAACTCCTCGGGCGACCAGACATGGTCGGCGGAATGCTAAAATGGTCGTTGGAACTTTCCGAATTCGATATACAATACGAGAACAGGAAGGCCCTGAAGGCTCAAGCCCTGGCCGACTTTGTCGCGGAAATGACTCATAGCCCCGTACCGGCGGACGTAGCCCATAAATGGACGATCTTCGTCGACGGCGCCTCCAGCACGACGGGCAGTGGGACCGGGATCATCCTCGAAAACGAGGACGGGATCCTGATAGAGGTCTCATTAGCATTAGCTTTCCCAACATCAAACAACCAAGCCGAATATGAGGCTTTCATTGTCGGTCTGAGATTGGCCGAAGACCTAGGAGCAAAGGAAGTAAAAATATCAACAGACTCCCAACTCGTAGCATCACAAGTACGGGGAGAGTACCAAACCAAGAACGACAACCTCATCAAGTACTTGGCCTTAGTCAAAGAAAGACTCGAAAAATTCGAGAAGTGGGAAGTTCAACACGTACCTCGCGAGCACAACACACGAGCAAACATCCTATTGAAACTAGCTAGCACGAGAAAGAAGGGCGGAAACAAATCAGTAATCTAGGAAATCCTTCCTCGACCTAGTATCGAAAAGCTGCCTCCCCCACTTGAGGTTAACGTGATCGGGGATACTAATTGTTGGATGACGCCCATCTATAATTACCTCACGAAGGGCGAACTCCCCGTTGACCCTAAAGAGGCGACGGTCACCAAACGTAGGGCGTGCTCGTACGTCCTCCTCGAAGGGAAACTCTACCGTAGGGGGCTTTCCATCCCGTTACTCAAATGCGTCGAAGAAGAGAAAGTCCCCGACATATTGGGGGAAATGCACCGAGGAATTAACGCCCAACATCCCGGCGGACGGTCACTCGCACGAAAGGCTCTTCGAGCAGGATATTATTGGCCGACTATGCAACACGACTCCAAGGAACACGTCAAAAAATGCGACAAATGCCAACGACACGCCGACATGCACCTCGCACCCCCGAACGAACTAAAAACACTCTCCTCTCCTTGGCCCTTCGATGGTGGGGCATGGACATCCTCGGACCCTTCGTAACCGGATCATACCAGAATAAATACCTCATCGTAGGGGTAGACTATTTTACCAAATGGATCGAAGCAGAAGCACTGGCTAAAATAACAGCACAAAACATTCTTCGATTTTTTAAACGAAATATCCTCGCTCGGTTCGGCATACCCCAGGTTCTCATCACGGACAACGAGACGCAATTTACAGACGAAGGATTCCAGGACTTCGTGGTCGGATTAGGCACTAAACAACATTTCACATCCGTGGAGCACCCTCAAACCAACGGGCAAGGAGAAGCGGCCAACAGGGTAATCCTGCGTGGGCTGAAACGCATACTCGGTGAGGCAAAAAGGGCATGGGTCGAAGAATTACATAGTGTCCTATGGGCATACCGCACGACACCACACTCCACAACCGGGGAAACCCCATTCCGACTAACGTACGGCACCGAAGCAGTCATCCTAGTAGAAATACGAGAGCCGACGAGACACGTAGAGGAACCCCTAGACGAGGAGATGAACGACGAGGCACTTAGAGCCGAGCTGGATCTCGTCGACGAGATCCGCTCCGAAGCAGCCCTTAGAGAAATATCCCTCAAACAAAAAATAGCCTTGCGCCACGATGCAAAGGTCATAAAGAGAGAGTTCCAGGTGGGCAGCCTTGTCCCCAGAAGAAATAAAAAAAACCCAAGAGAGGGTAAATTGGCCGCCAACTGGGAAGGTCCCTACCGCGTCCGCGACAAAACGAGCAACGGGGCCTACTATCTAGAAAACCTACAAGGGGAAGAACTCGCTCGACCATGGAATGCAGAAAAACTTAGACAATATTACAACTGAATATGTCACGGGGAGACATGGGAGGTACGACCACGTTCTTCACCACCAAAACTACAGGGAGGAACCACGCTACCCGAGGACGAACACGACCCTTCCAACGAACACGACCCTCCCCGACAGTTGGGACCTCGACCGAGCCCCAACGTCGCAGTACCAAGATTGGCAGGGCACCCAGCTCGCGATGGGAAAGCCCAAGCCCCGAGGTCAGAGTTCCCCAATCGCAAACTCAGATTCGATTTTAGGCGGGCACAACACCCGCTACCTCGTCGGTTCCCTAAACCGACGAGACAAACATGGTCGAGCATAAAACAGTTCACAAAAATACAACAAATATAAACTGAATAAAACCGATCAAGGTGAACAGCTAAAAACAAAATATTCATTCATACGCAGCCGTAGCCGAAGAAAAAGACAAGTATGCCCGAAGGCCAATATTCGTACAATCTAGGCACACATGCCATACAAACCAGGCACGCAGGCCATACAAATAAAGCAAAATAAAATACACAAGACTCCGCCCGGAGTTACTCTTCCTCTTCTTCCTCTTCTCCCAGCTCCTCCTCCGCTTCGAAAGGACACACGATCTCCCCGTTCTGGACGCAGTAATTATGGGCTGACCCCTCTGTCGCCAACTCAGGGTTCAGTATCCTCAGCTGGTCGACAGCGTTGTCAAACCCCTCCTTAAACACAGCTACCAGGTCCTGGTTGAGCGAGCAGATTTGTCCTACCATCTCACCCCGGGAACAGAGAGCGAGCTCCTCTTCACTCTCATCGGCCAAGGGACGAACGTTATCCTCGAGCAGAGCGAGACGAGCACGGAGCACAACATTTTCCTCGGCCACCTTCTTGTACTAAGCGGCTTGCTCCTCCAGGCTCGCCTTTTCCACCTTCAGTGCGTCCCGCTCCCCTTTTACTTCGTCCAGCTCTTTCTTCAGCCCCTCCTGTAGCTGATGCTCCTCCTTGTAGTCCGAATGGTCCTTTGATAACTTGTCTTTTTCAGAACGGACCTTCAGAAGGGAATCCTCCAAAGAAGCCGTGGACACAGAGGTGTCGGTCAGAACCATGGCCGTTTCCATCACCCTGATGACGGCAACCAGATCCTTAGCCAATTCTTTGCGCCAGACACTAGCCTCCTGGCTCAGAATGGCCTTCACCTCGGGCGCTGGCACGACGATAGCGTCTTCAACCTTGAAAAAATCCTGCTCTATGTAGCAGGGGGCAGCAAATAGCTCCCGGGGCCACCCGGACTGCTGCTCCCCGCCAAAGCAGACCTGGAAAGTGTCCCATCCGGGCGCTTCCGCTTGTGAAGAGGGGAGGTTGATGGAGGCGGACTATTCGAGATGTCGATCGAAGAGGGGCGCGGAGGAGAAGGGGGCATTGGGCTCGCCGTGTTAGAGGTCCCGGCCCCTGAATCACCAGCTACCTCCTGGACACGAGGAGTTGTCTTCTTCTTCTTTTTGGGGACCCTGTCCGGAGCACCTCCCTGATTGGCCAACTTAAGAACCCGGTCGCGAGCAGTGGGCATAACACCTACAAAACGAAGACACAAACATCAGCGGGCAAAAACATAAAACAAAACAGCATAAGAATAAAAGAACACCTACTCAATAATTCCATGGCCTGATAGTCGGTATCACATTCAAGCAGAGCCTTTGTATTGATAAGACGAGGCTCGCAGAGCGGCATCCCGACCTCATCAAGATAAGGCACACCCTTTCGGTCAACCCAGACCGCCAGGTTGAAACTCTGCACGAACTCCACCAGCCTCTTGTAAGCGAGTCTATCCTCAACACCCAGGCTCGAGAATTTGACCCGGTAATGGCTGGTGGAAAGGTCAAAGTGGTCGGGCTGCCACCTCAATGGTATCTTCGACATGAGCTTCTCCTCCCCGTCCGCATCTCGCTTGTAATAATAAAGAGAATGCAGGGCGGCACGGGTCATCGGCCTCACTACATACCATCGCCCTTTGAAGTGGCGGGCGGAATTCACATACGTCTTGAACAACCTCACTGGCTGCTTGAAGGAGACCCAGTTATGACGCCCCCGAAGACCAGACCGCTGGAGATGGAAAATGTGGAAGAAGAGGGCCCGAGTACACCCAATGCCGAGGAAGCGGCAAACTAGCTCGTACGCCCGCATGAAAGCAATGGCGTTGGGGTGTAACTGTGACGGCGCCAGCCGAAGCCACTTAAAGATCAACATTTGGAAGGAGTTGAAGGGCAGCCTAAACCTCGCCTCTCGAAAAGAGAACTCGTACATGGAGAATTGCTTCCCTGGGAAGCGATGACATATCCGGTCCGCCTCTTTAGGAGCACGACACTGCCAGTTTTCAGGGTCCTCGGGACCCCGATCTTCCACCACGGCATGAGCACGGGTTGACTCGTCGCAGAAATAGGACTCCTCGTCCAAGGGTTCGTCCGCAACCCAGGAAAGGTCATTTTTCCCAGACGAGGAGACGTGTTCAGTGCCCCCCGACACTTCCCTCCTCGACATTCAAGCGCGCGATATCCGCTTCCACGGGCCGCGGTTCAGTATCTTCTCCTCTTGGTCGAAGACGCCCGGTTGCACCTGAAACGCAGACAGAAAGAGTGAATTCGACATCGTATCAAATCCACCCTTCCACCGCAGGTCAAGTGAAAGGGCGTAGGGGCGACCTTCGCGAGCAAATGAAACCCTGGCCCGCGAAGCGACAACAAATGAAACCCTGGCCCGCGAAGCGACACCGACGCAGACTCTACCCACGACCACCAGGCCCCAGTTGGGAAAATTCATACATAAATGCTCGCAGCAGTCATAGACACATGAATTTTTCACCCCAGGCAAAAATTTCATATATGCATATGAAATTTTTGCCCGGTCCATTCATACGCATATGAAATTTCTGCCCGGGATAATCTAACCCTAACGAAAATTTTCATATTTATAACCTATTAAACTGTTTCTAGGCTAAATCTACCCATTCTACACAAATAAATCATGCAATCCTAGCTACTAAACGCAGAAAAACGTGAAAAATAGAGAGTTAGAGGTAGATGCAGTACCTGACATAGTGAAAGTTAGAGAAGAGGACGGTGGCGCTCGGGCAGCAACGACGTTTCAGGTGGTGAGACGGGCGGAGATAGGAAATTTCTTCAGAGCTTCCGGTGAACGTCTGAGCGAAAAAGTTCAAATGAAATAACTCAACCCCTTTTTATAGCCACAGACGCATGGATTGACGCGTCAAGTCATCATTACCTACTGCCTACGCCGCCGTTTGCACAGTAAATGAAGCGACATACCATTAATACTGAAACACGTCAATCCATAAGGAATTTTGAACGACGCCGAGCAACCATACACCTCCCCGACTCTACGAAACGTCCTCGACCACGTAAGACGTCCTCGACTCTCTTAAACGTCACGTGTCCGTCGAGGACTTTCATACTCGAATCTACGAGCCATCCTCGACCCCGCGAAACATCCTCGACACTATTGGGATCACGTGTCCGACGGAAAAGAATACTACAGTCAACTCTGTAAACGTCATGTTTGACTCGACCATACACCCGCTGCTTTGTCCATGACGCCTGCGCCCGACTACATTACAATTCATCGCTCCGACTCGGAGACTCGACTTGGGGGGCTCCTGTTCTGGACTGGGCCTCAAAAATATATAAGGCTACGGCCCAACAGGTCGAGCAGAGGCCTATATACTCGAGCAAGGGCACCTCCCGGTCAAACAAGCTTCTTATGCGACAGGCATACACTAAGGACGGGCAAAGAGCATGTCTGCCATGTCACTTACCACGTCACCCAACTGCCCTTTATTATCTCCTGAAAGATAGGGGCAGTTGGACCAAAGACCAGACCTTTTAGCTAGGTCCTCACGCTTCTCACGTGTTCTTTGGCAGTTCCTCCTTGGGCCTAGCTGATCTAGGCCCATAGAGGGACCTTGGCCCAGCGCTGGGGGCACACTATAAATATCCTTTTTCATTAAAGGGTCAGGTATTCTGATTCACTCTAAATTAACCTATTCTTCATTGTACCTCTTCTCACTTAAGCATTGGAGTGCCTTGCAGGTACATCCCCCTTTTCTCCTCCCATTCTTTGGCCGTTACATCAAATCACTGGAAGGTCCTTCTGATCAGGTGAGATCATATATATATATATATATATATATATATATATATATATATATATTACGTTAAAAATATGATGTGTAGTTGAAGAATTTTTTTTTAATATAACATACTTTATTAATTAAATTTCCAAAATAACATAACTTTGAAAAAAATTACCAAACTAACATAGTTTGGTAATGCATTCGCCATTTGAATTGAAGAACTAGTGCAAATTATGTTGAATTCGCCAAATGGATTGGCTAGCATCAAAAAAGTTTGCCTAATTCGCCATTCCATTTGGCGAATGAGTGGTAATTCCATGCATGCATTCGCCAAATGGAATGTTGCATGTTTAGGGTTGTTTAGGGTTAGCATTTTTTTTACTATATATATGCCTCACTCATAAACATGTATGCCTCACTCATAAACATCAGATTTATCTCACTCCTTCCTTAGAAACCCTAAAAATCCATTCCTTTCAATCTCCCTCTCTCACAACATGGCTTCTCCCCGTCCATCTAGTTATGCATCGACACCGTCTTCCTCAACATCAGAAGAACCGCTTCCAAAATTTGATATTTTGAAGAAAAATGCTTTAGTGTTTTTCTCGGCAACAAACCTCCTCTGAAGATGCTGTTATGGAACCCCCAAACTTTGGAACACTTGCACAGAGAATTAACCCGCTGGTTAGAAGGAGAGATCGGCCACAAAGAAAAGATAATTAAAATTGAGAAGCGGGTTGTGGAGTCTGGTGTGACGAAATGGAGAAAAATTGTCAATGATGCAGGTGTTCTTTCGATGATGCTAGGCGGAAGTGAAGTTGTCCTGATGGTTCTGATAGGCTAGATTTGTTGAATGTTGCAGTTGTTCTATTTATGTATGGTCATGTTTGAATTTATGTATTTTTCCGTTTTATTTATGTACGGTCATTTTTTGAATCATGTATTTCCTTGTTTTATTTATGTATGTTCGTGTTTGTGGTTGTATGATTTTACTGATATGAATGAAACGAACTAGGCTTCCATTTAAAATAAATACGGTTACAATGATTTAATTTACGATGTTGAGCTTGGTCCAACGTTGGGACATTTTTTACGATTGTGCCCGGGCTGACGACATGAACTACACAGTCTTACCATCTTATTCGCCGTATCCATTTCGGTGCGAATACGTGTGCTGTTAGGACGCCCTTTTTTCTTTCTTCGCATGTTCTCATTGTGCCAGATTATTTCCCCGTTGTAGGAGGGCCAGTAGTCCTCATTTGCAACAACCGGAAAGCTTTTGTTGTAGACGTTGCAAAGATTGTGCACTTGGTAAACAGGGGATAGTAAGCCTGAAGGGTCCAGCCGAACCTTCGAACATGCCGCTATGACATGGGAGCAAGGCATGCGAAAGGCTTGAAATTTTCCACAGTCGCACCAATTGTTATCAAGTTCTACCCGATAGGATCCCCTCGGTCTCCCTTCGTTGTGATCCATGATCTCATCAACATTGAAATGTCCCTTATTGCGGTTAAACACGGTGACCACATGTGTGTTAGACTTGGATGCTTCGTCTTTGATGAATGTCATAGAACTATCGTTGAACACTTGACCAGACTGTAGGATTGAACTCCACTTTGAACGCTTGGTGTCAAAAAGTGCTCCGAGCCTAAAGTAGGTTGACCTCACCAAAGCGGTTATCGGTAGGTTGTAGATTCCTTTGAAAACAGAGTTCATTGATTCCACGAGGTTTGTTGTCATGTGACCCCAGCGTTGTCTTTTGTCGTAGGCCCTGGTCCACTTATCTAAAGGACTCTGGTTTATCCATCTGAACGCATCTTCATTTGCCAGTCTGATTTCGTCACGATAATGTTTGAATGACGGTTCGGTTAATGAGTACCCTGCGTTCACGACCTTCTTCCGCAATGTCTTGTCTTTGATCTCTCTCATGAAGTTTTGCGCTATGTGTCTAATACAATAGACATGTGTAGAAGGCGGTTCCTGCCAGCCGTTATCAACATTCTTCCATGCACTCTCAATTGATGCATGTCTGTCCGAAATCAAACATAAGTTAGACTGGGGAGCCACATGCAAGCGAAGATTTTTAAGGAAAAAACTCCATCCCTCGGCAGTCTCTCCCTCGACGATAGCGAATGCAATTGGGAAGATATTGCTGTTGCCGTCCTGTGCCACTGCCATCAATAGAGTTCCTTTGTATTTCCCGTAGAGCCATGTTCCATCAATTTGGATTATAGGCTTGCAGAAGGAAAAACCCTTTATACATGGGTCAAAAGCCCAAAAGAGCCGGTGGAATATGCCATTTCCACTAACACAATGACTTTCCGAAGTATACGCCGGCAAGGTCTCAAGGATGACAACGGTCCCAGGTGCATAGTGCTTCAGTGCCAGCAAAATTTTTGGGAGTTCTTTGTACGAGTCCTCCCAATTTCCGAATACAACGGCAACAGCCTTAGTTCTAGCAATCCATGCTTTCCTGTATGATGAAGTATAATTGTGCTTCTGAACTATGTGCTTAATTATCGTGCTGACCTTGACCGAAGGATCGTCAGCAACGATTGATAGGATATCGTTGCATATTAGCTGAGAGCTCAGTTGCCGATGATCCTGCAGTGAGTTGGTTATTACACATGTATGCTCCGGTCCCATTGAAGCAACCTTCCAATCTTCACTTCTCTTTCTGTATGATGCTGTCAATCGAAACGGACACACCACGTTACGACAACGTATCATATATAATGTAGGATTCGTTCGGTCGACCTTATAATCAGCCGATAAATCCATGTGGTAAAATTTTATAGCTCGAACGCATTCTTCTTTTGTTCGAAAATGGTCGCCCTCCTTTAATGAACCTTGCCTTTGTGGATACGGATCATAAAATATGTCTAAAGATGGGCCTTCACTTCCCAAGTTCAAGTTTGTCATGTGTGGAGGAGGACGATATACATGACTGGCCGGGACCTCGTCTTCATTGACCATTTCATCAACCACTGCCTCCTCTTGTTCCTCGTCCTCATCAACAACATCGACTTCAGCCAAATCATTGTCAGATTCGAAAAAGACTTGCGAATGATCAATGGGCTGAGACATTTGTTGTTGGTGAAGCGTAACATACAACTCGATATCATCGAAACCAGAATACTCATGGCTTAGAAACATAGTACGAACACTTTCGTCATCAGATATAGTTAATTGGAAATACA